>OU342744.1:432211889-432811889 GCA_910589775.1 Avena eriantha
GTGTGGTTCATGATATGGTTTGTGAGAAGAACACACATGCAATGACTCTAGCTGTGGTTCATGAGAAGAACACACATGCAATGACTCTACCTATGATTCATGAGAAGAGCAGACATGCGATGACTCTAACTATGGTTCATGAAAAGATCAGACATGCAATGACACCGATGGATCCATGTGTGGTCTATGAGAGGAACACACATGGAATGATACCGGTGGATCCTTACGTGGTTTGTGAGAATAACACACATGCAATGACACTAGTGGATCCATATGTGGCATGTCAAAAGAACACACATGCAATGCCACTAGTGGATCCATATGTGGTATGTGGGAAGAACACACATGCAATGACACCGGTGGATGCATGTGTGGTTCGTGGGAAGAACACACATCCGATGACTCTAACTGTGGTTCATGAAAAGATAAGACATGCAATGACACTGGTGGATCCATGTATGGTTCATGGGAAGAACACACATGCAATGACACTGGTGGATCCATGTGTGGTTTGTGGGAAGAACACCCATGCAATGACACTGGTGATATGTAGTTTGTGAAAAGAACAGACATGCAATGACTCTAAGTGTGGTTAATGAGAAGAACACACATGCGATGACACTCGGTGTGGTTCATGATATGGTTTGTGAGAAGAACACACATGCAATGACACTGGTGGTATGTGGTTTGTGAAAAGAACAGACATGCAATGACTCTAACTATGGTTCATGAAAAGAACAGACATACAATGACACTGGTGGATATGTGTGGTTCATGGGAAGAACACACATGCAATGACACTGGGTGTGGTTCATGATATGGTCTGTGGGAAGAACACACATGCAATGACACTGGTGATATGTGGTTTGTGAAAAGAACAGACATGCAATGATTCTAACTGTAGTTAATGAAAAGAGAAGACATACAATGACACTGGTGGATCCATGTGTGGTTAATGATAAGAACACACATGCAATGACACTGGGTGTGGTTCATGATATGGTTTGTGAGAAGAACACACATGCAATGACTCTAGCTGTGGTTCATGAGAAGAGCAGACATGCGATGAGTATAATTGTGGTTCATGAAAAGAGTAGACATGCAATGACACCGGTGGATCCATGTGAGGTCCATGAGAGGAACACACATGCAATGACACCGGTGGATCCTTACGTGGTTTGTGAGAATAACACACATGCAATGACACTGGTGGATCCATATGTGGCCTGTGAAAAGAACACACATGCAATGACACTGGTGGATCCAAGTGTGGTTTGTGGGAAGAACACACATGTAATGACACTGGTGGATCCATGTGTGGTCTATGGGAAGAACACACATGCAATGACACTGGTGATATGTGGTTTGTGAAAAGAACAGACATGCGATGACTCTAACTGTGGTTCATGAAAAGAGCAGACATGCAATGACACCGGTAGATCCATGTGTGGTTCATGGGAAGAACACACATGCAATGACATAGAGTGTGGTTCATGATATGGTTTGTGAGAAGAAAAACACATGCAATGACACTGGTGATATGTGGTTTATGAAGAGAACAGACATGCAATGACTCTAATGGTGAGTAATGAAAAGAGCAGACATGCAATGGCACTGGTGGATCCATGTGTGTTTAATGAGAAGAACACACATGCAATGACACTAGGTGTGGTTCATGATATGGTTTGTGAGAAGAACACACATGCAATGACTCTAGATGTGGTTCATGAGAAGAGCAGACATGTGATGACTCTAACTGTGGTTCATGAAAAGAGCAGACATGCAATGACACTGGTGGATCCATGTGTGCTCTATGAGAGGAACACACATGCAATGACACCGGTGGATCCTTACGTGGTTTGTGAGAATAACACACATGCAGTGACATAGGTGGATCCATATGTGGGCTGTGAAAAGAACACACATGCAATGACACTGGTGGATCCATGTGTGGTCTGTGGGTAGAACACACATGCAATGACACTGGTAATATGTGGTTTGTGAAAAGAACAGACATGCAATAACTCTAACTCTGGTTCATGAAAAGAACATACATTCAATGACACTGGTGGATCCATGTGTGGTTCATGGGAAGAACACACATGCAATGACACTGGTGGATCCATGTGTGGTCTGTGGGAAGAACACACATGCAATGACACTGGTGATATGTGGTTTATGAAAAGAACATACATGCAATGACTCTAACTGTGGTTAATGAGAAGAACACACATGCAATGACACTCGGTGTGGTTCATGATATGGTTTGTGAGAAGAACACACATGCAATGACTCTAGTTGTGGTTCATGAGAAGAGGAGACATGCGATGACTCTAACTGTGGTTCATGAAAAGAGCAGACATGCAATGACATTGGTGGATCCATGTGTGGTCTATGAGAAGAACACACATGGAATGACAGCGGTGGATCCTTGCGTGGTTTGTGAGAATAACACACATGCAATGACACTAGTGGATCCATATGTGGTCTGTGAAAAGAACACACATGCAATGACACTGGTGGATCCATGTGTGGTTAATGGGAAGAACACACATGTAATGACACTGGTGGATCCATGTGTGGTATGTGGGAAGAACACACATGCAATGACACCGGTGATATGTGGTTTGTGAAAAGAACAGACATGCAATGACTGTAATTGTGGTTAATGAGAAAAATTCACATGCAATGACACTCGGTGTGGTTCATGATATGGTTTGTGAGAAGAACACACATGCAATGACTCTAGCTGTGGTTGATGAGAAGAACACACATGCAATGACTCTACCTATGGTTAATGAAAAGAGCAGACATGGAATGACACTGGTGGATCCATGTGTGGTTAATGAGAAGAACACACATGAAATGACACTGGGTATGGTTCATGATATGGTTGGTGAGAAGAACACACATGCAATGACTCTAGCTGTGGTTCATGAGAAGAGCAGACATGCGATGAGTCTAACTGTGGTTCATGAAAAGAGCAGACATGGAATGACACCGGTGGATCCATGTGTGGTCTATGAGAGGAACACATCTATGAGAGGAACACACATGCAATGACACCGGTGGATGCTTACGTGGTTTGTGAGAATAACACACATGCAATGACACTGGTGGATCCATATGTGGCCTGTGAAGATAACACACATGCAATGACACTGGTGGATCCATGTGTTGTCTGTGGGAAGAACACACATGCAATGACACTGGTAATATGTGGTTTGTGAAAAGAACAGACATGCAATAACTCTAACTCTGGTTCATGAAAAGAACATACATGCAATGACACTGGTGGATCCATGTGTGGTCCATGGGAAGAACACACATGCAATGACACTGGTGGATCCATGTGTGGTCTGTGGGAAGAACACACATGCAATGACACTGGTGATATGTGGTTTATGAAAAGAACATACATGCAATGACTCTAACTGTGGTTAATGAGAAGAACACACATGCAATGACACTCGGTGTGGTTCATGATATGGTTTGTGAGAAGAACACACATGCAATGACTCTAGTTGTGGTTCATGAGAAGAGGAGACATGCGATGACTCTAACTGTGGTTCATGAAAAGAGCACACATGCAATGACATTGGTGGATCCATGTGTGGTCTATGAGAAGAACACACATGCAATGACAGCGGTGGATCCTTACGTGGTTTGTGAGAATAACACACATGCAATGACACCAGTGGATCCATATGTGGTCTGTGAAAAGAACACACATGCAATGACACTGGTGGATCCATGTGTGGTTAATGGGAAGAACACACATGTAATGACACTGGTGGATCCATGTGTGGTATGTGGGAAGAACACACATGCAATGACACCGGTGATATGTGGTTTGTGAAAAGAACAGACATGCAATGACTGTAATTGTGGTTAATGAGAAAAATTCACATGCAATGACACTCGGTGTGGTTCATGATATGGTTTGTGAGAAGAACACACATGCAATGTCTCTAGCTGTGGTTCATGAGAAGAACACACATGCAATGACTCTACCTATGGTTAATGAAAAGAGCAGACATGGAATGACACTGGTGGATCCATGTGTGGTTAATGAGAAGAACACACATGAAATGACACTGGGTATGGTTCATGATATGGTTGGTGAGAAGAACACACATGCAATGACTCTAGCTGTGGTTCATGAGAGGAGCAGACATGCGATGAGTCTAACTGTGGTTCATGAAAAGAGCAGACATGGAATGACACCGGTGGATCCATGTGTGGTCTATGAGAGGAACACACATGCAATGACACCGGTGGATCCTTACGTGGTTTGTGAGAATAACACACATGCAATGACACTGGTGGATCCATATGTGGCCTATGAAGATAACACACATGCAATGAAACTGGTGGATCCATGTGTTGTCTGTGGGAAGAACACACATGCAATGACACCGGTGGATCCATGTGTGGTCTATGGGAAGAACACACATGCAATGACACTGGTGATATGTGGTTTGTGAATAGAAAAGACATGCAATGACTCTAACTGTGGTTCATGAAAAGAGCAGACATGCAATGACACTGGTGGATCCATGTGTGGTTCATGGGAAGAACACACATGCAATGACACTAGGTGTGGTTCATGATATGGTTGGTGAGATAAACACACATGCAATGCCACTTGTGATATGTGGTTTGTGAAAAGAACAGACATGCAATGACTCTAACTGTGGTTAATGAAAAGAGCAGACATGCAATGACACTGGTGGATCCATGTGTGGTTAATGAGAAGAACACACATGCAATGACACTAGGTGTGGTTCATGATATGGTTTGTGAGAAGAAAACACATGCAATGGCTCTATCTGTGGTTCATGAGAAGAGCAGACATGCGATGACTCTTACCGTGGTTCATGTAAAGAGCAGACATGCAATGACTCTTACCGTGGTTCATGAAAAGAGGAGACATGCAATGACACCGGTGGATCCATGTGTGGTCTATGAGAGGAACACACATGCAATGACACCGGTGGATCCTTACGTGGCTTGTGAGAATAACACACATGCAATGACACTGGTGGATCCATATGTGGTCTGTGAAAAGAACACACATGCAATGACACTGGTGGATCCATGTGTGGTTCATGGGAAGAACACACATGCAATGACACCGGTGGATCCATGTGTGGTCTGTGGGAAGAACACACATGCAATGACACTGGTAATATGTGGTTTGTGAAAAGAACATACATGCAATGACTCTAACTGTGGTTAATGAGAAGAACACACATGCAATGACACTGTGTGTGGTTCATGATATGGTTCGCGAGAAGAACACACATGCAATGACTCTAGCTATGGTTCATGAGAAGAGCAGACATGCGATGACTCTAACTGTGGTTCATGAAAAGAGCAGACATGCAATGACACTGGTGGATCCATGTGTGGTCTATGAGAAGTACACACATGCAATGACACCGGTGGATCCTTACATGGTTTGTGAGAATAACACACATGTAATGACACTGGTGGATCCATATGTGGTCTGTGAAAAGGACACACATGCAATGACACTGGTGGATCCATGTGTGGTTCATGGGAAGAACACACATGCAATGACACTGGTGGATCCATGTGTGGTCTGTGGGAAGAACACACATGCAAAGACACTGGTGATATGTGGTTTGTGAAAAGAACAGACATGCAATGACTCTAACTGTGGTTAATGAGAAGAACACACATGCAATGACACTCGGTGTGGTTCATGATATGGTTTGTGAGAAGAACACACATGCAATGACTCTAGCTGTGGTTCATGAGAAGAGCAGACATGCGATGACTCTAACTGTGGTTCATGAAAAGAGCAGACATGCAATGACACCGGTGGATCCATGTGTGGTCTATGAGAAGAACACACATGCAATGACACTGGGTGTGGTTCATGATATGGTTTGTGAGAAGAACACACATGCAATGAACTCTAGTGGATCTATCTTGGCATACTTTGATGTATGCCACGATGTATTTCATTGTACGAGACACTCACTTTCCATTTTTATACTAGTATCGCCCTCGGTTTTATGTGGTACTACTCAGTTTTACCCCCCCCCTCTCTCTATCTTTCGTAGAAGCACAAACATGTGCTCACCCTATCTGCTACTCCCTGATTGGTTATCAAAGTTGTCACCCGGATCGTGCGCACCATCCGTTGATTCTATGCGATCCAACAATGATCGTTGCACATCTCGTGCCCTTCACAGTACAGCGTGGCCCAGCGTGAGACAGCACGGACGGAGTCTCCCTCAGCGAGACTTCTACAAGAAGGAACATGATGGTATCCATGGAAAAAGTCGTCGAGCTGTCATGTCATGTTTAATCAAGTCTGAAAAGCCTACTACTACTACTACACCACAACGCATGCGTCATCGAGTGCACGGTCGTCGATGGACAGCTGCAATTTATTGCCACTTGATTTTAATAAGACATATCCCAGTTTTTATGCAGCGGCTCTCTCACTTCCAACTGGGCCCGGCCGTAAGAAGCTTGCACGTGCTAGCCAGAGACCGAAGAGCTGAGCTCGACAAGACCTAACGTCTCCGCCTTCATCAACATATCTCTCTACCCGATCTAGCACAGCCCCACAAATCTCGCCATACAGCCACCTACCTTCCCCTCTACATTTCCACTTTTAACTATCGCCAATTTTAGGGCCGTGTCAAACTTCGTACATAGAAATTGTGGATGCGCCCTTTGCATGCGGCTCAATACAGAACTGCCATGCATGGCCCGGGAAAAAAATGTGACGTACCGTGCACGTGTCGCGGTGCACGGTGCAGTAGATTGCGCGGCGCATTGTGCGGTGGTGCAACGAAACGTGCCTTGCTTCTATCCACCTTAACTATAGAGCCTCCTCCGCACACCCACTCATACTCTCGCTCAATGACCCCACGCAACCCTCTCCACTGTCCCACCAGCATCTACAAACTCCCGAGAATACCCCGTCCGCGCTAGCGATGGCCGAGGAGGATAAGGTGGCCATCATCGCCTCTGTGGCCGTCAGCGAGGAGGCCCCCGTCTCCTTGCCGGTCCCCCTCGACGCGTTGAAAGCAGCCGTTGTCCCTGTCCAGGCCCCAGTCGAGGCATCGATGGCAGTCACCGTTCCCGTCCAGGCCCTCGTCCCCGCTACCGACGGAGCCACCGAAGCGGAGCCCCCCGCCGGCGAGGAGGCCCCTGCCGGTCACAAGCGGATCACGCACTTCTTGGGCACCTACGATCCAGATAAGTACATCGCTCCGCTGAACCCCTACGACACCGGCATCGATGACCCATGGACGAAGGTAACTAGGGTTTGCTCCCCTTCCCTGGTTCTTCTATCGTTTGTTAGAAATAATGGGCTAATCTATTTAAAATTTAGCTGGTATTGTCATGTTTCATATTCTGGAATTAATCATGGAAATTGTGCCTAATTTTCCAACACCGTTCCCATCGTTGGATGCTAGATCTTGGTTTATTAGGATTCATTTGTTTGCATTTCGATTGCTCGATCTTCTTACATCATCTACTCCCCCATTTTCCTTTTCTTCCAATAGGTTTCCAGCAGCGACGTCTGCAGCGATGACGAGTCCATTCACACCAATGCTCGTCAGGTGCTGAGGAGGCTATGGGTCGGCCAGTACGAGGACTACCTCATGGGCCCCTACTATAGCTGCCCCTTCCGCAAGGGGATCGCCTACTGCTTGACGAGTCGCGCCGCCAATGGCACCGACTTCAACACCTTAGTGAAGCATGCAGAGGCCACGGGCTCCGGCATCCACAAAGGCGGCAAGTGCGAGACCGTGAACATCAATGCCTACATCGCTGAACACCGGGCTCTCGGCATTCACCTCTGAAACCTCCAGCGGGTGGCCATCAAAGAGGGTCGCATGCCTCCAATCAGGCCCAAGGCCCCCAAAATCAAGGGACTAGGCAGCAAGAAATGGCGGAGGCGCCGGAGGGAGGTGGAGGCGCTAGGGAATGAACAGGTTGGATGTCAAGTTGGATGTATCTGCATCTGCGGCTGATGCGCTCGACTTTCAACGTAGAGCTTGTTGGGAACCCCAAGAGGAAGGTATGATGAGCACAGCAGTAAGTTTTCCCTCAGTTATGAAACCAAGGTTTAATCGAACCAGTAGGAGCAAGGAAACACCCCAAAGGTGTTACTAGCTGAGCTTTGGTAGGGCGTACTACCGGTGCTACTAGCAACGTGGAGACCTGCACAACACAACCACAGAACTTTGTCCCCAATTTGCGATGAGGTTGTCAATCTCACCGTGTTTTGCAGAAAACAAAGGATTAAACGTATCGAATGGAAAGAAGTAAAATTTTGCAGAAAGTAAACACGAAGCAGAAACAGTTTATAGATTGTATGTAAAGAAAAAGGACCGGGATCCATAGTTCACTAGAGGTGGCTCTCCTTAGATAGATAACATGCTGGGTGAACAAATTACAGCGGGGTAATTGACAAACACCGAGAAAGCAATACATGCATATATTAATCATCTTGACTCCTCTGAGACTTGATTGGGCATCACAACATTATACATAAACCGCCATCCAACTGCATCTATGACTAATAATCCACCTTCAGGTTATCATCCGAACCCCCTCCAGTATTAAGTTGCAAGCAACAGATTATTTATTTACGAACTGCGTGTAAAGTAAACAATACGATTGTTCTATGAACAAAGGATTGTTGCTTTCTCCCTAGTAGCAACAACACATCTAGTACCTTAGAGATTTCTGTCACTTCCCCAGATTACCAGAGGCATGAACCCACTATCGAGCATAAATACTAACTCTTGGAGTTGCTAGCATCTACTTGGCCAAGATAGCTACTAACAACGGAAAGCATGCAAGATCTCAAATAACAAAAACATGATAGAATCAATAATCAATCTGAAATAGCATCTCAATATCCATCGGATCCCCGCAAACACAACATGTATGAATTACAAATATATGATCTTGATCATGAACGGAGCTCACAAGATCTAAACATGAAAGCACAAAGGAGGAGAAACCAGCCATCTAGATACTACATGGATCCGTAGTCCAAGGATGAACTACTCACGCATCACACCGGAGGCTTGCATGGTGATGAAGGAAGCCTCCAGGGTGAATTCCCCTCTCTGGTAGGGTGCCGCGAAGAGATTCAGATCCATCCCAATCTAGGGATGGAGATAACGGCGGCTACAGACTCTTTCGTGGATTTTTTTTGATCAGGTACTTAGGGTTTTCGTCCTGAGGGCAATATATAGTCGGAAGGAGAGGCCGAGGGGGTGCCGGGAGCAGCCACACAACCCCCTGGCGCGGGTCAGGCCTGGTCGCGCGGCCAGGTGGTGTGGTGGCTCCCTGGCCCTTCTCCGTCTCGTATTCTGGCACTTGATCACTTCCGGAAAAATAGGCACTTTGGCTTTTGTCCCGTCCAATTCCGAGAATATTCATTTTCTGACTTTCCTGGAACCAAAAACAGCAGAAAACAGGCAGTTGGCATTGTGGCTCTTGTTAATAGGTTAGTCCAAGAAATCATATGAAAAGTACTCCAAAGTTGGAACAAAACACAAGAAAGTGGATAAAACCAAGCATGGAACATCAAAAATTATAGATACATTTGCAATGTATCAGCGGCGGCTGCTGCTGCTAAGCAGCTTCTTTTGATTTTCTATATTTTGCTTGCATCCTATTTCTGGTTGAATGCATCGAACCTCGTTAAGCAACCTACTACTTTCTATCGCTATATCCTATTTAGATGCGCACAACTATATCTACATTTGTTATGTTTTTTGAATGAATGTATTCTGCCAGGTGTGATTTGCTACTTTAGACTTGCTACCTGATCGGAGGCAAAAAGAGGTCCAAAAGGGAACAGATTATCGAAGAGAGAATCTTCTCTAGATTTGCTACCAATTTGGGAAAAATGAAACATATCTGTTTAGTGAGAGAGGAAAAGGATACTCTTTCAAACTGCCAGCTAACGAGCTACCATCTTGACGTCTCCCTCTACAAGAAGGAACACGATGCCGTCCATGGAAAAAGTCGTCGAGCGGTCATGTCACGTTTAATCAAGTCTGAAAAGCCTACTACTGCTACTACTATGCCACAACACATGCGTCATCGAGTGCACGGTCGTCGATGGACAGCTGCAGTTTATTGCCACTTAATTTTAATAAGACACATCCCATTTTTTTACGCAGCGGCTCTCAATCTCACTTCCAACTGGGGCCCACCGTAAGAAGCTTGCACGCGCTAGCCAGAGGCTGAACAGCTGAGCTCGACGAGACCTAACGTCTCTGGTTCATCGAGTCACCCGCAGCCATCAACACATCCCTTTACCGAATCTATCACAACCCAACAAATCTCGCCGTACAGCCACCTACCTTCCCCTCTACATTTCCACTTTTAACTATCGCCAATTTTAGGTCCGTGTCAAACTTTGTACATAGAAATTGTGTGTGCTCCCTTTGCATGTGGCTCAATACAGAACTTCCATGCATGGCCCGGGAAAAAATGTGACGTACCGTGCGCGTGTCGCGGTGCACAGTGCAGTAGCCTGCACGGCGCGTTGCACTGTGGTGCAACGAAATGTGCCTTACTTCTATCCACCTTAACTATAGAGCCCCTCTTCGCACACCCACTCCCACTCTCGCTCACTTTCCCCACGCAACCCTCCCCACTGTCCCACCAGCATCCGCAAACTCCCGAAAATACCTCGTCCGCACCGGCGATGGCCGAGGAGGATAAGGTGGCTATAGTCGCCTCCGCGGCCGCCGGCGAGGAGGCCCTCGTCTCCTCCCTGGTCCCCTCGACGCGTTGAAAGCAGCCGCCGTCCCTGTCTAGGCCCTAGTCGAGGCATCGATGGTAGTCACCGTTCCCGTCTAGGCCCCCGACCCCGCTACCGACGGAGCCACCAAAGAGGATTCCCCGGCCAGTGAGGAGGCCCCCGCCGGTCACAAGCAGATCACGCACTTCTTGGGCACCTACGATCCAGATAAGTACATCGCTCCACTGAACCCCTACGACTCCGGCATCGACGACCCATGGTCAGAGGTAACTAGGGTTTGCTCCCCTCTCCTGGTTCTTCTACCGTTCCCATTGTTGGATGGTAGATCTTGATTTATTAGGATTCGCTTGTTCGCATTTCGATTGCTCGATCTTCTTACATCATCTACTCCCCCATTTTCCTTTTCTTCCAATAGGTTTCTGGCAGCGACGTCTGCAGCGATGACGAGTCCATTCACACCAAGGCTCGTCAGGTGCTAAGGAGACTGCGGGCCAGGCAGTACGATGCCTTCTTCAGGGGCCCCTACTACAGCTGCCCCTTCCGCAAGGGGATCGCCTACTGCTTGACGAGTCGTGCCGGCATCGGCACCGACATGACCACCTTACTGAAGCATGCAGAGGCCGCGGGCTCCAGCATCCACAAAAGCGGCAAGCGCGAGACCGTGAACATCAACGCCTACATCGTTGAATACTGGGCTCTCTACATTCACCTCCGAAACCTCCAGCGGGCGGCCATCAAAGAGGGTCGCATGCCTCCAATCAGGCCCAAGGCCCCCAAGTCCAAGAAACTGGGCAGCAAGAAGTGGAGGAAGAGCCGGAGGGAGGAGGCGGAGGCGCGGGCGCTTGCAGGATGTGTCTGCAGCTGTGGCGGCTGCTGCTGCTGCTAAGCAGCTTCTTTCTAGCTATATCCTATTTCTGGCTGAATGCATCGAACCTCGTTACTTTCTATTGCTATATCCTATTTAGCTGTGCACAACTATATCTACATTTGTTTTGTTTTCTGAATGAATGTATTCTGCCTGGTGTGATTTGCTGCTCTAGATTTGCTACGCAATCGGAGGCAAAAAGAGGTCCAAAAGGGAACGAAATATCGAAGTGAGAATCTTCTCTAGATTTTCTACCAATTTGGGCAAAATGAAACATATTTGTTTAGCGAGAGAGGAAAAGGGCACTCTTTCAAATTGCTAGTTAACAAGCTACCATCTTGACAAGCTACAAGACACATACATAAACATAACACAACGAGGGTTAAATTTATTTTACTAGTATCACTTGAGGCGCTAGACATCTTGGCAAGCTAACTAAGTTCCACAAAACAGAAACATAACACTGACAAGTAAAATTAAATTCCCTCCTCATCTGACCACTTGAGGCGCTCGCCATCGTTCCTAGGCGACGAACTGCGACCATTCTAGGTACTCCACAGCTCACGAACTGCTTTGTCCCACCTGGCATCTGACTTGGCTTCCCTATCTTCAGCGTCCTACGGCACAATTAGCAGTGCATCACAGGCCTGATTGTTGCCGCTAGAAGATGATGCCTCTCTGTTTGCCACTTCAACTGCAGCCTCTCTGTCAGCTGCTTCTTCAGCTGCAAGCTCTCTTTCAGCTGCTTCTGCAGCCTCTCTGTCAGCTGCTTCAGATGCAGCCAATTTCTTTGCATATGCAGCTTCAAACTCAGCTATTCTGCATTTTCTACAAATGGCTCCCCTAAGCTCCTCTTCCCTCTTGCAAATAGGGCAAAACACGAGGTAATGTAGAAAAAATGGATCTTCTTGTACAGCTGGTAGGTCACGTAAGCATCTATGGCTGCATACTTCAGGTTTATATCAGACAACGGCCACTCGTCCCAGAAATCGTGCATATCCATAGGGAAAATCTTCCTTCATTTTGTCTTACAACTCATCGAGGATTCTAGTTGCGAGTGATGCCATTCCATCCTTCCTCGAGCCCCCTAGGATCTTGACAAGACTCTGAATATCGATCCAGTTGTGCGCATGAATTATAATTTCCTCTTGATAAAATTTTGAAAAATCAGTTGTCTTATCAACAATGCAGAAAACAATTCCCTTTTCTACAAGGAACTGGCGCAGCGCCGAACATTTCCTGTCAGTCCTGAAAGTATATAGTTTGTCATCACCAAAATTTGTAACTACAAATATTTTGTCAATGCAAGATCATCATCTCAATATAATTTTTAAAAGTTTAGTAAATGCAAGATCAAGACTCTCAACATTGTATTGTCATAATTTATTCGGTTTTGCTGTTTCTCAGTCGACTGAACGAGTTGCACATTTCTTTTAACTACGGTTGTACTTTTCTTAGGTGATTGAGACTAAAGAAAATTTCAGTCGATTGAGACATAGGCAAACCACAATTTAGTTGGTCCTAAATAAAATCCAGTAGTTGCAAGATGAGCAAGTGGATAAACAACAAGAGGAGAAAACCCTAAAAGCGATTAGCTACAGAGAGTAGATCTACAAACTGGGAGAGGTGGTAGACGAGGATGTGTTTCCGCATGGCCAGTTGAATGACGGCGACTTCATTCCCTTCATATGGGTGCTCTGGGGTGTACTCGAGGTCCAATCCCACAAACTTGTCCTCGTCTATCCCAAGCAAACCCTCGTACATCCTCAGGACATGCACCACTATCTCCTCCTCATTGGTGTAGACGACGTCTATCTTCTTATTGTCATGGGTAGTGAAGCTTGTCTCTAGAGTGCGTAGATCTTCCATGGCGGCAAGGAGAAGACGGGAAGAAGATAGATGACAGGAACAAGAAGAGTGGTTTCTGCGAGGCAGGGGAACGGTGGAACCTTCAATGCGCTTTTAAGGTAGTGGTTAACGATTGGGACGAAAGTCCAAGGAGAGATGCGTGGCGATGGCCGTTCTAGCTTCTGACTAAACAAAAAATAATTATAATGCCGATACATGTGCCCTGTTTTGTCACGTCAATACACAGGGTAGGGGGTGTTGTCCTATCCACTGTGCCAACGTTGCAAGCCTACGTGACAGCCACCCCGCCTAAGCAACGGGAGCGACATAACGGCGAGAACTGACAGGGGGCCAACTTGACGGCCGTTAGCCTGATTTTTTGTATTGAAACATAAAGTTGAATTCGTGCCGAAAAAGACCCTCTGAGTATTTGGCACACCAATTGTAGTCATCCCGGCTGATTTCAGGGAACTTGGGTACCGAGTTGCCTGTACACCCCAACTTTCGGGCCGCAAAATGATATTCTCGTATAAAAGCCCCTTCATCCCCTCCTTTTCAGAACTCTTGATTCACTCGAAAATTGCCAGACCTGTTGCAAGTGCTCTCTCTCTAGATCTCCCACTTCAACCACCCGAAGGCTTTGATCTTTGTGGGAATTGAAGGAGGAGGAAACCTACATCGTCATCATGAATCAAGTGCATCAACTCCTCTCCATTCACTTGGAGAAATCCATGATCTAGTATTCTCATTAATATCTAGATCTTATGTTTTGTTATTGATAACTTGTTCTTGTGGCAGCTTGTTGTCATTACGGGAGCCTCCAATTTGGTTGTGGAGTTGTGCCCCGCTAGTTGTGTAAAGGCGCCGGTTCCCGCCTCGAAGGGTTCCCATAGTGGAAAGGTGGATCAGGCCTTTGGTGACGGGATCCATCGGAGAACAGGGTGAGGCCTATTGTGGTGTGGTGGTCTTAGTACCGCCCACCCCTCCAACGCAGATGTACTTCCCTTAACAAGGAAGGAACTGTGGTAAAACAAATCCCGTGTCTCCGCGTGCTCCACTTCAGTTTACTCGTTCCTCTTTCTCACTCGCCTTTACTCGCTAGTAGTTAGATTTGCATATAGGGAAATTCTATATAATATCTATCTAGAGAATTTACCTTTTGTGTCGAGCCTAAAATTGAAAAAGCATTAAAATTTGAAGTAGCACCTATTCACCCCCCCTCTAGGTGCCCATACGATCCATTTCAATTGGTATCCGAGCCCCAGCTCTTTATTCGGGCTTAACCGCCTAACAGAAGTATGGGTACCAAGGAGAATGGGAATGAGGTTCTGGACAAGGTCACAATGGATGACCTCAAGACGTTGGAAACAACCTTGTTGAAATCCTTTAAGACCAAGATGGAGGAGATGTAACAAATGATTGCTTGCCTCACATCATCCGCAGCCCCATCTCCATCCTCCTCTGAGACTGCCACTCCATCATCCAAGGATAAGGCTAACACCGGATAAGGAAGATGAAGTGGTAGGTGAAAAACATAATGGTTCCACCTCCAAGAAGGGAAGTGGTAAGGAGGACTATAGTGAGGTTCATCACCTATATTCTCCTGACCCACCTATCCCACACCCTCATATAAACAATAGGGGTGATCCACCCAAACTTACTGCGTCTTCATTTAATCAATGGTTGTCGTCGGATTGATGAGAAGTATGCCATGAGGGGGTCCTCGAGGCGTGCGGAAGACAGGGGTGTGAGACGTACGGTGTTCTGGGACGGTGAGCATACAAGTTTACCCAGGTTCGAATCCACCGGCTTTGGATGGATCCTACTCCTGCTAGCAATCCAGTAATACGGCAGAGCCGGAATATGGGTTACAAGGGTTCGCCTGTGCGAGTTGAGATTGTAGACTATTGAGGGTGCCCTAAAGGCTCTCCCTAGGATGGCTTATATAGATATCTGGCCTAGGGTTTACAGGAGAGATCTATCTGGCTACGACTAAGAGTCGGTTATAGATTACATCTTAAACTACAAGTAACACTATGGGCCTATGTCGGTAAGTCTTCTGGGTCTTCCCGTAGCCGGACTAGACTCCGTCTTTTCTCCCTGACTGGGCCGCCCGTGAAGCAAAGCTCTAACCCGAAGTGGGCCACCTCGGTCAGTGAGGAACCGTGAGGATACCCAGAAAGTATATCCCCAATAGCAGCCCCCGGAAGTCTCCAAGATCCAAAGTCAGATTTATCATTATCTAGCTTGATCTTCGGCTTGCAGAATCTTGAAGGGTTCCTGAAACTTCAAAACAAAAAATACGACCCGGGTCTTAAAAACAAGTCGGACCTATCAACATGTTACTCGGATTTTCCAGCTTGATATTCAAAACTAAGCTGGAACTTGGTCTCTGATGTCATCTGAAACCGGTCATGGTCAAGTCACGTCATCTGACAAACATCCTGTCAGCACGACCGTTGGTGGGTCCGCTGTTCGCGGAACTGAGGCGCCGTTTCAATGTGTATGCGGAGATCAAGGCAACATAATCATCGCGTGGGACCTTCCCAGTTCCTTCCACGATGCGTGGAGTTTACACAGTGATGTTTACACGAACCTTGGCGCGGTTAGGTGGTTATAAGGGGTTAGGATTTCTTTTCCTCATCTTCACCTGTTCCCTTGCCGTTCCTTCTCCTCCACTTCTCCCTCGCGCACAAAGATCTTTTGCCTCCCAGTTTCCCAGCGCCACCCATCCAAGGTCACTAGCGCACCGGAGAAATGGCTTCTTCTTCATCGTCCGGCATGGCTGGCTTTGCAGTGGCGGCGATGGCGGCAGAGAAAGAAAGCAACCGTGGGGTTTGGATCTCGTGTCTCCTTGATGACGAGAAGCTCCATAGCGTGGAGAATGAAGGGCTGCTCCGTGCCGGCGACTGGTGGAGCGGTTTCGGTGAAACCATCCCTAACCCGCACGCCGACAAGCGGGTACACTTCAGCACCCACCTCGACAGAGGTTTGTCTTTCCCTCCCTCGGAATTCTTTTCCGAGGTGATTGATCACTATGGAGTTCAGCTTCACCATCTTCCTCCCAACTCCATCTTAGAGATGAGCTCTTACGCAGCGTTGTGTGAGGGATACCTCGGCATTAGGCCGAGTCTCATTTTGTTCCGGTTTTACTTTCATGTCCGGAGAAACTCTATCAGTGCCGGTAATCCTTATATTACCGGCACTATTAGCCTTTCAGTTAGACGCGAGCGTGTTTATCCTCGTATTCTAGCCAGTGAGTCGGTCAAACAATGGCCGACCACCTTCTTTTACCATAAGGATGTTCCTGCTCCCGGCAAAGCTACTACTTTGCCGGCTTTTATCGACAGAGCCGCCATGGCCATTCCATCTTGGGACGAGGCTCCTCCGACTCTCAGTGACGATCTGATCCTCGCCAAGAGGCGGATTGAATACATGATGAAGCATAAGGGCTTGAGAGGATCCGACCTGGTCCAGTGCTAGGTGGCACGCCGGATCCAGCCTCTCCAGCACCACGGCGACCGACTGATGCATTCCATCACGGCGTCGAAACAAGACTCCCTCCGCATCAGCCCCAAGGCCCTGAAGCCACAGGACTACATAAGCTAGATTAAATGGCTGATTAAGGAGCGGATTGAGAGAAAGATTCCGGATCTGTCTCTAGACATGCACACAGCGGAAGACCCTGTAGTTCTGGTAAGCTTTAGCAATAAACCCTTTTATGTGTTTCACCTTTTAAGTTATTTTGCAATACTAAGATATTTTCTTCTTTTCAGCTTGACGACCTCCTCGAGTCAGAGCTGGCTCCTATTGAGGGGTATCCTCTGGAGTTTTCTTAGGAAGAGGAACTGGTCCCACTACCGAACGTTGTGCCTAGGAAGCGCAAAGCTCCGACAGTGGCCGTCCGCACAAAGGAGGTGCCAGTTGTGAAGAGGTAACTTTCAACACAACTTCCGACTTTGTACTTTACTCGTAATTTCTTCCGAGATGTAATATTTTCCATTATTTTACATTCCTAGAGCTAAGCAGCTCATCAAGGGTAAGGGGAAGGGAACTTCTTCGAAGCCCTTGCGGCAGACAAAGCTGACTATGGCTTCTCCTGCCGTGGCTCCTCGAACTCCTGCCCCTCAACCTTCTGCAATGCTGGTCATCACTCCATCACCAGTTGTCGCAGAAGATCCGGCTCCTTCAACGGGGCTAGCGACCCTTGAGTCACAGACTAACGCCACCATGGGTGGCTCAGCTTTAGATAAGGGTGAACCCTCTTCAGGTAATGATCCCTCGGCAGAGACCTTCGCCAAAAACCTCCTTAACAATCTGGGGCTTGCCAAATTTGGCTTGTCCCGGAAATCTGCGGACGAGATCCGGTAGCTGGCCCGGCAATGCCTGGAGAGCCGTAATCTCTCTGCCAAAGAAGTAGCACAAGAAACGGAGGACGTCAAGTACTCTGACCTTCTTGAACAAGTCCACCTTCACGACGAGGGACTTAGAGCTGGTGTGCCTCCACCACCTCCGGTTATTCCACTCACCCTCGCCGAGAAGGTTACCACCGAGGTGAACATGTGCCTGAGCAAGCTCACACATGAACATCATGTAAGTCAGAATTCCAACTCACGTTTTTCTTTATTGTACTTTATATCATATCCTCTAGCCCCCAAGCATGAAGTAGGATATACGATCTGGGTTTATGCTTCCTTAGGATGCCAAAGAATGAACTAGTGTAGCCCCAAGGCTCGTGCTGATATTAGTAACAATATTAGCCAGAGTCTTCAGTAGACTTCTGACTCTGGGTATTCTGACTTACAGAAAGTTAATTCATATAACCAGGATTTGAATATCTGCAACAAGCGGAGAGATATCAAGGCTCTCCGACTTGAAAATGTTGAGCTAAAGGTTTCCAAGGATGAGGCTAAAGGTAAACATTCCGAGACTCAAGCCTTGTCCTGTTTTTTTCATAGTCGAATAATTTTTGCTGAACTATTGTTCTTTTGTCTTATAGCATTGGTAAAACAGTCATGTGCTATGATCGAAGAGGCCGAGAACCTCAAAACCCTAGTGGTGGAGAATAAAGAACTTTGCCAAGAGCTGGATAAGCTCAAGGCAGATCATGAGAAGAGCATCACTCAAATTCTCGAATCCACCTCCATGGCCACTGATGAATGTGATCGTAAGATTGTGGCTCAAGGTTAGAAAATCTCGGATCTCAACAATGAGCTTTGTAGAGAGAAGGATCTTTCCGAGGCGCTCTGGGCTGAACTCCAGAGTCTTCGGGAAGAGAAGACCAAAGTTGACGCCGCCATCTTTGGTACTTTTCCATCTCTCTGACTTGTCTACATTCTTCGACTCTTTCGATGTCGGATTTACTTTAACCGTTTTGTCTTATGTGTATAGGTCCTCTGAACTTGACGGAGTCCACCTCTGCCGAGCCTCGCACCCACCGGCTTACCCAAGTCGGTGATTTGATTCATGACTTCCGCCAATCCATTGAGGATATTAGCGAAGCTCTCAAGGTTCCGGACATGCATAGCATGTCCGACTTTTAGGTGCGGGACAAAGAAAAGGATATGCCGCAACTTGTCCAGGAGTGGAACATGTCCTACACGCGATCCGCGGCGCGGAACGCTCTCACCATGGTCATGAGCCACCATGGAAGCATGGAGATATGGCAAGTGACCAGAGGGTATTCTACGGTGGATGAAGACGGACAGGAGCAAGACATCAAGGCCATTATGGACTCCTGCGCTGGATATGGATGTAACGTAGCTCTCTTAACCAGCTACGACACTCCCTTCTTCACCCACGTGGACACAGCGCCTCCGCCTCCGGAAGAAGCAGCTGAAGTTTCTGACGATGAACAGACCGTATCGGATCTGAACATCTCGGGACATTATCAAACCGAGGCCGATGCATCTAGCGAGCCGGCAACGCCTATCTCTTCTCCTGCATCATAGATCATCAGAAAACAAATGTGTTATTCTGAAAAAACATTATGGATATGTAACTATGTAGCATGATACTTTTGGCTAGTGCTAAGTTTTAATTTATTTAGCACTTTTGGCTTTCAAATTTTTTTGTGCCTGAAATGTTTACATAAGCACTTGTACTTTTTTGCCTATACTTATCTTTTATCTGGCTTTCCGCCTCGTCCCTTTCGTGAGCCGGCTAAACCTTCTGTACGGAAACTTTGCCGAGCAACGAAGCTCAATTGCTAAACCAGTTTAAACTCGGAAACAAAGCCGGCTTCCAGTACCAACAATTCACTACTCGGAAAATACCCGCATTCGGCAATCAGACAAATAACCAAAGTATAGACTATGAAATTTAGAGTTATACCCGAAGGTACCATTTTTAGAATCGGAAATCTAAACCAGAACAAACATGAGCATAAAGTACTTTCAAGTATTCTGGGATTTTCGACTTTGTGACATGATCATTCGGAAATAAGATGGTAAAAACTTCTCAGAAAAAACTTGAGGCAACCAAAACTTTTATTTCTCACAGAACATGTACACATATATGATTACAAAGAAGGATAAACTAAGAATAAAAGGGACGTAGCTGAGCAATATTCCACGGTCTGTCTAACTCATCTGGATTTGTACTGCCTCCAGCTCTCTTTCTCTTCTTAGTAGCAGGTCTTTCTTTGACTGGCCTCATATCAGTTAGGTAGTATGAACCATTGTGTAATACTCGACTAACCAGGAAGTGCTCTTCCCATACCGGGGAAAGTTTCTTCTTTCTTTGTTGCACAAGCCGGAGAACCAAATCGCCTTTATTGAAAGACCGGTTTCTGACTCTCTGGCTATGATACTTGTGTAACTTCTGCTGATAGGATGTTGATCTCATTTCAGCAACGACGCGAACTTCTTCGACTAAGTCGAGATCATTTTGTCGAGAAACCTCGGCATCCTCTTCGATATACGCGGCCACTCTAGGAGAAGTGTGAATCAAATCACTAGTAAGATTTTCTTCTGCGCCATAGACCAAGAAGAAAGGTGTGTATCTGGTTGACCTATTCGGAGTTGTTCGTAAACTCAATATTACAGAGGGTAATTCCTCTGCCCAAGCCCCCGCAGCACGTCGTAGTGGTGCTTCGAGTCTTGGTTTTAGGCCTTGTAGGATTAAACCATTTGCTCTTTCAACTTGTCCATTATCTTGTGGATGTGCGACTAACGCAATGTCAAGCCGGATATTTTGTTCATTGCAGAATTCGGCCAATTCTCCCATAGAAAAAATACTCCCGTTGTCCGTGATAATACTGTGCGGATAACCATACCGGATTATAACATCCTCGACAAATCTTTTGGTTGTTGCTCCATCACAACTAGTGACAGGTTTAGCCTCAATCCATTTGGTGAATTTACCCACCATCACTAAAAAGGTGAGTAAATCCACTTGGAGCCCATTTAAACGGTCCTACCATATCAAGCCCCCAGACCGCAAAAGGCCATGTTATAGGTATTGTTTGCAACTGATCAGCCAGAACATGAGCTTGTTTGGCGTACTTTTGGCAGCCCTTGCACGTCTTGACTAGCCGTTCGGCATCTGCCTTGTCTGTAAGCCAGAAAAAACCGTGTCTGAAAGCTTTTGCCACTAAAGATTTGGCTGTAGTGTGGTGACCACACTCGCCTTCGTGGATTTCTCTTAGGATTTCCACTCCTTCTTCTGGAGATACGCAACACTGAAATACCCTAGATACACTCCGCTTATAGAGCTCACCACTAACTATAGTATAGGCTTTTGCTCGTCGAACAATCTGTCGGCTCAGAACCTCGTCTTCGGGTAATTTGCCGTCTACCAAATAGTAAAGGTAGGGTTGAGTCCAGCTGGGAATTACAGCCAGAACTGCTATCAAAGGTGAGTCGGATTTGGTCGGATATTCCTCGTCCACTCCCTTTATTGAGAGAACTTTGAGGTGCTCTAAAATAGCGCCATCCGGGACCTCTTTCCATGCAGAGCCTATCCGAGATAAGGCATCGACTTCCTCATTTTCTGCTCGAGGGATGTGTTGAACCTCAAACCCTTCGAACGATTTAGATAAATCATCCATGATAGCTTTATATGCTACCATGTGTTTATTTTCATTACAAATATTCGACACTTGCTGAGCCACAAGATCCGAATCTCCGTAACACATCAAACGTCGGATGCCGATATCCTTAGCGATCCGGATTCCATGCAGCAGTGCTTCATACTCGGCAATATTATTTGTCGCTGTGAAGTGGATCTACAACACGTATAGAAGTTTATCTCCTTGGGGTGATTTGAGCACCATGCCAGCCCTCGAGCCCCCGCGAGCCTTAGACCCATCAAAATATAGGGTCCAATATTCTGACTCAGGGAGGGTCATATTCTCCTTCGTCTCTATCCAATCGGCAAAAAAGTCGGCAAGGATTTCGGATTTAATTGTTGTCCGAGGTTTGTACTCAATATCGAAAGCTGCGAGCTCTATGCCCCATTTGGCGACGCGTCCTGTGGCATCATTGTTCTTGATTATATCTGTCATGGGAGCTGTGCTCACCACGATAATTGGATGCTCCTGGAAATAGTGTCATACCTTACAAGATGCTAGGAAAACACCGTAAGCTAGCTTTTGATAGTGCGGATACCGCTGTTTGACTCTGTTAGGACCTCGCTGAGAAAATAAGTCAGACGTTGCACCAAGTGTTCCTGATTTACCTCCGGTCTCTCCACTACCATGACGATACTGGCGACTTTGTTTGTCGCAGCAAGATAAAGCAACATCGGTTCCTGCGGTTCCGGTGCAGCGAGGATAGGAGCAGATGAGAGTACTTTCTTCAGCTCTTGTAGTGCGGCTTCAGCTTCGTCGGTCCACACAAAATCTTTGGTCTTTTTCAGGAGTTTGCATAATGGTGCGGCTCTTTCACTGAGCTGGCTTACAAATCGACTGACTGCGGCGATGCAACCAGTTAGTCTTTGTACGTCCTTCAGGCGAGTTGCCCTGGAAATATTGAGTATAGCCTTGATTTTGTCTCGGTTCACCTCTATGCCTCTTTGAGACACGATGAAACCTAACAGTTTTCTGGCTGGAATTCCGAAGAAGTATTTCTTCGGATTAAGCATGATGTTGTATTTTCATAGATTGGCAAACGTTTCCTCCAAGTCGGAAATCAGCGTTTCCTTCTTTTTGGACATTACCGCAATATCATCCACATATACATGTACGTTGCGTCCGATTTGATCATGGAGGCAACACTGCATTGTGCGTTGGTACGTAGCTCAGGCGTTCTTCAGCCCAAAAGGCATCGTAACAAAACAGAAAGTTCTGAAGGGGGTTATGAATGAAGTTTTGACTTTGTCAGATTCCTTCATCCAGATTTGGTGATAACCGGAATATGCGTCAAGAAAACAGAGGAGTTCCGAGCCTGCCATAGAATCGATAACTTGGTCAATCCTAGGCAGAGCAAACGGATCTTTTGGACAAGCCTTGTTCAAGGCAGTATAATCAACACACATCCTTAAATCAGTGGTGTCCTTTTTAGGGACCATTACAGGATTGGCCGACCACTCAGTGTGGATGACCTCTTCTATGAATCCGGCTAACTCGAGCCGTGCTAGTTGCTTAGCTATTGTCTTACGCTTTTCATCGCCAAAACATCGTAAGGACTGTTTGACGAGTTTAGCGTTCGGGTTTACATTTAAAGAGTGCTTGGCAAGTTCCCTAGGTACTCCGGTCATGTCAGATGGCTGCCATGCGAAGATATCTTGATTTGCTTTGAGGAACTTGACGAGCGCACTTTCCTATGCGCTATCTAGGCCTAGGCCTATTTGGTTTACCTTAGAGGGGTCATCATCCTTCAACGGCGTCTGCTTCGTCTCCTCTGATGCCTTGAACTCCGGATTCGGCTTTGTCACCTCCTTCTTTGTTGCGGGCATCTCGGACGGATCTATGCTCTTCTTCATCTCCTGGTACTCCTGGACGTGCAGCACGGCATCAGCAAAGGCAGCATTTACATCCTCGCACTCTCACGCTTTCTTCGGGTCTCCCTTGATGGTGATCACGCCGTTGGGACCTGGAATTTTCATCATAATGTAAATGTAACACGGACGAGCCATAAAAGCCTAGTAAGCCGGACGTCCGAATATAGTGTGGTACGCACTCTTGAACGGGACCACTTCGAAGGAAAGTGCCTCCGTCCGATAGTTCTTTGGAGTTCCTAAGGTAACGTCCAAAGTGATTTCTCCTAGGGAATTAGCTTGTCTTCCTCGGACAACTCCGTGAAAAATCACAGAGCTGTGATTTAGCTGGGTCTTCGAGATCTTCATCCGGCGTAACGTTTCGACATACAGGATATTAATACTGCTGCCGCCGTCCATGAGAGTCTTGGAGAAACCATAACCGTCAACAAGTGGATTGATGATTAAGGCGTATTTTCCTCGCCTGTGTAGCTTAGGCGGATGATCAGCGCGGTCAAATGTGATTGCCACTTCCGACCAGTCGAAGAATTGGGGGACAGCCGGAACTGTTGCATTGAGCTCATGTAGCACTGCCTTTTTGACCTTTGCTGGTTGAGATCCGAGGAAGGTGACGTAAGTGTCTTTCTTGGTCGGAAATTTTTTGTTCCCTTTCGATTTGGGATTTGAAGCATCAGCTTCCTCCATGTCGGAATCTTCCTTGGTCTCTTTATCCTTTTCGGGATTCTTCTTTCCCTTCTTCCGCTTAGCTTTGTAGCCAGCGGTATCATCTCTCTTGATGTCGTCGTTGAAACGACACTCGGTTTTGGTTTGGGACGAGCCCCCATTGGCGTCTAAGTGATGCACACATGGGTTATTGGAAATGTCGGATTGATGACAAGTACGCCATGAGGGGGTCCTCGAGGCGTGCGGAAGAGAGGGGTGTGAGACGTACGGTGTTCCAGGACGGTGAGCACACAAGTTTACCTAGGTTCGAATCTGCCGACTTTGGACGGATCCTACTCCTGCTAGCAATCCAGTAATACGGCAAAGCCGGAATATGGGTTACAAGGGTTCGCCTATGCGAGTTGAGATTGTAGACTATTGAGGGTGCCCTAAAGGCTCTCCCTAGGACAGCTTATATAGATATCCGGCCTAGGGTTTACATGAGAGATCTATCCGGCTACGACTAATAGTCGGTTACATAGTAAATCTTGAACTACAAGTAACACTATGGGCCTATGTCAGTAAGTCTTCTGGGCCTTCCCGTAGCCGGACTGGACTCCGTCTTTTCTCCCTGACTAGGCCGCCCGTGAAGCAAAGCTCTATCCCGAAGTGGGCCACCCTGGTCAGTGAGGAACCGTGAGGATACCCGGAAAGTATATCCCCAACAATGGCAATTCTTAATGAAGTCTCATGTTTGCAGTTCGTCAATTGAACTTTGGAGGATTATCTAAGAGGGTCTTCATATTGGAGATCACACCAACTTGACAAGAAGAGAAGTTGTGGATAGCCAATTGAATGCAATGGCTCTCCACATGATACAACTCGGAGTGGGTCCCAAGGACATGCCCCACATTGAGCATCTCAACACAGCTAAAGAAGCTTGGGATGCCCTCACCGACCTCTTTATTGGAAATGTAAGCATGAGAAGGAATATGTATGATGCCCTTAGTAATGAAGCTGAAGGATTCTACATGTTGGATGGTGAAAATCATGAAGATATGTATAGAAGACTCAAGGGCATCGCAACAACATTTAGAAAGCATGGATCCACTCACATTGATGATGCTTGGATAAAAAGGAAATACGTGAGTGCTCTAATGCCGTTTGAGCCAACGGACTTGAAGAGCTTACAAGGTAGACACAACTATCATCAAATGTCTTCCAATGAAGTCATGCAAGAAATGACATCATTCAAGGTTGCAGCTAAGAACGTGGAAGATGCTCGTGCTCGAGCCATTGGAATGCAAAAAGGGGTCAATGTTGCTCTAAAGGCAAATGTTGTTGAGAAAGATGAGGATGAAAGAAGTTTCGAGGGTGTCTCCATGGACTGCCCCGAGAAAGTTAGGCGTGCTCATGGTGAGTACATGGCGTTCTATGCAAGGAACGTTTGGAAGGATCTAGCCAAGGCTAAGTCGGAACTCGAGCGCAAGAATGGGTCAAGTGGAAGAAGACAGAATGGCCCAAAACTGAGAACATGCTACAATTGTGGAGATAGGCTACACTTTGTGTCACATCCCAAAATTCTCCTAATTTTGGAATATAAAGTTAATAAAATAACTTGGTTGAATTGTTTGACTTTGTTGAAATTTCTCAAAGAAAAGAAACTTTCTATTATGATTTTCCTTCCTTGAATGCAGAAACTTGTATGAGATTGGATTAACATGACTATCCAACTTGTTTTCATTTTCTTTTCAACCATTTGATTCTTTAAATATCCAAACATGCTTAGATGATTAAAGAGAGGGAATAAAATGACTTTCCCAATTATGGTGGAGTGATATTCTAATTTCCCTATTTGACCCTTAAAGTCTCTACTTCGATTTATGAAACCATTCTAGATGCTTTTCACCACTTGCCTGAAAAGAGAGAAGATAACATGACATCTCCATTTTATTGGATGTTAAAAACTATGTTCCTTTATGTTATATGAATGAACTTGTTGTTTTGGGATTTGTGGCATTGTGTGTGTCTTGATTGAGTGACTAAAAATAAACCATAATAAACTATTTACAAATATTGCATAGTAGCCATATAAGGCCAAATGCATAAAACCCTATATCCTTTTGATAATACCTAAGTAGCCATATAGGAAAAAATGCGTGAATTGAGTTTTAGTTTTAGGATTTGTGTGAATTTTTGCAAAAATTAAAATCATGAAGCATTCATAAGCATTTCTTTGCATCCATGTAAAGTTCCCAAAAATTGAATCCAAATCCTAATATCTAAATCTAATAGTTGATTTGCCCAAATGTTCCTATAAGGAATATATAGATATTTATAAATAAATCATATTCAAACTAGTGAAAATGTTATAAATATGATCTTATAATGATTTACTGAATTTTAGAAAAATTTAGAAACAAGAATCATGTTATTTGGAGTTTGTATGCAAAAGATATAAAGAAAATACCAAAATATATAAAAAAAGAAAAAAACAAAATGGGCCGGCCAACTAGGCCGACCGAACCAGCCACCATGTGCACAAGAAGGGATCGATCCCACCTCCGCTTTAAAAACCGTGCGAAATCTGTTTTCTCAAACCTATCTTTATTAAAACTCTTATAACTTTTTATCTATAACTCCGAATTAACTTCCATTTGTTTCTACTTGTTCTCAACTTCAATATCTATCTTCCCGTCATCCTAAAAGCCTAAATAATCCCTCGGAGCCACAGCTATAACACCTTTCGTTTCCGAAATCCCGAATCTACACCCTACCGAATCATATTTCGCTTCTAAACCAATCTAAACTTTGTCGGATGTCTTTGGCTTCAACACAAGAGTTGTAGATCTCGTCGAAATCTTTCAATTCCGACAAACCTCACCTCTTTTCATCCACCACAGCCGGAGAATTTCGTAACGCAATATTTCAGATCTGATGACGTAATTCCAAGATCTCCTCGCGCTCGTTTCTTGAAATCCAAATTTCTTTGGTGAAAAGGTAGATCTAATCATCCTCCACAACTTTCATGTTCAAAGTTTTTCGATTTGACCTACGGATTTGTTTCTCTAACACAGATCTACTTCTAGTCCTTTGTGAGGCAAAATCGGGTCTATTTTAAGCCAACTTCTCTTCTAGCCACCGGATCTCATCCCGACGGTCGAGATTAAATCGTCCCGATCAGTTGCCTTGTCACCGCCACGTCGTCGTCAGGTCAGCGTCTAGTCCCAGTCAGCCTGCACGGTCAACCTGTCCAGTCAGCGGAATATTCTCTAAAATATTCCGTTCGAATTTAAAATTGCAGATTATAGATTTAACTTGTAAAATCCATAGAAAATTCATACTATGTCCAAACATTGCAAATAATATACCGTTGGAATCACAAAATTGTGTAGAGTATTAATATATAATTGTATCAGACATTTACTGTAAGTATTTGTCGTGATTATTTAAATGGTTAAATACACTTTTTGGAGCAATTAATTCACAGAAAATAAAATACAACTCAGAAAAATACAAATGATATACTCCTGGATTCACAAAATTGTATAGAACATGATTCTGGAATAAGATTACAAATTTAGTGTATAGATTACTGGCGAATAATTAATTAGTATTATTGGCCTTTTAAATCTACAGATCCGAAAAATATGAGTAATATGTCCCTGAGTTCATAATCTTGCGTAGTTTTCAGATATGTACTTAGTTTTGTTTGTTGTCAGTACGATCTGTTCAGATTTATTAAACTCCATTAAACACTAAATAAATCCTACAAAAAGACCTATAACTCCGATTAGGGTGAATCCAATTGCTACTGGTTCTTATTAAAGCCCTCTATCCATTACAGTTCGGATATAAATTTAATTAGGCAACTAGTACAGAAGCTACAACAGTTATATTAAAACCCCTTTATTGGCAATTGAAATTGGATAACAAATACTATATTGCATTAAAACACTTCTACATGCATCATGTGATCTAGTATTTTTTTAGATAACTAATTACAACCATTATGACATATTAAATCATCATGCATGCATTGGATCATCACTTTTTTATTGTATTGTTGCATGATTGCAATGTTTGAATGATATGTTGTTGTGCTTTTGCTTTTGAACGATAGATCGCGAGGAGTGTAACTACTATGATCGCAACAGCTATGATTGCGAGCATTATGATTGTAAGTCTTTTGAGTGCGACGAGTGCAGTGATTGCAATTGTGAGGATTGTTTGAACGACTACATCAACTAAAGGCAAGTGGAGCTTCATAAATGTCCTATTTACTTTCTATATGCATTATAGCTTGTTTTGTTTTACAAGTTTTATCTATTGCTATGCTATATCCTATTATGTCGTAGTCTATCTCGTTAGGCGAGCCGTCGTAAGTAGTTGTGCTTAGTTGTGCTTATGTAGACGAGGGTGGGATACACCATGGCAAAGATTGTTTTGAAAGAACGTGTTTGGAAAGTTTGAAAACAACTTAATTAATGAACTCTCTGGGTGGATTGGTAATTGCTTGGTTCGTGAATGTCGGGCCCATGTCTATGGTTTACCCGAGTAGCTCACTTGTGGATGGCCACCCAGGTTTCTGAGAAATGATTAGTGTCTTGATTTGGTAGCTTCTGTGTGCGACCATATGCCAGTGAGTTATGGGTGGCTGGATGGACTTAGTAGGTTGTGGCGACCCGAGCTCTTCGTATCCAGAGATGTAGTGATTTGTGATAGGTTGGAACGGTGCGTGGATGGGCTTGGGGAGCTACTTCCCGAATTGTCTCTTCTTGGGCTTCTCCCTATCATGACTCAATATGCGTGTCATGGTACGAGCGGGTCGTGTTGGAGATATGCCCAAGAGGCAATAATAAAAGTGGTTATTATTATATCTTTATGTTTATGATAAATGTTTACATCCCATGCTATAATTGTATTAACCGGAAACATTAATACTTGTGTGTTTTGTAAACATAAAAGAGTCCCTAGTAAGCCTCTTGTTAAACTAGTTTGTTGATTAATTGATGATCATGGTTTCCTGATCATGGACATTGGATGTGATTAATAACAAGGTTATATCATTAGGAGAATGATGTGATGGACACACACCCATAGTAAGCGTAGCATAAGATCAAGTCATTAAATTCGTATTGCTATAAGCTTTCAAATGCATAGTAACCTAATCCTTCGACCATGAGGTTATGTTAATCACCATCACCGGATGGATACTTTGATGACATCAAACACCGCTTCGTAACTGGGTGGTTATAAAGGTGTCATTGGGTATTCTGAAAGTATGTGTTGAAGCGCATGAATCAAGATTGGGATTTTTCCATCCATATGACGGATAGATATGCTCTGGGCCCTCTCGGTGGAATGTCATCTAGTTAGCTTGCAAGCATGTGACTAGGTCACAAGGGATGACACATCACGGAATGAGTAAAGAGTAAGTAACGAGGTAGAACTAGGTATAGAGATACCGACGATCAAACCTCGGATAAGTAAAGTATCGTGTGACAAAGGGAATTGGTCTCGTATGTAAATGGTTCTATCGATCACGAAGTCATCGTTGAGTATGTGGGAGCCATTATGGATCTCCAGGTCCCGCTAATGGTTATTGATAGGAGATGTGTCTCTGTCATGTCTACATATTCACGAACCGTAGGGTGACACACTTAAGGTTCGAAGTTGTTTTAAGTAGATATGGAATGTGCGTTGGAGACCGAATGTTGTTCGGAGTCTCGGAATGGATCCGGGACATCACGAGGAGATCCGGAATTGTCCGGAGAATAAGATTCATATATTGGGGATCATTTTCTAAGTTAGGAAATGTTCTGGGGTATTTGTATGAGGGTTCTAGAAGGTTTCAGAATGTTCCGGAAGGTTCTGGAAGGTTTCTTGGAGTTTGTTTGAAAACCAAGGAAGGGATCAAAGGAGTCCTGGTGGGTCAATACTAGGAGTCGTGGGGGAGGAGGACTCCTCCCCCCCTCCCCAATCCGCCGGTCTAGAGGAGGGGAGTCCTACTAGGACTCCCCCTCCCCAAGGCGCCCTCCCCCCTTAAATAGAAGGGCAGGGGCGCCCCCTCCAAGTCCCTCTCACACAACTCCAATCTCTGCCGCCTCTCTCCTCCTCTTTTCTTCTGCACAGGCATAGGCGAAGCCCTGCAGAATTCTCTACTCCACCACCACCACCACGCCGTCGTGCTGCTGTGATTCCGTGGAGAAGATCTACTACCTCCGCTGCTCGCTGGAACGAGGAGAGGAAGGTCTGCTTCGACTCCGTACGTGTGACCGACTGCGGAAGCACTGCCGGAACGCGGCGCCGGAAGGATCGTCCACACGATCTTGAGATCGGCAAGTGATCGACTACATCAACCACGAGATCTAATCTCGTAACGCTTTCGGATCTACGAGGGTTAGTACATATCTATCTCGTTGCACATGTCTAATAGATTAGATCTTGGCTTTTATCTAGATTAGATCTGGGTTTTGTTCATTCTTGCGGTAGAATTTTTTTGTTTTTCCATGCTACGAACCCATCAGTGGTATCAGAGCCGTGTCTATGCGTAGATCTGTTCCACGAGTAGAACACAATGGTTTTGTGGGCGTTGGTGCTCGTGCCGTCTTTTGCTTTGTGTACTTTGCATCTTGCGGCATGGTGGGATGAAGCGGCTCGGGCTAACCTTACATGTCATCGCACATGAGACTTGCTCCATGCTTGACGTGTAACTTGCTTTGCACAAGTGGCTTTGCGGGTGTCTGTCTCTCCCACCATAGTATAGATCCAATCTACACTTTGCACTTGATAGCACTTGTATCAACATTGTGGTTCATGTTCGTAGGTAAGATCCGTTCTTATTCGAAAGCCCCAAGCCACGTAAAACATGCAAAGAAGATTAGAGGCGTCTAACTCGTTTTTGCAGGGGTTTTGTGATGTGATATGGCCATTATGTGATTGTGATTATATTTGATGTATGCAATGATCCTTATTGTAATATGGAAACCGGCAGGAGCCTAATGGTTGTCTTTAATTCTGTTAAGACCTGCGTGTCTATTCATCTTGTAATAGCTTTGTTCCAAGTAGTTGTAATAGTTGTTAGTGATGATGGGCAACCATGAAGCGGCGCCACTGACCTTGACGCAATGCTGGTGATGATGGAGATCATGTTCGTGCTTTGGAGATGGAGATCAAAGGCGCAAGAAGAAAGGGCCATATCATATCACACTTATTATGAATTGCCTGTGATGTTAATCCTTTATGCATCTTGTATTGCTTAGATCGCGATGGTAGCATTATAAGATGATCCCTCTCACTAAATATCAAGTAATAAAGTGTTCATCCGTAGTTGGCACCGTTGCTAAGACTCGTCGTTTCGAAGCATCTCGTGATGATCGGGTGTGATAGACTCTACGTGTGCATACAACGGGTGCAAGCCAGATTTGCACATGCGGAAACTAAGGTTAACCTTGACGAGCCTAGCATGTACAGACATGGTCTCGGAACACGGAATACCAAAATGTAAAGCATGAGTCATATGGATGATATGATGAACATGTTGATTGTTCGCCTTTAAAACTACATCATCTCACGTGATGATCGGACTTGGTGTAGTGGATTTGGTTCATGTAATCACTAAAACAACTCGAGGGATGTTGTTTTGAGTGGGAGTTCATTTGTAATTTGGATTAGTCGAACTCAATTTATCATAAACACAATCAAAGTGAATTTGCATAGTTTGTTGTAGTCATTAGCATCCGTTCACCACCTTACGCTTAGTTATAGTTGAGATAGTGGAACTATAGAAATTCTGGATATTTACTTTACGAACTGGTATCGTATTGTTTTGAATGTCAATTTAAAGTTTATAAGTCCTATTGCAAACTTTCAGCAAACTCTATTTACTCCATGAAGTTTAATAAATAGTATTAATTCAAGAGTAACAATTCCAATGTTAGTATCTAATGTATCATGTTTGCCTCTATGATTCTTGATACTCAAAAGATTGTTTTTAATATCAAGTTTATCTAAGAGCTGAAAGCAATGTTTCAAAAACCATCATATGTGAAAGGTATTGCGATAGCTAAAAACAATGTGTTGGTTACAACATGATAGAGTATACGTCCTCATATTTGATGAGAATTTGTGCAGGTTGGAGACGCTAGTCGTCATAATCCTCCAAAGGTTTTGAAAAAGAAACATTATACTCGCAATTCACCTTTATAAGCTATAGCAGCTTGATCATGAAAGTTTTCATGATAAGGATGAATAGAATATATAAGTAAAATGTTTACTACACTAAAAGATTACTAAAGAATGGAATTTTGAAAGAACACCGAACATTTGATGATGGTGATCCACCTCAAAGTGCAAGTCCAAAGGTATTAGTAGTTGACTATATACGCTTTGTACCATGTGTCATGTTGATGACACCACTATTGATGTTGATAGATTCTTTTAAAAGAAAAGGAATTGCTGAAAGAAAATCTATAAAAAATTTGGCAGAAAATAAAAGGTTGGAGATGTCCAACTTAGGCATATAGAAGATATAAATGTTATGGTTGTATTCCTTGCTTGTTAAACAATGTGGTTCTTAGGTATTGGATACCGAATTGGTTGGTATGAAGTGTCATACAGGACAACGCAATTCATGAACTACAGTGGCCTAAGTAACTAGCAAGAGAATGAGTGATGATGTTCATCGAAAACAAATAAAATGTTATTGTGTTTTTCGTTGTCATCAAACCTAGCCTTCAAGATTTGTTTTAATAATTGTTATTTTGTTCTGGTATTACGAGAACAATGGTTGTTCAAATAATAACCGTATTCCATAAAGGATGGATGAACTTTTACAAGTCTAGTGGGAGAAATCACATCCATAAACACTGTTGCTAAAATGTCGCAAGACAAATGATTGAAAGATCACTTATGAAGTGACATCGCTGTTTAAATTATATTTGAAAGAAAACATGAAGAAACTCCATGTTGATGGAATTTTGGAGTCTTTGATTTTGATCAATTGATGCATGTGAGACTTTCCTCGAGATAATTGAAACTCCGTCCATAGGCCAGAGAGGAACGGATGACTAGCTTATTGGAAATTGTGCATGCTGATGTGCATAGTCCATTATGTGTAGCCATATGCGATGGATCTTTTTGCTTCATATGCTTTCTCCGAAAATTTGAGTGAATATATCTGTATATTTACTTAATAAGGAGGAAGTATGAAACATTTGAAAGTTGTTCAAAGACTTTCAAGATGAAGTTGAAAATCATTGTAACAAGAAAATAAAGAGTTTATGATTCGATCATAAAGGAAGATATTTGAGTTACATGTTTAGCAAAAACACCTAAGACTTGAGGGATTGTTCTATGATTTGTGTTTCCCGATAAACCATAGGAGTATGGCATATTCGAGAGATAAAATCAAACCATGTTTGAGATGGTAAGATCAAGGGTGTCATTTATAAAACTGCCATTATGTTTTTAAAGATTAAAGCTTTAGTGACTACCGCTTTTACACTGAAAAGAGCACCATCATGATCCATTGAAATGACACCATATGAGTTATGGTTTGGGATAAAACCCGAATTGTCTTTTCTTAAATTTTGGTATGCTATGCATAAGTAAAATGTTTACAACCAAAGTCGGATAAGCACGTCTTTGTAGGTTATTCCAAAGAATTTGTTGGGAATTTCTCCATAACACCGAGGACAAAAGAGTTTTTCGCTTGGAACGTCAAGTTTCTTGTGAAAGGAATTTTTCGTGAAAAGTTAAGTGGGAGGACAATAGAACTTTGATAAGGTTGATGAACCTTAGCTATATGTGCTAAGTAGCGCAGCGCCGGAAAGTGTCCCGGTGACGGCCACAATGCTCATGGCTCTCGTGATTACAAAAGGTGTGATCTCGGAGATTAGAGTTCCTATAGAACCATGTGGGTCGGTAAGAATCAAATAGTAAGATTTGATAAGCAAGTCGTTATTGTTTTGACAATGATGAACCGACTACATGCAAAGAAGCGATGATGGGCCCTGACTCCATAAAATGACTAGAAGTCATGGAATCCGTGATAGTATCCATACACGAGAAATCAAGTTTCTGAACTTAGAAGACCCTCTGGAAAGGCGTGAAGCCTATCGGTCGTGTTTGGATCTATAAAGAAATAGACATGGATGTTTCAAATCTATGAAATAGTCGACATGTCGAAAAGAGTTTACGACAATGTTCAAGGAATTGACTATGATAAGATTTGATCTTTCATAGCGATATTTAGTCTGGACGGATTAATGTAGCAACCACTACATATATTTTGGTATATGGTAGTTGAACAAACAAAACAAGTTCTTATAATAGAACGGTAACCTAGGACATGTACATGACATGGTCTGAAGGGTTTTTGTTAATTCAAAGGGTGCTAAAAGGGCATGTAAACTTCAATAGTTGAAGTAAGCATAGCGGAGTTGGAATCTTCACCATGATGAAACTGTTAAAAGAGTTTAAATTCATCGGAGATGATGAAGATGCTTGCATTTGCAAGAAATTAAGTGGGAGCGCTGAGACATATTTCTAATATATTATGTAGAGGACATATTGTTGATTGGAAATAATGTATCTTGTATTGACACAGGTTAAGAATTTCATTTCGATGAAAGACTTAGGCATAACCCAAGAATTAGGCATCCATCAATGTCTATATGAATAGATTGAGGCGCTAATATGGTTTTGCCAAATGTACATAGATAAGATGTTGAATGAGTTCAATATGGAAACAACAAGAAAGGTTCTTGACGCACGGAAAGGACTAAATCAAGATTCAAGTGTGTTGACACGAGATTCAAGTGTTCTGACACTTGGTGAAATCACAAGAATATTTTGATCAATCATTCTTTGAGATGTACACATCTAGATATGTCCTATGCTCTAAATGTTATGAGCATATACCAGAATGATTCATAAGATGATCATTGGACAATAGTAAAAGATATTCTTATGAGCTTTGGAAGAACTAAGAATATATCATGTATAAGTGACAAATAGTTAAAAGTAGTTCATTGTAAAGTGTTACATTGATACTAGTTTTGTCACAAGATACAAATTAAATTTATCTCAATTTAGACTATGGGTGGCACAATATAATGGAAAGGATGTTCCATGATGGATTTGGATGAGTTCCAAAGTTGAGATATTGTGACGGATACTACAACAAAAGGCTAAGTATATAACTGCTATAGTAGCAGCAAAGGAGGGCATTTGTGTTAAGTAGTTTGTTATCAAACTAGGTGTGGTTCAAAGTAGGCTAATACTATGAAGATATATTGTGTGACAATAATATCAACATATTTTGAGCCGAAGGAACTAAAGGTCTCACGAAAGGACCAAATTTATACAATGCCATCTCATTGGAGAATGAGTAATGCATAGAGACGCAAGGACATGCAAATACACATGGACCTGGAAGTGTCAGATCCGAAGATTATGTTTACCACTAGCAATTGTGTCTATACAACACCAGAAAGCTATAGGTGTTGAATGCACAAGTTTTTAACTAGATTATTGACTCTAGTGCAAGTGGGAGACTGTTGGAGATATGCCCAAGAGGCAATAATTAAAGTGGTTATTATTATATCTTTATGTTTATGATAAATGTTTACATCCCATGCTATAATTGTATTAACCAGAAACATTAATACTTGTGTGTTTTTAAACATAAAAGAGTCCCTAGTAAGCCTCTTGTTAAACTAGCTTGTTGATTAATTGATGATCATGGTTTCCTGATCATGGACATTGGATGTGATTAATAACAAGGTTATATCACTAGGAGAATGATGTGATGGACACACACCCATAGTAAGCGTAGCATAAGATCAAGTCATTAAGTTCGTATTGCTATAAGCTTTCAAATGCATAGTAACCTAATCCTTCGACCATGAGGTTATGTTAATCACCATCACCAGATGGATACTTTGATGACATCAAACACCGCTTTGTAACTGGGTGGTTATAAAGGTGTCATTGGGTATTCTGAAAGTATGTGTTGAAGCGCATGAATCAAGATTGGGATTTGTCCATCCATATGACGGATAGATATGCTCTGGGCCCTCTCGGTGGAATGTCATCTAGTTAGCTTGCAAGCATGTGACTAGGTCACAAGGGATGACACATCACGGAACAAGTAAAGAGTATATATCAGTAACGAGGTAGAACTAGGTATAGAGATACCGACGATCAAACCTCGGATAAGTAAAGTATCGTGTGACAAAGGGAATTGGTCTCGTATATAAATGGTTCTATCGATCACGAAGTCATCGTTGAGTATGTGGGAGCCATTATGGATCTCCAGGTCCCGCTAATGGTTATTGATAGGAGATGTGTCTCTGTCATGTCTACATATTCACGAACCATAGGGTGACACACTTAAGGTTCGAAGTTGTTTTAAGTAGATATGGAATGTGCGTTGGAGACCGAATGTTGTTCGGAGTCTCGGAATGGATCCGGGACATCACGAGGAGATCCGGATTGTCCGGAGAATAAGATTCATATATTGGGGATCATTTTCTGAGTTAGGAAATGTTCCGGAGTATTTGTATGAGGGTTCTAGAAGGTTTCGAAATGTTCCTGAAGGTTCTGGAAGGTTTCTTGGAGTTTGCTTGAAAACCAAGGAAGGGATCAAAGGAGTCCTGGTGGGTCAAGACTAGGAGTCGTGGGGGAGGAGGACTCCTCCCCCCCTCCCCAATCCGCCGGCCTAGAGGAGGGGAGTCCTACTAGGACTCCCCCTCCCCAAGGCGCCCTCCCCCCTTAAATAGAAGGGCAGGGGCGCCCCCTCCAAGTCCCTCTCACACAACTCCAATATCTGCCGCCTCTCTCCTCCTTCTTTCTTCTGCACAGGCATAGGCGAAGCCCTGCAGAATTCTCTACTCCACCACCACCACCACGCCGTCGTGCTGCTGTGATTCCGTGGAGAAGATCTACTACCTCCGCTGCTCGCTGGAACAAGGAGAGGAAGGTCTGCTTCGACTCCGTACATGTGACCGACTGCGGAAGCGCTGCCGGAACACGGCGCCGGAAGGATCGTCCACACGATCTTGAGATCGGCAAGTGATCGACTACATCAACCACGAGATCTAATCTCGTAACGCTTTCGGATCTACGAGGGTTAGTACATATCTATCTCGTTGCACATGTCTAATAGATTAGATCTTGGCTTTTATCTAGATTAGATCTGGGTTTTGTTCGTTCTTGCGGTAGAAATTTTTTGTTTTTCCATGCTACGAACCCATCAGGTCGACCAAGTCATATGGGTAAAGTGTGCAACCCCTGCAGGGTGTAAAACTAAGTGCTTAGCCGTGTCCCCGGTAATGGACAATTGAGTTGCTGAACTATGGGTGCTATGACATGTTCTCATTCATTCTAACTTGTAATTGCTAAAACTTGTGGTTGAAACATAATTGGGTTGTGTGAAGAAAATCAAATGTTTTACAAATGATTTACAAAAGATAGCATAAAGTATTTTGCTGCTGCAACTAAGCCTGAACCCCACAAGCCAGATATGCATATAGTTATTAGCCTTGTTGATTCTCTCATTGTTCCACTTGCCAGTGCATTCCAAGTGCTGACTCTTTGGGGCTGCTACGTTTTATGTTGCAGGTTATACCGATTATGAGTGATCGAATAGGTCGCGATACTCCACTCAACAGTTGTTCGCATGTGGCACAATTGAAGATGGAGCCTACTATCTGTTTATGCTTCCGTATGCTACTTGTTGTTTGAGCTAGACTTTGAGCTACGCATTATGTAATAATTACAGATTCTAGATCATTCGATGTAATAATGATGCACTGTTATATTCTTTGGTATTCATCTGTACTGTGTGTGCCAGTGAACCGATCCAGGGATTGGCACTATACACAGGAACTCAGCCTTATCAGGCGAGGGTGTTACACTTTGTGGCTGAGTATCCATATCAAAATACAGAAGACAATGGGGGCAGGCTCATCCTTAAAGAAAAATCCAAGGCACCTAGAAAGAAACCATTTATCAAAAAGAATGGTCCTTACCAGAAGCAACCTAAGATTGTCTTGGTGGCACAAGAAGAATATTCCTCTGCAAGTGAAGATGAAGAGAATGAAGATAGTACTCGTGAGGTGGCTGCTATAGCCACCACATCTACTCCGTCATCACTCTTCGACTCTCCAAACGAAAACGCCATCAACAACAATGCCACTTGCCTTCTGGCGAGAGGGTCCAAGGTATCATGTTCTATTTCTTCATTTCCTAAGACTAACATAAATATGGATATGGATGATCATACTAGTCTTAAGACAAAAGAAGAAGTTATTGCTTTGGACACCTTTTCACTAACTTGCAAGGTGAGCACGAACTTCATTTTGATGCTCTTATGAGTCAACTTGCCCAATCCGAAGATCTTCTAGAAGAAAAGGGCAGAATTGAAAGAGAAGATGCCTTGGAGATAGCCTCCTTGAAGAATGCCTTGGAAGAAGAAGAGGAAGCTCGAGTATCCTTGGAAGAGAGACTTGAGTCAATTGAGGAGTCCCATGAAGAGGTTGTTGCTCAGCTCATCAAAGAACATGACAACGCTCTTTCTAAGGTAAAAAAACTAAAAAGGGAAAAGATTGAATTTGGGACTGCTCATGCTAGACTCTTGGAGAAGTTTGAGAAGCTTGACATTGCTCACAAGGCTTTGGAGAGTGAACATTCTACTCTAAATGAGTCTCATGACCAACTCCAAACTCAATTGGAGAAGCATGACATACCCAGCACGTTCACCCTATCTTGTGGACAAGAAGAACTTGCAAAGGGATCTCAACACATAGGTAAAGAAGTTCTAGATGAGGTTATTAGCAAGCAAAGAACAAACAATGGAAAAGAGGGTCTTGGTTATATTCCCAAGACAAAGAACAAGAAGAACCACAAGAAGAAGAAGAGCAAGACTGCTCAACCAAAGACTAGCACCACCACTAATGACAAGTCTAATTATGATGGTTTTGTAGGGGCTAACAATCCTAACTATTAGTTATATTGTGATTATTATGGTGTTGTTTATGCTAGTTATGTAGGGCCTTATGATTGTTACATTCCTTGGTCTATTTGGGTCCCCAAGACCCTTGTCACTAACATGAGAGGACCCATTGAAAAATGGGTACCTAAAACCAAGAAGTAACTTTCTTGCAGGGCTATGCTTCCGGTGGGTCTAAATGGGTACTCGATAGCAGGTGCACAAGTCACATGAACGGAAGCAAGGATATCATCACGGAGATGCAGCCAAATCATGATCATATAACCGTCTCCTATGGTGACAAGTCAAAATCTGAGGTATTGGGTCTCGGCAAAGTTGTGGTTGCTCACGATATCTCTCTCGTGGACGTCAAGCTTGTTGAGACCCTCGGTTACAATTTACTTTCTGTTCGTGCCCTTGGTAAGAAGGGCTTTGAAGTTTTTATTGATGCTGATTTGGTGGTACTCTTGTGGAGCAAGTCTCTAAAAGTCGCTTTCGTGGGATATGTCAAAAATGACTTGTACGTGGTGGACTTCTCAGGGAAAACCACTACAGGCCTGATGTGTCTTTTCGGAAAGGCTGATGCGGGTTGGCTATGGCATCGCCGGCTAGCCCACGTCAATATGAGAACTTTGCAAAGTCTCCACAAGGGTGGCCACATCCTTGGACTAAAATAAAATGTTTCCTTTGCCAAAGATCATGTTTGCAGGGCTTGTGTTGAAGGGAAAATGCATGACTCTCCCCATCGAAGGAAGACTATTATTTCGTCAAAGAGGATCTTGCAGCTGCTTCATGTGGACCTCCATCACATGCAAGCCTCAGTGGGAAGAAGTACTACCTTGTGATTGTTGATGATTACTCAAGATACACTTGGGTCTATTTCTTCAAGTTGAAGAGCGAGACTCAACAAACAGTCATCGACTTCGCCAATGAGGTTCAACGTCAACACAATGTCCCCATATTGGCAATAAGGAGTGATAACGGCTCCGAGTTCAAGAACTACACCTTAAATGAATTCCTAAGTGAAGAGGGGATAAGACATCAATATTCCGCTGCGTACACCCCTCAACAAAATGGTGCTGCCGAGAGGAAGAACCGGACCCTAATGGATATGACAAGGTCTATGCTAGCTAAACAAGTCTCCATATAACTTCTGGGCTGAAGCAATCTCTACCGCTTGTCATTCATCCAACCGGTTATACCTCCGTAAAATCTTGGACAAGACTCCATATGAAATACTTACCGGTAACAAGCCAAACATCTCATTCTTTTGGGTATTTGGGTGTAAGTGTTTCTTTCTCATCAAAGGAGTTCGTTTATCTAAATTTGAGTCTAAGGCTTTAGAAGGTATTTTTGTTGGTTATGGTGCCAAATCCCACACTTATAGAGTCTACAATAAGCTCTCCGGAATTGTTGTAGAATCTTGTAGTGTGGTGTTCGAGGAAAATGATGGCTCCCGTGCAGGGCAAGTTGATGTTTGTGGTGCAGATGTTGAAATACCCCAAGATGCCATAAGAAGAATGGGCGTGGGATTTTTCTGCCCCATTGAGGAACCCCTTATGGAGGATCGGGAAGGACAATGCTCTAGTCATGTAGAGCCCTCATCTACATAGACTCAACATGCTCCAACCACGGGGAAACTTCTACACCAACTCCTCCAAATGCTGAAGGTCAACATGCTTCTGAATGCTCCAGGCCGGATTATCCAGCCCTCACTCCACCGGCGACCAAACTGATCATCATGTCGAAGAAACAACTGCAAGTCCCAGGCCGGATTTTCCGGCTGACCCCTGATTATCTAGCAACTTGCCAATTCGAGCAAGTTCCAGTCAAGCTAGCGAAGATGCTTCAGGATCTCCCAGGCCAGATTATCCGGCCCCTCATACTGCAGGATTATCCGGCCCTGAAACTCCTGATGATCAGCAGTCTCCTGTTACGGCTGTTGATCCACTTCAAGGGCAAGGTTCATCATCTCCTACTACTGATAATCAAGCTACTAATCAAGGCCAAGCAAATGATTCCAACGAAGACTCAAGTGATGAAACTATTCCACCAAGAGACAACAAGCTTATTAAACTTCATCGCAAGGCTCGTGTTGATCGGAACCTTGAGTTGAGGGGACATACTCTTGACAAAGTTGTAGGTGATCTTCGACAAAGAGTTTCCACAAGAAGGGAATTGGCAAGTTTTGGTGAGCATCAAGCCCACATCTCAATGGTAGAACCCAAGAAAGTGTTTGAAGCTCTTAAAGATCCGGACTAGGTTGTTGCTATGCATCAAGAGTTGAATAACTTTGAACGCAACAAGGTTTGAAACTAGTAGAGAAGCCCAAGGATTGCCGCAATGTTATTGGCACTAAATGGATAGTTAAAAACAAGCAAGATGAGAATGGCATTGTTGTGAGGAACAAAGCAAGACTCATGGCACAAGGCTACTCCCAAGTTGAGGGCATTGACTTCGGCAGACCTATGCTCATGTGGCTCGTCTTGAGTCCATCCGTATCCTTCTTGCTTATGATGCTCATAATAATTTTAATTTACAAGAAATGGACGTTAAGAGTGCTTTTCTTAATGGTCCTCTACATGAGTTAGTATATGTAAAGCAACCCCCCAGATTTGAGGATCCTAACTTTCCGAATCATGTCTACAAACTCGATAAGGCACTATATGGCCTTAAACAAGCCCCACATGCGTGGTATGAGCACCTTAAAGAGCTTTTGTTAGATCGTGGCTTTGAAGTTGGTCAAATCGATCCCACTCTTCTTACTAAGAAGGTTAAGGGGGAGCTCTTCGTATTCCAACTATATGTAGACGACATCATCTCTGGCTCTGCTAATCAAGCTTTTAATGATGAATTTTCAAAGCTTATGACTGACAGGTTTGAGATGTCTATGATGGGGGAGTTACGGTTCTTTCTTGGATTCGAAATTAAGCAACTTAAAGAAGGAACCTTCATAAATCAAGCAAAATACATCCAAGACATGCTCAAGAGATTCAAGATAATGGATCTTAAGGGCATCGCCACTCCGATGCAAACAAAATGTCACCTTGAACTCAATCCTCACGGTAAAGATGTGGACCAAAAGGTATATCAGTCCATGATCGGCTCCCTTCTTTACCTCTGCGCATCTAGACCCGATATTGTGTTGAGTGTGGGGGTGTGTGCAAGGTATCAAGCAGCTCCTAAAGAAAGCCACTTAGTGGCGGTCAAGAGAATCTTCTGATATTTGGTTCATTCCCCTAACTTTCGTCTATGGTATCCCAAGGGCTCCAATTTCTCTCTATATGGTTATACTGATTTAGATTGGGCTGGTGATAAGGATTATCAGAAATCAACTTCCTCGAGCTTGTCAGTTCTTGGGAAGGTCTCTAGTCTGTTGGTCTTCTAAAAAGCAGAATTGTATATCTCTCTCCACCGCCGAAGCTGAATATGTCGTTGCTGCTAGTGACTGCACTCAGTTATTATGGATGAGGCAAAATTTAAGGTAATACAGTGTCAATTGTGACAAAGTGCCTCTTTTATGCGATAATGAAAGTGCAATCAAAATTGCGTACAATCTGGTACAACACACAAGGACAAAGCATATTGAGATTCGGAATCATTTTATTCGGGACCATGTTGCTCGAGGCGATATTGATCTATCTTTTGTGAGCATGAAGAACCAACTTGCTGATATTTTCACGAAGCCACTTGATGAAGCAAGGTTTTGTTACTTGAGGAATGAGCTAAATATCATTGATTCAAGGGGCTTGTCTTGATTACCCATGCACTCACTCGTACATCTCAGTCTTATTTGGTCTATATGTGGGCATGGACATAGGAGGAGTGTGGTCCTAATTGATTGGGCTAACCCTCCCCCCGTAATGCCGAAAGCAAGTCAAATCATTCCTCTTAATATCATTTTGTGATATGTGAGCTTATTGATGAGTATTGGTCATGAACCCAAGATATATCTTTGCGGTGTCATACCATACACTCCAACAAGGTGGCTTCAGCCACCGCCCTCTTCCATGAGAAGAGTTGAGTTTATTTGGATCTTTTTGGTTGTTCTTGCTCATCTTTTGTTCTTATGGAAATCACACTTAATTTTGTTCTTTGGTTGATTTGATTCTTGCAATTTTGAGTGTGTAGTACCATCTCAGTTTGGTTCTCTGAATCCTAAGCCTTTCCCTACCCCTAAGCCATCTATTCTTGCACACAAGTCCCTTGTAAACCTTGTGGGGGTGTTGTTTAGGGACGCACGGGCCTGATTCGGTGTCTAACAGAAATTCAGAATCTAGGCCCTTCACCATGTGTCCGGTGCTTCGGGCGACCCCCCTGCTCCTACTACTCCCACACCTTATGCTCGGTGGAACTCTTCCTCTGGGCTTATCTATGGAGAGCTAGAGCGTCACTTGTTTCCTTCTACGGCCACTGCTGATGATGAAGAGGATGACACCGAGGAGCTTGAGGACGAGGACGAGGACGGTGACGAGGACGAGGATGAGGACTACGAGTGATCCCTTGGGGCGTTAGCATCGCTCTGCTTCCTTTTGCCAAAGGGAGACAAGTAGTTCTATTAGGTCTCTGAGGATTTGCATGGGTCAGGCACAAGTTCTTGCTCTTTAGCGTTTCGTTTTTATCTCGCTTGTGCCCTTTTAGCATCGAACTTTTATGTGTTTTTGTGCCATATGAGACTATGTTTGTGTGCATGTGGATTTATCTTGTGGATTATTCATATGGAGTCATCTATCTTATTGGATATTCTTATGGCTAAGTGGATATCTATATCAAGGGAGGCGCTCACTATGGCTACCATTGGATATTCTTTTAATGTGTTGAGGATGCATCTATCTCCCTACCGGTGGTATGAGCTTTTCACATATGTTCCAATGAAATAGACTTATACCCTCTTGTGTGTATTTGTAATCAAATGCATTTTTTTAGTATGCACACATTGAGGGGGAGTCTTTTTCATTCATTAAATCTTGTTGTCTTGAGAACTATCCTGCAAATCCTAGTATTGTCATCTAACACCAAAAAGGGGGAGATTGAAAGAACATTTCATGGTTCCCTATATTTTGAGTGTTAGATAACAATACCGTGGAGTTTTCTCATGTGTGCTAAGTGTGTAGGGAATGTTTTTGTGTTTGGGGGCAGATTATCTACCCCCATCAAGGGTCAGATAATCCAGCCTAACTCACTTGGCAAAGGCTGGCTTGGCACGTCACTCTGTCTAGGGTCGGATTTTCTCTCGGAAAATCTAAACAGGAGCGGTTTTTTCTTCCCTGGCCAGATAATTCGGCCCTCGCATGGGGCCGGATTATAAGACGATCAAAGGGAGCCAAGGCACGACGCTCTGAGTGGGTTCAGATTTTCTCCCGGAAAATCTGCACAGGGGCAGTTTTTTCTTCCCTGGCCGGATAATTCGGCCCTCGCATGGGGCCGGATAATCCGGCCCCCAGGAGACGCTCAAGGGCAGGCTCGACGCGTCGCTCTGAGTGGGGGTGGTTTATTTGCTAGATAATCCGAGTCTGGGGCAGAGTTTTCCCCAGGCCGGATAATCCGGCCCTCACTTGGGCCGGATAATCTGGCCCCAAATGGCTCCAACGGCTCAGTGGGTGCAGGGGGTATAAAAGCCCCTTCATCCCCTCCTTTCAGAACTCTTGATTCACTCGAAAATTGCCAGACCTGTTGCAAGTGCTCTCTCTCTAGATCTCCACTTTCAACCACCTGAAGGCTTCGATCTTTGGGGGAATTGAAGGAGGACGCAACCTACATCGTCATCACGAATCAAGCGCATCAACTCCTCTCCATTCACTTGGAGAAATCCCCGATCTAGTATTCTCGTTAATATCTGTTGGGTTCGTAGCATGGAAAACAAAAAATTTCTACCGCAAGAACGAACAAAACCCAGATCTAATCTAGATAAAAGCCAAGATCTAATCTATTAGACATGTGCAACGAGATAGATCTGTACTAACCCTTGTAGACCCAAAAGCGTTACGAGATTGGATCTCGTGGTTGATGTAGTCGATCACTTGCCGATCTCAAGATCGAGTGGACGATCCTTCCGGCGCCGCGTTCCGACAGCGCTTTCGCAGTCGGTCACACGTGCGGAGTCGAAGCAGACCTTCCTCTCCCCGTTCCAGCGAGCAGCGGAGGTAGTATATCTCTCCACGGAATCCCAGCAGCACGACGGCGTGGTGGTGGTGGAGTGGAGGATTCTGCAGGGCTTCGCCTAAGCCTGAGCAGAAGTAAGGAGGAGGAGAGAGGCGGCTAGGGGCAAGAGTGGAGGAGCAAGGGGGGTGGCGCCTCCACCCCTCTATATATAGAGGGAGGGGTGCAGCCTAGGGTTCCCACCCCTAGGCCCACCCCCTAGGGCCGGCGCACAAGGGAGCTTGGGGGAGAGTCCTTCCCCCCCAAGTTTCCCTTTTAAATTTCCCTTTATCCTTTTATCCTTTCTTGGTTTTCAAGTAAAGTCCAAAAAATCTTCTAGAACCTTCCGGAACTTTCCGAAACCTTCTAGAATCCCCATATAAATACTCCGGAACATTTCCTAACTTAGAAAATGATCTCCATTATATGAATCTTATTCTCCGGACAATTCCGGATCTCCTCGTGATGTCTCAGATCCAATCCGGGACTCCGAACAACATTCGGTCTCCAACACATATTCCATATCTACCTAAACAGCATCGAACCTTAAGTGTGTCACCCTACGGTTCGTGAATATGTAGACATGATGGAGACACCTCTCCGATCAATAACCATCAGCGGGATCTGGAGATCCATAACGGCTCCCACATACTCAACGATGACTTCGTGATCGATAGAACCATTAACATATGAAACCAATTCCCTTTGTCACGCGATACTCTACTTATCTAAGGTTTGATCGTCGGTATCTCCATACCTAGTTCTACCTCGTTACTGAGAAGTACTCTTTACTCGTTCCAAGATATGTCATCCCTTGTGACCTAGTCACATGCTTGCAAGCTAACTAGATGACATTCCACCGAGAGGGCCCAGAGCATATCTATCCGTCATATGGATGGACAAATCCCAATCTTGGTCCATGCGCTTCAACACATACTTTCAGAATACCCAACGACACCTTTATGACCACCCAGTAACAAAGTGGTGTTTGATGCCATCAAAGTACCCATCCGGTGATGGTGATTAACATAACCTCATGGTCGAAGGATTAGGTTACTATGCATTTGAAAGCTTGTAGCAATACGAACTTAATGACTTGATCTTATGCTACACTTACTACAGGTGTGTGTCCATCACATCATTCTCCTAATGATATAACCTTGTTATTAATGACATCCAATGTCCATGACCAGGAAACCATGATCATCTATTAATCAACAAGCTAGTTTAACAAGAGGCTTACTAGGGACTCTTTTACGTTTACAAAACACACATGTATTAGCGTTTCCTTATAATACAATTATAGCATGGGATGTAAACAATTGTCATAAACACAAAGATATAATAATAACCACTTTTATTATTGCCTCTTGGGCATATCTCCAACAGTCTCCCACTTGCACCAGAGTCAATAATCTAGATTACATGGTAATACACCTAACACCCATGGCGTTCTGGTGTTGGTCATGCTTTGCCCTAGGGAGAGGTTTAGTCAACGGATCTGCCACATTCAGATCAGTGTGTACTTTGCAAATCTTTATGTCACCATCTTGGACATACTCGCGAATAGCATGGAAACGTAGTTTGATGTGCTTCAGCTTGCTATGTGACCTTGGCTCCTGTGCATTAGCTATGGCACCTGTGTTGTCACAGTAGCTGGCCATCGGGTCCAATGCATTAGGAACCACGCCAAGTTTAGTAATGAACTCCTTCATCCATATGGTTTCTTGTGCAGCCTCCGAAGCAGCTATGTATTCCGATTCAGTTGAAGATTTCGCCACAACGCTTTGCTTTGCACTCCTCCAGCTCACTGCAGCACCATTCAAAATAAATACGTATCCCGACTGTGACTTCGAGTCATCTGGATCGGTGTTCCAACTAGCATCGGTGTAACCGTTTACAACAAGTTGTTCATCACCTCCATAAGAAAGAACCATATCCTTAGTCCTCTTTAGGTATTTTAGGATATTCTTGACCGTTGTCCAGTGTTTCATTCCAGGATCACTTTGATATCTGCTAGTCAAACTAACAGCATGTGCTATATCCGCTCTTGTACACAGCATGGCATACATGATAGAACCTATGGCCGAGGCAGAGGGAATATTATTCATCTTTTCTCTATCTTCTGCCGTAGCTGGACTTTGAGTCTTACTCAAGGTCTTACCTGACAACATGGGCACGAACCCTTTCTTGCTCTCTTCCATTCTAAACTTCTTTAGAACTTTGTCTAAGTATGTACTTTGTGAAAGCGCTATTAGGCGTCTTGATCTATCTCTATAAATCTTGATGCCTAGAATATATGCCGCTTCACCAAGATCCTTCATTGAAAAACTATTATTCAAATAGGCTTTGACACTATTAAGAAGTTCTATATCATTCCCAATCAACAATATGTCATCTACATATAGTACTAGGAATGCTATAGAGCTCCCACTCACTTTCTTGTAAATGCAAGCTTCTCCATAAGTTTGTATAAATCCAAAGTTTTTGATTACTTTATCAAAATGTTGATTCCAACTCCGGGATGCTTGCTTCAGTCCATAAATAGAGCGCTGAAGTTTGCATACCTTGTCAGCATCACTAGGATCGACAAAACCCTTGGGTTGTACCATATACAACTTTTCCTCAATGTCACCATTAATGAACGCCGTTTTGACATCCATCTGCCAAATCTCATAATCAAAATATGCAGCAATTGCTAACAAAATCCTCATAGACTTTAGCTTCGCTACTGGTGAGAATGTCTCATCATAGTCAACTCCTTGAATTTGTCGGAACCCTTTCGCGACAAGTCGAGCTTTATAGACGGTAACATTACCATCAGCATCTGTTTTTCTCTTGAAAATCCATTTGTTCTCGACAGCCTTACGGCCATCCGGTAAGTCCACCAAAGTCCACACTTGGTTTTCGTACATGGATCCCATTTCGGATTTCATGGCTTCTAGCCATTTGTCGGAATCTGGGCTCACCATAGCTTCTTCATACGTCGCAGGGTCATCAGCGTTGTCCACCAACATGACGTTCAAGGCAGAGTCAAACCAATCAGGAGTGGTACGAACCCTCGTTGACCTGCGAGGTTCAGCAGTAACTTCGTTCGAAGTTTCATGATCACCATCATTAGCTTCCTCTCCAATTGGTGCAGGCGGCACAAAAACATCTTCCGGTGCTGTGCTACTCTCAAATCCAAGAGAAGGTTCGATAACCTCATCGAGTTCTACTTTCCTTCCAGTCACTTCCTTCAAGAGAAACTCCTTCTCAAGAAAGGATCCATTCTTGGCAACGAAAACTTTGCCTTCGGATCTATGAAAGAAGGTATACCCAATTGTTGCTTTACGGTATCCTATGAAGACGCATTTCTCCGCTTTGGGTTCAAGCTTATCAGGTTGTAACTTCTTTACATATGCTTCGCAACCCCAAACTTTAAGGAACGACAACTTAGGTTTCTTACCAAACCACAATTCGTACGGTGTCGTTTCAACGGATTTAGATGGTGCCCTATTTATAGTGAATGCGGCTGCCTCTAATGCATAGCCCCAAAACGATAGCGGTAAATCTGTAAGAGACATCATAGACCGAACCATATCTAAGAGAGTTCGATTACGACGTTCGGACACACCATTACGCTGTGGTGTTCCCGGCGGTGTCAACTGCGAAAGTATTCCACATTTCTTTAAATGCATGCTAAACTCATAACTTAGATATTCACCTCCGCGGTTAGAACGCAGAAACTTAATCTTCTTGTTACGATGATTTTCCACTTCACTTTGAAATTCCTTAAACTTCTCGAAAGTTTCGGACTTATGTTTCATAAAGTAGACATACCCATATCTACTTAAGTCATCCGTGAAAGTGAGAACATAACGATATCCACCACGCGATGCTACACTCATTGGACCGCATACATCGGTATGTATTATTTCCAATAAGTCTGTAGCTCGCTCCATTATTCCAGAGAATGGAGTCTTAGTCATTTTTCCCATTAGACATGCTTCGCATCTTTCAAGTGATTCAAGAAGTCCATCAGAATGGAGTTTCTTCATACGCTTCACTCCAATGTGACCAAGACGACAGTGCCACATGTATGTAGAATTATCATTCAATTTTGTTCGTTTAGCATCTATGTTGTGAACATGTGTATCACTACTATCGAGATTCAGTAAGAATAAACCATTCATGTCAGGTGCATTACCATAAAAGATATTACTCATATAAATCGAACAACCTTTATTCTCGGACTTAAAAGAGTAACCGTCTCGTAATAAACAAGATCCAGATATAATGTTCATGCTTAACGCAGACACCAAATAACAATTATTCAAATTTAAAACTAATCCTGAAGGTAGATGTAGAGGGAGCGTGCCGACAGCGATCACATCAACCTTGGAGCCATTTCCAACGCGCATCGTCACCTTGTCTCTCGCCAGTCTTCGCTTATTCCGTAGCTCCTGTTTCGAGTTACAAATATGAGCAACCGAACCAGTATCAAATACCCAGGCACTACTACGATTACTAGTAAGATACACATCAATAACATATATATCAAATATACCTTTCTTCTTGATGTTGCCATTCTTCAGATCTGCCAGGTACTTGGGGCAGTTACGCTTCCAGTGACCAGCACCCTTGCAGTAGAAGCATTCAGTTTCAGGCTTGGGACCAGCCTTGGGCTTCTTAGCAGGTGCGGCAGCTTTCTTGCCGTCCTTCTTGAAGTTTCCCTTGTTCTTAGGCTTGCCCTGTCTCTTGAAATTGGTGGTCTTATTGACCATCAACACTTGGTGCTCCTTCTTGATCTCCACTTCAGCAGTTTTCAGCATGGACGATAGTTCAGGCAATGTCTTGTTCATGCAGTGCATATTGTAGTTCATCACAAAGTTCTTATAACTCGGTGGCAGTGATTGGAGGACACGGTGAATCCCTAACTCATTAGGAATCGTTATCCCCAACTCTTGGAGCTTGTTTGCGTGCCCAGACATGGTGAGCACGTGCTCGCTAACGGAGCTACCCTCTTACATCTTACAGTTAAAGAACTTTTCGGAGGCCTCATAGCTCTCCATGGCTGCACGAGTCTCAAAAATCAGCCTGAGCTCCTTAATGATCTCGAACGGGTCGTGGTGTTCAAAGCGCTTCTGAAGCTCCGCTTCTAAACCGTACAGGATGGCACACTGAACTGTGGAGTAATGATTTTTCCGAGTGGCGTAAACATTCTTTACGTCATCGGTGGCATCTTCTGCAGGTGGGTCACCTAGCGGTGCTTCGAGCACATAGGTCAACTGACCAGCCCTGAGGACGATCTTCAGTCCACGGAACCAGTCCGTGAAATTGCTTCCATTGTTCTTAAGCTTTTCTTTCTCTAGGAACGCATTGAAATTGATGGAGGGGGTCGCCATAATCTACAACAAATTTGCAAGTAGTTTAGACTAAGTTTATGATGAATTGAGTTCAAATTTAATTCCTAAATTAACTAGGTGAACTCCCACTCAAAACAACATCCCTCACATTGTCTTAGTGATTACACGAACCAAGTCCACTACACCAAGTCCGATCTTCACGAGAGAAGATGTAGTTTCGTCGGCGAACAATCTTCATGTTCATCATATCATTTATATGACTCATGCTCTACCTTTCGGTATTTCCGTGTTCCGAGACCATGTCTGTACATTCTAGGCTCGTCAAGATTAACCTTAGTTTCCACATGTGCAAATCTGGCTTGCACCCATTGTATGCACACGTAGAATCTATCACATCCGATCATCACGAGATGCTTCGAAACGACGAGTCTTAGCAACGGTGCCAACTAAGAGCGAACACTTTATTACTTGATATTTAGTGAGAGGGATCATCTTATAATGCTACCGTCGCGATCTAAGCAATACAAGATGCATAAAGGATTAACATCACAGGCAATTCATAATTAGTGTGATATGATATGGCCCTTTCTTCTTGTGCCTTTGATCTCCATCTCCAAAGCACGGACATGATCTCCATCATCACCAGCATTGCGTCAAGGTCAGTGGCGCCGCTTCATGGTTGTCCATCATCACTAGCAACTATTACAACTACTTGGAATAAAGCTATTACAAGATGAATAGACACGTAGGTCTTAACAGAATTAAAGACAACCATTAGGCTCCTGCCGGTTGCCATATTACAACAAGGATCATTGCATACATCAAATATAATCATAATCACATGATGGCCATATCACATCACAAAACCCCTACAAAAACAAGTTAGACGCCTCTAATTTTCTTTGCATGTTTTACGTGGTTTGGGGCTTTCGAATAAGAACGGATCTTACCTACGAAAACTGAACCACAATGTTGATACAAGTGCTATCAAGTGCAAAGTGTAAATTGGATCTATACTATGGTGAGAGAGACAGACACCCGCAAAGCCACTTGTGCAAAGCAAGTTACACGTCAAGCGTGGAGCAAGTCTCATGTGCGATGACATGTAAGGTTAGCCCGAGCCGCTTCATCCCACCATACCGCAAGATGCAAAGTACACAAAGCAAAAGACGGCACGAGCACCAACGCCCACAAAAACATTGTGTTCTACTCGTGCAACAGATCTACGCATAGATACGGCTCTGATACCACTGTTGGGTTCGTAGCATGGAAAACAAAAAATTTCTACCGCAAGAACGAACAAAACCCAGATCTAATCTAGATAAAAGCCAAGATCTAATCTATTAGACATGTGCAACGAGATAGATCTGTACTAACCCTTATAGACCCGAAGCGTTACGAGATTGGATCTCGTGGTTGATGTAGTTGATCACTTGCCGATCTCAAGATCGAGTGGACGATCCTTCCGGCGCCGCGTTCCGGCAGCGCTTCCGCAGTCGGTCACACGTGCCGAGTCGAAGCAGACCTTCCTCGCCCCGTTCCAGCGAGCAGCGGAGGTAGTAGATCTCTCCACGGAATCCTAGCAGCACGACGGCGTGGTGGTGGTGGTGGAGTGGAGGATTCTACAGGGCTTCACCTAAGCCTGAGCAGAAGGAAGGAGGAGGAGAGAGGCGGCTAGGGGCAAGAGTGGAGGAGCAAGGGGCGTGGCGCCTCCACCCCTCTATATATAGAGGGAGGGGTGTGGGCTAGGGTTCCCACCCCTAGGCCCACCCCCTAGGGCCGGCGCACAAGGGAGCTTGGGGGGAGAGTCCTTCCCCCCCAAGTTTCCCTTTTAAATTTCCCTTTATCCTTTTATCCTTTCTTGGTTTTCAAGTAAACTCCAAAAAATCTTCTAGAACCTTCCGGAACATTCTGAAACCTTCTAGAATCCCCATATAAATACTCCGGAACATTTCCTAACTTAGAAAATGATCTCCATTATATGAATCTTATTCTCCGGACAATTCCGGATCTCCTCGTGATGTCTCAGATCCAATCCGGGACTCCGAACAACATTCGGTCTCCAACGCATATTCCATATCTACCTAAACAGCATCGAACCTTAAGTTGTCACCCTACGGTTCGTGAATATGTAGACATGATGGAGACACCTCTCCGATCAATAACCATCAGCGGGATCTGGAGATCCATAACGGCTCCCACATACTCAACGATGACTTCGTGATCGATAGAACCATTAACATACGAAACCAAATCCCTTTGTCACGCGATACTCTACTTATCCAAGGTTTGATCGTCGGTATCTCCATACCTAGTTCTACCTCGTTACTGACAAGTACTCTTTACTCGTTCCAAGATATGTCATCCCTTGTGACCTAGTCACATGCTTGCAAGCTAACTAGATGACATTCCACCGAGAGGGCCCAGAGCATATCTATCCGTCATATGGATGGAAAAATCCCAATCTTGGTCCATGCGCTTCAACACATACTTTCAGAATACCCAACGACACCTTTATGACCACCCAGTTACGAAGTGGTGTTTGATGCCATCAAAGTACCCATCCGGTGATGGTGATTAACATAACCTCATGGTCGAAGGATTAGGTTACTATGCATTTGAAAGCTTGTAGCAATACAAACTTAATGACTTGATCTTATGCTACACTTACTACGGGTGTGTGTCCATCACATCATTCTCCTAATGATATAACCTTGTTATTAATGACATCCAATGTCCATGACCAGGAAACCATGATCATCTATTAATCAACAAGCTAGTTCAACAAGAGGCTTACTAGGGACTCTTTTACGTTTACAAAACACACATGTATTAGCGTTTCCTTATAATACAATTATAGCATGGGATGTAAACAATTGTCATAAACACAAAGATATAATAATAACCACTTTTATTATTGCCTCTTGGGCATATCTCCAACAATATCTAGATCTTATGTTTTGTTATTGATAACTTGTTCTTGTGGCAGCTTGTGACGTGGTGGTCTTAGTACCGCCCACCCCTCCAACGCAGATGTACTTCCCTTAACAAGGAAGGAACTATGGTAAAACAAATCATGTGTCTCCGCATGCTCCACTTCGGTATATAGGGAAATTCTATATAATAGCTATCTAGAGAATTTACCTTTTGTGTCAAGCCTAAAATTGAAAAAGCACTAAAATTTGAAGTAGCACCTTTTCACCCCCCCCCCTCCAGGTGCCCATACGATCCATTTCACTCGTGTCGCCCACTACCGTGCCATCGGCTGCGACGCCCTTGGCTGCCCCACCTACCGAGCCTCGGCATACGATGATCACTTGTTATCATGATCATACCCGTCGTGAGAAGGTATACACCGATGGCACGGTTCGTTATGATTCGCGTCGCTGCATGTTCTTTGCTACTCCAACATCACACCGAGAGGCGCTTCTCGAGCCGGCATGGCACGCAACCATGTCAGATGAGTTTGTTGTTTTGCAGCAGACTGACACATGGACCCTGGTTCCTCGACCACCTGTCGTCAATATCATTGGCAGCAAGTGGACCTTCAAAACCAAGCACCGTCATGATGGGTCTATCGACAACCACAAAGTGTGGTTAGTAGCTCGTGGTTTTACACAACAATATGGGATTGACTAAGGTGATACTTTCAACACAGTTCGCCTTATGTTGTCTCTCGCAGTCTCTCGCTGCTAGAGTCTTCGACATGTTGATGTCGGCAATGCTTTCTTGCATGAGTTCCTAGTTGAGGATGTCTACATGCAACAACCGCCAGGCTTTGAAGATGTGAGGTATCCTTCTCATCTCTGTAAGCTTCAACAGTCTATTTATGGCCTCAAACAGTCTCCACTGGCTTGGTATGCGTGACTGAGTCAGCTTCTCCATCAACTTGGGTTTGTTTCCTCCAAGGCTAATACTTCGTTCTTTATTTTCTCAGGTGATGGGGTGTAGATATGCATGCTCGTCTATGTGGATGGTATTGTCATTGCTCGCTCTACTCAGGAGGTCCTGGATCGTCTAGTTTGTTCTCTTTCTGACAGTTTTCCTATTAAGAACTTGGGACGACTAGAGTACTTTCGTGGATTGGAGGCATCTTACAATTCAGGGGGATGACGATTGACTCTATGGAAGTATGCTCTTGATCTTCTCCATCGAGTCAACATGGAGAATTGTAATCCTGTCACCACTCCTCTTGTAGTGTCTGAGGCCTTGGCTCGGGATTCAGGCACACTGCTCAGTGCAGATGATTCATTCCGGTATCATAGTGTTGTCGGCGGACTAGAATTTGACCCTCACTCATGCTGATATTTATTTTGTGGTAAACAAAGTTTGTCAGTTCCTGTCGCAGCCCACTAATGTACACTGATAGTTGGTGAAGCGAATTCTGTAATATGTCAATGGAGCATTCGATATTGGCTTGAGTATTCGCAAGTCATTATCATCTGTTATCATTATTTTTACGGATGCAGATTGGGTAGGATGTGTGGATGCCAGGCGGTCCATGAGTGGGTTTGCCGTGTTTGTTGGTCCAAACTTCATCTCTTGGAGTTCGAAGAAGCAACCCACAGTCCCGAGATCCAGTACTGAGGCAGAGTATAAGGCATTGGCTAATGATGTTGCTGATGCTATATAGGTAGACTCTCTACTTAAGCAGCTTGGTGTGACTCGGAGCGTACCCACATATTGTGGCGTGATAATCTTGGGGCTACTTACCTGACGGCGAATCCAGTCTTTCATCCTCGAACTAAGCACATTGAGATCGATTTCCATTTTGTGCGAGAACGAGTAGCAGCCGGTGAACTGGATGTCAGGTTAATCTCCACTCATGACCAAATGGTTGATGTATTCAATAAACCAGCCACACGACGGATGTTAGATAGACTTAAGTCCAAACTTAACCTTATATGTAGCGTTTTATGTAGCGGTTTAAATTGAGGGGAAGTGTTAGAATTGTATTCAGACTAACCCGTCTATCGTGTATCACATATACGCGTTGTATACGTATGTAACTTGTATGTGGTCATGACTATATAAATGAAGCACGTGCGGCCTTTTGACACACGCACAAAATCCTAAACCCTCTTTTCAATCTGTTTCTGCATCGGAGAGTTGCATCGGTGGCAGCCGTCTGCGTCAGTGGCTGATCCAGGATTGGACGAAGCCCCGGGCCAAAAGCGAAGCGCAAAAATAAAAAACTTAAAAAACCTATGTAATCAGCATTTTTGTTGAATTACAAAGATAAACATATAATTTCAAGTCAATTCTTAAGGATATAATAATATATGCTCTCCGTCTAAAGAATGATGTAGCATATTTGTCTAGATTAAATATATTGAGACATTCCCATATTTGTCTAGATTGCATGTATATGTATTATAAATAGTAATCCGAGGGTACAAAAGATAGTACTCCTCCGACCCCAAATTAGTTGATCGACTCAAATTTATCAAGATACAGATGTATTTAATACTAAATCATGTCTAGATATAATCAAATCTAGACAAATCTAAGTCACCTAATTTGGGTATAGGCCAAATCGCCACGCCCCGGGCCATTGCCCTGGTTGCCCGGGGCCTGGCTCTGCCCCTCTGTGTCCCTTCGTCGTTAGCTACAGCTATGCCCACCGTATCGCACGGCGTCGTCAAAGGCGAACATGCAGGTACGGCAACAACGGTCAGTGTTGTGAACTTATCAGAGCCAAAGACAGCCCCTTCAACTCAGACGCACACCTGGTTCATCATTTTTATCTTCTTCAGTGCATATATGCATGCTAGTGCTTGAAAAATCCGAGCAGTACCATGATCCAACCTACTTACTAGTTTCAAAGATAGGCGTTTTAATATAATCGAATTTTCTAGTTTTCAGGAGGATGAGAACTTTTATGTCCAGAGTCCCTTCTCTCCATGACGTCAGCCGGCTGGGACACGAGAAGTTCTCGGTCGCCTGAGATCTTGTCTCTCTTTAATATAATTTATTTGAAGGTCATGGAAAACCTAAATTCTTAATAAATGTTTTTTATGAAAATCTGTTTTTTTTTACAATCTACATGTCTGTGTATTTACATGTATGGAAATATGCTGTGTCAAAGTAAAAATAGTCAAAAAAAAAATGTCGTAAAAGGCCTTCTTGGAATACCAAATACTTTTACATAGTTTGTGAACAAATTCATGAAAAAGTTATGTGTGAGTAAGACATGTTACTTAACTCTCTTGAGGCTCACACATAAATCCCTAGTGATCATCGGATGAGCCAATATGAGAAAGAAGAGAACGTCGCTGATTGGACCTCGCGTAACAAGCTAGGTGCGCAAAGAGCAACTCAACGACAAGTGCGTAGGAAGCGCCAACGCGTGAATCAGAGTCCGGGAAGGTCTCCAAAATCCTGATGAAACACGCCCCAACTCGTGGGCTCTGAAACCCGAAACTGGGCCAGCCACACGGATGTGGAGCACTCGCCGCGCTTAGTCCACCGGTAAAGATGAGATCATAAGACGATTTTTTTGGGACCGTGCTACCCGGCAAGCGGTCTACCGATTTGTAATCCCGGCGGATGTTCGGACAACGCAGTGAGGACGCGTCCCGCGTATACGCGCACCTGTCTAATTGCTAAAGGACAAAACGTTGATGATGCATCTCTTTCGTACGCGCGCTAGGCGGGATGATTCAGTCGAGATGATTCAGCTCAAAGACCAATTGGTAAACGACAAATTGAGTGGATTGAATAAAAATTCAAAATGTTTTGTTGGATAAACGGTTTATCCGATTAGTATCTGTTTTAACCGTTGGACAAATCGCGCCGAGATCTTCGAAAGTAGATTTCATATGATATGTTTCGAAAAAACACTGCTACATAACGACCGTTATAGAAAGTTTCAAACGTGGCAGATCGGACAGCAATAGGGACATGCAGCTGCGTCCTGCGATTTCCTACCGTATCAAGTTGCGAGGCAGAACATGGCATACTTTTCGACTTGCATACTTTACGATCAAAAGCGAGCGTCGCCTCACGTGCACGTGGAACTGGCGTTAAACAATAAAACCTATTATAGCTAGCTAAATTTAAATCTGAAAATTAAAAATTTCTTGTAGATCAAATCGTTGATTCAATTTAGAATCCGGTTTCACTCATGGCTTAATCGCGGCGAGATTTTCGAAACTCGATGACATGTTGATATGTTTCGATGAATGTTTTTGACCCAAAAGTTATTCACCCATAACACGTGAGAAATTCGAGCTGTAGTATGTAAGAGCAACTCTAACAGACACATTATTTGTTTGAAGATGTATCGGCAAGAATAGATTTTTAACTACGAGACTAAACTTTTGGAAATTCAAACAACGTTGCCTTCATGGCAAAATTAAACACGAACACGGTTAGTCAAACTTTGGATCATCGCGTACAATCGATCATACATACATTGGATCATTAGAAAAGAAGCTGCAACCCTAATCCTAACCAAAACGCGGCGTCGGGAATCCTCACCGGAGCCTGCGGGTTGCGTCGGCGACGCGATCGGCGGTCAGCCAGAGTCGAACGCGATGTCGATGATCCCCTGCTTGACACAGCGTGTCACGAGATCCTTCTCTCTGTCCTTTCGCGCCGCCACCGCATGATTGCCTCATATCGCTCCGCTGCTTTGCGCATCAGCTCCTCCTTGCGGGTGACCTCGAAGTAGCGGACCATGATCGATATGGAGCCCGCTTGGCGTCATCGTCATCGACGAAGTTAGATAGATCCACCACGCGCTCGCCACAGTCCTCCTCATCCTCCTCCCCACTCATCTGAAGGAGTTATGCCCTAGAGGCAAATAATAAAGTGTATTATTTGATATATCTCATATATGTTCATAATACGTTTCATAATGTGCTATAACTGTGTTAATACGAAATATTAATACACGTGTGGTATATAAACAAACTGTGTCTCTAGTTACCTCTAGTGAACTAGTTCATTGGTCATGAGGATGGTCTGTGTTTCAAGATCATGGGCATTTATGCCAACTGACAATGAGGTCATATTATTAGTTGAATAACATGATAGACAAACATCCGACCGTTATATCTTAATGAGATCTAGTTACAAAGTTCACCATTGATGATAAAACACAGAGAACCTCGCAACCTGATCCTTTGACTGTGAGGTAATGCAAATCACCATTTTCGGAAGAAGCTTTGATGGTTATCAAGAATTATCTCGTAAAAGGGTGATCAAAAAGATGCCACTCAGGTTTTCGAAGGGATGTGTTGAGGAGTACATATCAAGACCAGGATTTGTCTAGTCCATGTAACGGACAGATACATGTGGCCATGTCGGTGACGTTGCATTAATGAAGCTTGCAAGCATGTGACTAGGTCATGGAATGCAACGACATGAGAACGAGAAAAACAAATTCATCGGTAACGAGATGGAACTAAGGTATGGAGATACTGAAGATCAAGTCTCGGATGAATTAGGTATCGAATGACAAAGGGAACGGGGAACGACTATCTCACGGTTCGAGCGATTGTATTCGTGAAACGCACGGGGGTCACATGGCCATCCAGGTCCCTCTGTTGATCATTGATATGAGAGTGGTCTCTATCATGTCTGGAGTGTTTCCGAACCGAAGGATGTCACGCTTAAGGGTAGGGACGCTTAGGGTAGATGAGGTATCGTATGAGAAATAGAGAGAGGGAGAAACCGAAATAGTTTCGGTAACATCCGATGAAGATCGGAAGGGGTCCGAAAGTTGTTCCGGAGTGAAGAAATAATATAATATGTGTATTTGAATGTTAATTGGAGAATTAATATTAAATATATATATTTTTTATTTTATTTTAAAGGCTCCATATTGCTAATGGGCCTCACTCGAAGGGAGGCCCAAGAGGGCAAGGTGCCTAGGGAGTAGGGGCCAGCCGGCCTAGGGCTGGTGGGCCGCCCTAGTGGGGATTAGTCCCACACCGCCTGGCCGCTGGGTGGTGCGCTCCGCCTCCCACTATATAAAGGGGTCTCCCCTTCCCCTTGGAAATCACCCATTCCTCTCATTCTCTCTCTCAGCTGCTGAGGACTTCCCCATAATATTGGGAGGACCTCGTGGTTGAGTTCTCCACCTTCACACTACCGTCTTGTGATCAGGAGATCCGGCATCTACTTCTTCCGTTGCCCGGCTGGATCGGAGTCCGGTTGACGTCTTCTATACCAGACGTGTCATGAACTTCGGAGGCACCACACTTGGGGTGCTGCTCGTCTTCATCAATATACGCCTTCCTGCGTAAGGCATGCCTCTGTTTGCAAAGTTATGAATACTGTATTCCTTCTCCGTTACTTATGTCTACATAGTATAGATCCTAGTATTAGTGTTCAAGTAGATAGAATTTTTTGTTTTCTGCTACGGAACCCTTCGGTGGTATCAGAGCGGGTCTATGGTAGACATGTTGTACGGATGGAACACATAGTAATATGTGGGCATTGATTCTCTAGTTTCTACCCTCTTTAGTATCATTGTTCATATCGCGGCACTGTTTGATGAAGCGGCCCCCAACCGACCTCACGTGGTGATTCACGAGACTGGTCCACAAATCAAAGTGGCTTAGGGGGTGTCTGTCTCTCTAAAGTAGTTGATAGGGCATTGATACTGGAGGTCCCTGAAAAGGGAAGAAGAACGGCAATCATTGAATCCATGTTGTGGCTCGACGTTTGTAGGTGGGAAGGGGTTCTACTGCGAAAGCCCTAAAGCCGCGTAAAACATGCAATAGTTAATATAGAAGCGTCTATCTTCATTATTACGTAGGGGCAAGTATTATATATCATGGCAACAAACAAGTTTGCGAAACTTTAAAGCTGTATGATCATAAAGCTACAGCCATGTTATAACACTTTACTTTTAAAGTATTACTTATTGTGCTAGTATACTTACTAGACGGTAGCATAATAAGATAATCCCTCATAGTATTCCAGTTATCGTATTCCCCTTGTGTGTGCACCACCAAGAAAGTTCTTCGATATGAGGCCGACCGTGATGATCGGGGGTCAGACATATCTACGTTCGCATACAGTGGGTGCAAGCCATGTTGCACTGTGAATACACATAAGTTAGAATTGGCGAGCCTAGCATGTACAGACATGGCCTCGGAATACAAGAGACTGAAAGGTCGAGCATGAATCACATAGTTGATGTGATCGACATTAGTGAATGTCCACCTTTGATACTGCACTGATAGTCGTGATGATCAGGCGAGGTGTAGGGGATAGGGATCATGTGATCACTAAACGAGTAGAGGGATGTTTGTTTAAGTGGGAGTTCCTTTATTAAAATTTGAACTCATTATTATGAACATAGTCTAAACACTTTGCAAATCCTTTGTAGATGTCTCGCCCACCCACCTTCAACCTTAGCACTTTCCTCGAGAAGGACAAGCTGAAAACTGATGGAACCAACTTCACCGCATGGTTCCGCAATCTTAGGATCCTCCTAGTCCCCTACAAGTTGACTTATGTCATCGAGGCTGAGCTTCCGGCTAAGCCTGCAGATTCCGCCTCCCAGGACGAAAAGAATGTCTGGCAGTCCAAGGTGGATGATTTCTCCCTCATCCAGAGTGGAATGCTCTATGTCATGGAGCCGGAGCTTCAAAAACGTTTTGAGAAGATGAATGCTTTTGAGATCATTGAGGATCTCAAGGCTATCTTTGCTCCACAGGCTCGTGCAGAGAGGTATGATGCTTCCGAGCTCTTCTTCTTTGCTAAGATGGAAGAGCACAACAGTATTAGTGAGCACGTGGTCAAAATGTCTGGCTACGTTAAGCGTCTAAACGCCCTGGATTGCAAAATCCCGGAGGAACTCTCTATAGACAGGGTGCTGCACTCACTGCCCCCTAGTTATAAGAGTTTTGTAATGAACTACAACATGCAAGGGATGACTAAGACCCTTGCTGAGGTGTTTGCCATGCTCAAAACTGCTGAGATTAAAATCAAGAAGGAGCACACAGTGATGATGGTCAACAAGACCACCAACTTTAAGAAACCGGAGCAAAAGGGAAAAGGCAAGGGTAAGAAGTCTAAGAGGGATGGCAGGTTTGTTCCTAGCAACTCAAATACTGCCAAGCCTGGACCTAAGCCCGGCACTTCGTGCTTCTACTACAAAGGGGATGGGCACTGGAAACGCAACTGCCCTAAGTACCTTGAAGACAAGCGAGCTAGCAAGATAGCCATTCCGAACAAAGGTACATATGATATACATGTTATTGATGTATTCCTTACGAGCGCCAGGAGTACCTGGGTATTTGATACCGGATCTGTTGCTCACATTTGTAACTCTCAGCAGGATCTACAGAGTAGGAGGCACCTGAGGAAGGACGAGGTGACGATGCACGTCGGCAATGGTTCGAGAGTCGAAGTGATGGTCGTCGACACCCTGCATCTTTGTCTGCCCTCAGGATTATTGTTGGTTTTGAATAAATGCTATTATGTACCCGCACTGAGTATGAATATTGTGAGTGGGTCTTACTTGTTGCAAGACCGTTATTCGTTTAAATCAGGAATAAATGGTTGTTCAATTTATATGAATGATGTTTTCTATGTTCATGCTCCTGTATATGATGGTTTATTCTTACTTGATCTTGATTGTGATACACACATCCATAGTGTTGATGCTAAACGTTGTAAGCACAGTGACGATAATTCCATGTTCATGTGGCATTGCCGTCTTGGTCATATTGGCATAAAACGCATGAAGAAGCTTCATTCAGAAGGGCTTCTTGGATCATTGGATTTCGAATCCCTTGATACATGTGAGCCATGCCTCATGGGCAAGATGGCTAGGACACCATTCTCCGGAATAGTGGAGAGAGCTATAGACCTACTTGGGATCATACATACGGATGTATGTGGACCAATGAGTGTCTCAACACGCAATGGTTATTGTTACTTTGTTACCTTTATTGATGACTTAAGCAGATATGGATATATCTACTTGATGAAGTACAAATCTGAAACCTTTGAAAAGTTCAAGGAATTTCAGAAAGAGGTAGAGAATCAATTTAACAAGAAAATCAAGCACCTTCGATCGGATCGAGGAGGCGAGTATTTGAGTTATGAGTTTAACATGCACTTGAAGGACTGTGGGATTATCCCACAGCTTACGCCAGCCGGAACACCACAACGTAATGGTGTGTCGGAACGTCGTAACCGAACCCTATTGGATACTGTACGGTCCATGATGTCTTTAACTGATTTGTCTATGTCTTTTTGGGGATACGCGTTTGAAACCGCCGCTTTTATTTTAAACCGAGCACCATCCAAATCTGTGGAGACAACCCCATATGAGATATGGTATGGGCAGAAGCCGAAGTTGTCTTTTCTGAAAGTTTGGGGATGTGAGGCGTACGTTAAGAAACTACAGCCTGACAAACTCGAACCCCAATCAGAAAAATGCATCGTTGTAGGATATCCAAGGGAAACCATTGGATATACCTTCTACAATCAAGCCGAAGGCAAAACGCTTGTCGCAAAAACCGGCACCTTTCTCGAGAAAGAGTTTTTGCAAAAGGAGTGAGTGGGAGGAAAATTGAGTTAGATGAAATTGTTGACCCTTCTCTCCATATTCTGAGTAGCGCAACGGGAACTATTCCGAAACTGCTCTCCAACATGGAGGAAGAGCCTGTTGATGATGATCAAAACAATGACATCGAGACTCCTGAGGTTCGCATGTCTACAAGGGTTTGTGCCACTCCTGATTGGTACAGTAGCCTTGTAATGTCTATCATCCTAGATGAACAGGAAGAACCTGCAAACTACAAAGAAGCTATGGATAGTGCTGACTCCGAGATATGGCTAGAAGCCATGAAATCTGAAATAGGATCCATGCATGAAAACCAAGTTTGGACCTTGGTGGATCTTCCAGAGGGCCGCAAGGCCGTGGAAAATAAATGAATCTTTAAGAAAAAGACAGATACGAATGGTAATGTGACCATTCACAAAGCTCGACTTGTCGCAAAAGGTTTTCGACAAATCCAAGGAGTTGACTATGACAGGACTTACTCTCCCTTAGTGATGCTTAAGGTTGTCAGGATTTTAATAGCAATTGCTGCACATTTCGACTATGAAATTTGGCAGATGGATGTCAAGACCGCATACCTCAATGGTCACATTGATGAAGAGTTGTATATGATGCAACCGGAAGGTTTTGTTGATCCTAAGGATGCTGGAAAGGTATGCAAGCTTCAACGATCGATTTACGGATTGAAGCAAGCATCTCGAAGCTAGAACCAACATTTTGATCAAGTGATCAAAAGTTTTGGATTTGTCCAAAACCAACAAGAGTTCTGTGTTTACAATAAAGCGAGTGGGAGCTCGATTGTTTTCTTAGTAGTATATGTGGATGGCATATTACTCATGGGAAACGATGTGGATCTTATGAAAAGCGTGAAAGCATATTTGAGCAACCAATTTTCCATGAAGGATCTAGGTGAAGCTGCATACATATTAGGAATCAAGATCTATAGAGATAGATCAAGACGCCCGATAGCATTGAGTCAAAGTACTTACATAGAAAAGATTTTGAAGATGTTCAAAATGGAGAACACCAAAAAGGGTTTCACCCCATGATGAAGAATTGCAAATTGAGTATGACTCAATGTCCTGTAACGGACGATGATAGAAAGAAGATGGCTTTCACACCTTATGCCTCAGCCATAGGGTGTATCATGTATGCAATGTTAAATACGCGACCCGATGTGGCATTGGCTCTTAGTTTGACGAGCTGACACCAAAGTAATCCAGGACTGGATCACTGGACAGCTGTCAAGAACATCCTGAAGTATCTGAAAAGAACAAAGGATATGTTCCTAATCTATGGAAAGTGATGAAGCTCTAAACGTAACGGGTTACGTGGATGCGAGCTGGAACTCAGATCATGATGACTCAAAGTCTCAAACAGGATTTGTGTTCCTGGTGAATGGTGGAACGGTAAGCTGGAAAAGCAAGAAGCAGCTGGTGGTGGCGCAATCTTCAATGGAGTCTGAATATATTGTTGCGGCTGATGCAGCAAATGAAGCTGTTTGGTTGAGGAATTTCGTCATTGAACTGGGAGTGTTTCCCAATGCGCAAGACCCCGTGATGGTCTATTGTGATAACACGGGTGCTATTGCAAACGCAAGGGAACCAAGAACTCATTCCACAGCCAAACATATCAAGCTAACATTTCACGTCATTCGGTAGAACGTTGACGAAGGTGAAGTCAAGATTTGCAAAGTAGATACGGAACAGAATGTAGCAGATTCTTTGACTAAAGCTCTCCATCAAGAAAAGCACGAACAACACCGAGATTCCATCGGTATTAGGTTCCTGCCTATTGTAAACTAGTTTTGTTTATACTCTAGTGCAAGTGGGAGACTGAAGGAGTTATGCCCTAAAGGCAAATAATAAAGTGTATTATTTGATATATCTCCTATATGTTCATAATACGTTTCATACTATGCTATAACTGTGTTAATACGAAACGTTAATACACATGTGGTATGTAAACAAACTGTGTCTCAAGTTACCTCTAGTGAACTAGTTCATTGGTCATGAGGATGGTATGTGTTTCAAGATCATGGACATTTATGCCAACTAACAATGAGGTCATGTTATTAGTTGAATAACATGATAGACGAATATTCGACCGTTATATCTTAATGAGATCTAGTTACAAAGTTCACCATTGATGATAAAACACAGAGAACCTCGCAACCTAATCCTTTGAATGTGAGGTAATGCAAATCACCATTTCCGGAAGAAGCTTTGATGGTTATCAAGAATCATCTCGTAAAAGGGTGATCAAAAAGATGCCACTCAAGTTTTACGAAGGGATGTGTTGAGGAGTACATATCAAGACTAGGATTTGTCTAGTCCATGTAACGGACAGATACATGTGGCCATCTCGGTGACGTTGCATTAATGAAGCTTGCAAGCATGTGACTAGGTCACGGAATGCAATGACATGAGAACGAGAAAAACAAGTTCATCGGTAACGAGATGGAACTAAGGTATGGAGATACCGAAGATCAAGTCTCGGATGAATTAGGTATCGAATGACAAAGGGAACGGGGAACGACTATCTCACGGTTCGAGCAATTGTATTCTTGAAACGCAAGGGGGTCACATGGCCATTTAGGTCCCTCTGTTGATCACGCTTAAGGGTAGGGGCGCTTAGGGTAGATGAGGTATCGTATGAGAAATAGAGAGAGAGAAACCGGAATAGTTTCGGTAACATCCGATGAAGATCGGAAGGGGTCCGGAAGTTGTTCCGGAGTGAAGATATAATATAATATGTGTATTTGAATGTTAATTGGAGAAGTAATATTAAATATATATTTTTTATTTTATTTTAAAGGCTCCATATTGCTAATGGGCCTCACCCAAAGGGAGGCCTGATACATTGCAAATGTATCTATAATTTTTGATGTTCCATGCTTGGTTTTATCCACTTTCCTGTGTTTTGTTCCAACTTTGGAGTACTTTTCATATGATTTCTTGGACTAACCTATTAACAAGAGTGATACATTGCAAATGTATCTATAATTTTTGATGTTCCATGCTTGGTTTTATCCACTTTCTTGTGTTTTGTTCCAACTTTGGAGTACTTTTCATATGATTTCTTGGACTAACCTATTAACGAGAGCCATAGTGCCAGCTGCCTGTTTTCTGCTGTTTTTGGTTCCAGGAAAGTCAGAAAATGAATATTCTCAGAATTGGACGGGACAAAAGCCAAAGTGCCTATTTTTCCGGAAGTGATCAATTGCCAGAATACGAGACGGAGAGGGACCAGGGGGCCACCACACCACCTGGCCGCGTGGCCCAGCCTGGCCCGCGCCAGGGGGTGGTGAGGCCACCCCTGGCACCCCATCAGCCTCCCCTTCCGCCTATATATTTCCCTCGGGACGGAAACCCTAAGTACCCGATCAAAAATCCACGAAAGAGTCTGTAGCCGCCATCATCTCCATCCCTATATCAGGAGGGATCTGAGGCTCTTCCCGGCACCCTGCCAGAGAGGGGAATTCACCCTGGAGGCCTTCTTCATCACCATGCAAGCCTCCGGTGTGATGCGTGAGTAGTTCATCCTTGGACTACGGATCCATGTAGTAGCTAGATGGCTGGTTTCTCCTCCTTTGTGCTTTCATGTTTAGATCTTGTGAGCTCCGTTCATGATCAAGATCATCTATTTGTAATTCATACATGTTGTGTTTGCGGGGATCTGATGGATATTGAGATGCTATTTCAGATTGATTATTGATTCTATCATGTCTTTGTTATTTGAGATCTTGCATGCTTTCCGTTGTTAGTAGCTATCTTGGCCAAGTAGATGCTAGCAACTCCAAGAGTTAGTATTTATGCTCGATAGTGGGTTCATGCCTCTGGTAATCTCGGGAAGTGAAAGAAATCTCTAAGGTACTAGATGTGTTGTTGCTACTAGGGAGAAAACAACAATCCATTGTTCAGATATCAATCGTATTGTTTACTTTACACGCAGTTCGTAAAGCAATAATCTGTTGCTTGCAACTTAATACTGGAGGGGGTTCGGATGATAACCTGAAGGTGGATTATTAGTCATAGATGCAGTTGGATGGCGGTCTATGTATTATGCTGTAATGCCCAATCAAGTCTTAGAGGAGTCAAGATGATTAGTATATGCATGTATTGCTTTCTCGGTGTTTGTCAATTGCCCCGCTGTAATTTGTTCACCCAGCATGTTGTCTATCTAAGGAGAGACACCTCTAGTGAACTATGGATCCCGGTCCTTTTACTTTACATACAATCTACAATCTTTTACTACTTTGTGTTTACTTTCTGCAAACTTTTACTTCTTTCCATTCGATACGTTTAATCCTTTGTTTTCTGCAAAACACGGTGAGATTGACAACCTCATGGCAAGTTGGGGACAAAGTTCTGTGGTTGTGTTGTGCAGGTCTCCACGTTGCTACTAGCACCGGTAGTGCGTCCTGCCAAAGCTCAACTAGTAACACCTTTGGGGTGTTTCCTTGCTCCTACTGGTTCGATTAAACCTTGGTTTCATAACTGGGGGAAAACTTACTGCAGTGCTCATCATACCTTCCTCTTGGGGTTCCCAACGAGCTCTACGTCGAAATTCGAGCGCATCAAGGCCCAAGAGGGCAAGGCGCCTAGGGAGTGGGGGCTAGCCGGCCTAGGGCTGGTGGGCCGCCCCAGTGGGGCCCACCTAGGGCCGGCGGCTGCCCCAAGGTGGCCGGCGGGTGTGGGGATTAGTCCCACACCGCCTGGCCCCTGGGTGGTGCGCCCCCCTCCCACTATATAAAGGGGCCCCCCTTCCCCTTGGAAATCACCCATTCCTCTCATTCTCTCTCTCTCATCTGCCGAGGACTTCCCCGTAATATTGGGGAGGACCTCTTGGTTGAGTTCTCCAAGCGATCCAGCATCTACTTCTTCCGCTGCTCGGCTAGATCGGAGTCCGGTTGATGTCTTCTACACCAGACGTGTGACGAACTTCGGAGGCACGACACTTGGGGGACTGCTCGTCTTCATCAATATACGCCTTGCTGCGTAAGGCGTGCCTCTGTTTGCAAAGGTATGTATATTGTATTCCTTCTCCGTTACTTATGTCTACATAGTATAGATCCTGGTATTAGTGTTCGAGTAGATAGAATTTTTTTAATTTCTGCTATGGAACCCTTCATCATCCTCCTCCTCAATTGGTGGTGGTGGATAACTTAAATACCAAGACATGGATAAATCACATGTTAGGGGTGGGTAACACAACTTCTTTGTCCCAAAAGGTACCCACCACTAACACGAGAGTTATCCAAGCTTCAGGATGTAAGTTACCCACCCAATTACATGCAAGTTATCCACCACTACAAAAATTTACCCACAGATAGAATATAAAAGTTATTTTAGCAGATCGACTTCGTCGCCCATCGCCTCTCTCCTGTTTGACAGCGATGAAGTCTCGGTACCCTAACATCTAGACTACCGCGTCCCAATTAAACTAGCTAACAACTCATATTTAATTAACGAAACTAAAATTTAAGGGGGGGGGGGAAATGCAAAAGTTAACCACATGAGAAATACACGAACGTTTCCACCCAACCCCTTTATATGGTGGGTAACTTATATGTTAGAAAGTGGATAACTTACATACTATGATATGGATAATTCACATGTTAGGAGTGGGCAACTTGTGTTTGTCCCAAAAGTTATCCATCAGTAACACAAGAGCTATCCAGGCTTCAACATTTAAGTTACCCACCCAATAACATGTAAGTTATCCACCAATACAAAAATTTACCCACAGATAGAATATAAAAATTACTCTAGCGGCTCGGCTTTGTCACCCATCGTCGCTCTCGCGACGTCCGGACGACTCAACCTCGAAAGGCTACCGCATCAAACATCAAGCTTACTTTCTTTAAAGGATTTAAATCAAAACTTTTTTTCCATACGTTATAATAAATAGGGTTTTATGTCTAGCCAGCCATCATCCTAAGTCGTAGTGAATAACGTAGTGCGCATTCAATAATCTAGTGGATCGGCTTCATCGCCCGTCCGCAGCCCGGCTTCAGTATCAATTTCTGTTGATTCCTGCATGACAAACAACTAAATTAGGACAACTAACAACAAAAAAAACATTAGCAAAAACAGAGAACTGCTCCGGATAATGAGTTTTTTTCTAAATTGACATCCTATTATTGCTACCTAAATTCCTGACATGTTGCATATTTTGGCTGAACAGTGGAGACACCATGGATATCGACCTTAATGTCAAACCAGACCAAGAAATAGAAGAGGAGGAGTATGTTGATGTTTCACACACATATGCTATTGTGCACGTTATGAATGAAGGTATGATGTCTATACACAATCAGAGAAGAAAATCACATATGAGGGTATAATCATCAAGTTATCCACTAGGTTATACAATAGTTATCGAGACATATGAGTACAAGTTATTCAACAGCTAACACAACAGTTATCCAGGAATATGAGTATAAGTTATCCACCAGCTAACGCTACAGTTATCCATACTTATATGTAGAAGTTCTCCCATAAATCATCACTAGACATATATCCAGCAGCGTTGTGTGTGACTAGCCAACTGTAAAAACTTGACAGTAGGAAGAAAGTAGAAAAGCACAATCATAGGGGGAAATCACATGTGGGGGTATAAAAATCAATTTATCCACCAGTTTATACAATAGTTATCTAGGCATATGAGTACAAGTTATTCAACAACTAACACTGTAGTTATCTAGAAATATGAGTACAAGTTATCCACCCAGCTATCCATGCTAATATGTAAAAGTTACACCACAGATCATCACTAGACATATATTCAATAGTGTTGTGTATGACTAGACAAGTGATTGAAAACTTGACAGCGGGAAGAAAGTAAAAAAGCATAATCAGAGATAAGAAATCACACAAGGGGTATAAAAATCAAGTTGTCCAATAGTTTATACATCAGTTGTCCATTCATATGTATATAAGTTATCTACCAGTTTATGCAAAAGTTATCCAGACATATGTTTACAAGTTATCCACCAGTTTATGCACCAGTTATTCATGCATATGTGTACAAAGTCTTCCACTAGTTAGCTCGATAGCTTTCCCATCATTAGTTTTCATCATTAGACTATTCTGGATGAGATCTTCGAAACCATATCTCATCTTGATAGTTTTTATAGAATTTTTCAAAATCAAAAGTTATCCACATGTAACCGACCATCGTGTCCTCTATCGCGTTGGTGTTGGCAATCCGACATCTGAAGCGACTCCGAGATGGTTATCATAGAGGCACTAGCATACCAACATTTGCTTGTTTGCTTTGAGTTTTTTACCTACCCAAGACGAAATAGTTAAAATTAGTATTTTTGGAGATTTTTCGGAGAAACTCAACAAAATGCAAACTAAACTTTTCGAAGGAGTAACAAATGTAGATAAATTTGTGACATATAGTTTGAGAGAGTACATACTATTACAGTTTCAACATATATCACGCTAATATTGACGGAGACTTTAACACATAACAACACAATTCTAGTGGCTACAATAATTTAATACTCCCTCCGATCCATAATAAGCGTCGAAGTTTTAGTTCAACTTTAACTAAATTTGAAATAAAGCCCCGACACTTTTGTTACGGGAGTAGTTTGAATCACTACAAAAACAAGATTACTAGATGCACTGATGCATGATTCAGCCGGTAGCGTGGAGCACTCAGCAACAACGCATGTTACACGACCATCCAACCTAAATCATGCACGATGAAGCACTCAGATTAAAATAAACTAGCAATCTAGTACAACGTAACTGCTCAAGTCACGGTGGTACAACCAGTCGACAAGTCACGGGCTCGTCTCCAGCGAGCACCAAGCAACACAACGCACACGGGTGGGAGAGCAAGGCGGGCCGGCCGTTGCCGAGTGCCCTCACAGCGACCGCGCACGCCCTCCACCTCCCCATGTGAGCGGCATCGTCTGGTCCAGGTGGTGTTGGAATACCCGCATCACCTCCAGGCGCCACTGCTCCAAGGCCCAATCGAGCTCCAGCAGCGGCTCCTGAACTCCGACCCAGCCATGCAGCCTCCCAAGCTCGCCTCGCGGACAGAGGGCGTCAGCAGCGAGCCGAGAAGACAGACCTCGGCGCGGACGAGGGAGCGCTCCTGCAACGGGTCACCCATAGCTCGTCGACGGCCACAAGGTCGAGGGGCTGAAGCTTTGGGGTTCTGCGGATCTTGTTGTTGGGCAACCGGATGGAGAGAAGACAAGAACAGATAGACGACACACAGTAAATTGGGAGGAGATAAGAATTGATCGTACGGTGCAGACGAGCCCGCCGAGTTTTGTCGTCTGACGACCGTCCTTTAAACTAAATACATGGGACAACCGATATTTTATGAGGCGAAAAAATACAAAAATTACCTACACGAGAAATGCGAGAACGTCTCCACCCAACTCATTTATATGGTGGGTTACTTATAGGTATCAGGATGGATAACTTAACTATTATGACATGGATAGATGTTAAGGGTGGGTAACATGATTTTATTTGTCCCGAAAGTTACCCACCAATAATACGAGAGTTATCCAGACTTCAATATTTAAGTTACCCACCAAATAACATATAAGTTATCCATCATTATAAAAATTTCCCATAGATAGAATATAAACGTTATTATATTGGCTCGGTTTCTTTGTCCGTCGCCTCTCCCACGGAACACGGCGTTCGCGCGACTCAAACTCGAAAGGCTACCACGTCAAACGTTATTATATTGGCTTGGTTTTTAAGAAATTAAATATAAACTTCTTTTGCAAATGATATAATAAATGCGGTCTTATACCCTACCACCCACCACCGTAAATCGTGGTGAACAACGGTAATGCGCAACTACCACGGCTCCACCACATGTTGCTGCTACCGCGAAGTACAAATGATGAAGCCTTGAAGGATGTTAGGGTTCCGATTCTTCATCGCTCGTCTATGTTAACGCATCGATGACGGTAAGTCTTGGTACCCTAACACCTAGGCTACCGCATTTTAATTAAACTTGTTCAAGACGTATGCGAGAACGGCTCTATCCAACACGTTTATACGGTGGATAATTTATATATTACATATTAGATAACTTATATATTATGGTATAGATAACTCATGTGTTAGGGGTGGATAACTGTTTGTTCCGAAAAAAATCATCGAAACATATCAACATGTGATCTAATTTTAAAGATCTTGTCATGACTAATCCAACGGTGAAAAGGGATCCTAAACCGGAAAAATGGTTTGATCTATCTGAATTATATCTTTTGTCCATCTACTCCAAAGGCAAAGTGAAATTCAAAGCTCAGCATGATTTACTCAATGTTCGCTGCTGCCGGCTCTACATTTCTTAAATCCAAGCCATGGTTGTTGATGCACCGGACGGACATAAGGTGGTTGGTTTTACTCACCAGGTTCAAGGATTAGTACTAGTGTACTAGTACAACAGTGTCCATTACATGCTTAACTGGTACCAACACAAACACTGCTGCAGAACTACATTTTGCTATTCTTTCTACCATCTGGTTCTAGCGGATGGGCATGTCGCGATTAATCTGAACTCTCTCAAATTCCTACCTGCAAGCTGTAGTTCTTCTCCAAAAATATCACTATTCCATGTATCAGATCGGGGATTCACCAAGGACATCTGAGGTTCGCGACCCTGATCCCGCTCCGCCAGCCACGACTGCATTTCCGAGATCGAGGTCGTGCCCTCAAGGCTCAAGCTCACGCTAGCAAGGTTTGGGCCTCCATGGCCACTTCCTTGGAGGCGCTGTAGGCAAGATTCAAGGCGTGGTAAGCCGTGGAGACGTTGGAAAAGGGTTTCGAAGTGAGGGAACGGTCCAGCGGTGGCGCTCTGGCCGGCGGCAGATAGCTGGGGCGGCCCTGGAAGAAGGATTTGAGGTGGGGCTTGGGCTGGTAGCGTGGTACCCGGGGCTGTCCTGGAAGAGCGATTTGAGGCAGGTCACCTAAGCCGGTGGTGGTGCTCTGGCCGGCGGCGGGTAAGCGGGCAGCGCTGGAGGCGGGATGAGACAGGGGAGCGAAGCCGGGGGTGGAGCTCGGGGCTGGCGGCGGCGAGGAGCAGTGGGGAGCGTGGGTTGTGTCGACTTGGTCGGGACGAAGGTGTCGTTGTTTTCTATTCGATCTCCACGCAACTCTGATATGAAAGTTTCCGCGTCAATCTCGTTCGTCCGCTTCCGATCGGACTATTGCCACGAGCCCACTGGCTAAGACAAATCTTAGACCGGTCTACAAATAGATTTCCCTTTTTTTATAGAGGGAACATATTAATGCAAGAAAGTATGACTTCCTTTCAACAACATAATGTCTAGATCAAATTTAGACGAGAACACAGCCATAAGCAACATAAAAAAGGCCCCGCCAAACAAACACAGACTCTTAGCAGCAACTGCACCACCAGTGGGACGCCTGACTTCGAAAAAGTTCCTACAAAAACAATACCTCGTAGAAGGAACAATGTATAAACATCCTCACCATCTGGTCTAATCAGCATGGTCAGATCCCATGTTTTCATCGCGGAGAAGATCCAATATCTAGACAATGACTTCAATAAAAAGATGACTAGGGAGCCACCCAGGTACAAGCACCGAAGGCCATACCTAGGGTTTTTACCTCGAACATGGAGACATGGAATTCCAAGAGCACTATCGATAAAGAAGTATACTAATCACCATCACCTGGTAGGGAGTGCTGCAAAAGCTGGAAATTGCTGATTACTAGGTGCACATATGTCTTCACCTCATCCATCTTGATCCTTGACACCGCCAGATCCTCGCAGACATCACTCAATATGAGCATGGAGGCCCTCTGACCCTCGACTCGCCTTGACAAGCGCACCTTCGACCGAACCATGGTAATCAACTAATCATACCGTAAGATGTCGGCACAAGTGGATTTGGGAGCCGCCAATAGCCCTCAGCGGCAACGATGTCGCCACTCTGAGGCCCCTGGATTCAGAGTACCGGCAACCAAATCATAGGCCAAATCGCATATCCAAACGAAAAGGCGACTGATTTCCATCCATGGTTGCATCAGCCGTGTGGGCACTTGGATGACCGGCGACAAGAACACGGCATGTCGTGGAACGCCAACGAGCTAGACTAGATACTCTCTCTTGCAGAAGAATCATATCTTGGAGAGATGTGGATTAGAGAGAGATGATAGGTGAAAGGGCATGTATGCCCCATGTGTGGTTTTGGTAATTAATGACAATCCCTATGGACTAATGTGCAAATTGAGTTTCACTTGTAGGTTTGTCCATTGGCACCGCTTGGACCATGTGTTGGTTTCAAGGATGAAAAAGAAGAAGCATCGTCCAAGGGCTTTGTGCCTATTGGAATCAAGTAGAAGAAGAAGAAGAAGATCAAATATGCCTTGAAGAAGAAGAAGATGGAGTTCCTCATGGCTTTCTTCAAGACATCATCATCAAGTTTTGAAGTGCAAGCTCAAGATGCGTCATCTCTAGAAGATCTCATTCTTGAAGCTTGCCATCCTCGGCAATCATGGAATGATGAAGACAAGTTCGAAGAAGAGGCTTCCCTCATGGAGTATGGGGGAGCATTTCTCAAGTCTTCATCAAACAAGAGCAAACAAGAGAAAGGTATGATCTTGATAGGGTTTAGGATAGGTAGCCGTACTATCAAGAGGTGCTCTCGAGTGGGTGACTTGTTTGTATCTTTCGGAGAGAACTCAAACCTTTGCATTCATAGCATCATCTTTCTTGGTTGTTGTTTGGTTCTTGTCCATGTGAGGATCAAGAGCTTGTGGTTATCTTCATATCATGCTCTAGTTCATCAAAAATGGATTTCTCATGCATATCTCATTGCGTTTTTGATCTTGCGGGTTTTCCGGCTCCACACCTTGGGAGGAATCTACACGTCGTTATCTTTCCAACAAAATTGGTTTCATCTCGTTTGGAGTTCGGATGCAAAAGTTATGGCATTTCTGGTTCTGAAGTTTCTCTGACCGGAAGTACCGACCAGACGCCGGAAGTACCGCTCGGGCATAAATGCCGCTGGTAGTATCGGTGTTAATACCGGCCCAACTTCCGGTGAACCCATTTTTGGTTCAGTATGCTCTCTGCCTGGTCTGCGCTATTTGATGGAACTTCGGTCGGAATCTTGGGCGGTAGTACCGGCCCAGGCGGCAGTACCGGTGACCCACCGGTAGTACCGGACGGCCTCGTTTTTGTGTTCGTTTGCACCGTGTTTTTGGACCGTTGGCTGAGTGCCACCGGTAGTACCGGCCACCCACTGGTACTACCGACCGTGCGCGAATCTATGAGTAACGGGCAGATCGGGGAGCTCTTTAAAAGAAGCTCCCCTTTCCCCTTCGGCCCAAACTCTTGTTCTTCTCGGTTTTTGGCTTTCTCTCTCCTCCATTGTTGACCTTGAAGAGCTTGCTCTCTCCCCTTTCCCCTCCTATGATTCTTGCATCTTTTTGAGGGATTTGAGAGAGGAGATCTAGATCTACAAGCCCCACCAAGCAAAATCTCTTCTTTGTGAAGGAATCCTTGGGATCTAGATCTTGGAGAGTTTTGTGTTCTCCTCTTGTGTTCTTCCTCCCTTATTCCCCCAATAGCTTTTATAGCTTTGGTGGAATTTGAGAGTGAAGGACTTGCCTCTTGCATTTGGTGCATAGGTTTGAGTTCTCCTCGGAGATTCGGCGAGTTCAAGCCCTTGGACTTGTTTCTCTTGGGTTCTTGGAACCCTAGACGGTTGTGTGGTTGGATTGTTGACCTTTTGTGGTCTTGTGGCCTTTTGTGGCCTTGTTGCCTTTTGTAGCTTTGTAGCCTTCGTGGCATTGTTGTTGGGAGCCTCCAATTGAGTTGTGGAGATTGCCCCAACCTTGTACCGGTTTGGTGACCGTCCTCAAGTGTCCCATAGTGGAACGTGAGTAGGCCTTTGTGGCGAGCTCACGGGAGAATAGGGTGAGCCTTTTGTGGCGTCGGTGAGTTGCTTGGCTTCGCATCCTTGGCGAGGCCTTGTGTGGCGTTGGGTGAGCATCGAGCCACCACACCTCAAGGTGAGCCATTTGTGGCGTTCGAAGTTCATTGCGCCCTCGCACCTCTCCAACGGAGACGTAACTTCTTTGGAAGTGAACTTCGGGAAACAAATCATCGTCTCCGCGTCCATCGGTTATCTCTCAACCGAGCCCTTTACTTATGCAATTTACATTGTGATAGCCTTCGTGCTTGAAGTATTATATCTTGCTATCACCTTGTTGTTTATCTTGCTTAGCATAGGTTGTTGGTGCACTTAGTGAACCTAGTGAATATAGGTTTTGGCTTGATAAATTAAACGTTAAGTTTTATTCCGCATTTATTAGAGCCTAAACCGTAATAATTTTAAAACGCCTATTCACCCCCCCCCCCTAGGCGACGTACATTTCCCTTTCAATAGGGTGCAGGAAAAAATAGAAACGGGGCATCCTCGAGGATGGAAGAAGCTTATTGGAGGGAAAGAAGGAGGAGCCGAGGGAGCATCAACCCTTAGTGAGGCAGTCGTCGCCTCCTCCATGTCGAGGCAAGAGGAGTCGTTGTCGAGGGGGAGCCGCTGCCATCAACAAAATAAGCTACTTTCGATGTGAACCGACACAATGTGAAAGGAGTAAGGTCACCACTAAGGTGCGCAATAGTCGAGATAACATTTCGCCTCTCGAAATCACGTTGTGTTAGCGACACCTCCCTCAAAACCCCATCCCATGGAGACACAGGTAGACGCAACACACCTATAACCCATCGCTTGCTCGGGCTTCGTTTCTGCACGCTTCAAACACGAGATCATATCTAGCTGTAGAACGACGACCGATCATGGGAAAAATTGACCAGTTCTTTCTTTAATCAGAAAAAACTCGCTCGATACAGTGTGTTGGACTATTCACTAGGGGCGCGTTTGGTAGGCTGCACCATTTTCTTGGCCTATACTGGCTATGTTGAGTAGGGAACTACCACACTCATACGACCTCTGAGCCACCTTCTGCATCTTGTTTGATAGCCTGCATGGATTTTTTTCATTAGGATAGCAACATACGTCTGTTGTTTGGTTGCCTGCGACGGATTTGGCTGCCACACTAATATGCACACATATACTATCATTAGCAACTCGTGTTCTTCGTGTTTGTCTACTGTATCCCGACGACAGAGGGTGGCGGGACAGCCGAGGCAGCTACACCGACAACGAAGGGTGGCAGGACAACTGTTGAGTTTGCGTCGGCGACGGAGGCTATCGGGACACCTCTTGTGTCTGCGTCGATGACCGAAGCCATCGGGACACCTGCTACGGCTGCGCTAGTGTCACTCGATGGCGGGCTGGACTAGGAACTGATCGATCCTGCTCGCCGTATTGGTCCCCTTGCCCACAACGTCCATAAATTCGAGCGCAAACACGACGAACTCGACCACCTGGAATAGTACGTGACGAAGGGGATCTCCGTGCGGTCACATCCACTATCGATGGCGACGACGGTCTTGGCGTTGCTCTACTTACACGACCCGTCCATCAAGTAGGCCTTCTTCCTCAACCTCACATGCCTTCTTCCTCAATTTTATCTTCAACCTCACACACCTTCCCCAGCCGTGGTCTAGGAACCTCACGTACCTACAAGTTTGAGAAGCTACAGGGGGATCTCTATACCTACAGAAAAACAAAAAACTTGCAATAAGAGAATTGTGAGGAACATCAAGATCAAGCTACTCCTAGAAGGAAATTTCGAACGGTTGACTATACGACGAATCTGAAGAAATTTGCCTAAAAAGCTTCAACTTTAACCATGAATCTGACAATATACAGTTCACGAACCTCGAAGCCGATATTCAGAATGGAACCCCATCGCCGATACATATCTTTTTTATGTAGAGTTCGAGTCGATTTGGAGCCTATTTGTGTTAATTACAAGTGGTTTGGGATGAACACCTTTAAGAGAGGAGAGAGAAAAACAATGTGTATGCTAGCGTGCAAGAATGAGCTCGATGGAGTGCTTTAAAAAATGATGTATATGGTGCATGCGCTAAAAAACGCCAATTTTCCACGATGGCGCGTAATTTGCACGGTCCAGTCGCTATATACATGCGCACGCTGTAAATAAATTAGCGTGCACGGCCTCGTCTTCCCCAATCCACCTCAACCGCTTTGGCACTGTCACTGCCATGCCAATTATAGTCCCCGCTAGCGCTATCCTGATATATATCCGCCTCCACCGCCGCGCCTCCACATGGCTGTGATGAGCGCGACTTCGCGGTAAATCGATCCTCCTACCGTCGCTACCGCCACGCTGAGCCCTCATTTTTCCGTTGATTCGGTGCTGCGCGTCACTCGATTTGGTAGTGTCGTGCTGCCGCGGAGCCGCGCTGAGCTTGACAGCGACGATGTCCTCCGCCAACCGAGAGGCAACTAGGCGTACACAAGGTTTTCGCCGAAATCACCGCAAGGTATGTGTTCCGCGTCTGCGACCATTTTCTTTAGATTTTAGTGGGTAGAAGTATTTTTTACATGTCTACATCTGATCTCGTCCTATGATTCATCTAATGATGAACTTGATATTGAGGAAGAAGAGCACATCTCCATGCTATTGGCCTGACACTCCAATAAAAAGTCGAAGTGTGGTGGCTCGATTTTTGGTAGACAGAAGTTGTGGAGGAAACGGATTGAAGGCCACAACAAGTTGATGCAGATGTATTTCAATAAAAATGTCACATTTCCCGAGAGCTACATTTGTCACCGTTTTCGGATGAGAATTGGCTTGTTCAAGCAAATTGCAAAGGAGGTGACGAAGTATAATCCTTATTTTGAGCAAAAGAGGAATGCTGCCAGAGAACTTGCGCATAGCACCTATCAGAAGGTAACCGCCGACTTGCCTATGTTGGCATACGGTATACCGGTGGATCTAGTTGATGACCTGTTTGCCTTGGGTGAGAGTACCTCTATCATGTGTGTCAAGGGCTTTGCCATAGCAATTGTGCAAGTGTTCGGTCCTACATACTTGAGAGCCCCCAACGCTGAAGATACGTCTAGGATTTTGGAGTTGACAAGGCTCGAGGGTTTCCAGGTATGCTTGGCTCAATTGATTGCATTCACTAGAGTTGGAAAAATTGTCAAGCGGTATGGCATGGACAATTCAAAGGGCACACAAAAATTCTAGTATAATCCTTGAAGCGGGGTCGATCACAAGATTTGAATTTCACATGCATTCTTTGGAATACCTGGGTCGTGCAATGACATCAATATTCTTCAACGGTCACCACTTATGACAAGGATTGCATTACGTGAAGGTCCCATAGTGGAGTTCGAAGCAAATGGCCACAACTACAACTATGGATACTATCTTTCTGACAACATTTAGCAAAGGTGGAAAACATTTGTGAAGCCGGTTCACCAACCTAAAGGTAAGAAACAAACCTAATTTCACAATGCACAAGCGACGCCTAGGAAAGATGTGAAGAGAGCATTTGGGCTTTTGCAAGCCAAATTTGCTATTATAAGAGGACCGGCTAGATTTTGGGACCAAGAGTGTCTTTGGTATATCATGAATGCTTGTGTCATCATGCATAACATGATCATAGAGGACGACCGTGGAAAAGATGTAGATCACACCCGATGGGGGAATACCAATCGGGGTATACCCATGAAGAGGAGTCGCCAGCTGGAATCGAGCCGACTAAAGCTTAGCCTAGGCGGGTCGACTCGCCAAATACGGCGACTGAAGCCTACTGGACCCAGACGACTCGCCGACTGGAGGCCCAAGACGGCGACTCCAATATAAATCCCATTAATGCACATATAAACCCTAACTGATTGCATATATAAAGCCACCAGGAGCACCCCTTCCAGGATCTCTCAGGTCATATTAGATTTAGTCTCTCCCACCGCCTCCGGCGACTCTATTATAAACCAATCTATGAATATACACTAGATTGATAGCAGGACATAGCGATCCTCCACCAAGAGGATGTGAACCTGTGTACATCGTGTGCTAATCTTGCTTCCAGATTCTTCTTCGCCGCCTTGCCTTTTCCTCTACATAAGCTACCCTGTAGCATCTGTCGTGGCCAATACCACGACAGTTGGCGTCCACCGTGGGGAAAACGGTGCTTGGAGGTGATAATCTAGGCGGGATACCTCACCATTAGCGCCGACCAGATTGCACTGAGCTGGTTCTAGCCTACCGCCGGTCCAACGCAGTGTCGCGTTGATGAAGCTTCGTCATGCAAGAATCGAAAACCATCCGTCAGCACGCTGATGCGATATGGGAAACGGCGCTTGGCCTCGTGCGGCTCGGTGCTACAACGATCCAGGACCAAGTGAAGCTAATTCAGCTCCAACACCGATCGGTAACATACTTTTCCCATTATTTAATCAATCGCATAGTGCTAGATCGATCGCAAGTGAGGAATACTCTACTACACGTATGTTTCTATTGGTTGGACTATTTTAGTTAATCATGGATACTAATCCTAATCTACAACTAATGCATGATCAATTGATTCATTGTTTTGAGCGCCGGCACGAGGCGGCCAGGAAGAGAGGCTTGGCTAAGTACGCGACGCACGTGTACACCGAGACTCCGCCCTACGAAGGTCTGATCGGAGCCAAGACCTTGTCTGAAGGCTTGATTGACCGCGCTACCGTAAACTGCGTCGCCGCCGCGGCTGCCTGCAACCATGCCAGCAGCGACTCGGCTATGGCCGATAATTTTCTCTCACTCAATCTTGTTTAAAATATTTTATCCGTATACTGATAATCTTCTCCGTCCTCCACAGCACGACCCCAACAAAAATCTGGCTGACGCCGACGTGCGACCGAGTTTGCCGCGTCCACTCCTTCCGGCTACACGCTGCACCGGTCCGTCGTGGGCTTGCCTTTCACGAGGTCGGCGCACTCGGGCACTCGCGGACTCGCCACGCTCGAGGACTCACACGTCGTGGACTCGCCATCCTCGGGGACTTGCCTCGGCTATCGCGGACTCGTGGCCCTCGCGGACTCTCCGCCTTGGGGACTCGCCTCGCCTGCCGTGGACTCGTCACCCTCTCAGACTTTCCACGCTTGGGGACTCCTCGCCCTCGTGGACTCTCCGCACTCGGGACTGCCTCGCCCTAGCGCGACCTCCGTCCGCCGCGTTGACCCTGTGTCTACCGCGTTGACTTCGCCATAGCACGACCATCAGCCGCGTCGACCCCGTGTCCGCCGCATTGACTTCGCCATAGCGCGACCTCCATCCGCTGCGTCGACCCCGTGTCCGCCGCGTCGACTTCGCCATAGCGCGACCATCATCCGACCCCGTGTCCGCCGTGTCGACTTCCCCATAGCGCGACCTCCGTTCGCCGCGTCGACTTCGCCATAGCACGACCTCCGTCCGCCACGTCGCCCTCGTGCCCTCCGCGCCGACTTCGCCTTAGCATGACCTCCATCCTCCTTGTCGACCCCGTGTCCGCCGTGTCAACTTCGCCATAGCGCGACCTCCATCCGCCGCATCGAATTTGCCATAGAGCGACCTCCGTCCGCCGCGTAGACCCCGTGTCCGCCGCGTCGACTTTGCCATAGCGCAACCGCCGTCCGCCGTGTCGACCCCATGTCCGTCGCGTCGACTTCGCTATAACGCGACCTTCGTACGCCGTGTCGACTCTGTGTCCGCCGCGTCGACTCCGCCAAAGAGCACCACTACGCCGAATGCGTATGCCGCGCCTTCTAAGGGCCCCTCATCATACGAATCACCAGAGAGGGTCGGATGCCACACTGCATGGACTCACCGCTGGGCGTCTCTTCTCTCCGGGGAAAATTAGTTCGCTTTTCTCAACCTTTTAAAGAGCGACTCGCAACGTCCAAGTAGTGCGGACGAGGACTCGCAAACCGAGCCTCGGATCGTCCACGAAAAACGCTAACCAATAGCTATTATTGGATTCGCCTTTCTCGACTGGCCTTCCGGGCCAAAACAAATGGTAGTGCTACACAAACAGCACCATGTCATCCTCAACCTTAGATAGTGCGACTCGCAGGGCCAAGTAATGCAGACGAGTACTCGCAAACCGAGACTCGGATCGTCCAGGAAGAACGCCCAGCCGAGAGCTATCTTTGGAGTCGCCATGCGACTGCCTCCCGGACCAAGACGAGAGACTCGCTCACAAAAACAGCACAATCAATCCCTCCCAACATCGGATGAGCGACTCGCTACCCTCGGGGACTCTCCCCTAGCGGACACGCCATCATCGCGGACTCGCCATCATCACATACTCACACTCACGGACTCGCTTAAAAGCGGACTCGCCTCACGCGGACTCGCCGCACGCTAGACAGTGTCAAGCACCACTCGCCATGCTCGAGAACAACCACAAGTATGCATCTCTAAAGAGCCTCAATTCGCCTCTACAAGCCAACTCGAGCCTCGGGGACTACTCCTAGGAATATTGCTTGGGACTCAACAACAACATTGCCTTCGAGTGCGACATCACTCCTGAGGAATTGTGCCCATGCGATCTCTTCGACATGTATGCGTGGCTTCACGACCGCGACTTGCCAACCTCACGAACTTGCCACGCTCAGGGACTCGCCCTCGCGGAGTCTTCACGCTCGGGTACTCGAAGCTATCTCGGAGTCTTCACGCTCAGGGACTCGCCGCCCTCGCGGAGTCTTCACGCTCAGGGACTCGCCGCCCTCACGGAGTCTTCACGCTCGGGGACTCGCGTCGCCTATCGCGTACTCGTCACGCTCGGGGACTCGCCATCACGTATTCTCCCTCGTGGACTCGCCCACCTATCGTGGACTCCCTACGCCAAATCGACAACTTCACCATCAACGACTTGGCGGCCTCCACGTCTGCTATTCATCAGCCTCTACGACATCAAATTGACAAGGCGCTAGTTAAACTTCTCTAAGGGGCGACTCCATCCAATGGCGATTCGCCCGGCGTGTCGACTCGCCCAGGCGAATTAACTACTTCATGAATTATTTCTCTATTTTAGGAGCTCGCCAACGACTCGCCATCGACTCCACCCTGGAATCGCCTGCACCGATTCGAAGGCTTGAAGTCATCACCAAGTCCTTGACACGCTCGGGGACTACTGATGGGGAATACCAATCAGGGTCTACCCACGAAGAGGAGTCGCTAGCTGGAATCGAGCCGACTGAGGCTTAGCCTAGGGCGGGTCAACTCGCCAAATACGGCGACTGACGCCTACTGGACCCAGACGACTCGTCGACTGGAGGCCCAAGACGGCAACTCCAATACAAAGCCCATTAATGCACCTGTAAACTCTAACTGGCTACATATATAAAGCCACCAGGGGCACCCCTTCCGACGATCTCTCGGGTCATATTAGATCTAGTCTCTCCCACCGCCTCCGGTGACTCCATTGTAAACCACTCTATGAACATGTACTAGATTGATAGCAGGACATAGCGATCCTCCACCGAGGGGACGTGAACCTAGGTACATCGTGTGCCAATCTCATTTCCGGATTCTCCTTTGCCGTCTTGCCTTTTCCTCTACGTAAGCTACCCTGTAGCATATGTCGTAGCTAATACCACGACAACACCCACTATGACTTGATGGGGGTTCCCGTGCAAGTGAAGAGGCAAGAACATAGGGCGGCACGGTTGATTGCCTCGTATCATTCGATTAAGTCCAATGAGATGCATGATGATCTTAAAAAGACCTCATCGAGGAGTGGTGGAAATGAAATGGACAACAATAGTGACAACTTTATTTGTATGTTTGTTGTATTGTTGGAAAACAATTTGTTGTATTGTTGATGAACAACTTGTTGTATTTGTTGTCGAACAATTTGTTATACTTATTGTATTCCCATATACTATTTGCTTATGTTGTAATAGTAAATTAGACAACTTATTATTGATTTATTTGGGTTTGTTTGATCTTGTTGATTGTATAAAAGTATGTGAAAGCTATTTGCGATGGCAACACGCGTTGTAGTTTGCAACGCCTGGTGGGGGATGGTTTTCAACTCCTATGCGCGCGCGGAAAAATGCAGCCTCCGGTGGAGGTCGCCCCGGCCCTACACACTTCATCGTGTTATAACGAACTCCAAACGGCATATACAACGCCATATTATGGTGTCGCTGCTGGAGATTCTCTAAATGGCGCGCTCAGCCTGCCTCCACAAAAGCGGTCGATCCGAGCGTTGCCCTTGGGTCTGGCTCCGGGTTCCTTTGAGAAAAGGAGGAGGAGGGGTGTTCCTTCTTTGGACTATGGTGCTTATAAGCTGAGGTGTAATCCGTTCAAAAAGTGCGAGTACCGGGGAGTGGATCGATTCAGCGGACGGGCTCCTTTTTTTTGGAAATTGACGCTTTATTACGAATAGTAATGTTTAGACCCGGTCTCTACATAACTAAGATGCACGCAGCTGACAAACAGATCATGAAACTTGGAAATAAAACTAGGCAACTGTTACAACAAAGTATGTCTTTGTGGATGCCTAGGAAGATGGAAGCTCAATTCTTAAATCATGTTGTCACCCAAGTCGGGAAAAATATCCCTCACCGTATCCTCGAATTGTGTACACCCCTCCGTAAATAAGTCATGAAACTCCACACATTATAGAGATGACCACAAACGAAGAGTATCCGTACTCTGGTAGATAACCTGTAGATTAGAAGGCAAAATATTATTAAAAATCTTATTATTTAAACATAGCCATAGTGATCAAATAATGGCAACCGCACCCACCCTAAACAAAATCTTGTACTTATTATTAATACCATGTAACTAGTTACCAAAAACATTGGAAACCAATCATGGAGGAGATAAATGCTACTTGGATGATTGAACATACAGACTTAGCGAATTTGTATTAAAAGAATAAGTGTTTAATCGTCTCATCTTGATGACAGAAAACACACTGTTTACTTCTTTGCCTATTCCGTTTAACAAGATTATCTTTAGTAAGGATAACACCACGAAGCAGATACCATGCGAATATTTTTATTTTCAGAGATATCTTCATCTTTCAGATTTTTATATTATCATCATCGACTGGAATATCACGTTGTATCTAAGCTCTATACATGTTGTCTGCTGTGAATTTACCATTTGCCAGTAGTTTCCATTTAAACTCATCATGACCTTCCAATAAATGAAGCGATGTTAATCTTAGTAGAAGATTATTCCACGATTCCAATCGACGTCCAATGAGATCTCGTCTAAAAGACACATTTGGAGGATTCGATTCTATAACTTTGGAAATTATACCCCCCTTGTGCCTAACGATATTGTACAGACATGGAATACTACTCTCACAAGGTAGTGTGGTCAAGCCGCTTATCCTCCCAAAAACATATATGGGATCCACAAAATGAAAAATGCTTCTTGGAAGCCATGAGGCCATCCCAAAAATGCAAGTCACCAGGTTTCCATACCACCTATGACACCACTTTTGAGCCAACATACTTCCTCCGTAGATTGCTTTCCAAACACTGTCTTATGTGAGTAGATTAAAAAGCCATTTACCCAGAAAGCGCAATATTTTGACTTGTATATCATGTATGCCTAGCCCACTTTGTTCCTTTGGGAAACAAACAACATTCCATTTGGCTAGTCGACATTTCTTTTTTTTCACTATCTCCTTGCCAAAACAATCTTAATCAAAAATAATCCAATCTATGTAAGACTTCTTTCCATAACTAGAAGAATGATATCATATACGATGCCATATTGTAAAATACTGAGTTTAAGAGTACCAGTCTTCCTCCAAGAGATAATAATTTACCATTCCAACTACTAAGTCGTTTTTGTAATCTTTTCTCAACAATTTTCTATTCAGCAATCGAGAGACATCGATAATGAATCGGAATTCCCAGATAGTTGATTGTAAAATGCCCTTGTCCACAACCCAATAACTTAGCATAGAGATGAGCCTCGTTTTGTGCCTCGCCAAATCAATACAAATTACTCTTATGAAAATTAATCTTCAATCCGAAGAGTTGTTCAAAGACTGAAAGTATTAATTTTAGATTCTTTACCTTCTCCAGATCATGTTTCATAAATAGAATTGTATCATCATCATATTTAAGAATAGAAAGTCCACCATCAACTATATGAGGCACTAATCCTTCAATTTGGCCATCATCCTTAGCCCTTTCGATAAGTATTGGCAACATATCAACCACTATATTAAATAGTATTGGTGATAGTGGATCACCTTGTCGCGATCCTATGTCTGAAAGTATTTACCAATGTCACCTTTGACATTAATGGAACACTACCTCTAGACGCAAAAGATTGTATTAGAGTTTGCCACTCTTCTGAAAAATCTTTCATACAGAGTGTCTGCTAAAGGAAAGACCACTTAACTTTATCATAATCCTTCTCAAAGTCAATTTTGAACAATACTCCATTCATATTTTTTAAGTGAAGTTCATGCACCATTTCATGCAGAATTACTACGCCATCTAGGATGTTTCATCCTTGCATGAATGTCATTTGAGAAGGTCTAACAACATGATCAGCCACTAAATTCAGCCTAATCGTGGTAATTTTGTAAAAAATTTAAAACTAACATGAAGAAAGCAGATAGGATGATATTGTTTTGTTTGTTCTACATCATTAACCTTGGGTAATAAAATAATATTGCCAAAATTAAGCTGAAATAAGTCTAGTTGACCAACATGAAGGACCCCAACATCAGATCCAGCTTGACAATATCCCAAAAGTTTTGGTAGAATTCAACTAGGAAACCATCTGGACTTAGTGCTTTATTATGTTTCATTTAGAAAAAATGTTTCTTAACCTCCTCCTCTTTATAGGAGGCAGTTAGAAAGTTGTTATTTTTTTCATCAGAAACTTGGGGGATATCAGCCATTTGGGTCTCATCCATCTAGAAAGAGTTCTCAGATGGAGGTCACAAAAAAATCTTTATAGTAATTTGTAATGTATGATTTGAGTTGCTCTTGTCCCTCAATCGTACCATAATCCTGTATCAGAGAGTGAATATATTTTTTCTTGTGTTCGCCATTGGTCATACTATGAAACTATCTTGTATTCGCATCTCCTTCGAGAATCAATTTTGATTTAGATAGTTGGTACCATTTGAGTTCCTCATCACACAGTAATCGAGCTGTTTCTGCATTTGATTGGCTTTTGAGCTCAATTTCTTATGCAGATAAAGGCCTGATTTCTGCCAGAGCCTCCAAATCATTAATAAGATGAAAGACGTAGTTTTTCATTTTTTTCAGGATTCAACGGTATATCTCGCCCAACCACGCAGGAATTTGCGCAAAGCACGCAATTTGTTATTTCATCGTTGTTTGGGCGTATGACCACTTACTGGTTTTTCCCAAATATTCTTCACCATGTCATGGAAGCCTTCACGATGCAACCAACCAAGTTCAAATTTGAACCCATGTTTGTGGTTCGTAGAAGGCAACCCAACAGATAGTAGGATATGAGCATGATCTAAAAGGCCCTCAATACGTTCAACAGCCCGAACGGTAACCATAGGAAACTTGTCTTCCCAGCCGGTATGCATAAAGACTATATCCAATTACTCATATTTTGGCTCTGGAACAATATTAGCCAAGGTAAACTATCTTTCTAATATTAACGTCTCGTAGATCTAAACTGTCAATAACAACATTGAATAGGAAAGACCAATGGAGCTCCATTGATGGCTCCATGGAGCCTGTTTTTCGAATCTTTTTGAAATCGATGTTTTGAAGTTTCCAAAAAGCAAAAAAATACTTAGATGTAGAGAATGATGATTACTACATGCATGCAAAATATTATGCATTTTGGGCTGGGTAAAAATGACAAATTTCCAAATCTGAGTTAGTGAATAGCGTAGAATTCAAAAACCTCCACATTTGTCAGGATTTGTCATTTTTGTGTAGGCCGGAATACGAATTATTTTACTTTGCAATTTTGCATGGGCGTAGAATACATCATTATGTACATCTAATTACTTTTTCAATTCTTTTCGAAACTTCAAAATACCAATTTCAAAAAGTTTAAAAAACGAGCTCCATGGAGACCGTCCTACAAAGTGACCTGAGTACCACGCCCAATTTGTGCCACCATCAGGCTACCTTGCGGCGACGCGTGGGCTAAGTTTCACTAGCTTTGGGGGCCTGGTAAAGCGTGAAGTGTGATTCCGTCTAAATCCCACTTCTAGCTTATTTGTCAAAACTTAGTTTAAATTTTGATAAAAAAATTACACTAGATTTTGACAGATAAACTAGAGATGAGATTTTGGCGTGATCCCGTTTGACACCATAGAGCCTGGAGTCGACGGCGGCGTGGAATGTTATCCACCCACCGAGTGTGACGGCGGCAGCACGCACACTAGGCACGGCAGTTACTCCTAAGCATGTGGGATCCCACGATGGCTTTGATGAGGGCGATATGGCTCCACTGGAGGAGGTAGAGTAGGATTTATCGGCTCAGGTGCATACCATCCAAGTACAGCCAATAGTAGAGATGCCAGATGAGGGCACTAGTAATTCGATCGTACCTTGCCAGGATTAAGTTCTAAGTTCTAGATTAAGCGAGATGGAATTAGAAAAATAGACAACATTTTTTGCGAGAAAAAAGAACAACATTTAATCTAGAACTTAGACTTAGAAAAATCACTTAATTAACTATTTGTTCGAATTATATAGTATTTATAAGTTCATGTGCGCAGTTCAAATTGTTAAAATTCACAGAACTTGTTTTATATAAACATCAAAATTTATGTGTTTGAATTTTTAAATATAATATAGAATACATTAGAAAATTATGAAAAAATGATCGTATAATTCAAAATAAATGTTTGTGAGGCTTTAAAAAATTTCATAGAGTTTAAATAAATGTTTACGAGGTTTAAAAATTGTTCATAAAATTTAAAAAGTATTAATAATGATTTAAGAAAAAACATACCAGGTATGAGGAACCATGTCCATAGTTTGTATGGCTCAATGTTTGCAAGTAACAAAAAGATGTTCATAAGAGAGTAAAAGTGTGCATCCAAAATAAAATGGAAAAGAAAGAAATAAGAAAAGGAAAGAAAAATAAGAAAAACTAAAAAGCAAACTAAAAACATAATAAAATATCTCACTCAAAAATACTAAAATAGAAAGTGAGCTGACCCACACGAGAAAAGAAATAAAGTGAGGGGAGATTAATTTACAGGCCCAAATGTACCCGCTAGAGAAGAAATAGGTGCGCAGACTCGCTATTTGACCCCACCCAACCTCCAACTCATCTGCACTGGCTAGAGGTGACGTCCCATGACCAAAGGCCGCGCAAAGGCATGCGACAACCATGGGCGATGGAGACCCATGACCAAAGGCCGCGCAAAGGTTTGCGACAACCATGGGCGATGGAGACCCAGGAGATGGAGTCCATGCTACCGCTCCTCCGTCCATCCCGCGACAACGGGTAGGCTTGTGAACATTTGAATATGTTGTTAATTTTAATTGTACTGTATTATATATTTTGTATTAAAAATATTATGAAAACAATATTTGTTTCATGTGGTGTTTATATTTCTCCAAGAAATATTTTAGCGGCCCTGTGGCGCGTCCAGGTTTGGATAGATTCCTGGCCCTGCACTGCTTGGAGAAACGTTGTGTTAAAAGACGGAAAACGTCCCTTGGGGAGTCCATCCTGAGTTTCATATGGTCTTAATGCCATGTCCCTCAAAACCACGCCATGTTAAGGACATGCCTCTTGGATCCACGACACCTTTGGACGACTACTGAATCAGAGCAAGGAAGAAACAAGAGCCACTCCCAAGGTAAAACCCGGAGGAAGAACGCGATGGTCCTACCGTGCATGTTTTGTTTGTCGATTTCACCCACTTTCGTGCTTTACAATTCATGTTGCATGGTATCTATTATAAACGCGACAAGAAGATAACAGAGAATGAAAACGAAAATATAGCAAGAGGACATATATTTAACGTGAAAAAAACTCTCCAACAAGGAGAAGAAAAAATCACGGACGCCAGTCATCGAAACTTTGCTATGGCAGGGAATGTTACACAACGCCGGGGATTTTACAGATGCAACTTATCGCAGCCGGCGTCTTACAAGTGGTATATATACCCATGGAAACTTAAGTCTTCAATGATCCGTACGGGGATAGCCCCCCCCCCCCCCCCCCCCCCCCCCCCCCCCCCGCCCGTAGGTGTCCTTGCACTCGCTTCAAACTTCCGACGACGGATCTCGCTCTGCTGGTAAGAATTTAACCTACTAAATGAATTTGGATCATACTTCAATAGTCTCACTCAATTTCATCGTCTTTCGGGATTATGCATCAGATTGGCACGCATTAAAACACACTGAAGCAGTGCATGGTTGATACCGTGAAACATAGAAAGTCATGAGGAACTAACGCTATCCTCCTATACCATATGGAGATGGACAACCCCTTCCATATTGTCGACTTGATGTCATAGATGGATCTCCAAAACTGAGACCTCTCCCGACGGTCACAAACCATCAGCGGCCACCCCCGAAGGTACTTAGCTTTCACTAGCTATAGCCAAAGGCCACCACCATCTGTCAGGATCCGCCACACCCATCTTAACATCAATGCCACATTCATGTGGTGAGAGGAAAAGATACCTATGCCCCTAAGATCTTTGGGGCGCAAATATCAGCCCATTTGATCATGTGGTATTTTTGGTGTCCATCGTTAGACATCCAAAAGAACCATGAAAGCTCTTTATTGAAGGAAGCGTGGACACCTTCTTGTAGGATATACAACCCCATGATATACATTTTTTTTGGAAAGGAGCAGATATTAATATCATAGGATACCAATTATACCCAGCCTCTACAACAACGCATTGCCCTAGCGGCCATACGGATGCACACAACCAAAAAAGAAAGAAGAATTATAAAAAGGGAAAGTCTCGCTACAGTTCCTCATTCATTGAAACAACAGTACTACCACCACGAAGACAGCACCAGAAGTCCATATTCTCCAAAAACGATGCCTCCAAGAAGGGAATAGTGCACAAACACCATCATCGTCCGATCAAAGATCTAGGTTTTCACCCTGAAGAAAGTCCATGCTCTCAAAACAATATCATCAACAAGGTCATTGTCAGGCACAACCAATTAAGGCCAAACCCTAGGTTTACACCTTGAAAGATAGGACCATGATCTTCACCTGTACTGTCGCCCCCGCTTGCATACCACTACACCAAGTCATGACTCACCAAGCCAAATACTCATCACCACCTGGACTCGAACCACCATTGTCAGGCCTCAGATCTCGGTCTTCATGACATTCTCTGTTGGCATCATGGAACGAGAACATGCCCCATGATATTAATAGCCAACGGAGCTTCGAAGTGCTCCCTCTGAACCCAAATGGCCAGATTAAAAACATGGGTGCGCACAACCGAATCCCACCCAATCCGGCGATCTCTCGGCATATGCGCATTGTGGAGTTTGTCGGCGGAGCCTTCCGGAACACGACACTGCAACCAGATCAATGGAGAAAAACATCAAGCGGGTCTTTGTCTTGGCATGAGATGAACCATAGGACCACCCCCTTTATTCAATCCGAGCCAGCAGCCCCCTTGCCACCAGCTGGAGGTAGAGGATAAAACAGTCCAGCATGCCACCGAAGCGGCTCGCTAGAACCCAGCATGCAGCTGCCTCCGTAGCTAGAGGTCTAGATCGGATCCGGGCAGACCTGATGCAACCGCTGCCCACCATGGCGGCCGCATGTCAGCGCCGCCGAGGAAGTCCTCGCAAGATCGCCTCCAATGCTGCCACCACAACACCTCCTCCTCCCCAAGCCCTCGATCCGCACCGCCCGAAAGATGACAGGCCTAGGCGGATGCACTAGGCCCATGGCATGAAGCCGCCGCCTGAAGCAGCTACAGGAGCACCCGCCGCCGCCTGGCCGAGGTCGCCGCCTCGACCGCTGCCCCCGATCTGCTCCGTCGGCGCCGCCCCAGCCGCCCATCCGAAGAAGACCATCGCAGTCGCCACCCCTAGCACCTTAGGTACTAGGGTGTTGCCGCCACTGTGGCCAACGCCAGCGGTAGTGGCGGAGGGTTGGGATCTATAGGAGGGAGGTCAGCGTTGGCGGAATCTGGGGGCCCTCCGGTGGTGCTTGGGGGTTGCCACGTGATGGTTATAGGAGGGAGTTGTGAGTCTCGTTCCCGAACTAATCACACTGTGCAGCGCGTACCGTACCCCGCCCATGGTATACATGGGGAGGCTAAAGAGGCAAGAGTAGGTGAGGATGATCTTACTACCTTTGGAGGTAAACCTTCCTTGCCATGGCTCAAATTTTGCCTTAACCCTCCCCATAAGGGGTTCCAGGTCCTTACACAAGATTCTGGTATCCCTGACAGGCATCCCCAAGTAGTTAAGGGGGAAAACCACCAGTCGGCAGTGCAGATTATCATCAATCCTTTGCTGGTTCTCCTGAGAGTAGCCCAAAAGCACCACCTCACTCTTGTAAAAATTGATTATGAGGCCCGGCACCCACAGGGATGAGATGCCCTACCACCCTAGAAAGGTGGTCGGAAGTCTTGGCTCTCTCCAATAATTGCGCAAGGGCATCCACCGCGGCATTAAACATAATAGGAGAGATCAGGTCCCTTGCCTAACCCCACAAGAGGGTTTAAAGTAGGGGTCCACCTATCTATTTATGTTTATAGCCATGTTCCCTCTCATGACAATCTGCATGATCCACCCTATCATGCGACCATCAAGACCCCGGCGTTGAAGAACCTGTCGGAGGAAGGCCCAATCTAATAGTCATAGGCCTTCTAGAAGTCTAGCTTCAGGAAGACGCCCCTGTGACGCCCAACCTTCACCCCATGGATAATCTCATGAAGTGACAGTATACCATCATGTATATACCTGCCTTTTAGGAAGTCAAACAGGTAAGGGTGTGTCAGACGCTCCATCACTGGAGCCAGCATGCGCGCACACACCTTGGATATGATCTGATGGATCACATTTATTACCGTGATGGGCCTGAATTGGCGTATGTCTGTGGCCCTTACCACCTTGGGGATCAGGGTTAGAGCAACTCTATTAATGCATGTAAACCGCCGGAAATTGTAAAATTCCAGGGAGTTTACATGCCTATGCGAATCGTGTCACCCTAGTGAGACCCGTACACGCGGCCCAGACTATAAAACTTTTACCACGGCCCGTTTAGCACTCTCTGTGGACGGTACATATAGGGTACCACTAAGAGAGTGAGGGTCCAAACCCGCACTCCTCCACCATCTCAACCCTAGTGCCGCCACCACCATCCCACCGCTCCGACGAGAAATTCTTGACAGCGTCGAGACACAGCAGCAGCTACTGGCTTGGGGGCACCGATCCGGAGGCAGGGGAGCTCACCGCTTCATTGACGAGGCGGCTCATGACACCTTCGACAACCACTACTTGAGCTCGCCTTCCCTGCCATGTCCGTGCGTCATCGCGGCCGCCGACTATGCCAACGACTCCAACGAGGATCGCCTCGCGATGGAGATGCTCGTCTGCGAGTCGGAGCTGGAGCGGGAGGCGGAGGAGGAGATCAAGCATGCTGACGCGTGCCGGGAAGTGAAGCTCGTCGAGGAGCGGCTGGCGTGGGAGCAGGAGGAGGAGCGCCTGGCGAGGGAGTGCGCCGGCGCTCCTGTCGTCAAGATGGAGCTCGTGGACCTGATCGACCTCACGGATTGAGGCGACGCCCCCGCAACCTGCAGCTCCGGCCATCGCTGAAGCTCAATTTTGGTCTAGGTTGTGGCGGCGTCCCCCGCTAGTAGATTTTCTATGTAAATGGTAGTTTTTGTGAAGCTACACTATGTGTAATTAGAACTAATTCGTGCCAAAACCTTCTCTGGTCGATGAACTATGCCACGATATCTTCAAATTCCAATATGCAGTTCATGTTTGCAGTTTTTGTTCTGCACCATGAGAAATGCGACCTTGTTTTCTGTTTTCGGAAGCCTAGACTTAGGTTTTACTATTCGCAAGTTTACAGTTATTGTTAGAGTTTCTCTTATAATGCCAAAGTTCAAGCGCGATATCACGAGGGTCCCGACATATAGTTTCTAAAACATTGGCATAAATTATAATGACTCAGTGGATCTTGTCCCAGATCTTCTGAAAGAAAATGACAAGGAGACCATCAGGCCCGAGTTCGTCTTAATCTCCATGATAGCTTGGGCCACCTCCTATGGCAGGAAAGGGAGCTTAAGATCAACATTCTCATTGCCAATCAGCTCGCTTGCTCTGAACTTTCTATCTATGTGATATGCTCTCTTCTAATTATAACACCATACATGTAGATCACTCCCACTAGTACTAGAACTTAGTCGACTACTAGACTAACTAGATGGACCCATCACGCTCTCCTGCGCCCTCCTCTGCTAATGACACTTAAATTTTGTAGCAGAGGTGCTAGCTCGACGGAGTATATATGGTTTTGTATTCGTTTCGATGTGGCCTGGGATTATTCCATGAGAATCACCCCTAGCCAACCCGAGATCACATGGCGGAAAAATACCGAGACGTCGCACTCGATGAACCACTAATGGCACACATGCAACACACTTACAAAGACATAAACCAACCTGCCATACAAATCTAAAGCAATTGATCCCAGAACCCATTGGCCCATAGAGCCTAGCCACACACATGGCTGACAAAATTCGCAACATCAAACAAAAAATCACACTAATCGAAGAAAAGATGCCGCCCACGAATCCCCAAATCTAGAAACCCAAAGAAAATCTACACACCATCCTCGACCAGCGGCCAACTACCATAGCGACCACCACGATAGATCCACATCACACACATGCCCAAACAACGGACACACCCCGTGAACCGCGCCACCAGAATCTTTACCCACAACAACATTGTAGAATAACACAGAGAAGAGGGAAAAAGGAACGAACCTGGGTGAATGCCAGTTGGGGGAGGGGAAACTCCAGAGACCATGCACGGGTGCATCGACCATGCCATGAACCAGCCTCCACAGACAAAGCTCAAGAGGCAGAGAAGGCGGTAGTCGCTATCATCGGATTAAGGACAAGTACGCCATGAGGGGGTCCACAGGGCTTGTGGAAGAGAGGGGGGAGTCACACTGTGTTTCGGGACGGTGAGCACACAATTTTACCCAGGTTCGAATCCGCTGACGGTGGACGGATTCTACTCATGCTCGCAATCCAGTAATACGGCAGAGTTGGAATATGGGTTACAAGGGTTTTGCCTATGCGAGTTGAGATTGTAGACTATTGTCGGGTGCTCTAAAGATTTTGTAGCACACTAAGAATACTAAATACACTAATGAAGATTTTGTTGCTAAGAAACATGGTAGTGAAAGAGAACCTTGGGTCCAAAAACCTATGCTTTTCCCTGATAAGAAACACAAGTCAAAGGAAGATGAACACTATAATAAGTTTTGTGAGTGGATGAAACCTCTATTCCTGCAAATTCCTTTGACTGATTCTATTAAATTGCCGCCTTACCCAAAGTATATGCAGGATATTGTCTCGAATAAAAGGAAGATCCCTAATGAAGAAATCTCTACTTTGCTTGCTAATTATTCCTTTAATGGTAAGGTTCCAAAGAAACTTGGAGTCCCAGGGATTCCAACTATCCCTTGCTCAATTAAGAATAGTTATGTTAGAACTGTTTTGTGTGATTTGGGAGCTGGAGTTAGTGTTATGCCTTTCTCTCTCTATAAGAGGCTTCAACTAGAAAAGCTAATACCAACTGATATATCTTTGCAAATGGCTGATAAATCTACCACTATTTATGTTGGTATATGTGAGGATGTACCTATTCAAGTGGCTCATAATTTCTTGATATTAACTTATTTTGTTGTGCTTGAAATGCCTGAAGATGATAATATGTCTATTATTCTTGGGAGACCTTTTCTTAATACCGCAGGAGCTATTATTAATTGTAATCAAGGAAATGTGACTTTCAATGTTAATGACAAGGAACATACTGTTTATTTCCACAAGAAGGCTGAAATAACTTATGGTTTAAATTCAATTGAACATGTTGAGGGCATTCAAGTTGGTGAAATATATTGTCCCATACCAAGAGAAAAATTTGAAACTATTATGATTGGGACCATTGCTATCAAGTTTGAGGTAACATAATCATTAGTAGAATACAAAGTTTTGTCTCATATGAAATTGTTTTGGTAGACAGACCTGATCAACCTTGTTAACAAAAAGATTTTATTGAACAAAACAATGTTTTCACCATGATTATCTCCGCTTACTTCTATTCTATCCATTTTAGTTTTTGCTTACGCCTATCTTAAAGGCGTTAAAGAAAAGTACTTATTAGTAGATAACACAAAAGTTTTAGATGAGTTTTGGAAGTTATTACTTCAGTAATAACCGCTCCTTATCCTTTTTCTTTGTTTTTTGTGTCAAGAGTAACCTCTAATGAGAGAGAAGTAATGGTTGGGAAAGTTGCTGTCCCGAAACAGATTTCTGTGCTTCACCATAAAAATTGGTGTAAAATCTCTGAAGGTATTTTTGAGGCATGAATTTTTGTGCTTCTGACCCAGGTTGTTATATAACTTTAGTTAGTTCAACACTTTTTTATTTGAGCAACAGAAGGTCTTCGAAAAAATTTGTCTTTACCTGCTGGTTTGTTTTGACAGATTTCTGCCATTTTCTGCAATTGCTTCTTGTTGGTTCCTTTTTGAGTTATTTTGGGGAATTGAGCTTTTTGAGGAAAGTGCTACAGTATCTAGTGTTCTAATGGAAGTTTATTTGGTGTTAGAACTGAACCTTAAGACCTTTTATCTTGAGTGCACTAATGTTGCTAATAAAGATTGTGTGAAGTTTTGTATGAAGGAAAACTTTCAGGTGTATGGAAGGAATGAGTAATGAGATGAAGGATGGACCAAAGCTCAAGCTTGCGGATGCCACACGTGTATCTCCAAGAAATATCCAACAAGTACAAGCGTCAAAGCTTGGGGATGCCCAAGGCATCCCCTTCTTCATCAATAAAAATCCCAGGTTTCTTCCAAACGGTTCATTTTTATTGTTTCATACACAGTTGTGTTGTTCTTGGAGCGTCTTCTTTTTCATTTTCGTTTTGGTTTTTCGTTTTCTTTTGTTTTCTTAGTTTTCTGAATAAATTGGTTGGACCCCCTCTTTTATACATTGGTTTGCAAATAGTTTGGTTTGGTTTGGAAAAGAGTAGGAAAGTTCATGCTTATGTGGTAAAAAGAGCTTGTTTTTTACTGTGGCCTATGCTTTGTCATCCCATGCTTGATATTGTTTTGGCTTTATGCTTAGTATCCTTTGCTGTAGCATTGACTTGTTATAAACAATTGAGATTGCTTAATGTGCCTTGGATGAATCATGCGTTGTTTTAGCATATTAAAGCATAATATAGTGGTATTCTCCTTTGATGCTTTATTTGGGTTGACTTGGCGCGTGCTCACACCATGTTATGACTATCTCAAGTCACCATAGCCTTTATGATCCTTTAGTTTTCAACTTGTAGTATCACTTTATGCTTTGATCAATGATGTTTTGTCGCTCTGCATGATTATGGCCATTATTGCTCTCTTAGTTTGTCGCTCCCAGTCTTTTGCTAGCCTCCACAACCAAGTATGAGTTTCACTCATGCATTCAACTCCCTAAACCAAGTTATTCCAAAGAGTACACCATACCTACCTACTAGCTTATGCTATTCCAAGTATATTCATGCTTTTGTTTATCTTCCAAATTTAACTTGTTATGAGAAAACTAGTGATTAAAGCTCTCACGAACTTGATGGCACACTTTACTTTTTTGCATCTAATAAACTTGAACCATTGGGTCCTTCTTTGTTGCGTATATGCTTGCGCTTTATAAGTTGAAATTAGCAGAACCATGTACCATGGGGAACGCTTTCAACATTGCACTTGTACTTTGTACCCCGTTGATATCATGTTCTTTTGCTTACGGATCCCGGCGGTGTGAAATAAAAGTGGAACTTGTAAGATCATGGAGTTTGTATGTGTGTTAGAGAAACGCCCGGGCTGCTGGCCTAAGCCATGCCTAATCATGGTGGAAACTTGCAGCATCACCATAATGATCACTCTATGAAGACCCCTCAATAAATACCTATGCAAAAAGCAAATAAAAAGATCGCTGAGATGCTCATTGTCTGCTTGCCTTGTCATTTTGATTATGGGATAGCTCCTGTATCATGTGCAAGGGGTACCCCGTTGGCGGTTATTTATGATACATATGTACGTACAATGACAAGAGCTTACTTGTGACTAAAGTTGAGTAGCATGAGGTTCGGTCTTCGTAAGTAAGGGGCATGAGATTTCGGTTTATAACTTGTCAAGCATATCCTCTTAGTTGTGTCACTTTAACCTTAATCACTTTCAAGATGCTTATGATAGGGGCAATGAGAGCTGAAAGCTATAAGTACCATAATTTTTAAAAGCTCTTTATGAAACTTGAATCCCTGCTTCCTTCTATGATGGCCTTTCTTCCACCATTATATTGAGTCTCCACCTTCTATCTTTATACACCTAGTTTGAGAGCATAGTGGCCATTCTTAATTCTATGTGCATTGTCCCAAGACTTGCTGATTGATGCATAGCTTTGATATTGCTTGTTTTAAACTATTTGTATCTAGTCACTCTTATGAACTTTGAAGGTGTCCTATGCATCTATATTTGCTACTCTATGAGGGACAAGCTGAATGCCATTATGCTATGTTTTCTTTATATGAAACAAACAAACGTCTTGCAAAGCATTGTTATTCATGAATCTTTTGTTTGTGCCTTTTTCATGTTGCATCATAGTTTGTTTGTCTTATTGCTAGAACTTTGTCTTTCATGCTATGATTGAAGTACTATGATCCCAGCTTTGAATGTTTTACAGATACTTTGATCAAGTCTTTGATGGTGCATGTCACCTCAAAAATTATTCTTTCTTGCTATCACTTACCTACTCGAGGACGAGTAGGAGTTAAGCTTGGGGATGTTGATACATTGCAAATGTATCTATCATTTCTGATGTTCCATGCTTGGTTTTATCCACTTTCTTGTGTTTTCTCCACACTTTGGAGTACTTTTCATATGATTTCTTGGACTAACCTATTAACATGAGCCACAGTGCCAGCTGCCTATTTTCTGCTGTTTTTGGTTCCAGGAAAGTCAGAAAATGAATATTCTCGGAATTGGATGGGACAAAAGCCAAAAATCCTATTTCACCAGAAGATTCCCGGAGCCAGAATATGAGACGGAGTGGGCCTGGGGCCCAGCCACACCACCTGGCCGCGCGGGCTGGGCTTGGCTGCGCCAGGGGGTGGTCTGCCTCCCTAGGCACCCCCTCGGTCTCCCTCTTCGCCTATAAGATGGCTTCTGACCTAAAAACACTAGGAGGTTCAACGTTTTTCTAGAAGGAGTTCCGCTCCACCACCACCACCAGATTCCACGAAAACAGCACCAGAAACTCCGTTCTGGCACCCTGTCGGGACAGGAAATTGGAGGAGATCATCGCCATCATCATCACCATCTCTTCTCCATCGACCACCCATGTTTCCCCCATCCATGAGTGAGTAATCCCCCGCTGTAGGCTATGGGGATGGTAGGGACTGGATGAGATCGTTCATGTAATGGCATCAGATTGTTAGGGCATGGTGCCTAGTATCTTCTATTAGTGCTTTATGACTTTGTTGCGACTTGTTGTGCTTAATGCTTGTCACTAGGGCCCGAGTGCCATGATTTCAGATCTGAACATGTTATTGATTCATTATGATAGTATTTTTTATGGTCTTATCTGCAAGTTGTATACACACGTTGTTGTCCGGAACCAATGGCCCCGAAGTGATAGAAATCGGGATAACGGGAGGGAATGGCTTTGATGTGAGGATCAATGTGTTCACGGAGTGTTAATGCTTTGCTTCGGTGCTCTATTAAAAGGAGCACCTTAATTGCCAGTAGTTCCCTTGAGGCCCCGCTGCAAACGGGCTGGCTGGACACATGCCTAGGATTATCTAGTACTTGGATGCTTTATCTTATTTATCTGCAATTGCCCTATGTTCTGATTGCTATGTGAATTGTCTTGTCCATGCAACACCCATCCATCCATCCCTATGCCTACCGCACTCGAATCCTACTGTTTACTGCTATTGTTACTACTGTCTTTACTTTACTGCTGCTGCTACTTTGCTATTCCTACTATAAAACGGTTGCTACTGATAAACTGCTGTGAGCAAGATTGTTTCCAGGTGCAGCTGAATTGACAACTAAGTTGTTAAGGCTTATAGATATTCTTTGGCTCCCCTTCTGTCGAATCAATAAATTGGGTTTCACTTCCCTTGAAAATACTGCGATACACCCCCTATACTTGTGGGTCATCAAGACTATTTTCTAGCGCCGTTGCCGGGGAGCATAGCTTTATTTATCAAGTTCACTTGGATTCTCTATTGTTTGCTGCTATCCATCCATCATGGGTAAGTCTCGTGATGGAAAGTTTCCTATTTTACCATCCACTACAAGAAGAGGTACGGTTCTGAACACCTCTGCTTCTCTTGATTCACCATCTGTTATAAGTAAGCTTGTTACACCACCACATACACATGCTACACACACTGCTACTACTGCTGAATCGGAAACTTCGGAGGCTTATGATGATGCTTCTACTGTGCTTGATAAGAGTGGTTCAATAGGTCCTTTCCTAGATGCTACGATTGCTAGAACTATAGCTGGAAATACTGAAACTCCTAATGAAGACACTACCACACCTGTTAGTTCTCCTGAGTCTAGTGAAAGTTATGATATTGAAGATGGTTATGTTGAGATGACCGATGAATTTATTAAAGAATGTAAAAACACCCACGATAGGAGCGCTGCTAAGAGTCTCCTTGAGAGGCGTACTATTAGACCCAAATTGTCTCCTATTGCTAAGTTTGCTGCTTCTCCCATAAACATTATAGATAAAGATTTTGATTTCTCTCTTGATCTATCTTACATAGCTATTGTTGAGAAAGAGCCTTTTTGTGGGACTAAGAATGAAAGTGCGGTAGCACATATGAATGAGCTTTCTACCATGAGTGGCTTGTTTTCTGCTGATATTAAGATGCGTACTTACTTTGTTGCTAAGATTTTCCCTTTCTCATTGAAAGGAGAAGCTAAAACTTGGTTTAGTAATTTACCTCCTGCATCTATTGATAGCCCTGATTGCTTGATTACTACCTTCCTGCAGAAATATTTTCCTCCTAGTGCTAGACATGCTATTTTGCAGGAACTTTTTGATTTTAAACAGGGAGAAAAAGAGATATTGCCTGAATCTTGGGCAAGGTTTTGTGCTTTGATTCATGCACAAGCTAGAAGTCCATTACCTAAGAATGAGCTTCTTGATATATTTTATAATGGACTAACCGAAGAATCTAGGACATACCTAGATAGTTGTGCTGATTGTGTTTTCAGGAATAGGACTCCTAAGGAAGATGAGGATTAATGGCTAAAATAAGTAAGAACTATGAAGATTGGACTCCTCCTGAACAAGCTATACCTGAAGTAATTGTACCTGAACCTACTATACCAGTGCCCATTCCAACATCAAAGAAGAGGGGAGTTATTGAATTAAATGATGAAGTGATGAAGGAAGCTAAGAAATGTCTTAAGGAGAAGGGAATTAAAGCTGCAGATGCCAAGAATTTACCTCCTATAGAAGAATTATGTAAGCCTATTCCCTACTCATCCACTATCGAGGTACACTCTCTCCAACACTTTGATGAAGGTGATATCCCTTACTCTAAACCTCCTGATCAATGCTTAGAAGAATTCGATATATTTATTGTTAAGCAAGATAATTTTAATAAAAGGGTGCAAAATCATCTAATGGAAAACACTAGAGCTATTGTTGAGTTGAAGGATATTGTGGAAAGAACCGCTAATGATGTTAAAATGATTGTTAAACACTTTCAAATGGTTCAAACTCAAATAGATCAACTTGTTAAAGTGCAAAAAGACTTGCTAGTTAATGCTGCTAAAGAAAAACATGCTTATGAAATTAGAACTAGAAGTGGAGCTGCTACTCATGATCCTCTATATCCTGAGGGGTACCCCAAAAGAATTGAGCAGGATTCTCAACAAGCTGAAAATAGTGGCTCTACTCATAAGAAAACGAAAAAGAAACATAAAACTATTATAGAACCCTCTAAACCTGCTATAGATCCTAATAGTATATCCAACTCTGATGCTGAAACTGAAAGTGGTAATGAAGAAAATGAAGTTCCTAATGAAAAAAAGTTGAAGAAGAACCTGAAAACCACACTAAGAATACTAAATACACTAAAGAAGATTTTGTTGCCAAGAAACATGATAGTGAAAGAGAACCTTGGGTCCAAAAACCTATGCCTTTCCCTGATAAGTAACACAAGTCAAAGGAAGATGAACACTATAATAAGTTTTGTGAGTGGATGAAACCTCTATTCCTGCAAATTCCTTTGACTGATGCTATTAAATTGCCTACTTACTCAAAGTATATGAAGGATATTGTCTCGAATAAAAGGAAGATCCCTAATGAAGAAATCTCTACTTTTCTTTCTAATTATTCCTTTAATGGTAAGGTTCCAAAGAAACTTGGAGATCCAGGGATTCCAACTATCCCTTGCTCTATTAAGAACAGTTATGTTAGAACTGCTTTGTGTGATTTGGGAGCTGGAGTTAGTGTTATGCCTTTCTCTCTCTAGAAGAGGCTTCAACTAGAAAAACTAATACCAACTGATATATCTTTGCAAATGGCTGATAAATCTAACACTATTCCTGTTGGTATATGTGAGGATATACCTGTTCAGGTGGTTCATAATTGCTTGATATTAACTGATTTTGTTGTGCTTGAAATGCCTGAAGATGATAATATGTCTATTATTCTTGGGAGACCTTTTCTTAATACTGCAGGAGCTGTTATTAATTGTAATCAAGGAAAGGTGACTTTCAATGTTAATGACAAGGAACATACTATCTATTTCCCCAAGAAGATTGAAAGGACTTATGGTTTGAATTCAAATAAACATGATGAGGGCATTCAAGTTGGAGAAATATAGTGTCCCATACCAAGAGAAAATTTTGAAACTATTATGATTAGGACCATTGCTATCAAGTTTGAGGTAACATAATCATTAGTGGAATACAAAGTTTTGTCTCATATGAAATTGTTTTGGTAGCAAGACCTGATCAACCTTGTTAACAAAAATATTTCATTGAACAAAACAATGTTTCACCATGATTATCTCCGCTTACTTCTATTCTATCCATTTTAGTTTTTGCTTATGCCTAACTTAAAGGCGTTAAAGAAAAGTACTCATTGGGAGATAACCTAAAAGTTTTAGATGAGTTTTGGAAGTTATTACTTCAGTAATAACTGCTCCTTATCCTTTTTATTTGTTTTTTGTGCCAAGAGTAACCTCTAATGAGAGAGAAGTAATGGTTGGGAAAGTTGCTGTCCCGAAACAGATTTCTGTGCTTCACCGTAAAAATTCGTGTAAAATCTCCGAATGTCTTTTTGAGGCATGAATTTTTGTGCTTCTGACCCAGGTTGTTATATAACTTTAGTTAGTTTAACACTTTTTGATTTGAGCAACAGAAGGTCTTCGAAAACATTCGTCTTTACCTTCTGGTCTGTTTGGACAGATTTCTGCCATTTTCTGCATTTGCTTCTTGTTGGTTCCTTTTTGAGTTTTTTTGGGGAATTGAGATTGTTGAGGGAAATGCTACAGTAGCTAGTGTTCTAATGAAAGTTTATTTGGTTTTAGAACTGAACCTTAAGACCTTTTATCTTGAGTGCACTAATGTTGCTAATAAAGATTGTGTGAAGTTTTGTATGAAGGAAAACTTTCAGGTGTATGGAAGGAATGAGTAATGATATGAAGGATGGACCAAAGCTCAATCTTGGGGATGCCCCGCGTGTCACCCCAAGAAATATCCAAGAAGCACAAGCGTCAAAGCTTGGGGATGCCCAAGGCATCCCCGTCTTCATCAATAAAAATCCCAGGTTTCTTCCAAACGCTTCATTTTTATTGTTTCATGCACAGTTGTGTTGTTCTTGGAGCGTCTTCTTTTTCGTTTTCGTTTTGGTTTTTCGTTTGCTTTTGTTTGCTTAGTTTTCTGAATAAATTGGTTGGACCCCCCTTTCATACATTGGTTTGCAAATAGTTTGGTTTGGTTTGGAAAAGAGTAGAAAAGTTCATGCTTATGTGGTTAAAAGAGCTTGTTTTTTTACTGTGGCCTATGCTTTGTCATGCCATGCTTGATATTGTTTTGGCTTTATGCTTAGTATCCTTTGCTGTAGCATGACTTGTTATAAACAATTGAGATTGCTTAATGTGCCTTGGATGAATCATGCGTTGTTTTAGCATATTAAAGCATAGTATTGTGGTATTCTCCTGTGATGCTTTATTTGGGTTGACTTGGCGCATGCTCACACCATGTTATGACTATATCAAGTCACCATAGCCTTTATGATCCTTTAGTTTTCAACTTGCAGTATCACTTTATGCTTTGATCAACGATGTTTTGTCGCTCTACATGATTATGGCCATTATTGCTCTCTTAGTTTGTCGCTCACAGTCTTTTGCTAGCTCCACAACCAAGTATGAGTTCCACTCATGCATCCAACTCCGTAAACCAAGTTATTCCAAAGAGTCCACCATACCTACCTACTAGCTTATGCTATTCCAAGTATATTCATGCTTTTATTTATCTTCCAAATTAAACTTGTTATGAGAAAACTAGTGATTAAAGCTCTCACGAACTTGATGGCACACTTTACTTTTTTGCATCTAATAAACTTGAACCATTGGGTCCTTCTTTGTTACGTATATGCTTGCGCTTTATAAGTTGAAATTAGCAGAACGATGTACCATGGGGAACGCTTTCAACATTGCACTTGTACTTTGTACCCCGTCGATATCATGTTCTTTTGCTTACGGATCCCGGCGGTGTGAAATAAAAGTGGAACTTGTAAGATCATGGAGTTTGTATGTGTGTTAGAGAAATGCCTAGGCCGCTAGCCTAAGCCATGCCTAATCATGGTGGAAACTTGCAGCATCACCATAATGAGCACTCTATGAAGCATCCTCAATAAAAACCTATGCAAATAGCAAATAAAAAGATCGTTGAGATGCTCATTGTCTGCTTGCCTTGTCATTTTGATTATGGGATAGCTCCTGTATCATGTGCAAGGGTTACCCCCGTTGGCGGTTCTTTATGATACTTATGTACTTACAATGACAATAGCTTACTTGTGACTAAAGTTGAGTAGCATGAGGTTCGGTCTTCGTAAGTAAGGGGCATGAGATTTTGGTTTATAACTTGTCAAGCATATCCTCTTAGTTGTGTCACTTTAACCTTAATCACCTTCAAGATGCTTATGATAGGGGCAATGAGAGCTGAAAGCTATAAGTACTATAATTTTTGGAAGCTCTTTATGAAACTTGAATCTCTGCTTCCTTCTATGAAGGCCTTTCTTCCACCATTATATTGAGTCTCCACCTTCTATTTTTATACACCTACTTTGAGAGCATAGTGGCCATTCTTAGTTCTATGTGCATTGTCCCAATACTTGTTGATTGATCCATAGCTTTGATATTGCTTGTTTTAAACTATTTGTATCTAGTCACTCTTATGAACTTTGAAGGTGTCCTATGCATCTATATTTGCTACTCTATGAGGGACAAGCTGAATGCCATTATGCTATGTTTTCTTTATGTGAAACAAACAAACGTCTTGCAAAGCATTGTTATTCATGAATCTTTTGTTTGTGCCTTTTTCATGTTGCATCATAGTTTGTTTGTCTTATTGCTATAACTTTGTATTTCATGCTATGATTGAAGTACTATGATCCCAGCTTTGAATGTTTTACAGATACTTTGATTAAGTCTTTGATGGTGCATGTCACCTCAAAAAATATTCTTTCTTTCTATCACTTACCTACTCGAGGACGAGTAGGAGTTAAGCTTGGGGATGTTGATACATTGCAAATGTATCTATAATTTTTGATGGTCCATGCTTGATTTTATCCACTTTCTTGTGTTTTGTCCAAACTTTGGAGTACTTTTCATATGATTTCTTGGACTAACCTATTAACAAGAGCCACAGTGCCAGCTGCCTGTTTTCTGCTGTTTTTGGTTCCAGGAAAGTCAGAAAATGAATATTCTCGGAGTTGGACGGGACAGAGCCAAAAATCCTATTTCACCAGAAGACTCCCGGAGCCAGAATATGAGACGGAGTGGGGTTGGGGCCCAGCCACACCACCTGGCCGCGCGGGCTGGGCTTGGCCGCGCCAGGGGGTGGTCTGGCCGCCCCAAGCACCCCCTCGGTTTTCCAGAAGGAGTTGCGCTCCGCCGCCACCACCAGATTCCACGAAACAGCACCAGAAACTCTGTTCTGGCACCCTGCCGTGACGGGGAATTGAAGGAGATCATCGCCATCTTCATCACCATCGCTTCTCCATCGACCATCCATGTTTCCCCCATCCATGAGTGAGTAATCCCTCGTTGTAGGCTATGGGGATGGTTAGGATTGGATGAGATAGTTCACGTAATGGCATCAGATTGTTAGGGCATGGTGCCTAGTATCTTCTATTAGTGCTTTATGACTTTGTTGCGACTTGTTGTGCTTAATGCTTGTCACTAGGGCCCGAGTGCCATGATTTCAGATCTGAACATGTTATTGATTCATTATGATAGTATTGTTTATGGTCTTATCTACAAGTTGTATACACATGTTGTCCGGAACCAATGGCCCCGAAGTGACAGAAATCGGGATAACCGGAGGGAATGGCTTTGATGTGAGGATCGCATGTGTTCACAGAGTGTTAATGCTTTGCTCCGGTGCTCTATTAAAAGGAGCACCTTAATTGCCAGTAGTTTCCTTGAGGCCCCGCTGCAAATGGGCTAGCTGGACAAAAGATGTTGTGCAAGTTCTCATTGCGAGCACGTATGACTATATATGGAACACATGCCTAGGATTATCTAGTACTTGGATGCTTTATCTTATTTATCTGCAAAATTGCCCTATGTTCTGATTGCTATGTGAATTGTCTTGTCCATGTAACGCCTGTCCATCCATCCCTATGGCTACCACACTCGAATCCTACTTTTTACTGCTATTGTTACTACTGTCTTTACTTTACTACTACTGCTACTTTGCTATTCCTACTATAAAACTGTTGCTACTGATAAACTGCAGTGAGCAAGATTGTTTCCAGGTGTAGTTGAATTGACAACTCAGTTGTTAAGGCTTATAGATATTCCTTGGCTCCCCTTGTGTCGAATCAATAAATTGGGTTTCACTTCCCTCGAAAATACTGCGATACACCCCCTATACTTGTGGGTCATCATCCAGCTATGACTAAGAGTCGGTTACAGAGTGTTGGGTTCGCAGCATAGAAAACAAAAAAATTCCTACGATGGGAACTATACGCCATATCTATCTACTAGATACAAGCAACAGGTGGATATACATCCATAGAGAACTTACCCTCGAAGACAACAAAGCTTTGTTAACGAGTGGGAACTCGTTGATGATATAGTCATACACTTGCAGATCTGAAGATCGTGATGAAGTCCAGCATGTCCATCAGATCCAGCTCCAGTAAGTCCAGCACCACCAAGTCCAGCACCGCAAAGGAGCGGTGCATCCATGATCGCACACACGTCCGGTACCCCAACAACCTCCGTCCCTCGCTCCAGCAAAGCAGCGGAAGCAACAACTCCTTTCCAGATAATGCCACGGGGAACATGTATCTCGCTAATCCGAGACCATGGGGGAAAATACTAGAGGGGGAGAGAGATCCTTCACGAGGAGGTTTGAGGAAGAAGGGGTGTGAGGGGGTCTTTTATGGGAGGAGGGGGTGCCCCTCCCCCATGGCCGACGCCCCATGGGAGGGACTCCATACCTCCCCCATTCATGTGGTGGGAACCCCTCCACATTAAAATGCCCCTTCACATTCTCTTTTAAAGTCTCCACTTTAAATGCATTAAATTTCTCCAAATTTAATGCTCTCTCATTTAATAAAAATCTTTTATTATTTTTATTCAGAATTTTGTTAATTACTTTAATTAACAAACATTCACATAAAACCCCCTACAACATTTCAATATTACATGCAGAACCAATTTCAGCAATTTCACTCGAAACAGTTTCGGTGTCTATTGAAATAATTCCAGCGCTTTCTTAGATCTTTATCTGAAACATATTTGCTCCAAATGGTGTCGGTATCCCTTAAGTGTGTCACCCTACGGTTCGCGAATAATGCAGACATGATCGAGACCCCTCTCGGATCAATAATCAGAAGCGGGACCTGGAGATCCATACTGACACCTACACATTCAACGATGACTTCTGTGATCGTGAGAACCTTTAACTCTAGTAACTAAATCCCTTTGTCTCATGATATAATACATGTCCGAGATTCGATCATAGACATCCAAATACCTAGTTTGATCTCGTTACCGACATACACTCTTTTCTCGTTCCCGTGATATAACATTCTAGTGATCTCATCACTTGCTTGCAAGCTATCTTAATGTGATATCACCGAGAGGGCCCAGAGTATATCTATCCGTCATCGGGATGGACAAATCCCACTCTTGATCCATGAGCCTCAACATAACACCTTCGTAGCACTGAACCCACCTTTATAGTCACCCTGTTACGGTGTGACATTTGATGTTATCAAGATACTCTTCCGGTGTTAGCAATTAACATGATCTCATGGTCTAAGGACTAAGATTACTTCGTATGATGTTATAGAAATATAAACATAATGACTTTGATTGTAATGCTATACTTCGGATGAATGTTCATCGCATCATTCCACCAATGTTGTGACCTCGTTATTAACAACATCCAATGTCCATGATCAGGAAACCTTGATCATCTTGTTAATCAACGAGCTAGTTTATATGAGAGGCATTACTAGGAACTTTGTATTTTGTTTATTAAACACACATGTATTAACGTTTCCAATTAATACAATTATAGCATGCAAAATAAACATTTATCATAAACACGGAATAAGATAATAACCACTTTATTATTGCCTCTCGGGCATATTCCCTTAAGTCACCCACTTGCACTAGAGTCAATTATCTAGTTTGAAAAACTTTGCATATTGAACACCTATGTCTTTCTGGTGTTGCATATACGCGATTTCTTGTGGTTAACATAATATCCGGATCTGACAGTTTCAGGTCCATGTGTATTTGCATGTCTTTGCATCTCTACGCATCACTCATTCTCAAATGAGATGACATTGTATAAATTTGGTCCTTTGGTGAGACCTTTAGTTCGTTCGGGTTAAAATATGTTGATATTGTTGTCATACAATATATCTTCATAGTATTAGCCCACTTTGAACCACACCTAGTTTGATAACAAACTACTTAACACAAATGCCCTCCTTTGCTGCTACTATAGCAGTTATATACTTAGCCTTTTATTGTAGTATCCGTCACAATGTCTCAACTTTGGAACTCATCCAAATCCATCATGGAACATCCTTTCCATTACATTGTGCCACCCATAGTCTAAAATTTGAGATAAATTTAATTTGTATCTTGTGACAAAACTAGTATCAATGTAACACTTTACAATGAACTACCTTTAACTATTTGTCACTTATACATGATATATTCTTAGTTCTTCCAAAGCTCATAAGAATATCTTTACTATTGTCCAATGATCATCTTATGAATCATTCTGGTATGTGCTCATAACATTTAGAGCATAGGGCATTCTGGATATATACATATCATGGTATAATCGATCAAAATCTTCATGTGATTTTACTCACCAAGTGTTGAAACACTTGAATTTTGATACAATCCTTTCCATGCAGCAAGAACCTGTCTTGTTGTTTCCATATTGAACCCTTTCAATATCTCATATATGTACGTCTGGCACAACCATATTAGTGCCTCAATCTATCCATATAGATATTGATGCAAAATATTCCGGTTTTGCCCAAGTCTTTCATCGAAATCTTATTTTAATGAAATTATTAACTTGTGTCAATACAAGATACATCATTTCCAATCAACAATATGTTAATGTATTAGAAATATGTCTCAGTGCTCCCACTTAATTTCTTGCAAATGCAAGCATCTTCATCATCTCCGATGAATTTAAACTCTTTTAACAGTTTCATCATGGTGAAGATTCCAACTCCGCTATGCTTACTTCAACTATTGAAGTTTGCATGCCCTTTCAGCACCCTTTGAATTAACAAAACCCTTCGGACCATGTCATGTACACGTCCTAGGTAATCGTTCTATTAAAAGAACCTTGTTTTGTTTATTCAACTACCATATACCAAATTATATGTAGTGGTTGCTACATTAATCCGTCAAGACTAAATATCGCTATGAAAGATCAAATCTTGTTATAGTCAACTCCTTGAACATTGTCATAAACTTCTTTCCGACATGTCGACTATTTCATAGATGTTAAACATCCATGTCTATTTCTTTATAGATCCAAACACGACCGATAGGCTTCACGCCTTTCCGGAGGGTTTTCCAAGTTCAGAAACTTGATTTCTCGTGTATGGATACTATCACAGATTTTATGACTTCTAGTCATTTTATGGAGTCAGGGCCCATCATCGCTTCTTTGCATGTAGTCGGTTCATCATTGTCAAAACAATAACGACTTGCTTATCAAATCACACTATTTGATTGACCGACCCACACGGTTCAATAGGAACTCTAATCTCCGAGATCACAACTTTTGTAATCACGGGAGCCATGAGCATTGTGGCCGCCACCGGGACACTTTCCGGCGCTGCGCTACTTTGCACATATAGCTAAGGTTAAACAACCTTATCAAAGTTCTATTTTCCTCCCACTTAACTTTTCACGAAAAAATCCTTCTCAAGAAACTTGACGTTCCAAGCGACAAACTCTTTTGTCCTTGGTGTTATGGAGGAATTCCCAACAAATTCTTTGGGATAACCTACAAAGACGTGCTTATCCAACTTTGGTTGTAAACATTTTACTTACGCATAACATACCAAAATTTAAGAAAAGACAATTCTGGTTTTATCCCAAACCATAACTTATATGGTGTCATTTCAACGGATCATGATGGTGCTCTTTTTAGTGTAAAAGCGGTAGTCTCTAAAGCTTTAATCCTTAAAACATAATGGCAGTTTTATAAATGACACCATTGATCTTACCATGTCAAACATGGTTTGATTTCATCTCTCGAATATGCCATACTCCTATGGTTTATCGGGAAACACAAATCATGGAACAATTCCTCAAATCTTAGGTGTTTTGCTAAACATGTAACTCAAATATCTTCCTTTATGATCAAATCATAAACTCTTTTATTTTCTTGTTACAACGATTTTTCACTTCATCTTGAAAGTTTTTGAACAATTTTCAAAATGTTTCATACTTCTTCCTTATTAAGTAAATATATAGATATATTCACTTAAATTTCTGGAGAAAGCATATGAAGCAAAAAAGATCCATCGCATATGGCTACACATAATGGACTATATACATCAACATGCATAATATCCAATAAGTTAGTCATCCGTTCCTCTTTGGCCTATGGACGGAGTTTCAATTATCTCGAGGAAAGTTTCAAAAGTGTCAATTGATCAAAATCAAAGACTCCAAAAATCCATCAACATGGATTTTCTTCATGCTTCTTTCCAATATAATTTAAAAATCGATGTCACTTCATAAGTGATCTTTTCAATCATTTGTCTTGCGACATTTTAGCAATAGTGTTTATGGATGTGATTTCTCCCACTAGACTTGTAAAAGTTCATCCATCCTTTATGGAATATGGTAATTATTTGAACAACCATTGTTCTCGTAATACCGGAACAAAATAACAATTATTAAAGAAAATCTTGAAGGCTAGGTTTGACGACAGTGAAAAACACAATAATACTTTATTTGTTTTCGATGAACATCATCACTTATTCTCTTGCCAGTTACTTAGGCCGTTGCAGTTCATGAATTGTGTTGTTCTGTATGATACTTCACACCAACCAATTCGGTATCCAATACCTCAAAACCACATTGTTTAACAAGCAAGGAATACAGCCATAACATGTATATCTTCTATATACCTAAGTTGGACATCTCCAACCTTTTCTTTTCTGCCAAATATTTTATAGATTCTCTTTCAACAATTCCTTTTTTAAAAGAATCTATCAACATCAATAGTGGTGTCATTCACATGACACATAGTACAAAGTGTGTATAGTCAAATACTAATACCTTTGGACTTTCACTTTGAAGTGGATCACCATCATCAAGTGTTTGGTGTTCTTTCAAAAAATCCATTCTTTAGTAATCTATTAGTATAGTAAACATTTTACTTACATATTCTATTCATCCTTATCATGACAACTTTCATGGTCAAGCTACTATAGCCTATAAGGAAGAATCGCGAGTATAATGTTAGTTCCCAAAATATTTTTGGGAGATTCGGATGGTTAGCATCTCCATCCTTCACAAATTCTCATACAATATGAGAACATGTATTTTGCTAAATTATACTCTATCACAATGCAACCAAAAACATTGTTTCAGATATCACAATATCTTTCACACATGATGGTTTCTGAAACATTTTTCAGCTCCTATATAATCTTGATATTAAAACAACTTTTGAATATCAATAATCATGGAGGCAAACATGATACTTTAGATACTAACATTGGAATTCTCACTCTTGATTTAATACTACTTATTAAACTTCATGGAGTAAGAGTTTGCTGAAAGTTTGCAATAGGACTTATAAACTTTAAATTGACATTCAAAACAATACGATACCAGTTCGTAAAGTAAATATCCAGAATTCTATAGTTCTATTATCTCAATTAAAACTAAGCATAAGGTAGTGAACAGACGCCAATGACTACAAAAAATTATGCAAATTCACTTTGATTTAGTTTATGACAAATTGAGTTCGACTAATCTAAATTAGAAATGAACTCCCACTCAAAAACGACATCCCTCGTGCCTTTTTGGTGATTACATGAACCAAATCCACTACACCAAGTCCGATCATCACGTGAGTCGGTGTAGCTTCAAAGGAAAGCATCAATATGGGCATCATATCAACTATATGACTCATGCTTAACCTTTCGGTCCGTGTTCCGAGGCCATGTCTGTACATGCTAGGCTCGCGAAGTAAGAACCTTAGTATTCGCGTGTGTAAAACTGTCTGACACCCGTTATATGAAAGCGTAGAGTCGAGTACACCCGATCATCATGTGATGTCTCGAAACACGATCCACAAAATGGTGCATACTTAAGGAAGAACACATTTTATCTTGATATCTAAATGAGGGATCATCTTAAAATGCTACTAAAACGCCAAACTAGCAATATAAGATGCTAACATCTAATGTGTAAAGTGAGATGATATGGTCCATGCATTTGATCTCTATCATTTGCATCGGGTATGATCTCTATCATTCCATTGTGTGTAAGGCCAAGATCTATGGAACTTACACATTGAGTGTGTTGTAAGAGTATCTATCATACATCTACTTAGAGAAAAACCATATCAAGACACTAGCCCAGCAACGATCTAAACTAGACGCCTCTAATTTATCATTTGCAAGTTTTACATGGCTTAGGGCTTTCGGAGATAGAACCGTTCTTACCTACGAACATGAACCACAACGAGGATAACCAAGTTATTAGCAACTCGTTGTAAATCAGATATTGACTATAGTAGGAGAGACAGACACCCGCCAGCCACTTATGCAAAACAATTTGCATGTCAGTCGTGGAACCGGTCTCATGTACGATGACATGTAGGTTGGTCCGGGCCGCTTCATCCCACTATGCCACCAATATCCAAAATACATGAAAGAAGCAATAACATGATCATCATCGCCCACATATAAATATATGTGTACTACCCGTGCAAAGCACCTACGCATAGATCAGGCTCTGATACCACTGTTGGGTTCGCAGCATAGAAAACAAAAAATTTCCTACGATGGGAACTATATGCCAAGATCTATCTACTAGATACAAGCAACGGGTGGATATACATCCATAGAGAACTTACCCTCGAAGACAACAAAGCTTTGTTAACGAGTTGGAACTCGTGGATGATGTAGTCATACACTTGCCGACCTAAAGATCGTGATGAAGTCCAGCAGGTCCGGCTCCAGGATGTCCATCAGATCCAGCTCCAGCAAGTCCAGCACCACCAAGTCCAGCACCGCAAAGCAGCGGTGCATCCATGATCGCACACACGTCCAGTACCCCGACAACCTCCATCCCTCGCTCCAGCAAAGCAGCGGAAGCAGCAACTCCTTTCCAGATAAAGCCATTGGGAACATGTATCTCGCTAATCCGAGACCATGGGGGAAAATACTAGAGGGGGAGAGAGATCCTTCACGAGGAGGTGTGAGGAAGAAGGGGTGTGAGAGGGTCTTTTATAGGAGGAGGGGGGTGCCCCTCCCCCATGGCCGACGCCCCATGGGAGGGACTCCTCACCTCCCCCATTCATGTGGTGGTAACCCCTCCACATTAAAATGCCCCTTCACATTCTCTTTTAAAGTCTCCACTTTAAATGCATTAAATTTCTCCAAATTTAATGCTCTCTCATTTAATAAAACTCTTTTATTATTTTTATTCAGCATTTTGTTAATTACTTTAATTAACAAACATTCACATAAAACCCCCTGCAACATTTCAATATTACATGCAGAACCAATTTCAGCAATTTCACCCAAAACAGTTTCGGTGTCTATTGAAATAATTCTAGCGCTTTGTTAAATCTTTATCTGAAACATATTTGCTCCAAATGGTGTCGGTATCCCTTAAGTGTGTCACCCTATGGTTCGCGAATAATGCAGACATGATCGAGACCCCTCTCAAATCAATAATCAGAAGCGGGGCCTGGAGATCCATACTGACTCCTACACATTCAACGATGACTTCTGTGATCGTGAGAACCTTTAATGCTAGTAACTAAATCCCTTTGTCTCATGATATAATACATGTCTGAGATTCGATCATCGGCATCCAAATACCTAGTTTGATCTCGTTACCGACATGCACTCTTTTCTCATTCCCGTGATATAACATTCTAGTGATCTCATCACTTGCTTGCAAGCTATCTTAATGTGATATCACCGAGAGGGCCCAGAGTATATCTATCCGTCATCAGGATGGACAAATCCCGCTCTTGATCCATGAGCATCAACATAACACCTTCGTATCACTAAACCCACCTTTATAGTCACCCTGTTACGGTGTGACGTTTGATGTTATCAAGATACTCTTCCGGTGTTAGCAATTAACATGATCTCATGGTCTAAGGACTAAGATTACTTTGTATTATGTTATAGCAATATAAACATAATGACTTTGATCGTAATTGTATACTTCGGATGAATGTTCATCACATCATTCCACCAATGTTGTGACCTCGTTATTAACAACATCCAATGTCCATGATCAGGAAACCTTGACCATCTTGTTAATCAACGAGCTAGTTTATATGAGAGGCATTACTAGGAACTTTGTATTTTGTTTATTAAACACACATGTATTAACGTTTCCAATTAATACAATTATAGCATGCAAAATAAACATTTATCATAAACATGGAATAAGATAATAACCACTTTAGTATTGCCTCTCAGGCATATTCCCTTCACAGAGTACATCTTGAACTACAAGTAACGATACATGCCTATGTCAGTAAGTCTTCTGGGCCTTCCTGTAGCCGGGCTGGACTCCGTATCTTCTCTCTGACTAGGCCGCCCGTGAAGCAAATCTCTAACCTGAAGTGGGCCATCCTGGTCAGCAAGGCATGAGGATACCTGAAAAGTATATCCCCAACAATAACCCCCGGAAGCCTCCAAGATTCAGAGTGGGATTTCATTGTCTAGCTTGATTCATCTTCGTCTTGTAGAATCTTGTGTAGGGGTTTTGCGTATGAAAACAATAAATTTTACTCTGCGCCCCTGAACCCCTGAAGCTGCCAGGACCTATCTATTAGTAATACACTAACGAGGGGCTTTTCGCGAACTTACCCTTGAAGACCGAAAAGCATTGTCAACACTCAGGAGAGCATGGTTGATGTTGACAAGCCGAAGCCGACCTCAAGGTTGTGATGAAGTCCTTGCGCTCCTTCTGGCTCCAACGACTTGAGTGCCTCAAGTGCGACCCTCGCGGGGAGTTACACACGTCCGGTGCCTGACGATGACTCCTGCTTCCCGGATCCAGCAGCATTTGCGAAAGTAGAGCTCCCGGATCCGAATCCCGCAGCGCGACGGCGCTCCGCGGTGAAGATGTCTCTCGCTCGCGCAGTCCAGACTTGGGACCACGGTCACGAGAGAGAGAGGGGAGAGAGAAAATATCAATTAGAGGTCCTCCCAAAAGTGGGGAGACCTTTATTGATTATTGGTGTATTTATCTTGGCCAAATACCCCACTATATATAGAGGGAGGGGGGGTACACCCTCCCTCAAAGTCCCGGGGTGGGACTAAAGGAGAGGAGGGGGAGGAGGTGGCCGCCGGCCACCTAGTGGGCCCCGCGCGGGGGGGGGAGGGGGGCTAGGCATAGCCGGCCTCCCCCTTGGCCCCTCCCCCTCTCTCCTTTCCCCTAATGGGCCCTCTCCCTCCGGAATTGGCCTATTAAGCCTTTGACCATTAAAATTGATTCTCTCTTTATTAAATAATTATGAATAAATAATTAAATCAACATTTAACATTCATTCATATATTATTCAACCTCCGTGGCCATGGAACACCTTCCACCTCCACTCCGGACTTACCAAAACCCTTCCAGTTTTCTCCCTTCTCTTCTTTGGTGATTCCACCGATCCTATAAACACTCTCTAAGCATCATCAAGCCCTTAAGCGTGATACCCCACGGTTTGGGAACACTCCAAACATGGCCGGGACACTCCCGCACCAATGATCAATAGAGGGACCTGGATGGCCATGTGATCCCTGTGCGTTCCACGAAGATCTTTCATCGTTTGAATCGGGGCAGTCATGTCTTATCCCCTTTGTCATTCAATATTTGCATTGCCCGAGATCTGATCAATGACATCACCATGTCGTGTTCAATCTTGTTACCGAACAATGCTACTTGACTCATTCCGACAAGTGATATCCCCATGATCAAATCACACGTTGCGTAGTTATTGGATATAACTTCTCCGAGTGGGCCCTTGAGTATCTTCCCGTCACATGGATAGACAAATCCCGCTCTTGACATATATTGCCTCTACGGTTTCCTCCGAGTACCTGAACACACCTTTATAACCACCGTATTACCAGATGGCGTTTGATGCTATCTAAGCACTCTCGGGAGACAATGATTGATATAGCCTCACGGTCTAAGTAATAGTCTACGAGGATCCATTTCTAATCATCATAATTTGAACTTCATGACATGATCGGGTCACGATGTTTAGATTGGGTATTGGTTCATCATCTCATTCTCAGAATGAGATGACCTCATTTCCAACTGGCATAAATGACACATGATCAGGAAACATGATCATCTGTTGACCAATGAACCAGTGACTAGAGTTTCACTGGGAACCCCTAATTGTTTGTATATCACACGTGTATTGATGATTCCACTCAATACAATTATAGCATGATATAAAACTTAATCATAAAATATATGAAATATGATAATAGTCCTTACTACTATTTGTCTCTAGGGCATATTTCCAACAGTCTCCCACTTGCACTAGAGTACAAATACACTAGTTGCATTTGTTCTCAATCATTGGAACCATATATCCGATACCCTGAACATGCTTGCTCATGGAAGAGGTTGAGTCTTGGGTCTGTACTTTACAGTCCCAAATCCTTTGCAACTTATTAATATCACCTTAATTGACATTAATACTCTATCATCAAATGATAGCATCTCTGTGTATGCATCGTTGTTATGGCAGCAGAACGAGGCCTGATTCCAGGAGCCTACAGTGACGTTAGATAAACCTCGAGGGCTTTCTCATGGGCACTGTGCCCTGGGACACATCATTCTACGTTAAAAGCGAACTAGCCCCGCCATAACATTATACAACACTTTAGATGGTACCCTTATATATTATTATAAATGTATTCATCGAAACACTAGCGCACTCTGTGCAACTTTTGATGTCTTTGTTCACCTCGCTTCCTACTTGACTTTAATTGGTATCTACAGGAGTTTCCAACATATTCCCTTACAACATAACCCTTTATGTTTTAAGATATGTCATCCTTTATGGATTTGGAAAACATGTCTGCAGTTCTCTATTAGACACTGCGGACAAACTTAGCTCAACGTTCTGTGATTTGAACTTAATCACTTTCAAATGTTCCTTATTTGGATTACATATTATGCTAAGTTATCATCATGGTTTACTAAGACAGAACCTATGTCTCAACATAGTGGATGACGATCATCCTTTTCTTTCTTTTAACCATTGATGTTCAACTTAATACTATTCCTAATTTGAGTTATTAAGGACTAGTTCCTTAATTAACTTCTATTCCGAAACCCCTTTCAGAATCCCTTAAGGAATACTACATAATATCATAATACACCAGTTATCAACTTCTACATCTTATAAATCATTATTTATAAGTATTTGTGCCTTCATTCTTAACACACTTAAGAATTAGTCCTATAAGCTCCCACTCAAAATATGTTCTCACATATTTGAATTTGAGTCTTGTATTGCTCCCACTCAAAAATATGTCAATCACATATTGTTTTAGGAAGACTTTCATAGCTCCCACTCAATTTTATGGAAACTGCACATCTCCTTACTATTTTGAATAACTTCAAAATCCTATGATCAAATATCAAACTTGGAGATTTACTATGAGATACTAGTACTTTTACTAGTTTCAAATCCACTTGATATTTAGCACACTTGAATCAAATTCATTTGAATATGTCCAACACTTGACAAATTGTGCTTTTGTCATTCACCCCCTTTTCCACTATGGCTTTGCAGTCATTTGGGAAAATTCCAAGTAACCTCTTTTACATGTGAGATTCAGCAACGAATTGCTTTCTAATCTCAAGTGAATTTTGCTTTTAGGATTTCTCATAATTCTAGTTCACCATTATTTCCTTAGTAGTTCGTAGGTATGTCATATTCCAAGAATCATGACAAATGATTCACAAATGTCTCCATACAAGATATGGATTACATTTTGAATCCTACTTCATATAGTGAAAACACTAGTGGGGAAAACACAATGATCAATATCATTAATTCTTTCCTTCCATGAAGAGAATCGTTCAGGAACCCCTGGTTGTTTGTATATCACAAGTGTATTGATGTTTCCACTCAATACATTTATAGCATGATTAAAACTTAATCATAAACTATATGAAATATGATAATAGTCCTTACTACTATTTGTCTCTAGGGCATATTTCCAACATCTTGAAGGGTTGCTAAAACTCAAAACAAATGGTAGTATCCGAGTCTCAAAACGATTCAGACCTATAAGTACATTATTCAGATTTCCAGCTTGAAATTCAAACTAAGCCAGAACTTGGTCTCTGACGTAACCTGACATCAGTCAAGGTCAAGTCATGTCACTGACAAACATTCCTGACAGCACGACCATTGGTGGGTCCGCCTTTCGTGGAACCGAGGCGTCATTTTAATGCGTGCGTGGAGATTGAGGAGGTGTAATCCTCGTGAGGGGGTTACCTGGATCCTTCCATGGTGCGTGGCACAGTTACTGTTCATCTTGCACAAATCTTGGCGAAGGTGAGGGATATAAGGGGTCAATATCTCCTCTTCTCTCCTTACCAGCGCTAGTGCCTTCTCCTTCCTCCCAACGCCACCGCGCACAAGTTTCTCTGCTCCCTCCTCCAAACACACAGCACCGCCCATCCTAGGTCATCGCCACCCTCAAAATGGCTGAAGCCTCTTCCTCTGGCATGGTGGCGACCGCGATGGCAACCTCTACAGCAGCGAAGAAGGAAAATTTCCGCGAGGTGTGGATCTCGTGCGTCCTTGATGACGACAAGCTCCATGTCGTTGAGACGGAAGGCCTCCTCTGCGCCGGCGACTGGCAGAGTGGCTTCAATCAAGTCATCCCCACCCCTCGCACCGATGAACAGGTACACTTAGGCACTCACTTCGACAGAGGTTTGAGCTTTCCTCCCTCAAATTTATTTTCTGAGGTTATATATCATTATGGAGTTCAACTCCACAATTTCCCCCGAACACTATCTTAGAAATGAGCGCTTCTGCATCTTAGTGTGAGGGTTATCTCGGAATTAGGCCGAAGCTTACTTTGTTCTGGTACGTCTTTGGTACCCGAAGAAATTCTCACTTCCGGTAATCCTTACATTACCGGAACTCTTAGCCTCACTGTTAGGAGAGACCGAGTCTATCCAAGATTAAAGCTAGCGAGTCTGTGAAGAAATGTCCATCCACGTTCTTTTATGATAAGGATAGACCGGCTCCCGGCAAAGAAACTGCTTTGCCGGCTTTCGTCAATCGCACCGCCACGCCCCAAGAGTCCTGGGATGCGGAAGCTCCGGCTCTCACTGACTATCTACTTATCACCAAGAGGCGGACTAAATATCTGATGAAGAACAAGGGTCTGAAAGGATCCGATTTAATTCACTCCTGGCTGGCACGCCGGATTCAACCCCTCTAGCACCATGGTGATCAGCTCATGCACTCAATCACCAAGAGCAAGACGGATTCTCTCAGGATCTGCTCGCATTCAATCTCAGACAAGGAGTACGAGTCCCAAATTAAATGTTTGATTAAGGAGCGGGTCAAGAGGAAGATTTCGGATCTTTCTCTAGACATGTATACTGTTGATGATCCCGTGACACCAGTAAGTTCTCCAGCTGTTACTCTTATACTTTAATATGTGATCATCCATACTTTGCTATAGTTCATCTCGCAATACTAAGGTAATACTTCTTTCAGCTTGCTGACCTCCCTTAGTCGGAGCTTTATCCTCTTGAGGGATATCCTCCTGAGAAATCCTTGTACTGTTGCTGGACGCGCTTACACGAAAACGCAAAACTCTGACTGTTTCCATCGGCACAAAAGAAGTGCATGTTGTGAAGAGGTAACTTTATTCACAAGGTCTTATATTTTACCTCTTATTCTTTCTGAAGCGTGAAGATCTTGAACTGTCACTTCTTTAGAGCTAAATAGCTCATCAAGGGCAAGGGGAAGGGAATCACGACAAAGCCCCTTCACCAATCAAAGTTAAATTTGACTTTGACTGTTGCTCTGCCTCCGACTCCTACAACACCGGAGGTTACCTTATCTCCTCGTGCTGTAGAAGATCCAGCTCAACATTCTAAGACAGTGATCCTTGGCTCACAAACCGACATCATCATGGGTGACTTGGATACTGATATGGGTAAACCCTCAAAGGTAATGATCCCTCAGCAGATATTTTTGTGGATAACCTTCTGAACAATCCGGGTATCACCAAGCTTGGCATTACTCGGAAAACTGCGGAAGAGATCCAGAAGTTGGCTCAACAATGCTTTGAGAGCCGGAACATCACTTCTGAAGAAAAGGCGCAAGAAGCTCAGGACGTAAAACTCTTTGAGCTTCTTGACCAAGTTCATCTCCGTGACGACAAGCTAAAGGCCAGTATGGCTCTTCCACCACCAGTGATACCTCTGAGTCTCGCCGAGAAGGTTTCTTCTGAGGTGAACATGAGTCTGAGCAAGCTAACCCATGAACATTATGTAAGTCAGAATTCGACTCTCTTTTTTTACTTTATTTCATATCATATCCTCTAGCCCCCAAGCATGAAGTTGGATAGCAAATCCAGATTTATGCTTTCATAGGATGCTAAAGAACAAACTAGTATAGCCCCCAAGGCTCACGCTGATATTTAACTTAGTTAAAATATCGGGTCTTTAGTAGACTTTTGACACTGGGTATTATTCTGACTTAAAGAAAGTTAATGCTTATAACCAGGATTTGCTGAAGAATATCTGCAATAAATGGAGAGAGATCAGAGCTCTCTGTCTAGAGAATGCTCAATTGAAGATTTCCAAGGATGAAGCCAAAGGTAATCATCTCAGTCTTCATACTTGTTTATTTGATTCCTTTGATTCATAGCCAAACGTTTATTCGATTACTTTCTTGTTTTCACAGAACTGGTCAAACAGTCATGCAAAATGATTGAAGAGGCCGGGAATTTCAAAACCCTGGAGGTGGAGAATGACGACTTAAGGTGTGACATGAATGAGCTTAAGGTAAACCATGAGCGCAATATCAACAACATTCTTGAATCATCCAATATGGCCACCGAAGAACATGATCGTAAGATTACTATCCAGGATAAGAAAATCTCGGACCTAGCAGATGAGTTAGCCAGGGAGAAGGACATCACCAAAGCTCTTCAGGATGAACTCTAGAGTCTTCGGCGGAGAAGACCAAAGTTGACGATGCCATCTTCGGTATGCTTTTCCGTCTCTAACATTCCTTTTTTCCGACTCTAGGAATTCGGATATATTTCTGACTTTGTTTTACTTATGCAGGTCCCTTGAACATTTTGGATTCTTAATCATCCGAGTCTCGCACCAACCGGCTTACTTCAGTCGGAGATCTGCTTCATGATTTCCACCAATCTTTGGAGGATATTTGTGAAGCTTTAAGGATTTACGATATGAACAAAATGTCTTCCTTTGAAGTGTGGGACAAGGAGAAGAAGATGCCCCATCTTGTCCAAGATTGGAACATGTCCTATGCGCGGACCGCGGCACATAACGCCCTTACAATGGTTATGAGCGACCATGGAAGTATGGAAATATGGCAAGTAACCAGGGGTTATTCAACGATTGACGAAGACGGTAAGGAGCAAAATATCAAAGATATCATGGACTCCTGCGCCGGTTATGGGTGCCACGTAGCTGATCTGACCAGTTACGACACTCCATTCTTCACCCGCGTGGAAACGCCTCCTCCGCCCCCAGAAAAAATCACTGAAGTTTCCGACAATGAGCAGACTGAGTCTGACGCCCTCGTTTCAGAAAGATACCAAGGCGAAGGTGATGTTACTAGTGAGCCGGCTAATGCTCCATCTTCACCTGTGGCATAAGAAGTGCCAGGAAAGCAATGTGTTATTCCAAAAAAAATCTTATTGTAATAAGTAGAATACATTTTATTTTGATGCGCTATCTAGTAAGATTTTGAATGCTTTTACTTATACAACACTTTTTGGCTTCGTGGTGTGCTTGAGAATTACATAAGCATTGTTTGTTTTATCTACACTTATCGTTTATCTGGCTTTCCGCCTCGTCCCTTTCGTGAGCCAGCAAACCTTCAACACGGAAACTTTGCCGATCAACGGAGCTGAATTGCTAAATCAGTTTAAACTCAGAATTAGAGCCAGCTTCGAGTACCAACAATTCACTACTCATAAAATACCCACATCCAGCAATCAGACAAAGAACCAAAGTATAAACTAGAAAACTTTAGATTTATACCCAAAGGTAGCATTTTTAGAATCGGAAGTCTAACCAGAACTAACATGAGCATAAAGTACTTCCAAGTATTCTAGTGTCGGGGGGATGAACCCCGGGTAGGCCAAGACAGGACCAACTGGTCGGCTCCAAGGAGCTCATGTCGTCTGGACCCAAATCAAGGAACCACAGCCGGGTCACCCGCTCCGCATTCAAGTTTCCCGAGCTGGCCCGTCTAGCTGGGTAGCCTGAAGAACCGGCTGGGAGGCTGCTCCTAGCCGGCCGCCTTGGATCCGTTGGCCATGGTACGGTGGGAATGACGCTCCTTGCCGAGCGCACCTTTGACCGGACATGCTAGCTGGCCTGGCCGGCGCTACCGGACAACTGTGCCAAAGCTGGAGGCTGACGAGCAAAGCAAGGGCTGACGAGGAAAGTTCCAGCTTACGCATAAAGAGCCGATTGACGGATAAAGAGTCGGCTGACGAGTAAAGCAGGGGCGCTGGACACTATAGCGGGGTCCTCCCTTGTACTGGAGGCTTGACTAGACCCAGGGCCTACCGTTTGGCCCTGTCCAGCTGGCCCACTTTGTAAGGCCCAAATCCAAACAGTAAACCTTGGAACCCACCTTGTAAACTACCTCCTCAACCAGTATATAAGGGGGGTAGTGCTATGGTTCTAGGTAGAGAGAAGAGGAAATAGTAGACAACCACAAGTTAGAAGTCCTCCATATTGGACAAGTTAAGTAGCTAAGGAAACAACTCAAGGAGCACCTGTATTGGGCATTCGCCCCCTTTGATAGTAGATCCTTGCATGAGTAGGAGCTTCACCTCGCCAAGAGGGCTCCGAATCTGGGTACATCGTTGTGTTTGCAGTATCTGTGCCCAACCAGTTCCGAGTAGCCACCGATAGCATCCTGATTGTCCCCTTCAAGCCATCCCCGATGGTACTGTCGTGTTCCACACCACGATAGTTGGCGCCCACCGTGGGGCACAGTGCTTCGGCTGGGATCATCTTTCGCACGGGACCTCCACTCGTCGCCGGTGAGCGGGTCACCTTTGGCCTCGTCCTCACTTTCAGCTCCTTCGACAACGTCCTCGACAACACGTCCTGCTTCGCTAGGGGGATATTCCCAAGCGGAGGCTCCATCATGCACTACGGCGAGCACCGCGTCTACATCGCCACTGTCATTGAGGTTTCCCTTGTGAGGTCGTCACCATATCCGGCGTGCCCCCTGGTTTCTCCACCTCACGCGTCGCCAGCGGCAGCGTCGAGGTAATGATGGCAGGCTCGGTGGAGAACCGTCGTCCACCTCTGGAGTGCAACATGGATGGACGCACCACCAACTCCCGCCTCCCAAACCAGGACCTACTCAACACGTCAATAGAGCACCTCCACAACCCCATAACCCCCATCGAGGCGGATCCAGCTATAGATGCGGCAGCCCTGGAGGCTACCCGTCAGACCCTTCTAGAGGAAGGTGGCAAAGTAGCGGCCGCCAACGGTGGATGAACGCGACCATGCGGGAGTACAACATCATGCATGGCTTCGCACGATTTCCTGGCACCAGCCGCCTGGCCCAGCCACAAGGCCGAAACCTTGGTTCGGAGATGGATCGCGCCGCTGATCCGCGTACGCCCGCGGTATAGCCGGTCTACAGCACCCCCGCCAAAAACATGAGGGCCGCGGAGGCGGCAGTTGCTAAGCTAAGCCACTTGGAGGGCGAGGAACTACTCCGTCAGCAGGCACGTGTCCAGCTCCTTGTGGTCACGGCAAACAAACAGCAGGCTGAGGCAGAACTCAGCATGGCCGGCAACAGTAGAACCCAACCGGCTCGCCGGATGGCGGATCCGGCTGCAGGTGGCAGCAAGGCATCTTCCCCAAACAGAGCAAGGCAGAGTAACTACCCACGTGGTGGATCTGCAGGCCTTGGGCACAACGCCCGTGACGCGGCAGATGTTACCAACAAAAACCGCGAGCTGACCGACGAAGCCGGGAAAGGCCAAGCGCTACCCAAGTCCTGCCTATCCGTCCGACTAGGACCGCTCGAGCCGAAGGAACAACAAGACACGCGCGCACGAATCGACCTACTGGTCCAGTCGCGCGCGCTGGAGGAAGAAAGTCCAGCCGGCCCAAGATGTTTCGGACCACGCATCCGGAATGAACCGTTTCCAAAGGGATTTTCGCTCCCAAGGGATACGCCAAAATACAACGGCTCGGTCAAGCCAGAGGAATGGCTGGTGGACTACACCACCGCCGCGGGCATCACAAACGGCAACCGCCAGGTGGCGGTATGCTACGCCCCTCTCATGCTCCTCGACTCCGCCAGGACGTGGCTCAACAGCCTCCCCGACAACAGCATCAACGTGTGGATCAATTTCGAGTAGGCGTTTGTCCGCAACTTCACTGGTACCTACAAGCGCCCAGGCCAACCCGGCGAGCTTGCTCTTTGCATACAGGGTCTGGATGAATCGGATCACTCCTACATCACCCGGTGGACGAGCATGCACAACTCCTGCGAGGGGGTACACGAGCACCAGGCGGCTGACTTCTTCATCAACGCGAGCACTAGGGGGTACACGAGCACCAGGGGGTACTCAAGCACAGGCTTCGCCGGGTAGAGCCCACAACCATGGCGCATACCATGGCCATCACAGACAAGTATGCCACAGCCGACGCGGTAATGAAAAGATCCATCTAGGTGGACGACCAAGGGCAAATAATCGTCGACGTCGACGTAGATCGGTGCCAGCTGGAAGGAAATGGCCACAATTCCAGGTGGCATGACAACCGCCATGGCAAGAGAAAGGACGACCATCTGGATAACCAGTACAGTTCTAGACAGGTAGCAGAAGTGCTGGAGGACCCGGCTGCAGGCGGAAGCCGGAGACAGAAGCCCGATGACCGGCCTCCGAGGTCCAAGTACACCATCGAGTCGATGCTTGATGGGCCATGCAAGTTCCATAGCGGAGGCAACAAACTGGCTACGCATGCCACACGCCAGTGCACCTGGACGAAGAAGATGGCAGAGATTGCTGGCACACCGGCTGCACATGCATCACCTCCTCCAGCCGGTGGGCCACCAGGCGATCGCAATAACCAGCGTCGAAGGGAAGATGATGCTAACAACTACCCCCGCTAGGTGGGAAACTACCACATCTTCACCACGGAGCCGGAGACCAAGCACAACAAGAGGCGTCGCGAGGCAGAAGTGAATGCAATCGTTCCCCCCGTTCCCCAGTACCTCAACTGGTTGGACCAAGAAGTTGCATGAGCCGGAAGGACCAGCCAGCTAAGCTGCCTCACCCAGGCACCTACGCGATGGTTTTGGATCCTATCATTGTCTCCCAGATACATTCCTGCAGGTTCTCCCACGTCCTCGTAGACGGAGGGAGCAACATCAACCTCCTGTACCGCAACTCACTAGACCGGCTCGGTATCAGCGAGTCGCAGCTGGAGCCGTCAAGCACATCCTTCCATGGAGCCGTCCCGGGCCCGTCGCACTCGCCCATCGGAAAAATCCGGCTGGACGTCATCTTTGGCATAGAAGACAACTTCCGCCGCGATCCCATATGGTTCGAGGTGGTCAACCGCTGCAGCGCATACCACGCAATCCTGGGGCGCCCAACGCTCACCAAGTTCATGGTGGTACCACATTACGCGTACCTCAAGATGAAGCTTCCAGGGGCCAAGGGCGTCATCACCGTGGCTGGTTGCTATAGACGGTCTATGGAGTGCGCCACAAATGGATCCAAGATAGCTGAAGCCATGATCATCACGGAAAAGAAGCGCATAATCATGCAGAACGTGGCGGCCCTGCAGAAGGACATGCCGGCTGGCGAGCTCAAGCCGGCCGGGGAAGCACAATTCAAGCCGTCCAAGGGCACGCGGAAGATCCTGTTGAACGAGGCCGAGCCAGACAAGTTTGTCCTGGTCGGAGATCGCCTCGATAGCAAATAGGAAAGCGCGCTCGTTGACTTCCTCCGTGAGAATCGGAATATCTTTGCATGGTCCCCCAAGGACATACCAGGTGTTCCGAGGGAGGTTGCCGAGCACTCTTTACATGTCAGGCCGGATGCAAAGCCGATCAAACAGTCACTATGCCACTTCACGGAAGAAAAAAGAAGAACCATTGGTGAGGACATCACCCAGCTGCTCGCAGCCGGATTCATCATGGAGGTTTTCCACCCGGAATGGCTGGCAAACCACGTCCTCGTGCTAAAGAAGAACAATACCTGGCGCATGTGTGTTGACTACACCAGCCCAAACAAAGCATGCCCCAAAGATCCATTTGCCCTGCCAGGGATAGACCAAGTGATCGATTCCACGGCCGTCTGCGAGCTATTGTCATTTCTGGACACGTATTCCGGCTACTACTAGATCTGGCTAAAGCCCACCGAACAAATAAATACAGCATTCATCACTCCCTATGGAGCCTACTGCTATACCACAATGTCGTTCGGACTGAAGAACGTTGGAGCAACATACTAGCGCTGCATGCAGAAGTGCTTGCAGACTCAGATCGGCAGAAACATGCACGCCTACATCGACGACGTGGTGGTCAAGATCAAGGAGCGCCAAACACTCCTTGAAGATCTGAAGGAAACATTCACCAACCTCCACCAGTTCCAGATGAAGCTGAACCCGGAGAAGTGCGTGTTCGGCATCCCAGCCAGCCAGCTCCTTGGTTTTCTCGTATCTGAGCAAGGAATCGAGGCAAACTCGGAGAAGATCGGCGCAATTGAGCGCATGCGGTTGCCCAAGAACTTACGAGATGTCCAGAAGTTCACCGAATGCCTAGCCTCCCTCAACCGGTTCATCAGCCGGCTGGGCGAGAAAGCACTCCCACTGTACCAACTCATGAAGAAGACGGATAAATTTGTCTGGACATCATAGGCGGATGAAGCCTTCCGCGACCTCAAGCGCATGCTCACCTCATCACCTATTCGGGCAGCACTAGTAGAAAAGGAGCCCATGTTGATGTACATCGCAACAACCAATAGGGTTGTCAGTGTGGTGCTAGTAGTGGAGAGGCTGGAAGAAGGAATGGCGCAGCCGGTGCAACGACCGGTGTACTACCTGAGTAAGGTACTCTCGCTCTCGAAGTAGAATTACCCTCATTACCAGAAGCTGGTGTACGGCGTGTACATGGCCACCAAGAAGTTGAAGCACTACTTCCAAGAACATTCCATCCGGGTGGTGGCTCTAGCGCCGCTCTCGGAGATCATCGGCAACAGAGACGCCACAGGCCGGGTGGCGAAATGGGCCATAGAGCTCGCCGCCCACAACATACAGTACGAGTCAAGAACGGCGATCAAGTCTCAAGCCTTGGCGGATTTCCTTGTTGATTAGGCAGAAACGCAGTACCTATCGCCTTGTCCTGACTCCACGCATTGGAAGCTACATTTGGACGGTCCAAGATGTATGGAGGGCTCGGAGCCGGAGTGGTCATCACCTCTCCAAAAGGAGACTGGCTGGAATACATGCTGCAGATCCACTTCCGCGCGTCCAACAACGTCGCTGAGTAAGAGGCGCTCATCCACGGCCTCAAGATGGCAAAGGAACACTAGGGATGCTAGGGACGCAAACATGGCTCTGTACCGTTTCTTCGTACAACAGCTATGTGCCTGTTTTGAAGGGTGCGAGTTTCACCATGTTCCCAGGGCAAACAACGAGGCCGTGGACACACTCGCCCGCATCGGGTCAACAAGACAAGCAATTCCGCCTAGACTCTCCCTTGAGCACCTGCGCAGGCCATCAATCACGCTGTCTCCCGAATCCAACTCCATAATGTTGGACGCGGACCCGGGGACTGCCAGCTCCAAGACCTCCGCGACAGCTTCACCGCACCTAGGGACTGCTTCACCGCACCCGGGGACTGTCGGCTCTAAGACCTCCGTGACGGCTTCACCGCACCCGGGGACTGCTTCGTCGCACCCAGGGACTGCCGTCTCCAAGACCTCCGCGATGGCTTCGCCGTACCCGAGAGTTGCCGCGTTTAGCCTAGAGGTGGCCGGCTCTGCTACTCCACCCGGTCGGCCTCTGAACAAGCCCGACCCGGCTATCCGGGCATAAGTGAATCTGCTGATGCAGGCGGTATGTTCCATCCAGGAAACCCCAACATGAACCAAGCTGTTCATGGATTTCCTGGCTAGAGGAGGACTGCCCGAGGAAGAGGTAGAAGCAAGACAGGTGAAGCGCAGAGCCAGCGTATACACTATCATCAACAACGAGCTCTACAAGCGCAACGTTGGGGGCATTTATCAGCGATGTGTGAGCCAGGAGGACGGAATCCGGCTGCTGGTTGACATCCACCAAGGCAAATGCGGACACCATGCATCGTCATGAGCCATAGTGGCAAAGGCATTCCGCCATGGCTTCTAGTGTCCCATGGCACTGGAAGACGTTGAGAAGATTGTCAAGGCATGCAACGGTTGTCAGCGGTTCAGCCAGCAGAAGCACACTCCATCTAGAGCACTCAAGACAATTCCCATCACCTGACCCTTTGCCGTCTGAGGGCTAGACATGGTCGGCCCTTTTAAAACAGCCAGATCCGGCATGACACACTTGTTGGTGGTGGTCGACAAGTTCACCAAGTGGATAGAGGCAAAGCCAATAAAGAAGCTGGATGGACCAACAGTGGTCAAGTTCTTCACAAACATAATCGCACGCTTTGGCTACCCCAATAGCATCATAACCGACAACAACACAAATTTCGCCAAGGGAGCTTTCGCACGATTCTGCGGAGACAAAGGCATCCGCCTAGACCTTGCATCTATGGCACACCCCCAGTCCAACGGGAAGTGTGAGCGAGCAAATGGCCTAGTCCTAGCCGGAATCAAGCCCTGGCTGATCAAACCATTGATGCGATCCCTCGGCTGCTAGACCGAGGAGCTGCCGGCTGTGCTTTGGAGCCTTCGCACAATGCCAAACCGGTCCACCGGCTACACTCCTTTCTTCCTCGTCTACGGGGCGGAGGCATTTTTGTCCACAAACATCGAGTTCGACGCACCCCACAAACTGCTCTACACAGAACAACAAGCCAAAGAAGCATGGGAAGACAGCGTCGATCTTCTCGAAGAAGCACGCGAGCTGCCCTTGTCCAGATCCGCCATCTACCAGCAAAACTTGCATCGCTACCACGCCAGCTAGATCCGCAGCGTCTCGTTCCGCGAGGGCGGCCTGGTGCTAAGGCTAGTACAAGACACCAAGGGGATGCACAAGCTATCTCCACCTTGGGAGGGCCCATTCATCATAAGCCGGGCACTGCAGAACAACTCATACTACCTTATCGATGCCTGCCTGCCGGAAAAGAACAAGATGGATCGCTCAGGTGAAGAAACCGAATGCCCATGGAACGCGAGCTGCTTCGCCCCTTTTACACTTGAACAAGAAGTGTATGTATCTTACCTTCATGTAATGAACAAGAATGGGAGCCTCGACACAGTCTCGGGGACTCCGCAATAAATAAGCAAGTCATGTTGCACAATTTGGTTTTCTGGCTGCATTACTCTAACCCCGGAGCCAGCGATCCGTCTCGGGGACTTGCCGGTTGGCCCAGACGGCTGCGCGACCCACACGGCAAAGTGTTGTACGCGGTTCCTAGGGCTTCCTCTTCGGTTTCGGCTACAGACCGCAAGCCGGCTGATAGATCCGGCAAGAGCAGAACGCTCGAAGGCCCCTACATGAAAAAGCCACGAGGAAAACCAAAAATATCTGGACGTCTCGGCCGCACTCGCTCGCCCAAGGCCAATGACCCAAACCCGAAGTATCGTGCAATACGCCTACTAAGCTACCCCTTCGACTCTGGCTAGAAGCTAGTGATACGTTGCTAACGTATCCATAATTTTTGATGTTCCATGCTTGGTTTTATCTACTTTCTTGTGTTTTGTCCATACTTTGGAGTACTTTTCATATGATTTCTTGGACTAACCTATTAACAAGAGCCACAGTGCCAGCTGCCTGTTTTCTGCTGTTTTTGGTTCCAGGAAAGTTAGAAAATGAATATTCTCGGAATTGGACGGGACAAAAGCAAAAGGCAGTTTTTCACCGAGGGACACCTAGAGCCAGAATACAAGATGGAGAGGGGCTGGGGCCCAGCCACACCTCCTGGCCACGCGGCCAGGCCTAGCCCGCACTAGGGGGTGGTCTGGCCGTCCTAGGCACCCCCTCGGCCTCTCCTTCCGCCTATATATTGCCTCTGATACGGAAACCCTAAAGTACCCGGTCTAAAATCCATGAAAGAGTCTGTAGCCGCCGTCATCTCCATCCCTAGATCTGGAGGGATCTGAAGCTCTTCTCGGCACCCTGCCAGAGAGGGGAATTCACCCTGGAGGCCTTCTTCATCATCATGCAAGCCTTCGTTGTGATGCGTGAGTAGTTCATCTCTGGACTACGGGTCCATATAGTAGCTAGATGGCTAGTTCTCCTCCTTTGTGCTATCATGTTTAGATCTTGTGAGCTCCGTTCATGATCAAGATCATCTTTGTAATTATGCATGTTGTGTTTGCGGGGATCCGATGGATATTGAGATGCTATTTCATATTGATTATTGATTCTATCATGTATTTGTTATTTGTGATCTTGCATGATTTCCGTTGTTAGTAGCTATCTTGGCCAAGTAGATGCTAGCAACTCCAAGAGTTAGTATTTATGCTCGATAGTGGGTTCATGCCTCTGGTAATCTGGGGAAGTGACAGAAATCTCTAAGGTACTAGATGTGATGTTGCTACTAGGGAGAAAACAACAATCCTTTGTTCATAGAACAATCGTATTGTTTACTTTACACGCAGTTCAAAATGCAATTATCCGTTGCTTGCAACTTAATACTAGAGGGGGTTCGGATGATAACATGAAGGTGGATTATTAGTCATAGATGCAGTTGGATGGCGGTCTATGTATAATTTTGTAATGCCCAATCGAATCTCAAAGGAGTCAAGATGATTAGTATATGCTTGTATGCTTTTTCGATGTTTGTCATTTGCCCCGCTGTAATTTGTTCACCCAACATGTCAGCTATCTTAAGGAGAGCAACCACTTGTGAACTATGGGCCCCGGTCCTTTATTTTACCATCAATCCACAATCAACTATGTACTACTTTCTGCAAACTATTACTTCCTTCCATTCGATACGTTTAATCCTTTGTTTTCAGCAGAACCGGTGATATTGACAACCTCATCGCAAGTTGGGGGCAGAGTTCTGTGGTTGTGTTGTGCAGGTCTCCACGTTGCTGCTGGCACCGGTAGTACGCGCTGCCAAAGTTCAGCTAGCAACACCTTTGGGGGTTTCCTTGCTCCTATTGGTTCGATTAAACCTTGGTTTCATACTGAGGGAAAACTTGCTGCTGTGCTCATCATACCTTCCTCTTGGGGTTCCCAACGAGCTCGATATATTTTGGGCCATTTTATGGCACCAATGCCGGGGAGTCAAGTACATCTTCACAAGGGTGTCCCTCATAACCAATCTCTTTACTTTGTTATTTTTGTTTTTCTTAGTTTCTTTTTGCTTTGTTTGCTTCTTTCTTTACCAAAAACACACAAAAAATAGTTTTACTAGTTTGCTTTCTTTTAAAAAAACACAAAAAAATTTAGTCTTTCTATAGTTGTTACCTCTTCCTTAGCACACCATGTTGATCCCTAAATTCACCCTGAAAGCCTTTCAATAGGTAGTGGTTCTATAATTGGAAAAGATAATATTGAAGAATTCTTTAATCATGTTAGTAAGCATGAGGATATTGAGGATAGATCCCTTGCAAAACTTGCTCCAAACTATGAGATTGCTGCATCTTCTTTAGTTCACATGTTGGAAGCTAGGTTTGTTAACCTTAACCCCTTAATGCAAGTAATGTTTCTTAAACTTAAAGAAATCGAGGACCCTAAAAAGAGGGATTTTATTCTAGAAACTTTGCTTAAGGAATTCTATGATGTTGCCAAGGAAGCTAGAAAAGTCTTTGAACGTTTCAGTATGCTAGGCTCATGTGTAGATGTTGTTGGTACACGAGAAAAGATGAACAAAACTGAACCTAATGGGGAGGAAATTAAGATACCAATACCCTTTAAACTAGTAGCAATGCATGAAGCCGTAGAAAAGAATCTTGATTGGATTGTTCCGGAAAACCCGTTTGATGAAAATAGTGAACCCAAGAGCGTTGAGAGAGGATCCTCTAGAACTTATTTGGATGAGATACCTTGCCTTGTTGAAGATATTTCTGGTATTAATCTTAATTCTTCCTCATTTGAGAACACTTGATTCTTTTTCTTGCTTCTTATGCCTAACTTAAAGGCGTTAAAGAAAAGTACTTATTGGGAGATAACCCAAAAGTTTTAGATGAGCCGTGGAAGTTATTACTTTAGTAATAACCACTCCTTATCCTTTTTATTTGCCTTTTGTGCCAAGAGTAACCTGTAATGAGAGACAAGTAATGATTGGGAAAGTTGTTGCCCGAAACAGATTTATGTGCTTCACCGTAAATATTCGTGTAAAATCTCTGTACGTCCTTTTGAGGCGTGAATTTTTGAGCTTCTGCCCCAGGTTGTTATCTAACTTTCGTTAGTTCAGAACTTTTTGATTTGAGCAACAGAAGGTCTTTGAAAAATTTCGTCTTTAGCTGCTGGTCTGTTTTGACAGATTTCTGCCATTTTCTGCATTTGCTTCTTGTTTGTTCCTTTTTGAGTTCTTTTGGGGAATTGAGCTTTTAAAGGGAAGTGCTACAGTAGCTAGTGTTTTAATGGAAGTTTTATTGGTGTTAGAACTGAACCTAAAGACTTATTATCTTGAGTGCACTAATGTTGCTAATAAAGATCGTGTGAAGTTTTGTATGAAGGAAAAATTCCAGGTGTATGGAAGGAATGAGTAATAAGATGAAGGATGGACTAAAGCTCAAGCTTGGGGATGCCACACGTGTCACCCCAAGAAATATCCAAGAAGTACAAGCGTCAAAGCTTGGGGATGCCCAAGGCATCCCCCTCTTCATCAATAAAAATCCCAGGTTTCTTCCAAACGCTTCATTTTTATTGTTTCATGCACAGTTGTGTTGTTCTTGGAGCATTTGCTTTTTCGTTTTCGTTTTTTTTTTCGTTTGCTTTGTTTGCTTAGTTTGCTGAATAAATTGGTTGGACCCCCTCTTTCATATATTGGTTTTCAAATAGTTTTGTTTGGATTGGAAAAGAGTAGGAAGTTCATGCTTAAGTGGTAAAGAGAGCTTGTTTTTGACTCTGGCCTATGCTTTGTCATGCCATGCTTGATATTATTTTGGCTTTAGGCTTAGTATTCTTTGTTGTATCATGACTTACGATGGTGCATGTCACCTAAAAAATTATTCTTTCTTTTTATCACTTACCTACTCGAGGACGAGCAGGAGTTAAGCTTGGGGATGTTGATACGTTGCTAACGTATCCATAATTTTTGATGTTCCATGCTTGGTTTTATCTACTTTCTTGTGTTTTGTCCACACTTTGGAGTACTTTTCATATGATTTCTTGGACTAACCTATTAACAAGAGCCACAGTGCTAGCTGCCTGTTTTCTACTGTTTTTGGTTCCAAGAAAGTCAAAAAATGAATATTCTCGGAATTGGACGGGACAAAAGCCAAAGTCAATTTTCACCGAGGGACACCTGGAGCCAGAATATGAGATGGAGAGGGGCTGGGGCCCGGCCACACCACCTGGCCGCGTGGCCAGGCCTGGCCCATGCCAGGGGGTGGTCTGCCGCTCCAGGCACCCCCTCGGCCACTCCTTCTGCCTATATATTGCCTCTGATACAGAAACCCTAAAGTACCCGATCAAAAATCCACGAAAGAGTCTATAGCTGCCGTCATCTCCATCCCTAGATCAGGAGGGATCTAAAGCTCTTCCCGGCACCCTGCCAGAGAGGGGAATTCACCCTGGAGGCCTTCTTCATCATCATGCAAGCCTCCGGTGTGATGCGTGAGTAGTTCATCTCTGGACTACGGGTCCATGTAGTAGCTAGATGGCTAGTTCTCCTCCTTTGTGCTATCATGTTTAGATCTTGTTAGTTCCGTTCGTGATCAAGATCATCTTTGTAATTATGCATGTTGTGTTTGCGGGGTTCCGATGGATATCGAGATGCTATTTCAAATAGATTATTGACTATCATGTCTTTGTTATTTGTGATCTTTCATGCTTTCCGTTGTTAGTAGCTATCTTGGCCAAGTACATGCTAGCAACTCCAAGAGTTAGTATTTATGTTCGATAGTGGGTTCATGCCTCTGGTAATCTGGGGAAGTGACAGAAATCTCTAAGGTACTAGATGTGCTGTTGCTACTAGGGAGAAAACAACAATCCTTTGTTCATAGAACAATCGTATTGTTTACTTTACACGCAGTTCGAAATGCAATTATCCGTTGCTTGCAACTTAATACTGGAGGGGGTCAGATGATAACCTGAAGGTGGATTATTAGTCATAGATGTAGTTGGATGGCGGTCTATGTATGATGTTGTAATGCCCAATCGAATCTCAAAGGAGTCAATATGATTAGTATATGCTTGTATGCTTTTTCGATGTTTGTCAATTGCCCCGCTGTAATTTGTTCACCCAACAATCTACTAGTAATCTATCTTAAGGAGAGCCACCACTAGTGAACTATGGACCTCGGTCCTTTCTTTTACCAGCAATCTACAATCAACTGTTTACTGCTTTGTGTTTACTTTCTGCAAACTATTACTAACGTCCATTTGATACGTTTAATCCTTTGTTTTCAGCAAAACCGGTGAGATTGACACATCGCAAGTTGGGGGCAGAGTTCTGTGGTTGTGTTGTGCAGGTCTCCATGTTGCTGCTGGCACCGGTAGTGCGCCCTGCCAAAGTTCAACTAGCAACACCTTTGGGGTGTTTCCTTGCTCTTAGTGGTTCGATTAAACCTTGGTTTCATACTGAGGGAAAACTTGCTGATGTGCTCATCATACCTTCCTCTTGGGGTTCCCCAACAAGCTCGATATATTTTGGGCCATCAGCCAGCAAGGAAACAACATCAAAACTGGCCAATGCTCACTGAGAAAAGGGCAAAGACATTGGATTTGCGCGAAACAGCAAAAATTTCAAAACTAGTAAATCTAAATATTATAGTTTAACTTGCATATGCTTAACCAGGCGAACAACTTGTTTGTTTCTATGCATGAACCAAAGTTCCACGACAAACACCCAAGCTGGAGGCAAGTAGCTTCCAGGCGGCAGTAGAGAAGGTCAAGGAGATTCGACCCGGCTGTATCCTCTAGTCGGCACGAACCTCGGGGACTACACCCTGTGGGTGTGCTCGCGCGCCCCCACACAGAAACCTGCAAACAAACAACAACACAAAGGAGCTTCGACCCGGCTGTATCCTCCAGCCGGCCCGAATCTCAGGGACTACACCCTGTGGGTGCGCTTGCGCGCCCCCACACAGAAACAAGCATGCAACAAATGCAGAACAGAAAGTGCAAACGCAACGGCACGAGCAAATATACAATGGGAGGCGATGCTCCCACAAGAATTCAGTAACGAGAACAAAGATAACGGTTCAGCAACACAAAGAAAAAACAAGTTCTTCATTCACAAATACTCCCGGTGTACCGGGGATCAAGTTCATTTGTGGGCAGAAGGGCCGGAGGCATCGGCTGGAGCTTGGCTGCTGGAGGCAACATCTGCCGAGGCGGTCTGGGGCGCAGCCGGGGCCTCAACGCGCGGCGCATCCAGGCTGTGGTAGTACCGCTCCGTGCCAGCCAGGTCGCTGAAGTCCATGTCCAGTGTGACGAAGCTCCCAATCTTCACGCCACAGGAGCGGATGTTGGGAACCTCGGCGCGAAGCTGGTCATAGCTGGTCCCTTGGCGAAATCCGTGGGAAAGGCTCCGCAGATCCACATTCGGGTACCAGGACTTCAGTAGCGCCAGCACCATCTCCGCGCCACCACGAGCCGACCACTCCCGAGCCACGTTCATGAGGCCCGGAGCACCCAAAAGCCGCTCGTCCAAGGCGTCCATGGTGGCCGGCTGGGCAGCGTCAGGCCAGACGTAGTCATAGACCTCGAGAGCAGTGACATGAAGCCGGTTCGCCTCCTCGCTGACGACCGCCACCAGCTCCCCCGGGTGGAGATCCCGCTCCGTATCTGTCTCAGGAATCCGGCCAAGCGCCTAATCTGTCGCCTCAAGATACTAAGCTGCAGCCGAGAAAAGAGACAATAATCAATGTTGGCGGCAAAAGGCAAAAGGCAAAACATTCAGGAAGTTGAGGGCACTTACTGACGACGATCTCGGTGATCTGGCAGATCTTTCCCAGCGCCGCCGCCTCCTTGGATTTGGAAGCTTTGAGGGCATCCTCCTGGGTGGCATAGAGCACCTCCAGATTCTTCAGCGCCTCAGCCCGGGTGTTCGCCACCTTCTTGGCCTTGCCAGCCTTGATCTCCATCTGCTGCTGATGTGTAGTCAGCTGGACGATCTGGTCCTGGCGAGTCTTGTTGGACTCCTCTAGCCGGGCGACCTCCCCCTTCAGCCGGGCCTCCTCGTGGTCCCGGTCCACCAGCAGATCTGCAGGAGGGTAACCAATATTCAACAAGCGCGAGAAATCGTTCAAACGAGAAGATACGGCGGAACAAGCAATCTTACGGCCTAGGTCCCACGAGGTCTTGGCGGCGTTGGCAAGAGCCCTCTTCATAAAAACAGAAGTAAGAACAACCACAGTGCAAGACGACGAACAAGCATCAAGGTTGGCAACATGACGCATACCTCGACGGAGGCCCCCAGCGCCTTGGCTTGGCCGAGCCCCTTCTCCAATGCCTCCACCAGTTGGCGGGCCTGGCCAACAGCCAGGGGCGCCGCCTCCGACAACTACACCAAGATGGCGTCTAGCGGCGGTGCGGCCCGACCCGACATCCAGCCGGTGACCTGGAGGTCATCGTTGCTCACCGGAGCCGCGAAAGGCCCACCCTCCGGTTGGACGGGGGCCTCCGGCTGCAGCACCTCCGCCGGCTCCTCCACCCGGTGGGCGCCAGAGACAGTGCCCACCGTAGAGCCAGAGGAAGGCGCGTCTATGCCGGTGCACCCAAGCAGAAGGCCCTCAGCAAGCCGAGAGACGGCCCCGGCTCGGTGCAGCGTCGCGGGTGTAGCCGGCCGCACCACCTCCGTCGCAGCCGCACCATCCCCAGCCGGTGGAGCAGATGCCGCCTCAAGGGTCGGAGCCGGCGCAACCTCGGGGGCCGGAGCCGGCGCACTTCCCTCCACGACAGGCGGAGGGGCGAACGCAATGGCGATAGTCGCAGAGCCGGGCAAGGACATCGCCTTGCTACAGAAAAGACAAGGATGAGCAACGCAAGTGCGAACAAATCAACACAAGTACCAGGAGGAAATAAACACCTACCCGGCAATGCTCAGCATGGTGGCCGTGGGTCTTGGGCGGCATGTCTTCTTGGCACCCCCTCCGGCCGGAGCAGCGCTAGTAGGGGAAGCACACTTCCCCCTGCCCCTGGGCGCGACGACCTCGGCCAAGTCCACGTCCTCGCCATGAGCGGTTGTTCCAATGCAAGCAAAACATCAAGATCCGTGGCCAGAAGCGCAGCAAGAGCAAAGCTGGCAAGGAAAAAGGAAAAACTCTCACCAGGTGGAAACTCGCAGCCCTCATCGGCCCGCATGGGGAACCGCTCCGGCTCCACCGGCGGTGCCATTGCTGGCTTGAAGTCCGTGGAAAAGTTGGGGAGCTCATTGTCCCCCATGCCGTCCTCCACTAGCTGCGCCATGAAAAGCTACTCAACAAGGGAATATAAGAGGCACGAAGCGGGAGTCCCTCGAGAAAACCCACCCGAAAAAGAGGAGGAAAGACATACCTTCGACGGAAGCCGACTGCGGTGGTACGGCCGGCAGGAGAACACCCAGTCCTCCTCTAGCGCCTCCTTCGAGATGGTGGCGAGGCACTCGCGGAGGGCGGCGTACGGCACGTCCAGCCAGGATATCCGGGTGGGATCCAGATGGCCAGAGAGGTGGCACACCTTGTGCGACCGGTGTTGCAGCGGGAGCACGTGGTTCGCCATCTAGAACAACAGAATATCCCAAGCGGTGAGTCGCTCCTTCTCCACGAGGACCACCAGCCAAGCGCCCATCCAGTAAATGTCGCCCTGGGCGCCCAAGTGCTGGACGCTCCAGGCCTTCTGGCTGGAGGAGACATTGGCGAAGGATGGGACCTTGATCCAGTCCACCTCGGTGTTGTTGTGCACATAAAAGTACGTGCGCTGCTAGAGCTTGACGGTGTTTGGAAGCTCCAGCTGCGGCATCACCGCCGACCGCCACGGGTAGATGGCGCAGCAGCCCGTCTCCATCAGCGGGCCGCCTTTTCCAACCACCTAAACTTTGAAGTAGAAAAACTTCAAGAAGTTCACGACGTCAGGGTAGACACCAAGGTACGCCTCGTAGCAGGCCGCGTGATGCGACAACGTCGACACGGCGTTGGCTCCGAGATGCTGAAGCTGGAGGTCGAAGGCGATGGGCATCTCCAGGATGAAGCGACTCAGTGGCAGGCCAAGGCCACGAGCAAAGTGGGCGAGGAAGACGACGACCTCGCCGGGCTAAGGGTTGGGCACCCGCTCGCCCTCTGGCGTGAGGCGGTGCTTCACTAGCCGCTCCGACGGCAAGAACCTCCCCCGCCGGACTTCTTCACCAGTTCCTTGGTGACGTACGAGCCGCACCACCCGCCGGCGACCTCGGGCAACATGTTGTTCAGAAAAGTGGCCGTGATTGAAGCATGGGGGCCCGTTGTTGAGGAGGAAGAGGAACGACGCCGGCGACCAAGAAGCAGTGGCGCAGAGGAGCAGTGAAGGGTTAGAACGCGAAGGAGAGTAGGGGTGGAAAGCATAGGAAGACGAAGTGAAGAGCCACCACTCCTTGGCGCCCCTATTTACCGGGGAAGAAAGGACGCACTGGTTTCCCTCTCGCTGTGATGCGTGGCAAGCAACTACCCCACTTCTCCATGACGATTCAGGGTGGATCTCGTGCCCTAGCGTCACACACACAAAAGATCCCGAAGAAGTTACTGCGGGAGGCAAACCGTGCCCACGATCTCCAAGAAATCGCAATGATGAAGGCGTGCACGTAGTTACCAAAAAACTGCCGTAGCAGGCTAAGAAGTCAAACTGACGCAAGACGCGCCAAAAACGGCAGGCGTGGATGACGAAAGCAATGACGACGGCAAAATGGCGATCCCTCTCTGGGCCGGGTGCGGCAGCCGGTCAAGAAGATCACCACTCACAACCTATGGGTGGGGCCATCGGCTGCATAGCCGGTAAACCCCAGCCGGAAAATAGCATAGAATCTCAAGCCGGTACAAGACAAAGACTACAAGACAAAGACTACAATACAAAAGAAAAACGACAAAGCAACTACACCAGCAATCATTTCAAATGAGCACGCAAGAACTTCTCCACGGGGCCAAGTCCTAACGCGATCGGGGACTAGTGTTGGGGGGATGACCCCCGGGTAGGCCAAGACGGGACCAACCGGTCGGCTCCAAGGAGCTCATGCCGTCTGGACCCAGATCAAAGAACCACAGCCAAGTGGAATCCCCCACCCGGTCCGCATTCAAGTTTCCCCGGCTGGTCCGTCTAGCCGGGTAGCCAGAAGAACCGGTTGGGAGGCCGCTCCTAGCCAGCCGCCTCGGATCCGCTAGCCATGGTACAGTGGGAATGATGCTCTTTGCTGAGCGCACCTTTGACCGGATAGGCTGGCTGGCCTGGCCGGCGCTACCGGACAACTGTGCCAAAGCTAGAGGCTGACGAGCAAAGCAGGGGCTGACGAGGAAAGCTCCGGCTGATGGATAAAGAGCCGGCTGACGAGTAAAGCAGGGGCGTTGGACACTGTAGCGGGGTCCTCCCCTGTACTGGAGGCTTGACTGGACCCGGGCCTACAGTTTGGCTTTGTCCTACTGGCCCATTTGTAAGGCCCAAATCCAAACAGTAAACCCTAGAACCCACCTTGTAAACTACCTCCTCAACCAGTATATAAGGGGGGTAGTGCTAGGGTTCTAGGTAGACAGAAGAGGAAGCAGTAGACAACCACAAGTTAGAAGTCCTCCATATTGGACAAGTTAAGTAGCTAAGGAAACAGCTTAAGGAGCACCTGTATTGGGCATTCGCCCCCTTTGATAGTAGACCCTTGCAGGAGTAGCAGCTTCACCTCGCCAAGAGGGTTTCGAACCTGGGTACATCGCTGTGTTTGCAGTATCTGTGCCCAACCTGTTGTGAGTAGCCACCGATAGCATCCTGATTGTCCCCTTCAAGCCATCCTCGATGGTACTGCCGTGTTCCACACCACGACATCTGGGATTTTCGATTGTGACATGATCATTTAGAAATAAGATGGTAAAGAACTTCTCAGAAAATAATGAGGCAACCAATACTTTATTTCACTTTGAACATGTACACATATATATATGCTTACAAAGAAAGAAAATTTAAGAATAAAAGGGACGTAGCTGAGCAATATTCCACGGTATGTCTAATTCTTCTAGGTTTGTACTGCCTCCATCTCTCTTTCTCTTCTTAGTAGGAGGTCTTTCTTTGGTCGCATATTAGTTACATAGTAAGAACCATTGTGCAATACTTGTTTAACTAAAAAGGTCCCTTCCCAAGCTAGGGAAAGTTTGTACTTTCTTTTGTGCACAAGCCGGAGAACCAAATCGCCCTTATTGAAAGACCGGTTTCTGACTCTCTAGCTATGATACTTGCATAACTTCTACTGATAGGTTGTTGATCTCTGTTCAGCAACGACGCGAACTTCTTCGATTAAATCAAGATCATCTTGTCGAGAAATTTCGGCATCCTCTTCTATATATGCAGCAACTCAGGGAGATGTATGAATCAAATCACTAGGAAGAACTGCTTCTGTGCCATAAACTAAGAAGAAAGGTGTGTATCCTGTGGACCTGTTCGGAGTTGTTCTCAAGCTCCATATGACAGACGGCAATTCGTCCGCCCAAGCCCCCGTAGCATGACAAAGTGGTGCTTCGAGTCTTGGTTTGAGGCATTGGAGGATTAAACCATTTGCTCTTTCGACTTGTTTGTTGGCTTGTGGATGTGCGACTGACGTAATGTCAAGCCGGATTTTTTGATCGTTGTAGTATTCGGCAAGCTCTCCCATGGAAAAATTACTCCTGTTGTCTGTAATAATACTGTGGGGATAACCGTATCGGATTATAAGATCCTCGACAAATCTTTTGGTTGTTGCTCCATCACAATTTGTGACGGGTTTAGCCTCAATCCATTTTGTGAACTTATCCACCATCACTAAGAGGTGAGTAAATCCACTTGGATCCCGTTTGAACAGTCGTACCATGTCAAGCCCCCAGACCGTGAAAGGCCATGTTATCAAGATTATCTACAGTTGATCAGCCAGAGCATGAGCTTGTTTGGCATATTTTTGGCAGCCTTTGGACGTCTTGACCAGCTGTTCGGCATCAACCTTGGTTGTAAGACAGAAAAATCTGTGTCTGAAAGCTTTTGCCACTAAAGATTTGGCTATAGCGTGATGGCCGCATTCTCCTTCGTGGATCTCTCTTAAGATTTCCACTCCTTCTTCCGGAGATACACAACACTGAAAGACCCCAGATACACTCTTCTTGTAGAGCTCATCATTTATGATTGTATAGGTTTTGTCTTGTCGGACTATCTGCCGGCTCAGAACTTCGTCTTCGGGTAATTTTCCATCTACCAAGAAATCAAGGTAGGGTTTTGTCCAGCTGGGAATTGCAGCCAGAACTGCTATTAAAGGTGAGTCAGATTTGGTCAGATATTCCTCATCAACTCCTGTGATAGAGGGAACTTTAAGGTGCTCTAAAAAGGCACCATCCGGGACCTTTTTTGTGTAGAGCCTATTCGAGATAATGCTTTTGCTTCCTCATTTTCTGTTCTAGGGATGTGTTGTACTTCAAACCCTTTGAACGATTTATATAGTTCATCCACGACAGCCCTATATTCTGCCATGTGTTTGTTTGCAATACAGTGATCCGACACTTGTTGAGCAACAAGATCCGAATCTCCATAACACATAAGCCGTCGGATGCCAATATCCTTAGCAATCCGGATTCCATGCAAAAGTGCTTCATACTCGACAATGTTGTTTGTTGTCGTGAAGTGGATCTACAACACATAGAAAATCTTATCTCCTTGGGGTGATTTGAGTACCACGCCAGCCCCCGAGCCCCCAATCTCCTTAGACCCGTCAAAATGTAAGGTCCAGTATTATGACTCTGGCAAGATCATATTTTCCGTTTCTCTATCCAATCAGCAACAAAGTCAGCGAGGATTTGGGATATAGTTGTTGCACGAGGTTTATACTCAATGTCGAAAGCTGAAAGCTCTATTCCCCACTTTGCGACACGTCTTGTGGCATCGCTGTTGTTAATTATGTCTCTCATGGGAGCTGTGCCCACCACGGTAATTTAGTGCTCCTAAAAGTAGTGTCGTAGCTTCCTCGATGCGAAGAGCACATCGTAAGCCAGCTTTTGATAGTGCGGATACCACTGCGTAGATTCAGTTAGGACTTTGCTGAGGTAGTAAGTCAGACGCTGCACCATGTGTTCATGTTTTTCCTCTAGTCTCTCCACCACCATGACAACGCTGACAACTCTATTTGTCGCAGCTAGATAGAGCAATATCGGTTACCGAGGCTCTAGCGCTGCAAGGATAGGAGTTGACGAGAGTACTGCTTTCAGTTCTTGTAGTGCAGCTTCAGCTTCATTAGTCCAGATGAATTTTTTGGGTCTTTTTCAGGAGCTTGTAAAGTGGTGCTGCTCTTTCATCGAGCCGACTTACAAACTACTGACTGCACCAATGCAACCAGTTAGTGTTTGTACATCTGATACGTTGCTAACGTATCTATAATTTTTCATGTTCCATCTTGTTTTATATCTACTTTCTTATGTTTTGTCCACACTTTGGAGTATTTTTATATGTTTTCTGGGACTAACCTATTAACAAGATACCACAGTACCAGTTGCCTATTTTCTTCTATTTTTGGTTCCAAAAAGGGTAGAAAATCAATATTCTCAGAATTGGACGGCACAAAAGCCAAAGTCAATATTTTACTAGAAGACACATGGAGTCCGAAGGAGAGACGAAGGGGGCCACAGGGTGGCCACACAACCCCTTGGCGTGGGCAGCCCTAGGCCGCGCCAGGGCATGGTGTGGGCCCCCTGGCCGGCCACCGACCTTGCCTCTTCGCCTATAAGAATCCCCTGGGACGAAAACCCTAAATCGACCAGCCTCCAGGCACGAAAATTTCCGCAGCACCGCCGCCACCGAAGGGGAATTCGGGGGACAGAAAGTCTCTATTCCGGCACCCTGCCGGGACGAGGAAGTGCCCCCGGAGCAATCTCCATCGATCTCCACCACCATCTCTATCGTCGTTGCTGATTCCCATGATGATGAGGGAGTAGTTATTTCTCGAGGCTAAGGGTTCTACCGGTAGCTATGTGTTCATCTCTCTCTCTATGCATGATCATATTGTGATCATGAGCTTTGTAATCAAGTAGATCTACCTTGCTACTCAAGTGCTTTAATAGATCTCTGCTCTCCCTATGTGTGTGAAAGTGACAGCGTGCACACCATGGTGGAACTTAGGCTAGAGATTACAAATACTTGTTATGAGTTATATTTGGAGTTGGATGTTTCTATGAAATTGTGGTGTTTGTTGGAACCATCTAGTGCTCAAGGTGACGGTGTAGGGTTATCCAGATGGGGAAAGCGAACTTTGAGGTGTGCTGTTATAGCCCTACCATGGATTAGACATTAGAGTGTCCAACCGGAGAGTAGTTAAGAGTAGTATCATAAAGAGAAGATATTTATATGAGAGTGTTCACTAGTGAAAGTATGATCCCTAGGCCTTATTTCTAAGCATTGAAACACCGTTTGCAACTAAATCTGTTACATGTTTGCTTGCTTCCATCTTTATTTCAGTTTGCCTTTAGTCTCTTCCACGCCATCAAGCTATTTTCTGGCCCCGTTACCACTTATAATTATCCATACCACTTGTATTTCGCTATCTCTTCGCCAAACTAGTGCACCTATACACCTGCCAAGTGTATTGGGTGTGTTGGGGACACAAGAGACTTCTTGTATCTTGATTGCAGGGTTGCTTGAGAGGGGATACCTTTGACCACTTCCTCCTTGAGTTCGATAAACCTTGGGTGATCCACTTAAGGGAAAACTTGCTGTTGTTCTACAAACCTCTGCACTTGGAGGCCCAACAACTGTCTACAAGAGTATAAGTGCGTAGACATCAATCTCTTTTCTGGCGCCATTGCTGGGGAGGTAAGGTAAAAGGTACTCACATCTTCTAGCTACTAAGCTATCTTCTAGTACTATTGCTGGTGTGTGAGTGCTCGAAGTTATTTCCTTTAGATTCTACAATTATATCTTTTTGTTTCTTGTTTTTATTTTCACTAGTTAGGCTTAATGGAAAACAACAACAAAATTAGAGAGCTTTATAGTATTTATCTTGAGTTAGGACGTGAAGTGTTTGAAGAGAAAATTAAAAAAACCTATGGAACTTTATTTGCATGCTAATAGCAATGTTGTTAGTATGAATTCTTTGAACACCATTATTGCTAATGCTATGGAAAAGTCTAAGCTTGGGGAAGCTAGTTTTTATGAAAATAATCTTTTTAGTCCCCCAAGCACGCAGGAGAAAATTTACTTTGATGATACTATGCCTCCAATATATGATGATTACAATGATGAATATGATATTTTCAGTCCAGCTACTATTGAGGAGAAAATTAATTATGATACAATATGCCTCCTATATTTGATGATTATGGTAATGAGAATAATAATGATAGCTATTTTGTTGAATTTTCTCCCACTACAATTAATTAGAATGACTATGTTTATGTGGAGAGTATTAATTCTTTTATGCATGTGGCTCATGATAAGACTGTTTCATTTAATTGTTATATTGTTAATATTTTTCATGATGCTACTGAAAGTTATTATGAGAGAGGGAAACATGGTTTTATGCATCTCAATAATATTAAGTTTCCTCTCTTTATGTTGAAAATTTTGAAGTTGCACTTGTTTTGCTTTCCTATGCTTGTTGCTTTGTGCTTTCATGACTTGTTTCTTTACAAGATTATTTTTCATAGAAAGTGGGTTAGACTTAAATGTGCTTTGAATTTGCTTCTTGATGCTCTCTTTTACTTCAATTCAAATATCTTATGTGAGCATCTTCTTAAACTATCATGCCTAACTTAAAGGCGTTAAAGAAAAGTACTTCTTAGGAGATAACCCAATAGTTTTCTTGAGTCTTGGAAGTTATTACTTCTGTAATAACCTCTCCTTATCCTTTTTATTTGCTTTTTGTGCCAAGAGTAACCTCTAATGAGAGAGAAGTAAGACTTGGGAAAGTTGTTGTCCCGAAATAGATTTTTGTGCTTTGCTATAAACATTCGTGTAAACTCACTGTACATCGGTTTGAGCTGTTATTTTTGGTGCTTCTGCCCCAGGTTGTTATACAACTTTCGTTAGTTCAACACTTTTCGATTTGAGCAACAGAAGGTCTTCTAAAATTTTGGTTTTTTTCCTGCTGGTCTGTTTTGATAGATTTCTGCCATTATTTGCATTTGCTTCTTGTTGATTTCTTTTTGGGTTCCTTTTGGAGAATTGAGCTTTTTAAGGGAAGTGCTGTAGTAGCTTGTGTTTTAATGTAAGTTCTATTGGTGTTGAAACTAAACTGAAAGGTTTATTATCTTTTGAATGCACTAATGTTGCTAATGAAGATTGTGTGAAGTTTTGTATGAAGGAAATTTTCAGGTGTAGGGAAAGAATGATGTAATGAGATGAAGAATGGACTAAAGCTCAAGCTTGGGATTCCACCATGTGTCACTCCAAGAAATATTCAAGAGGTACAAGCGTCAAAGCTTGGGGATGCCCAAGGCATCCCCTTCTTCATCAATAAAATCTCAAGTCTTTCTAGACACTTCGTTTTTATTATTTCATGCACTGTTGTGTTGTTCTTGGAGCGTATTTCGTTTAGTTTTTAGTTTTTGTTTTCTTGAATAAATTGGTTGGACCCCCCTCATTCATACATTAGTTTTCAAATAAGTTGGTTTGGATTGGAAAAGAGTAGGAAAGTTCATGCTTAAGTGGTATAAGAGGAGCTTGTTTTTGACTGTGGCCTATGCTTTGTCATGTCATGCTTGATATTGTTTTGGATTTATGCTTAGTGATTTTTGCTGTAGCATGACTTGTTACAAACAATTGAGATTGCTTAATGTGCCTTGAAAGAATCATGCGTTGTTTTAGCATATTAAAGCATTGTATAGTGGTATTCCCCTTTGATGCCTTATTTGGGTTGACTTGGCGCATGCTCACACCATGTTATGACTATCCCAAGTCACCATAGCCTTTATGATCCTTTAGTTTTTGACTTGTAACATCACTTTATGCTTTAATTAATGATGTTTTATCTCTTTGCATGATTATGGCCATTATTGCTCTCTTAGTTGGTCGCTCCCAGTCTTTTGCTAGCCTCCATAACCAAGTATGAGTTCCACTCATGCATCCAATTCCAAATAGAACCAAGTTGTTCCAAATAGTCCACCATACCTACCTATTAGCATTTCCTATTCCAAGTATAATCATGTTTTTATCTAACTTCCGAATTAAACTTGTTATGTGAAAAATAGTAATTAAAGCTCTCACGAACTTGATGGCACACTTTAGTTTCTTGCACTTAATAATCTTCAACCATTGTGTCCATCTTTGTTTCGTATATGCTTGCTCTTTATAAGTTGAAGTTAGCAGAACCATGTATCATGGGAAACGCTTTCAACATTGCACTTATATTCCGTTGATATCATGATTCTTTTGCTTATGGATCCCGGTGGTGTGAAATAAAAGGGGAACTTATAAGATCATGGAGTTTGTATGTGTGTTAGAGAAACGGCTGGGCCGCTAGCCTAAGCCATGCCTAATCATGGTGGAAACTTGCAGCATAACCATAATGAGCATTCTATGAAGCATCCTCGATAAAAACCTATGCAAAGAGCAAATAAAAAGATCGCTGAGATGCTCATTGTCTGCTCGCTTTGTCATTTTGAATATGGGATAGCTCCTGTATCATGGGGCAAGGGGTACCCCGTTGGCGGTTCTCTATGATACATATGTACTTACAATGACAAGAGCTTACTTGTGACTGAAGTTGAGTAGCATGAGGTTCAGTACTCGTAAGCAAGGGGCATGAGATTTCAACTTATAACTTGTCAAGCATATCCTCTTAGTTGTGTCACTTTAACCTTAATCACCTAAAGATGCTTATGATAGGGGCAATGAGAGCTGAAAGCTAATAAGTACCATAATTTTTGGAAGCTCTTTATGAGACTTGAATCCCTGCTTCCTTCTATGAAGGCCTTTCTTTTACTTTTATGTTGAGTATCCATCTTCTATCTTTATGCACCTATTAAGAGAGCATATTGGCCATTCTTAGTTTAATATGCATTGTCCCAAGACTTGTTGATTGATGCATAACTTTGATATTGCTTGTTCTTAAACTATTTGTATCTAGTCACCCTTATGAACTTTGAAGGTGTTCTATGCATTTATGTTTTGCTACACTATGAGGGACAAGATGAATGCCATTATGCTATGTTTTCTATATGTGAAACAAACAAACATCTTGTAAATCATTGTTATTCATGAATCGTTTGTTTGTACCTTTTCATGTTACAACATAGTTGTTATGTCTTATTGTTAGAACTATATCTTTCATGCTATGTTGAAGTACTATGATCCCAGCTATCAATGTTTTACAAATACTTTGATCTAGTTTATGATGGTGCATGTCACCTCAAAAATTATTCTTTCTTTTTATCACTTACCTACTCGAGGACGAGCAGGAGTTAAGCTTGGGGATGTTGATACGTTGCTAACGTATCCATAATTTTATATGTTCCATGCTTGTTTTATATCTACTTTCTTATGTTTTGTCCACACTTTGGAGTATTTTTATATGTTTTCTGGGACTAACCTATTAACAAGATGCCACAGTGCCAGTTGTCGGTTTTCTTCTGTTTTTGGTTCCAGAAAAGGCAGAAAATCAATATTCTTGAAATTGGACGGGACAAAAGTTAAAGTCAATATTTTACCGAAAGACACATGGAGTCCGAAGGAGAGACGAAGGGGGGCCACAGGGCGGCCACACCACCCCTTGGCGCGGGCAGCCCTAAGCCGCGCCAGGGCATGGTGTGGGCCAATGATACGTCCAAAACGTATCTACTTCCCCGTACACTTTTGCTGTTGTTTCTCCTCTATACTTGTGTGATTTGGATGCAACTAATGCGAACTAACGCTGTTTTCAGCCGAATTGCCATGGTGTCTACTTTTTGCGCAGAAAATCAACTATCAGGAAAAATCCCGGAAAATATGCCAAAAATCCTATTTCACCCGAAGACTCCAGGAGCCAGAATACGAGACGGAGAGGAGCCCTGTGGTGGCCACACCACCTGGTGGCGCAAGCCAGGCCAGGCCGCGCCAGGGGGTGGTGTGGGCCCCCCCAGGCACCCCCTCGGCCTCTCTCTTCGCCTATAAGGAGCCTTCTGACCTAAAAACTTCGGGGGGTTCGACGTTTTTCTAGAAGGAGTTCCGCTCCGCCGCCACCACCAGATTCCACGAAACAGCACCAGAAACTCCGTTCTGGCACCCTGCCGGGACGGGGAATTGGAGGAGATCATCGCCATCATCATCACCATCGCTTCTCCATCGACCATCCATATTTCCCCCATATATGAGTGAGTAATCCCCCGCTGTAGGCTATGGGGATGGTAGGGATTGGATGAGATCGTTCATGTAATGGCATCAGATTGTTAGGGCATAGTGCCTAGTATCTCTATTAGTGCTTTATGACTTTGTTGCAACGTTGGTGTGCTTAATGCTTGTCACTAGGGCCCGAGTGCCATGATTTCAGATCTGAACTTATTATTGATTCATCATGATAGTATTGTTTTGGGTCTTATCTACAATTTGTTTACACACGTCGTTGTCCAGAACCTATGGTCCCGAAGTGACAGAAATCGGGGTAGCCGGAAGGGAAAGGCTTTGATGTGAGGATCACATGTGTTCATGGAGTGTTAATGCTTTCCTACGGTGCTTTATTAAAAGGAGCACCTTAATTGCCAGTAGTTCCCTAGAGACCCCGCTGCAAACGAGCTGGCAGGACAAAAGATGTTGTGCAAGTTCTCATTGGGAGCACGTATGACTATATATGGAACACATGCCTAGGATTGTCTAATACTTGGGTGTTTTATCTTATTTATCTGCAATTGCCCTATGTTCTGATTGCTATGTGAATTGTCTTGTCCATGCAACGCCCGTCCATCCATCCCTATGCCTACCGCACTCGAATCCCACTGTTTACTGCTTTTGTTACTAGTGTCTTTGTTTTGCTGCTACTGTTACTTTACTATTCCTGCTACAAAACTGTTGATACTGATAAACTGCTGTGAGCAAGATTGTTTTCAGGTGCAGCTGAATTGACAACTCAGTTGTTAAGGCTGATAAGTATTCTTTGGCTCCCCTTGTGTCGAATCAATAAATTGGATTTCTCTTCCCTCGAAAATACTGCGATACACCCCTTATACTTGTGGGTCATCAAGACTATTTTCTGGCGCCGTTGCCGGGGAGCATAGCTTTATTTATCAAGTTCACTTGGATTCTCTATTGTTCGCTGCTTTCCATCCATAATGGGTAAGTCTCGTGATGGCAAAGTTCCTATTTTACCATCCACTACAAGAAGAGGTACGGTTCTGAACACCTCTACTGCGCTTGATTCACCGTCTGTTCTGAGTAAGTTCCTTACACCACCACATACACATGCTACACACACTGCTACTACTGCTGAATCTGAAACTTCTGATGCTTATGATGCTGCTTCTACTGTGCTTGATAAGAGTGGTTCATTAGGTCCTTTCCTAGATGCTACGATTGTTAGAATTATAGTTGGAAATACCGAAACTCCTAATGAACACACTGCTACACCTGTTAGCTCACCTGAGTCTTGTGAGAGTTATGATGCTGAGAAGATTATGTTGAGATGACTGATGAGTTTATTGAAGAATGTAGGAACACCCATGATAGGAGCGCTGCTAAGAATCTCCTTGAGAGGCGTACTATTAGACCCAAATTATCTCCTGCTGCTAAGTTTGTTGCTTCTCCTATAAACATTATAGATGAAGATTATGATTTCTCTCTCGATCTATCCTACATAGCTATTGTCAAGAAAGAACCTTTTGGCGGGACTAAGAATGAAAGTGCGGTAGCACATATGAATGAACTTTCTACCATGAGTGGCTTGTTTTCTGATGATATTAAAACTAGCCATCGATCGGCGCGGCGCATGCCGCGCCTGTATCTGAGCCCGTCATTAAGAACCCGTGGACTGAATCATACAATGTTTATTTGTTTTAAGTTCATCGTTAGAAGATTGAGAAATGGATCGCATGTGACAAAAAAAAGAATGAAGAAAAGGGAACGTGGTATCTCCTCTATGGCTTGCTTTAGTTGTAGCAGGTGCGCATGCTCGATTGATGCATTGTTTATCCATAGATTATTACTAATGGTTATTAGTTTGAGTTATCCTCGTCTGTTTATGTACCCTATTTTGCAGGATATATGTCTCACCATGTCAGTGTAACATGTCGGTTAGACGACGCTTTCCAGCCTTATCCTCTCCCCCTCCTTCCTCCTCTACTTGTCCACCCCCAGCCATAGATCGGGTCGTTCTCGAGCCCCTCCCACCGGAGTAGCCGGCTGGAGGTGGTAGAGGAGAGGCGCCGGAGTAGATGTAGGGTCTAGTAGTAGTAGGGTAGCTAGGTTTTGGCTCTATGCAGGGAGATGGCTGGTGGTTCTCTTGCTCAAGATCTGGAGCCGATGATGGCCTCTCTTCCTCGTCGCGGAACTCTGGCGATTGGAGTCAAGGGCGCTGAGGAGAAGTGCTGCTTCCTTCTCAAATAAAGGGGCTCCTTCCATCTCCTGCTAGCCAACCGCGGAGGCGAGGGGAAGGGGAGGAGAAGTGGGTGTGTTGGTGGAGCTTCAAGGCGGTGGTGGTTTCCTCCCTCTTCGACATGTAGACGCAACGATGGGGATTCAGCGGTGGTGGTCTCCTCCCTCTCTGGCATGTGGACACAACACTGGGTATTCAGCGGCGGAGCTCCATGTCGTGATTTGGAGGTGGAAGATGCTACATTTTGCTTCTTTGCAGTGACACTTTTTCAATAAGTTTCTCCATTTCCATGGATGCGATCTCTTGTCTTTGTTTCTCCTCTCAGCCGGCCAAGGTGGCGAGGGGCGGGAGAAAGGAGCTACTTCGACGACTTCTGTTGCAAGATGGGCCTAGGTGTCCTCATGGTGAAACTGCGAATCTTGGGAAACTGCGACTTCGACAGTGAATATCGAGCAACGGCGATAGGCCACCACTATCCTTGGCCACACACTTGGCCTAGCTGGACTTGAGCACGAGTTAGACTCGAGTTTGTTCATCCTCAAGGTGAGGATCCTCTCCTGCACCGATGCGACAGAGTCCGTTGTCTTAGGCACCCCAAGTGTTTTCATCCTTGGTGGCGCTAGGAGTGGCTGGATTTTGCGGCATGGCAGCAGAGCTCAAGGACTCGATCACGTTTCGGGGGTCGAGGAGATTATTTCTGCGGTGCGATTTGTAATATTCAAGGTCATCAATGTAAATACTCGGGAACCCCGAGGTCCTTTCTGTAACTTTGTACTCTCAACCTAGTTAATACAGTTTCCTGACCTTTCAGGGCCTTTTACCGTGCAAAACAATGTCAGTGTAACATGTTATTTCAAGGGAGGGGAGATAGCTGCACGTGGACACGTACACATTTTTTTATCGCGCATCAATCTAGTTAATGCAGTTTCCTGGCCTTTCAGGGCCTTTTACCGTGCAAAATAATATCAGTGTAACATGTTATTTCAAGGAAGGGGAGATAGCTGCACGTGGACACATACACATTTTTTTATCGACCCGTCTCTTTTCGTGTCCATGCCTAGAGTCACCTGTTTTATGGTTCTTTTGATGATGTCATACCATCGACACATGGTGCATGATTCCAGCCATACGGTAACGTGACTCAACTAAGTCCTTCTGTAGTGATTTTGCTTGCTTCAATAAGATATTTGTTTCCAGTTACCGTTTAGAAACGGATCAACTTTTCAATCCATTTCTATCGAGCAAGACTAAGCAATATGAAGGTGGTAATTTTGTATCTTTCACAATACTTAGGCTTCCATCACCTGCTACTCTTACGAAGCCATTAAGTTAGGCGCACTAAAGAAGGGGTTAAATAACTCTTTATTTCATGATGGATTCTCCGTACGGGGTACGTAAAGGAAGTTTTATTCTAGGAGGAATTTGTTAAACAAAGTAGTCTTCTTATTCTATTATATTCTTCAGGTGACTTGAATTTTAGTACGTAAGTAAGAGCAAAACAAAAGGATTTCACGGATGTGGTCTCGTGGGGTACTGTTCCCTTGGCCACGGCGGCCGACTTGACACTGCAAGCTCGTTTTAACGGTCCATGTTGAAAGAGAAAATACTAAATTAGACTACAATTTTTTATATCTATGCACAACACTGAAACCTTGTGCACACTTGTAATACCAAAGTGGCATGTGGCCATATCGAGAAATGCATTACGATGCAACATTTAGGTCAACAAAAATAGTAATTCTTTCATTAGTTACAAGAAAAATAATATAATCGAAGTAGCGGGTGGCTCATTTGCAATAGCGATATTAGGGGAGTGCTCTTTGAATGCTCTGATATACTCAATTCATGTTTACTATTCAAGTATATAGATGCTACACTGTGTGTAAGGTACAAAGAGAAATGTGTAGATATGAGACTACCAATATAAGTGTAATGGTGGCAATGGCGGGTGTTTTGCAGGTTTGTTCCCAGCTTGTGCATGTGCTTTAAGTAGGATCTTTCAGACGATCGACTTGGTAGTATCATCAAAAAATCCACATGGACTGAACAAGTTTAGTATCAAAACTGCATTGCAGATTTTATCAAATATGCTTTTACCGCTAAATAGAGAATATCATGTCTCAAGGGCATTATATAGCAGGAATAAAATTGCACTGTTAGTTAGTAACTAACAATAATATAGACCAAAGACAAAAGATAGATGTAATGAATTACAGCCTAATTAGCATGTTCCTAAATCCTTGAATGTACGACACGTAGGGACAAATCAAAAATGAACTTAACCAAGTAGTTCATTTGAGGAAAAGACACTTAGGCATAATATTAATTATTACTTACATGAGTGTGAAGAAGAAATAGATGATCTTAAGTGGGGGAAACTTATCATAATTATAGGCCCCATGAGCACAAAAAAAGCTATAATGTTGAAACAAACATCATTTTAAAAAAAAAGACACATAACTGGAAAGAGGTGTTATAACGAGAAAACAACTTAATGACCCCAAACTGTATTCTTTCCCATAAGAAAGTATCACCAAGATAATATTTTGTTAAAAAGAACACTCGTAGCAGTGAGCAACACAAAGCAAGATAAGACAACCAAACTAATTTAGCACGTAGTCTTAATAAGTACTTGGAATCCAGCAAATACAAATATTCAAGCAGTCAGCAACACAAAGCAAGATAAGACAACCAAACTAATTTAGCACGTAGTCTTAATAAGTACTTGGAATCCAGCAAATACAAATATTCAAGGTGTTCGTTTTCTACAAATTTTAGAACCACAATAATCAAGAGAGACCATGAGCTGTTAGAATTTCATTGACCATCACAGGGGTAGTGCGGCAGATAGTAAAGTAGAAAAAATATGCGCCACAATAAGTGCAGAAAATAGCGAAATATATTACAGTAGATACAAACACATGGTTCAGAAATATGAATAGCTAAACACGTATACGAGTACCATTCTGGTTCACAGCATAAGCTTTTAATTTTACTTATTACATGTCTTATAATTAAATGCCAAAGCACAATTGACTCCATGATCATAGAGATCACTACTCAAAATGGAACACCGGATGTAATGGTCTCAGTTTGAAGAACATAGGACGATTAAGATTAGTGGTGACAACCGGAGTGTCAAGGAAGATGTCACTATACAACAACCGGAAGAGTTAGGTTCTCTGATACAATCTTGTGAATATGACGGGTGTAATCACATACAACATCCATCGATCAATCACAGGTTTTGGTAACCTCTTTGAGCTGCCTAGTCTTCTCTCCAATTTTTTCATCCTTCTCTTTAATCTATCAGAGAAGAACTTCAATCATCTTCTATTTTTCCAGCTCAGCTAGCTGAAGTATTCTGGTTCAGCCTCCATCAAGCTGCTAATATGGAGGACCAGACATGTCATTTATCGCGAAAAAGGGATTAAATATTAAGTTGAGAGGTTCATGATCTTGATTCAGGCGATAGTTTCTATTCTAAGACCATGCCTGCAGTTTCAGTAGATGTGCGAAAGTAGATGAAGATCTATCACAGGACCAACGAAGCACTGAAGCAATAGGCCTATGTAAATTCATGTTAAGCTTCTGAGCTAAGTGAGAAGTCGAGGACTTTTACTTACCATACCAAATACCAAATTAGTGTTGGATAGTACCTTTAGGTTGCGCCATATCCTACCACCACCTAGTTATAACAAATACACAAAAAATATCCATTTGTCTAGGAACGAATGTTTCACCAACAGTAATTTGATCTAAATTTACTTGATTTTCTTCAGGTAGTAGGGTTATGACTATATAGAGCTGGTTTAAAGCAAGAATCTGGTTAATAAACTAGATCTACTGTTGTTAATCCAATACTCAAGTACCAACAGAGGGCTCTTCGGCTTGGTAATCTCCTAATTTTGTCAAATATCTTGGCGGTCCAAAATATTCATATCCAGACTTGCATAGACTGGACTATCTGAGTTGGAAGATATAAACTAAAATTGAATCGTTCATAGTATACTGAAGGATGCTCAACCATTGACATTCATCTACTGAAACATGTATCAAGTCCTTAGCTTCCATACTACCTCCTAGACAGACATTGGGCATTCCAAGCTATAATAAAGAAAAAGCTTTGACTACCTAATGAACACAAAATTAAAACCTGCAACACTGGGAATTCTACATTAGCATTCCCTTGTTATTATAGTTGCTAAAATACATCCGCGGATGGAACAATAACCTTTTGTGTGCAGTGACCCTTCCAACCTAGATAGTGCTCAAATCTTGTTTCCTACAATAGTCGAATGCTCAAACCAGGATCACTATAAGAAAAGCATCATAGAGAAAGAAAGATATACTGGAAATATAATTGAAGAAATATAAAGATTGCACAAAGTCAACTCAACAATAAAGGAAAAATATTCATCTCAATTATTTTTATAGCTCAGAGGAATCAAAGAACTAACAATTGTGTATATTGCCCACGTGTTGGGAATTGAACGTTCTATTTTTTATAGAGCTAATAAAGAATAAATATTATATACTATCTTTATAGAATCTCCAGGAGAGAAATAAAAGAAACTGCTCAGTGAAACTAGATTATCAATATACAGTAACTTTAGTGTGGCCATGTTCAATGCTTCCGTTATAGTTATTTTGATGCCATCTTATGAAAAAAGCGGCATGGATTCCCAACCGCAAGAGAGGAGAGTTTTCAAAGATTGCAGAGCAGGCACATACCAATTATGAATAGAAACAATGGGTTTTTTCTATATTCTAGAAACTAATCATCACCATGAACAAGATTATGAGTTATTAGGAAATGCCTATAGCAAGCATCTAGACTATTAATTTGGTCAAGGAGGTTTTCGTTTGCGACGGACCTTTGTCCGTCGTACGCCCTACAATACAGTCACTAAAAAACTGCAACCCGATCGCTATAAAAACCCGGTACGGATAGGTACATATTTTTATCTATGCCGTGTTCAGGCAGGACGCGGCAGTAGAGTTGAAGCGAGCGGAAGCCAGAGAGCCACCCCCTTCATGATTTGATTTGTGGTTGGTGGCCACCTTGGCGACTACGGTAGGCCTCTAGCAGTGGCAGAAATATGGGCTCTTGTAGGCCTTGCCGCCCAATTCCCCTCATCTGAGATTGATGTCGGCACCGTGTTGTGTCGCACGACTCCTGACGCTCCCTCCGGCGACTACTGCTAGGAGGAAGGCCATGGGAGGGTTGGTCGTCTTGTGATTGACCCATCCTTGCCTCCAGGGTCCAGGGCTGCTCAAGCCCTCCGTGGACGTCAAGGCTGGCGTGTACCCGGCGGTCGAGGCCCTTAAGATGGAGGCATGCGCAGTCGCGCATAGGCTGCTGGCCGCCATCGTGTCTGGCAGCACCACCGCGCACGAGGATATGCAGAGACGCTCGGGAAAAGATCATCCTATACTGAAATTTGCAGACATAAATGCAGGCATCGGTGGCATATTGAGTTGGAGGAAGTGCAGACCTGCAGATGCCAGTACATTTACATCTTTGGATCATTATTTTCTGACTCCCCATTCAAGGTTTCGTTCATGGGTGTAGCCAGACACACCCGTTCTGCTTCGCTTTTCTCATGCGCAATTGCTAGGTTCTAAAGATGAGAAAAAATCATCTTATACAACGATCTGCTCTTACGGGTCAAAATTATAGTCAATCTTAATCCGTGTGTGCATGTTTAACTTTGTGACCCTCTCTATTAAATAAACAATATAGTATTTCTTACCACATGCAGTTTGCTAAAGTTATTTGGGTATGTTGCGAGTTGGAAGAGAGCATTTGCTCCCTGTATCCTATTTTAATGAAGATGCCATTCAAGATTCAAGGTTCCAAAAAATTCAGTTTTTACATTCAATTGTTTGCTATTCCATTTCTTTCAAATATAATTACGAATTTCTTTTCCACAGAAATATTGGAGAACAATGTATAGCAGAATGGCTGGTGGCAAGAAGTTCACTAAGAGACAGTAATATTAAGGCAATTGGAGCAACGGTAACTTAACGATTGTGTTATCTCATTGTTAGCCAAGGAAATAAGCAGCACTGAACCTAAAATATAAAATAGTTAGCTGGAACCAGTAGAAAATGAAGGAAAAATATCCAGAGAAGAAATTTTATGCAAAGAACATAACAATGATTGAAGCAGAAAACGAAAGAATTAGTGGAAGAATGGTATTTCACGAACATATAGTAATCTTATGTGGTAGTTTGCCGCAGATTAATCTATATAAAAGTGGTGCATATCTGGAGCAGATGGATACTAAAACTGTTAGGTTAGTCTTCAAAGAATTAGAATGCATTCCATTAGAAAAAGTACAGAAAGATCTGAAAACCAGAGATATTTGCGACCTGTAATCCTTAGAAAAATCAAATCAGCCCTACAACTGAAAATCAAAATAATTATTTCACCTATACCTAGTAGTACCTACGCATCATAATTGTCCTTTATTTATAAAGTTACTGAGACATCATACTGTTGTTGAGGACCTAGAAATATTGACGTACCCTATTGTTGTTGAGGACATGGAGCTAAACAGTGCAACTAAAATCGGTACGATAATATCATAGTATGATAGTTTTATTCTGCTATTTTAGACTGAAAGACTAATGCAGCAAAGAAGCAAACCTACTGAATCCAGCCAAATGGTAAATGTATGATACGCTTTTGTTTACAAAATCTGCCTTTATACTTAGCTTGGTTGGAACAAATTACGCATCACCTTACTTTGTAACTGCAAGTAAAAACTTTTGTTAGAGCTTCTACAATATCTTATAAGTCAAAAAACAACTAAAAATATAAATATGAAAAAAATCGAAGTAGCACCATGATCTCTCAAAGAGCTTCATCCATGTGTACCTGAACATTTAACCGTGGCAATATGACTGTCAAGTGTCAGATTAACTTGGTTATACTATTATATTTGGAAACTAACGTCTAGGGCAATGGAGATAAGTTTTCTTCGAACATCTTTCCATACTAATTGGTTGGCTCGCCCCATGGCTGCAGATAGTCCTCCTATTTGATTTCGTATAGATGGCTCCTAATGCTTGGCAAAAAATACCAGACACGTAGAAAAGGATATGTCATATGCCTGATTTTTTAGTACAGAATGATTATTATCAAGTTTGATGGAAGATTGAGGAGTACCATACAACAGTGAAGTGTGATCAAATCTTATGAAATCTGAAACCTGGCTTTATAACAAACTTATATCACCTACATAATGAGAAGTAGGCATAGCTTGATGAATTTATCAGAGGGCAGCTCACCTCAGAATCCACTCTCTCTCAGCAAAAAAATGGACAGAACTCTGAACAGGCAGGATTTAGATTGTCCGACATGAAATGGGAACCAGTGGCTCGCAGATAATATATCTCATGTCAAACCGAACTGGGACGCTCAGGATAATGTTCTGGCTATTTATTCGTAGTGTCACCTTACATTTTTTACCTAGCACAAATCAACAAACAGGGAAATTAAAAACATTACCAATGAAAGTAAACATATTGGCATCACGATCAGTTTATGGCTAGGTAAACTTCCCTCCTTTGAGTGTCCATATCAACTACATAATTGTTTTTTCAAGGTACGAATAGCCTAGTGCAGCACCATATGCTCCAGGCCACTGACATAATAATCTCCATATTGAAAGGGGCAGCCAACATATTTTGAATACTGCTATGAATTGAATTTATAGCTCTAAAATCTCGGTCTAACATGTGTAGGCAAACTGCATTGAAAGAACGAATGCTCTCATGTCTCAGTTTTCAATTCGTTGCACAAAATACACAACTATAATCTTTTAAAAGAAATTCCACGATGCAGCAAGCCTCTTGTATGAAGCCTATCCATAAATAAAAAACTAAGAAAAAAGTGTTCCAGATGACTGCATGATTTCCATAACAATAAAAATTTATAGGGATGCCAGTGTCTAGTGTGAACTTATATATACCTGGAGGTGCTAAAACTTGGAGTATTCCAACACACAAGAACCGATCTAGGCTTGCTTGGAGATAATAAATACTGGCAGTGCGGGCCTCCACTCAACGGGCACGATGGAAAATATTGCCCGGTTTATCACATTTGAAGACCTGCAGGATAAAACAAACATTGAACTTCCAGAAAGCAAAGGATATGTTGCTTGCTGTAGAATTTGTCCCTCTAAAATATCAAGAAAAAAATGTAGATGCCCATTTCAAACCGACTTCCAAAGATCATGGCGATAAATCTAGGAAGAATTTGGGGAAGCCGCAAAAATGAAAGTTGTAGATCTCCTCAAGATCTACAATTTTGCTGAAGGGAGTTTTCTCAGAGGAAGCCCGTGGACGCTGTAAAAAATTCGAGAAGGGGGGCCTGGGAGATGTACGTGCTGAGCCTCTACGTCGTTTGCGCTCCTGAGCGCGGCGGCTGAGGCACGCGCACGGCGAGCTGCACGAGCAGAGGAGAGCCAGGGAGAGAGAAGGGAGAGGGGACATGGCCGTGGCTCACCGTGGGGGTACCGGAGAACGTGGCTCGACGGGGAGAAGGCGAGGGAGGCGGCGACGGTGGTGACGGTGGCCGTGGCGTCGGCGGTGGCTGCAACGACGGTGATCGTGGCGTCGGCGGTGGCTGCAACGTCGGCGACGTGGAGTCCCACCGTCCTAATCACCAGCCGTGTCTGCTGCTCTTCGCTGAATTCGCTGGCACTCAGCGATGGTGGGCTCGAGCTCGCGGAGGGCTTGAGGTTCCCGGGATGGGGGGATTGGTCCGCTGATGTCGCCGCATCCGCTGCTGAGAGAGAGAGAGAGAGAGAGAGAGAGGAAGATGAGGTGAGGCACAAAGCAAAATTGGAGTAGGCGGCGGCTGGGCAGGATCAGATCGCTGGAGACGGGCCAGCCAAGGAGAGGGCCAAAACGGCGGTGGCCAGCAGGAGGAGCGGCGCCGGCAGCCGGCCGAGAAAATCGCGGGGAGGCGCACCGCGTATGGGAGGCTCCTTTGCCCCGTATTTACCAGGTGGTGCTGTTGGGCATGAAAAGAAAAGGAGAAGGCGAGGAAGAGAAAGAAGCACGGGAGGATTCCAGAGAGGTGGAGACAACTTGAGGCGAGCCACGTAGGAGGCATCAGGAATCATACGTGTGAGACTCGCTAGGACTGAAGCAAGTCAAAGTGACACGACCACATGAATCGATTTGGTCTTCTGTAACTGTAGCCCACCACTCACGCAAACAAACAACAACACCAATTAAGGAAGGCAGCCCGTGCCGGTAGTAGCATTCAAGAGAAAGGCAAGAAGCCAACAGAAACAATCAGACGCCAGGAACAGAACGCTCAGACGCCCCGGTCACCAAAGAAGAAGGAAAACGAACGCAAAAGAGGGCACACGTCAACACCTCATAAATCAAAACTGGACTCAAAAATCTGACAAAAAAGAGAAGCAACCAACCTTAGGATAGTATGTATGCGTACTTACTTTGTTGCTAAGATTTTCCCTTTTTCACTAAAAGGAGAAGCTAAAACTTGGTTTGGTAATTTACCTCCTGGATCTATTGATAGCCCTGAGTGCTTGTTTAATACTTTTCTGCAAAAATATTTTCCTCCTAGTGCTAGACATACTGTTTTGCAGGAAATTTTTGAGTTTAAACAGAGAGAAAAAGAGGTATTGCCCGAATCTTGGGCAAGGTTTTGTGCTTTGATTCATGCACAGGCTGGAAGTCCATTACCTAAGAATGAACTACTTGATATATTTTATAATGGACTAACCGAAGAATCTAGGACATACCTAGATAGTTGTGCTGATTGTGTTTTCAGGAATAGAACTTCCAAGGAAGCTAAGGAATTAATGGCAAAAATAAGCAAGAATTATGAAGATTGGACTCCTACTAAACAAGTTACACCTGAAGTAATTGTGCCTGAACCATCTATTCCGGTGCCTATTCCAACATCAAAGAAGAGGGGAGTTATTGAATTAAATGATGAAGTGATGAAGGAAGCTAAGAAATGTCTTAAGGAGAAGGGAATTAAAGCTGCAGATGTCAAGAATTTACCTCCTATAGAAGAGTTATGTAAACCTATTCCCTATTCACCCACTATTGAGGTACACTCTCTCCAACACTTTGATGAAGGTGATATCCCTTACTTGAAACCTCCTGATCAATGCTTAGAAGAATTTGATATCTTTATTGTTAAGCAAGATAACTTTAATAAAAGGGTGCAAAATCATCTAATGGAAAACACTAGAGCTATTGTTGAGTTGAAATATATTGTGGAAAGAACCTCTAATGATGTTAAAATCATTGTTAAACACTTTCAAATGGTTCAAACTCAAATAGATCAACTCGTTAAAGTGCAAAACGACTTGCTAGTTAATGCTGCTAAAGAAAAACATGCTTATGAAATTAGAACTAGAAGTGGTGCTGCTACCCAGGATCCTCTATATCCTGAGGGGCATCCCAAAAGAATTGAGCAGGATTCTCAACAAGCTGAAAATAGTGGTTCTACTCGTAAGAAAAGGAAAAAGAAACATAAAACTATTGTAGAACCCTCTGAACCTGCTATAGATCCTAATAGTATATCTATCTCTGATGTTGAAACTGAAAGTGGTAATAAAGAAAATGTTGTTCCTAATGAAGAAAAAGTTGAAGAAGAATCTGAAAACCACACTAAGAATACTAAATACACCAAAGAAGATTTTATTGCTAAGAAACATGGCAGTGAAAGAGAACCTTGGGTCCAAAAACCTATGCGTTTCCCTGATAAGAAACACAAGTCAAAGAAAGATGAACACTATAATAAGTTTTGTGAGTGGATGAAGCCTTTATTCTTGCAAATTCCTTTGACCGATGCTATTAAATTGCCTCCTTACTCAAAGTATATGAAGGACATTGTCTCGAATAAAAGGAAGATCCCTAATGAAGAAATTTCTACTTTGCTTGCTAATTATTCCTTCAATGGTAAGGTTCCTAAAAAACTTGGAGACCCAGGGATTCCAACTATCCCTTGCTCTATTAAGAACAGTTATGTTGGAACTGCTTTGTGTGATTTGGGAGCTGGAGTTAGTGTTATGCCTTTCTCTCTCTATAAGAGGCTTCAACTTGAAAAACTGATACCAACTGATATATCTTTGCAAATGGCTGATAAATCTACCACTATTCATGTGGGTATATGTGAGGATGTACTTATTCAAGTGGCTCATAATTGCTTGATATTAACTGATTTTGTTGTGCTTGAGATGCCTGAAGATGATAATATGTCTATTATTCTTGGGAGACCTTTTCTTAATACTACAGGAGCTGTTATTAATTGTAATCAAGGAAAGGTGACCTTCAATGTTAATGACAAGGAAGATACTATCTATTTCCCCAAGAAGATTGAAAGGACTTATGGTTTAAATTCAATTGAACATGTGGAAGGCATTCAAGTTGGAGAAATATATTGTCCCATACCAAAAGAAAAATTTGAAACTATTATGATTGGGACCATTGCTATCAAGGTTGAGGTAACATAATCATTAGTGGAATACAAAGTTTTGTCTCATATGCAATTGTTTTGGTAGCAAGACTTGATCAACCTTGCTAACAAAAGGATTCCATTGAACAAAACAATGTTTTCATTATGATTATCTCCGCTTATTTCTATCCTTTATTTTTTAGTTTTTGCTTTCGTTTAGTTTCCTTTGTGTTGTTAGTTTGCTTGCATGCTAGAACTTCTGTAGTTCTAGCCTTGTTTTTGTCCTTGCATCATGTTTCCAAAAAGAAAAAAATCTGTCTGTCAAAAAAAATCATTCTTCTATTTCTGAAAAATGCCCAAAAATAAAGTGTCTCGAAAAATTTCAGAAAATTCATATTAATTTTTTACCTGAAAAAAGGGGCAGAGGAGTACCTGGTAGGTACCAGGGGGGCCCACCAGGCAGGCACACCATGTGGTGGCGCGGCCAGCCCTGGGTGGCGCCATGCCCTAGTGTGGGCCACCCCTGGCCCCCCACTACCTCTCTCTCCTGCCACTTTCTTCTCTCTCCCGAGTAAGCTCCAGTTCATAGCTCGAAATCGCGTTCTCTCTATGCTTGCCCTCGATTTCTTCGATCTCTTTGCTCAGCCCATCTTTCTTGCTGAAATTTGGAGCAATTGTTCCTTGGTATGTGACCCCTCCCCTTATCCAAGTAGATTTGTGTTTAGTGGATTGTATGTTGAGTATTTTGCTGCTGTAGGTGACTGGTTTTGAGGGCTTGTAAGCTTGTTTGATGCTTAGAGATATAGTTTTGATGCATGTTTAGGCCTCTTGCTAGTCCCTGTGAGTAGAATCCTTCATTATATTTGCTTTGCAATCACTTGTTTAATAGGTGTTTAAATTTCAGAATAGAAGATGAGTGAACACCACCTAAACCGACATGAGCTTTGGGTGCCTGATGTCATGAAGGTCCACCGGGAGGAGGAAGTTTTTCCCTCCATTTATCCATGTTCTGAGTTCATGAGAGCTGCAGGAATTATACAAGATTTCCACACTTTGGTTTCGAATGCGTGGTTAGAGAACTTTTTGGAAGACGAACCTTGTCAATTTGTGAAGCTAACCATGTCCGTGGTGCAGGATTTCAAATTTAGTCACTCTTTGCCTAACCCCATGGTCCATTACAAAATTTACAATATGGCTGTCAACCTTTCTCTTGATGATTTTTGTGTAGCTATTAAGGTACCTCAATGGGGATCATGTAAGAAGATTAAAGAGAGACCGGAACCACTCATGGATTTATAGCAGAAATTTGTCAAGGGAGTAGCTTCTCGAAGGAGAATGGAAAAATCCGTAACATTCATCTTCCCTCCGTTCGCTACTTTGCCTACTTTATTGCCAAGTGTGTTCTTGCTAGGAAAACTGCCAATAAGTTATCTTCGTTTGATTTAGCATTTATCTCTGCTGCTCTTAGACGAGATAGGTCCTACAACTTGGGTGCTTTGATAGCTTTCCGTCTTGCTGCTAACCGTGAGAAGGGTGGAATTTGTGGAGGCCTCATTGCTTCTCGTTTGCTAGCATTGCATGGTTTAGTGCCTCATTCTCTAGACCTACAGTTTCCCATAGAGAGGCTTGATTTTAATTCCATGGTACAGCATAAATTTATTTCCTCGTGGGCTAGCTTGAGTGAGTGGTCTTAGGAAATAACCTTTCTCAAAGATGGCTGGAGAAAGAGCAAGTCCGAGCATGTTGTTCTTTTGCCTGCACCTATTTTGTTTAACCTTGATAACAGGGAAGGATGGTCCCTCACTGAGGAGGAGCTTGACACGTACTTGGGAGAGCTCTCCCAACAGGAGCAGGACACTAGAAGGGAGGTCACGGATGATTCGGTCCAGCCCTCGAATGAGGGAGAGTCTTCATATCAGCAGCCCGCTTATGATTGGAGAGCTTCTTCTTCCTCTCATGGGCCCAGTTACGACCATTCTTACCAAGATCCGCCCGCTTGGAACCCCTATTCTTACATGGATCGATACCCACTTAGGCCAAAAGCCTAAGCTTGGGGGGAGGTACGCCGACACCGCACTCATCTCCATATCATGTTGCGTCGGTTCTTTGTATATTCATGTTTTCGTTCTCTTTCTAGTTTTCGTTCTTCTTTGCTTTTGCTTTCTAAAAACACAAAAAGACCAAAAATATTTTTGTTGTTTCTCTTTGGTTTGCTTCTTCTTTTTGCTTTGGTTTGCTTTTTTCCTTTTTGCTTTGTTTGAACTATTTGAAAAACCCAAAATGATTTTGCTTTGCTTGTTTTTCTCTTTTGGTTCTTGATTAAAAATCGAAAACACCAAAAATATTTGTCGTTCTTCTTTGGTTTTTGCGAGTTGGCTACAGGGTTCGGCAGTTCTCGGTGGATTATTGGTTTCATATTATTATTCAAGCCACACAAGTGAAGGGCAATAATGAGGATCAATGACAACTTGAGGCGTGGTAAGAGGCTGGTAATGAACTCTATTTGTTTTCATTTTTGTACATATACTCATTATTGTGAGCTTGCTTAGTCCGTTCATGTAGAGTATATGTTTTCTTTGGATGCTTAGTAGTTCTTGCTTTCTTGTGATTAGATCCAGCTCGCTAATAGTTTGTAGCATGTCTCGTGAATGTTTGCTTGCATTACTCTATTCATAAATTGGTATGACACTGTGGTCTCCTCCTCTGAATGTTTCATTTGATCGACTTGGCACATGCTCACGCATGCACATGACTGTAATAATCAGTTAAGCCTTGACGAATTATTTTGCCTTGAGGATCTTGAATCATTTTCATGCCATGAGTAGTCTTGTTTTGTTGTAAGCATGATAATGACAGCTATTGCTCTCTCGTTTGTCGCTCTCTTACTATTGCTAGCCTTCATTTCCACTGAGTGTTTTACTCATGTTTCCAACTCCCTAAACCAAATATTTCCAAAGTGTCCACCATACCTACCCATTAGCATCATTTGCTACTTCCGTGCATATTCAATATGCCTTGTTTTCTTCCGAATAAAATGTTTGCTTGTTATGAAAAAGTTAGTTAGTAAAGCTCTCACGAACTTGATGGCACGCTTTATTTTCTTGCACTTAATTAACCTGAACCATTGTGTCCTTCTTTGTTGTGCATATGCTTGCGCTTTATGAGTTGAAGTTAGCAGAACCATGTATCATGGGGACCGCTTTCAGCGCTTCATAGGTACTTTGTACTTAGTTGATATCATGTTCTTTTGCTTATGGATCCCGGCGGTGTGAAATAAAAGTGGAACTTGTAAGATCATGGATTTTGTATCTATGTTAGAGAAACGCCTGGGTCACTAGCCTAAGCCATGCCTAATCATGGTGGAAACTTGCAGCATAACCATAATGAGCATTCTATGAAGCATCCTCAATAAAAATCTATGCACATAGTAAATAAAAAGATCGCTGAGATGCTCATTGTCTGCTTGCCTTGTATTTTGATTATGGGATAGCTCCCGTGTCATGTGCAAGGGGTACCCCGTTGGCGGTTCTCTATGATACGTATATACTTACAATGACAAGAGCTTACTTGTGACTGAAGTTGAGTAGCATGAGGATCAGTCTTCGTAAGTAAGGGGCATGAGACTTCAATTTATAACTTGCCAAGCATATCCTCTTAGTTGTGTCACTTGCACCTTAACCACATTAAAGATTCTTATGATAGGGGCAATGAGAGCTCAAAGCTAACGAGTACCATACTTTCAGCATTTGGAAGCCTTTCAAAATTATTCAAAACCTTTTTCTTCTACTCGTTGAGTCTCCACTTATTCTTTGAGCACCTTCTTGAGAGCATAGTTGTCATTCTTTATGTTTGTTTCATTACTTGATTATTCATGTTATGACTTTGATGCTTGTATCCTTGATATCTTTACTTCTAGTCATCATTTGAACTTCAGAGGTGCCTTGACATTCATAATCAAAGGCAAGCGAGATACCACCCTATCATACCTTTCTATGAGCATTGTAATGTTGCTTATGTTCGTGCTTTATGCTACTTATTATTCTTGAGTTGGAATCTCTTCATAGCTTGCAATGACTATTGAGTAAACTCAGTTGCATACTCTTTATTATGAATTGTCTAAGTAGTTGATCACATTGCTGAGATTATTTACACATATGAAGCAAATGTGTTCGTGAAAGTTCTTTTATCGCACTCAGTTTTCAACTGAATTGCTTGAGGACAAGCAATAAGCTAAGCTTGGGGGAGTTGATACGTACAAAACGTATCTACTTTCCCGAACACTTTTGCTGTTGTTTCTCCTCTATACTTGTGTGATTTCGATGCAACTAATGCGAACTAACGCTGTTTTCAGCAGAATTGCCTTGGTGTCTACTTTTTTGCACAGAAAATCAACTATCAAGAAAAATCCCGGAAAATATGCCAAAAATCCTATTTCACCCGAAGACTCCAGGAGCCAGAATACGAGACGGAGAGGAGCCCTGGGGTGGCCACACCACCTGGTGGCGTGGGCCAGGCCGGGCCACGCCAGGGGGTGGTGTGGGCCCCCTAGGCACCCCCTCTGCCTCTCTCTTCGCCTATAAGGAGCCTTCTGACCTAAAAACTTCGGGGGGTTTGACGTTTTTCCAGAAGGAGTTCCGCTCCGCCGCCACCACCAGATTCCACGAAACAGCACCAGAAACTCCGTTCTGGCACCCTGCCGGGACGGGGAATTGGAGGAGATCATCGCCATCATCATCACCATCGCTTCTCCATCGACCATCCATGTTTCCCCCATCTATGAGTGAGTAATCCCCCGCTGTAGGCTATGGGGATGGTAGGGATTGGATGAGATCGTTCATGTAATGGCATCAGATTGTTAGGGCATAGTGCCTAGTATCTCTATTAGTGCTTTATGACTTTGTTGCAACTTTGTTGTGCTTAATGCTTGTCACTAGGGCCCGAGTGCCATGATTTCAGATCTGAACTTATTATTGATTCATCATGATAGTATTGTTTTGGGTCTTATCTACAATTTGTTTACACACGTCGTTGTCCGGAACCTATGGTCTCGAAGTGACAGAAATCGGGGTAGCCGGAAGGGAAAGGCTTTGATGTGAGGATCACATGTGTTCACGGAGTGTTAATGCTTTGCTCCGGTGCTTTATTAAAAGGAGCACCTTAATTGCCAGTAGTTCCCTAGAGACCCCGCTGCAAACGGGCTGGCAGGACAAAAGATATTGTGCAAGTTCTCATTGCGAGCACGTATGACTATATATGGAACACATGCCTAGGATTGTCTAATACTTGGGTGTTTTATCTTATTTATCTGCAATTGCCCTATGTTCTGATTGCTATGTGAATTGTCTTGTCCATGCAACGCCCGTCCATCCATCCTATGCCTACCGCACTCGAATCCCACTGTTTACTGCTTTTGTTACTAGTGTCTTTGTTTTGCTGCTACTGTTACTTTACTATTCCTACTACAAAACTCTTGATACTGATAAACTGCTGTGAGCAAGATTGTTTCCAGGTGCAGCTGAATTGACAACTCAGTTGTTAAGGCTGATAAGTATTCTTTGGCTCCCCTTGTGTCGAATCAATAAATTGGGTTTCTCTTCCCTCGAAAATACTGCGATACACCCCTTATACTTGTGGGTCATTAGCCAACTGGCCGACCACCGACCTTGTCCCTTCGCCTATAAGAAGCCCCTGGGACGAAAACCCTAAATCGACCAGCCTCTAGCCACGAAAAGTTCCGCAGCGCCGCCGCCACCGAAGGAGAGATTCGGGGGATAGAAAGTCTCTGTTCCGGCACCCTGCTGGGACAGGGAAGTGCCCCCAGAGCCATCTCCATCGATCTCCACCACCATCTCTATCGATGTTGCTGATTCTCATGATGTTGAGGGAGTAGTTCTTCCTCGAGGCTAAGGGTTCTACCGGTAGCTAAGTGTTCATCTCTTTATCTATGCATGATCATATTGTGATCATGAGCTTTGTAATCAAGTAGATCCACCTTGCTACTCAAGTGCTTTAATAGATCTCTGCTCTCCCCATGTGTGTGAAACTAACAGCGTGCACACCATGGTGGCACTTAGGCTAGAGATTACAAATACTTGTTATGAATTATATTTGGAGTTGGATGTTTCTACGAAATTGTGGTGTTTGTTGGAACCATCTAGTGCTCAAGGTGACAGTGTGGGGTTATCTAGATGGGGAAAGCGAACTTTGAGGTGTGCTGTTATAGCCCTACCATTGATTAGAGTGTCCAACCGGAGAGTAGTTAAGAGTAGTATCATAAAGAGAAAATATTTATATGAGAGTGTTCACTAGTGAAAGTATGATCCCTAGGCCTTGTTTCTAAGCATTGAAACACCGTTTGCAACTAAATCTGTTACATGTTTGCTTGCTTCCATCTTTATTTCAGTTTGCCTTTAGTCTCTTCCACGCCATCAAGCTATTTTCTGGCCCCGTTACCACTTATAATTATCCATACCACTTGTATTTCGCTATCTCTTCGCCAAACTAGTGCACCTATACACCTGACAAGTGTATTGGGTGTGTTGGGGACACAAGAGACTTCTTGTATCTTGATTGCAGGGTTGCTTGAGAGGGGATACCTTTGACCACTTCCTCCCGGAGTTCGATAAACCTTGGGTGATCCACTTAAGGGAAAACTTGTTGTTGTTCTACAAACCTCTACTCTTGGAGGCCCAACAACTGTCTAAAGAATAGAAGTGCGTAGACATCAACATCCTTCAGGCGACTTGGCCTGGAAATGTTGAGTATAGCCTTAATCTTGTCCCGGTTCACCTCTATGCCCCTTTGGGACATGATGAAACCTAACAATGTTCCGGTTGGTATTCCAAAGAAGCACTTCTTTGGATTAAGCAATATGTTGTATTTGCGTAGATTGGCAAACGTTTCCTCCAAGTCGGAAATTAGAGTTTCCTTGTTTTTGGAAATTACCGCTATGTCATCCACATATGCATGTACATTGCGTCTGATTTTGTCATGGAGGCAACACTGCATAGTGCGTTGGTACATAGCTCCTGCGTTCTTGATCCCAAAAGGCATCATAATGAAACAGAAGGTTCTGAAGGGGGTATGAATGAAGCTTTTTTACTTTGTCCGATTCCTTCATCCAGATTTGGTGATAACCGGAATATGCGTCGAGAAAACATAGGAGTTCGAAGCCTGCTGTAGAATCGATAACTCGATCAATTCTAGGCAGAGTGATGGAATATTTGGGACAAGTCTTGTTCAAGGCGGTATAATCAACACACATCTTTAAATTAGTGGTGTCCTTTTTAGGGACCATTATAGGGTTGGCCGACCAATCAGTATGGATGGCCTCTTCTATGAATCCGGCTAACTCGAGTAGGGCTAGTTCCTTAGCAATTGCTTTTCACTTTTCATCGCCAAAACATCATAAGGACTGTTTGAAGGGTTTAGCGTTTGGGTGTACATTTAGAGAGTGCTCGGCAAGTTCCCTAGGTACTCCGGTCATGTCAGATGGCTGCCATGCGAAGATATCTTGATTGGCTTGGAGGAACTCGACGAGCGTGCCTTCCTATGCGTGGTCTAAACCTACACCTATCTGGGTCACCTTGGAGGGGTCATCATCCTTCAATGACATCGTCTTCATCTCTTCCGTTGCCTTGAACTCCGGAGTCGGCTTTGTCACCTCCTTCTTTGTTGCGGGCATCACGAATGGGTCGATGGTCTTCTTGATCTCCTAGTACTGTTGGGCATGCAGTACAGCTTTAGCAAAGGCGGCATTCTCGTCCTCGCATTCTCGTGCTTTGTTTGGGTCTCCCCTGATGGTGATCATGCCCTTGGGACCTAGAATTTTCATCATATTGTAAATGTAACATGGACGAGCCATAAAAGCCTAGTAAGTCGGCCATCCGAAGATAGCGTGGTATGCGCTCTTGAACGAGACCACTTCAAAGGAAAGTGCTTCCGTCTGATAGTTCTTTAGAGTTCCAAAAGTAACATCCAAAGTGATCTCTCCTCGAGAATTTGCTTGTCTTCCGGGGACAACTCCGTGAAAGATCACAGAGCTATGATTCAGCTGAGTTTCCGAGATCCTCATCCGACGCAGCGTTTCGACGTAGAGGATGTTGATGCTACTGCTACCATCCATTAGGGTCTTGGAGAAACCATAGTCGTCAATAAGTGGATTGACCACTATAGCGTACTTTCCTCGCCTGTGCAACTTAGGCAGATGATCAGCGCGGTCAAAGGTGATTGTCACTTCTGACCAGTCCAAAAACTGAGGGATAACCAGAACAATTGTGTTGAGCTCATGCATTCATGCCTTCTTGACCTTAGCTGGTTGAGACCCAAGGAATGTGACGTAAGTGTCTTTCTTCGTTGGGAAGGTCTGCTTTCCATCCGACTTGGGATTTGAAGGCTCTTCTTCCTCCATGTAGGAATCTTCCTTGTTCTCCTTTTCCTTCTCAGAATTTTTCTTTCCTTTCCTTCGCTTGGCCCTATAGCCAGCGGATTCGTCTTTCTTGATGTCATCATTGAAACGACACTCGACATTTGTGTGGGACGAGCCCCCATTGGCATCTAAGTGATGCACACACGGATTGTTGGCAATGTCGACCCAAGAGTAGGTTTTGCCAGGTTGCTGATCTCCTCTACCCTGGACTCTAGATATCCCATGACCGTGGCCGCGCCCTCCTCGTCCTCCAGACCCGAAACTAGCGTTAACTACTACTATTTTCACGGTGGGTTTTTCTTCCGAGGTGTTTTTGCGCTTCTGAGTTTGTTGCTTCGAGTGTTTTGCCGACTGTGGTACAACCAAGACGTTCAGTAGTCCTTCTGCATCATCGTCGGCATCCGCATACTTGCTTGTTGTCTCTATCATCTCTCCCAGATCGGTGACCTTGTCGTACTTCAAGCAGTGATGTAGTAAACCAATTGGGAGTCCTGCAATGAAAGTTTCAATCGTAGTTTGATCGTTTACTCCTTCGCAGGAGTTCTTGGTGTCAATCCATCGTCCGAGATAATCTCGGCAAGTTTCTCCGGCTTTCTGGGTGCAACACTGTAGGTCTCCTACCGTACAGGGCCTCCGATATGTGCCTTCGAAATTCTGAAAGAACGTGCTCTGCATGTCATACCAGCTATGGATGGTGTTTTCTGGAAATTCATTGAGCCATGATCGAGCCGTCTTCCTCAGCATACCGGGTCACGAACAGGTTGTTTCCTCCTTTGGCAATGCAGCAAGCCTGTAAAAAAATCCTAGAGCCAAGTATCTAGCCTAGCCACACTGTCGTAGGGCTGGATGTTCCTTGAGATAGCAAATCCTTCCGGAAAGTTTGTTTGTAAAATGCGTGGTCCGAAGCAATTTGGACCCACATATATGTTGTCCGACTCGTGGCGCCGCGCTTCTATGTTAGAATTGACCCGGTGCCTCGCGTCACTTGGTGACAGAGAACGCCGTCTTGGTTGTTCGCTGTGGCGGTGGTGCCTTGGAGCCGGACTTCTGCTTCTGCCACCACCTCCTCTGCCACATCGCCCTTCATGGCTCCCTCGAGAGCCGCTATGATGGCTGCTTGGTGGAGAGGGTGGTGCAGGTGGATTGTTTTCGGCTATAAGCTGGCCTCCATCCGGAGTGTCATTATTCCGGTTCCGGGGAGGGTCTTTATTACGATGAGCCTCCTGCCGGCTTGACTCAGCACGGTGTCCGTCGTTCCTTCGTCTGTAGTTTCCCTCATTATGACAAGGTTCAGCCGGGTGGCTTGCATGTCTAGGAGGTGGCATCCTCTGTCGGTCCTCCTCTTGACATCGTTCTTCTTCATCTTCCCTGCGATTGTTCGACTGTCGCTGGGGAGGCTATCTCGGAACCAGTGCTGCAACTGTGTCTCACTCTGCGGCTGGGGAGGCGTCACTCCAGTCATGTGCATCCCTGTGCCGTTACCCTGAAGATATGGTTCTTGAATAATTGTCCTCCCGACGGTTGGAACGATGATGTTGTTCCGGGTCCTGTCGGGGCCTTATGTCATGCCAAGCCAGATCCGTGCGACTTGTTGGATTTAGAGACCAGTTTTCCACTTCTGGATTTCGCGGCCTTCTGCTACTCCAAGCCCTTGGTAAGTAGCTTTACGCCCAACCGAACTTGGTCTGGGCTTGGATTGTTTCCTAGGATATCTCATGCAAAAGTTGTATTTTCCACTGGTGTTCCATACACCAGATCTCCTATACTATCGAGCCGAGGTTCTCCTTTGACGGCATCTTGTCCCTCAAAGAGGGTCTTGTGGACTTCTAGATTTTGGTTGGCCTGAAAAGGGCCGTTCCGGGTCTTCTGATGCTGTAGGGAGTTGAACTGCCCTGCACCGCAATGCGCTTTTTCTCCTCGAGGAGATTGGTGGCTTCATCCAGGAGTACTTGGCGATGCGCTTCTAGGGCCTGGGCCCTGTCTTCCAATTCTACAGGTGTAAGATCTCCAGCAGTAGGGATTGGCATAGTCAGCGCGTCTTCAAGGATTTAATGGGCACCAGAGGTAACCACGTATCCATCTACCAGAGTATCTTTTGGCTTGTCTGGGATTAGGGCTCCATCCGAGTCTTCTTCGTACTCTTTGGTGATTACCTCCTTAGCCAGAGGGTCCTTCGTCGGAGTCTTCTTCTTCTTTGCCTTCTTGGCCGCGCTAGTAGCAAATATGGCTTTGGGTCCATTTCCTGGAGTCAAGCTCTGTTCAGTACTTTTGGAAATCTGGACATCGGGATTATCTTCGAGATCCATATCATCCTGCGCTTTAGGAGAGTTTTCTCTAGATCCTTCGTCCATAGCTTCTCCTTCTTCTGCAGCTTTTGAGTTGAACTCCTCTTCATACTCTTCGGGGAACTTCCGGAAATCCACCGACGTCATTGAATCATCCGAAGATGCCGGTAAGTCGGTGTTTGTTACGATCACCTCCAGCATCGAGTCTTCGTTGTCTCCAGCATCGGCAGAGCCGGATCTGGATCCAACATATCCGACAAAGTGCGATGCATGCGTCCTGAGGTAGTTGCGGCTTTCTTCGTGGGTTTCCTCGAAGCACTTAATGGTCTCCAAGATTTCTTCCATGTTGGCGTCATGCAGCATCATACGCCTCAATGTGTGCCTCCGGAAAGATTTACCTGCTCCAGCATCGGTAGAGACGGATCCAGAGTTATTTTTGACTTGCTCCTCCTGAGATTCGACCTCGCTGGGGAGATCGTCCTGAGATTTGACCTCGCTAGGGAGATCCACTTCAGATTCGATACCCGCAGGAAGATCTACTTCAGGCTCAGCTTTCTCCACTATCTCCGCGTCAGGTGCGGGCTGGGTGGGATTAGGGTTTTCCAGGATCCGGAACTCTGCCGCCTCCATGGACAAAGTGGACCCAAAAGCTTCTTCTGCCTCTATCATCTCCGCTGGGTGGGCGGGGCAGGTTCAGCGAAACCGAGATAGACATCGATCTCACCGAAAGACATGATTGTGTAGCTAGTCACGGCCTCGTTAGCCAGAATCCAAGTCTCATCGAGAAGAACAAGAGGGACGTCACTAGCGTAGAGGACGCGACCGACGATGATTGTCTCACCGATTCCGATTCTTGCAGATTCCTCTCAGGACGCAGATCTGAAGCTCACTTTCCCCACGGTGGGTGCCAACTGTCATTGGATTTAAGACAAGTACACCACGAGGGGGTCCTCGGGGCGTGTGGAAGAGAGAGGTGTGAGCCGTACGGTGTTCCAGGACGGTGATAACACAAGTTTACCTAGGTTCGAATCCGCCGACGGTGGACGGATCCTACTCCTGCTAGCAATCTAGTAATACGGCAGAGCCGGAATATGGGTTACAAGGATTTCGTCTATGCGAGTTGAGATTGTAGACTATTCTGGGATGCCCTAAAGATTGGTCCCTAGGATGGCTTATATAGATATCCGGCCTAGGGTTTACAGGAGAGACCTATCCGGCTACGACTAAGAGTCGGTTACATAGTACATCTTAAACTACAAGTAACGATACATGCCTATGTCGGTAAGTCTTCTAGGCCTTTCCGTAGCCGGACTGGACTCCGTCTCTTCTCTTTGGCTGGGCCACCCATGAAGCAAAGCTCTAACCCGAAGTGGGCAATCCTAGTCAGTGAGGCATAGGGAGGATATCCGAAAAGTATATCCCCAATAGTCGCAACATCGCAAAATAAAAACACCACCATATCAAGAAGAGGAACCGACCGACGGTCAAAGCAGCAATGATCCCTGCTCCTCCCTACCACGTAGAACACACGATGCTAAACATGCCCCGCTACAATGCCACACACCCAAAAAAAGGAATACTGACATGTAGGCCCACACACAGCGACGACATCTATTGAAGCAATTACATGCTAGGAGATGTGGCCCAACCGAAAGGACATAACCGAAACAACCACATGAACCTAGTTCCGCCTCCGCGGAAGCGGCAACACATCGGCAAGCAGGCCCTAGCCAGCGGGACACGGCCCAGCAAACCACAGGCCACGAATCCAGCGGCCAGCCAAACACAACCACTATATGTCGCTTACCGCAAGGTGGAGCACCAACTTGTCCGCATCAGTCTCCCGCATGGGCTGGCCCAAGTTCTTACTTTGTGTCGCTATATTATTTCAGATGTTTGTGTCTGATTTTCCTAGGTTGTTTTCAGCCTTCTTTTAATTTTCTCTTTCTCTTTGTCTTTTACTTTCTTCTAATAACTATACAATTTTCTTCTATCTTGTCGTTTCAATTTGTCATGTCTTCTATTCATTATTTTTCAATTCATTTTTCACAGAACTTTCTACTTTCTACTTTCTACATTGTTTCGTTTTCCTTTCTTTAGTTTTCATTTTTTTTTCATGTTTTATTTTTCTTTTTTCTCTTTGTTATTCTTATTTTCGAGACATAGGAATTTTTTGTGGAACACGTGAACATCTTTTTAGTCTTATGAACGGTATGAACATTTTTTCAGACTGCTTAATATATTTTAGGCCAATGAATATTTTTAAATTGGTGAACAATTTTCAAACTGTTGAACAATTTTTGAAATTATAAGTGGATTTTTTCTCAGACCCGGGAAATCTTTTAAGATAGATGAATGATTTTTCAAACCCACAAAAAAATTTCACAATTATGTGAATATCTATTTTCAGAACTGTGAGAACTTTTTTGATGGTTGAACATTTTTTCAAACCCGTAAATAGTTTTTGAAATTATGCGAGCATCTTTTTCAGTGACGTGAGAGTTTTTTTTAGACCAATGAACAATTTTGTCAATCCCGTGAACAATTTTCAAAATTGCATGAACATATTTTTCTGAGCCACGAGCTTTTCCCAGATCAATGAACATTTTCTAAAAGATGTGTATTTTTTTATTTTATACAAAGAGAACAATTTTATTGTTAGATATAAACATTACTCATATTCTCAGATTAATTTTTTGAGAAAATATTAAATAATTTCTATATATATATATTTATTACCTAATATGTTTGTGAGGTCGACACAAAAATAACAATTCTATCTATCTGTGTCTAACCGGTCCACGCAACGATCTACTCAAGAGCATCGGCTCGATTTTGATCTAGCCATTGTATATGTATACATGGGCTTGCAGTGGGACAAGCCCAAGCAAGGAGAAGCCCTCAGTTCAAGGGAAGTTGAGTTGTTAGCATAAAACTACCACTTTACATATCAAATTTATTAAATGGTATCAGTCGATCTCTAAATCGCAAAAAACTACCAGATTGGAAATGAGTTGTTACAAAAAGCACTAATTGTCGTCTGATCACGAATTGACACGCTGACTGACAGTGGGACCCACCTGCCAGGTCGACGTGGCACCCATTTGACGCCCCTCAGACACGGCGTTAATGGCCGTTAGCATAAAACTACCACATTTATAGTCAAATTTCCTGAATGGTACCGGTTGATGTCTCAATCACAAAAAACTACCACATCAAAACCAAGTTTTCGCAAAAAGCACTGATATCATGAATTGACGGTGAATTTGACAGCGGGACTTGTCAGGAGCTATTTGTTGATATGGACTGGATCCCACAGGTCAGCCCTACTAAACAATCCAGAAATACGAGAAAAAATGAAAACAAAAAATCTATTTTTTTTCTCTCAATAACGTTGACCACACCACCGTAGGCCTGCCCCATCCACCACCGGCCCACACCGCTGCCGCTACGTCTACCACCAGCGCCTTGCCGGTCTTCCCCGCCACCACTATCACTGACCTGCACGGCCGAAGCACAATCACCATCGGCTCCACCCTTCCCCACCCTGGCATCATCCCGTCCACCACCGGTGCCGCCTCCCCGGCCTAGCCCGTCCACCATCGGCGCCACCTCGATAAGTACTGGCGCCGCCCCGGCCTGCCGCCTCGTCGCATGTACACCACCGGTGCCGCCTGTCGCTTTCCCGACCAGCACAGGCACCCCAGCGTGCCTCGTTCACCACTGGTGTCGCGCCTTGAGCGGGAGGATGCAACGACCATGACATGGTCGCGAGGAGGGGTGCGGAAGGCCAAGGCAGCGCGTGTGGAGCAGTACTTGGAGCTAACGACAACGCGGATGGAGCAAGACGATGGCGCAGGCGGCGCTTGGCGTGGGAGGAGGCGGTGGTGATTTTTCATGATATGCTATTGGACTTTAAATAGCACTGACATATGGGTCCATGTCCATGTCAGCAAATAGCCCCTGACAAGCGGGTCACGCTATCAGATTTGCCGTCGATTCTTGATATCAGTGCTTTTTGCAAAAACTTTCGTTTCGATGTGGTAGTTTTTTGCGATTGAGACGTCAACCGGTACTATTCAGGAATTTTGACTATAAATGTGGTAGTTTTATGCTAACGGCCGTTAACGCCGTGTCTGAGGGGTGTCAAATGGGTGCCACGTCGACCTGGTAGGTGGGTCCCACTATCAGTCAGCGTGTCAATTCATGACCAGACGACAATTAGTGCTTTTTGTGACAACTCGTTCCCAATCTGGTAGTTTTCTACGATTTGAAGGTCGACGGGTACCATTTGGTAAATTTAACATGTAAAGTGGTAGTTTTATGCTAACAACTCAGGGAAGTTAGATCTCTTTAAAGACTCATATTCTCAGATTAAATTTTTGTGTAAATATGAAATAATTTATATATGCATATTTATTACCTAATATGTTCGTAAAGTCAACATAAAAATAACAATTCTATCTATCCGTGTCTAACCGGTCCGCGCAACGATCTCTTAAGAGCGTCGGCTTAATTTTGATCTAGCCATCGTCTATGTATATATGGGCTTACAGTGGGACCCACTCAAGCAAGGAGAAGCCCTCAATTCAAGAGACGAAGTTAGATCTCTTTAGAGATGTCATGCGAATACAAATAAATATGAGACTAGAGTTATCCTCTTAACACTAATAACAAGATTAAGATTAGTTCTAACAATTTACTGTTCGGTTGCTCATCTGACACAACGGACGGCTATGGGCCTATATATATAATAAAGTTAGCCGGCTCCTTTTGTCAGCTTGAGACATGATCCATAAACCAATCTCCTAATTCACAGCACATAGAGGTACAGGATCCTAATCCAGAGGTGTTTAACCTTGTGAGTACCTCTTTTGCTTGTTTATCTTACATTAAGACAAAAGAAGCTTGGTAACGCTATCCACTAGATCTTTGCGCTCCCCCCGACCTTATCCTCTCCCTCTCTCCTCTCCCCTTCCCCGCGCCTGTTCTTTCACCTCCGGATTTCGGGCCAATCCCGAGCTATCCCCGGCGGCTTTGCCGGCCGGAGATGGCGGAGGGGCGGCGCCGGTGTAGATTCTAGGATTAGCAGTAGGTTGTTTGCCTTTTTGCCGTGTCTTGGGAGTGGGGCGCCGGATTTGGACCGGTCTTGGAGCCTCTGGTGGTGGTGTTGTGGCGGCGGCGAGCTCCGGTGGTCGGAGGAGGCAGTCGGGTAGTTCAACTCTGAGATCTCCCCAAATAAGGTCAGGGCTTTCCTCCTTCTTCGTGTGCCTCCTCTGCTTCCTCTTCCTTTGTCGGCCGGCCGTGGCGGCGAGGGGCTGGGGGATGGGAGCAGGGTGGGGCACCGGCAGGGAGGGGCTGGGATGGCTTTCCTACGGTGGTGCTCTGGTGCGGAGCCAGCGGGGTGCTGTGGAACCTCCGTGCTGTGTCTCCACGGTGGAGGACGGCAAGTGGCTTCTTGGCTGCAAGCTTCCAGAATAAGCACCTCAATCGCCTTCACTGTTGCGTGCTTGTCGATTTATCCCTCTTGGCCGGCCGAGGTGGCGAGGGAGATGGTGGAATCGACTTCGATGGGGCAAGCTTTCGGCGATGGTTCTCGGAGTGGTTGGAAACTGCGCTCCTTGCAGCAAGCTCCAAGCGGCGGGTTGTTGCCGTCGCTATCCTGGACCATATGATTGGCCATGTTCACACTTATTTGCGGGAATATCTGTCAATGTTAACTCAAGCTATACTTATCTACCCAACGGAGCAGGAGGAGGTACCATCGAATGTTTAGCCATGCTCGATTGCTCTACAGCACTAGAGTTGATTAAAATCCATGTCGAAGCTGAAATTGTGAACAGCGGTGGTACTGGTAATCAGCGATGCCCAGTCCCTAGAGTCGTAGGCTTGTCCGCTATTTTCGGTGTTGTCCGCCGATGGTGCATGCTGCCGGGCCACCGTTTGAGCATTGCCGACGGGAGGATTGAGGGGCCGGCGATCGAAGGATCTTAGCGTCCCCGTGCTGATGTACACCCGGCAAACGCTGAATTCGTTCCTCAGCTGAATAAAAACAAGAAAATCAATGGGCAAATTATTACTACATACAGTAGGAGTATTTGTTACGGGACGGATTGCATCAAAATAAGCAGCGACTAATCGATTAATAATTACCCTGAGAGGTGCCGCTGTTCCGGCCGCCGTCGCGTTGCCGTCGTCTTGGTCGTCGCTGGCGATGGCCTTGTACTCGTTCATCTTCCACGTGGTCTTGGATCCGGCGGGCGCGCGGCCGTGGTAGAACACCATGGTCCTTTTGACCCCGATGACTTTGCTGCTTGCCGAGAAAACGCAGGACGGAGAGCCCGTGGCCTTCCAGTACCCCGACGGCGTGGTGCGCGCCGGCCGGCCGCCGCGCATCTCCCTCTCGGCACGCGGGCAGAAAAAGAACCACTGCTCCGCGTCGCGCACGCTCGCCTCCCCCGCCATAGCTGCTAAAGTATGTGTACGTACAGTACAGATGAATTATGAGTAAGTAACCAAGTTGTGCTATACTGTAGTACTATGTCAAGCCAGAATGCTTGACGGTGACGAGCTTACTTGGGAGGTGGGATGGGTGGTGGTTGTAGACGTCGACGACGGGGATGACGCGGTGGACGTGCGGCCCGGTGGTGCCGGCGAGGTGGTGGCGGAGGTAGAAGCCCAGAAGCTCGTCCTCCGTCGGGTAGAACCGGAACCCCGGGGTGGCGGCTAACGGGTCACCACTACTAGTAGTTGTCATCACTGCAAGTTTGATCAGCTCAGCAGCTACAACCCGGCCACGCGTATTCAAATGTTGCTGTTCGTGTTCGATCTTGTTACTGCAACTGTATACACCAAGTAGGAATGGTGTTTCTAGCTATACGCATATATAGTGCTGGATCGATCGAGAGGTGGAGCCGTGGAGCTTGAGAAGCTAGTTCACGTACAGCCGTGTAGGTCGTGCATTTCCAAACGACTGGTTTGGCAAATTCAGAGGTTGACTCGTACCAGCAGAGGGTGACAAGTCAAGCTAGCTAGTAGGCCACGACGTAGGTGGTAGGGCAGTGACACGTGCATGGCTACCTCACTCTCAGCTGTGCCTGCGTACACACGTACATACATGGACATTTCTTTGACTCCAAACACTGCTTTTTTTAGAAGAAAATATCTCTCTCGGAGGAGGAGTCGATGGCAAAGGCGGGTTCTCTAGCTCACAGAGGAGCGACGACGATGACACCTGTGTGCTCTCCGGTGGTGTGTTTCTTCCTCGCTTGTGTGTCGCATCGTTGTTATACTCACTCCGTCCACATGACTTGAATTTGTCTAGATTCGTATGTATCTAAACATGTTTCAGTGTATAGATACATGCGAATCTAGTTAAAGCCAAGTCACTTATTTCCGGACGGATGGTACCATTTCATCTAGCGGTCTTGTAACGGTTTTTGGCTGGCTTCCTGCTAATTAACGGGTTAATTCTCTCCTGTTTATTAAAATAACATGAGGCAAAACTGTCTGTTTTGTTTTAAAAGAAATAATAACGAGTATTATTGCTTAGCTGATTCCTGAACAGTGAACAACGCCAACACACTCTGGCAGGCTTGATCCGAGCCACTCCACATATGGGACCGTTAACGCTTTTTTTCACAATCAGAAATTTCACAAAAGAAGAGTTCAGTTCCCGCAGCGCAGACCTGAGGAAACGATAAAAACCTCACAAATCAACGTGCGACCCGGAATTCAGAAGCGGGAGCGTCCGTCCGGTCCTGAGTACGACCCCGTCTCCACTCTCCACAGACTAGAGAGCGTGGACGTAATCTGGTGCGACGTCTCTTGACTCAAAATGCTTTGCGACAGCAACGGCGAGGTGACCTACGGGGTCGTCGCTCCTGGCAGAAGAACGCGGTTTCATAGCTGGAAAAAGCTTACGTGTTCGTCTTACGGGTGCATGCACACGGCTGGCATGCGATGCGAGATGCCAATATGCCATCTTAAGATCTTATGGGTCCATTTGACCTGTACAGCATGGCCGGTGGGCATTTGGAATTCCATCCGATGGTTTCAAACCAGATTACCGACTTCATTTGGCCACCATGTCTACTCTACCCATGAATTCTACCATGGGCGTGGAGCGATGGTTCAACGACATTCAATTTATATTTGAACCATTAATTCTTGATGCTTGAGTCTACATCATTTCTCGGTTTCATTAACTCTGTTGAAAAGTATAAATACGTTGACTAGTCTCTTCTATTAGATCGGATCTTTTGGTTGTACTGGCTAGATCATGCAATCCTACATGATATTAGAGCCGGAGGTCTTGAGTTAAAGACCCGACCGGCACAATATAAAATAAAAACATTGTTGACCACTTTCAGTCCATGTTTTGTCCCTAGAGAGTCCACTTTCGGTCCATGTTTTGCCCCTAGAGAGCCACGAGTGACGAGGAGTACTGAAGTCCCTTCCATCTAATCGATCTTTTAATTGCTATTGAATTGCATGCATTAGCCAACGCAACTAACAATCTGAATTGCAATATATTTCAACACTCATCCTATGTCTTTGGCCTTTAGCCTATTATAACGTTTGTTTGGGGAGCCGCAATATTTCTTTTTAATTCTTACTTTGGCCAGGATTTGATTCTAGGACCACCTACTCTGATACCATATTGAATTGTATGCATTAGCCAACGCAACCAACAGTCCGAACTGTTGGAAAGCGCTAGGCAATATATTTGAACACTCACCCTACGTCTTTGCTTTTTGGCCTATTGTGACGTTTGTTTGGGGAGCTGCAATATTTCTTTTTAATTCTTGCATTGGTCAGGATTTGATCCTAGAACCTCCTGCTCTGATACCATATTGAATTGATGCACTAGCCATCTAAACCAAAAGTCCAAACTGATGGAAAGGAATAGACAATTTATTTCAACACTCACCCTAACCAACGCAACCAATAGTCCGAACTGATGGAAAGGGCTAGGCAATTTATTTCGACACTCATCCTACATCTTTTCCCTTTGGCCTACACCCTTTGGCCTATTATGACCTTTGTTTGGCGAGATGCAATATTTGTTTTTAATTTTTTGCGTTGGCTGAGATTTGACCATAGGACCTCCTGCTCTGATACCATATTGAATTGTATGCACTAACCAATGCAACCAACAGTCCGAACTAATGGAAAGAGCTAAGCAATTTATTTCAACACTCACCCTACGTGTTTTGACCTTTGGCCCATTGTGACGTATGTTTGGGGAGCCGTAATATTTGTTTATAATTTTTGCGTTTGTCAGGATTTGATCCTAGGACCTCTTGCTCTGATACCATATTGAATTGCATGCACTAGCCAACACAACCAAAAATCCGAACTGATGGAAAGGGCTAGGCAATATATTTCAACACACACCCTACGTCTTTGCCCTTTGGCCTATTGTGACGTATGTTTGGAGAGCCGCAATATTTTTTTTAATGTTTGCGTTGGCTAGGATTTGATCCTAGGACCTCCTACTCTGATACCATATTGAATTACATGCAATAGACAACGCAACCAACAATCCTAAAAGAACTTGCTAGAAATATAATTCTCTAGCAATGAGACTATTTACCCGATTATTTTTGTTTTTGTTCTGAATCCACCTCATTGCCGATTCGAATCTGTGGTTCCATATATCCATATTCGTTCGCGAACGGTCTGTTCCGAAGTCGAGGGGAAATGTGGTAAAGGATATGATACAAGCAAAATACGATCCATTTAGGTACCGGTGGAAGTGAGAATGATGGACTCACCGAAACAAAATGTGCATGCTGTGCAAGGCTGTGGCGGTAGTAATTTAATAAAAAGCTAGACTTACGGGAATTTTTCTATAGGAAAGTTCTACGGGATGAGGTGGAGCAACCCAGCTGGTCCAAATAATTTTTTCCTCCCGTGATTCTAGGAACTGATAATCATCCACGATCCCCACGTTAGCCCGTAGATAAATCAAATTCCCAAAAAACCAGACCGTAAGTGTAGCATTAATGCAAGGTTAGTTTGATGAAAAGGAAATGTAAAATCGTTGGGCAAGCATCGGAAAATACTACTACTTGGGATGGGTATTCCTGATCCTGTAGTATTTGCTAATAAAATTGAAAAAAATAGTAAATTGAGTCAGAAAAATCGAAATAAATATTTGCATGTATATGCCATTTGTATGTATGTTCGTGATTTTTAGCATACCGAAACTCGAAACTATTTAGCCTAGGCAAAAATAATGAAGTTCCAAATGAATATAGTACTTAAGAAGAAACCGTCAAGTTAAAACTTTTCTCTAACTTAATGTCTGGATAACTTTAACTTAATGGTGCAGTAAGTATAATCGGGTTCAGGAGTACCCATGTTCTGAAAATTTGCAAGCATCCTATCTTAGTTAATCTGCTCTTTCAGCTGTGCTCTCCATCGTTATTCTCAATGCCCTCATAGGTTTGGGACCGAGTTGCAGCAAACCCTGACTAAATCTGGATTCGCTAGCAGGCTGGTTCCACAAGAACTTTGCTTTCTGTAAGAAGCTGGGACAAATGGCCTTTCCTCTGAAAAGCAATTCGATCCACAGACCTGTATACTGCCGAACACGTACGTACAGTTCAGGGAAATAGACAAAGTGTATGGTCGTTCTCGCTAAGTCGCTCGGCTCAGTTCAACCTAACTGCCGACTTCAAAGTTCAGACAGTCCACGCAACGATCCCAGCACGTTTCAGGACAGTAAGCACAGACACCGCGTAAACAGATGGAGAGCATATCCAGTTAGGCTAAACATTTAGACAAGGCCAATATCTTGCTCGATCTCGGACCTAACTTCGGTTTTTGGCTGGTTTCCACTTAGGCGTGTCCAGTGGCAATTTCTTCTCTGACCGTAGGATATCCAAACATCGAGCTTATCTTTTTTTTTAAACACGGCAAAAGCCTTGCCATTTTTATTAATTAAGGAAAAGTTCTTAGAGTGTTAAAAAACAAAGCCTTGGCAAAACTCCAAGGCGGTCACAAAGACAACACACAGGAATAACTACTCACACGGAATTATACTACTAATTGCCGCGCCGACAAGGCACCACATAGAAACCTCCTCCTTAATTTTGTTGACTACCATTTCCACGGTTACGACGTGGTTTCAGAAGACCCTAGCGTTTCTCTCTTCCAAATTTTCCAGGAGGCCAACATTGCCGTTGAGGCCATACCCTTCCTTTGCGCTCCCCTTTTGTGTATCATCTCTTTCCACCATTCTTTCACGGATCCGTAGTTGTGCCAATTTGCGGTGTCAATGTCTTGTAGGCCGAGCCAATCTTTTATCCTGTTCCAAACTCTCATTGAGTAGCAACATTTGAAAAGTAGGTGTGAGGCCGATTCTTGTGTTTGGTTACAAAGTTTGCAACGGTCACAATTGGGTCAAACTCTTCGAGCGAGTTTATCCACTGTCCAAACTCGGTTTTGTTGAACCAACCATGCGAAGATTTTGCACTTGGGAGTCGCCCAAGGTTTCCAAACCATGTTCGGCATCAAGGAGTTGACTTTTTCCAAGTATTGCATGTTGTATGCCGATTTAGCCGAGTAACATCCATCTCTTGTTAGTTTCCAAATGATATCATCTGGGGTGTGTTGGTCTAAATTGATATTGGCTAGCTTCTCCCAAAGCTTCTAAAATTGTTCAATATGTTGTACGGTGAGGCCATCTTGCGTGTTGATTTGTGAGACCCAAAACTCATTTAGAAGAAACTCATGGATCTTATCAGCTTCAGAGGAAACTCACAGATCCTTTTTTTCTTTTTTGCGAAAAAAATCACTTATCATGTTTGTTGGGGATATACTTTCCGGGTATCCTCAACGTTCCTCACTGACCAGGGTGGCCCATTTCGGGTTAGAGTTTTGCTTCACGGGCGTCCCAGTTAGAGAGAGAAGACGGAGTCCCATCCGGCTACGGGAAGGCCCAGAAGACTTACCGACTTAGGCCCATAATGTTACTTGTAGTTTAAGATGTACTCTGTAACCAACTCTTAGTCGTAGCCGGATTGATCTCTCCTGTAAACCCTAGGCCGGATATCTATATAAGCCGTCCTAGGGAGAGCCTTTAGGGCAACACCAGATGACCAATAGTCTACAATCTCAACTCGCACAGGCGAAACCCTTGTAACCCATATTCCGGCTTTGCCGTATTACTGAATTGATAGCAGGAGTAGGGTCCGTCCAAAGTCGGCGGATTCGAACCTAGGTAAACTTGTGCGCTCACCGTCTCGGAACACCGTACGCCTCACACCCCTCTCTTCCACACGCCTCGAGGACCCCCTCATGGCGTACTTGTCATCAATCCGACGACAGTTGGCGCCCACCGTGGGGCAAGTGAGCTTCAGATATACGTTCCGAGCGGAATCTGCAAGAATCGGAATCAGCGAGACCATCGCCGTCGGTCGCATCCTCTACGCCAGCGACGTCCCTCTCATCGTTCTCGACGAGACTTGGATTCCGGCTAGGGAGGCCGTGACTGCTTATACAATCATGTCTTTTGGCGAGATCGATGGAGGCGGCAGAGTTCTGGTTCTCAGAAAACCCTAATCCCACCTAGCCTGCACCAGTTGCGGAGATAGTGGAGAAATCCGAGCCTGAAGAAAACCTCGCGGACCAAGTCGAATCCGGAGTGGATCTCCCTGGAGAAGCCGGATCCCAGATCGACCCACCCGTGGAAGTCGAAATCCAGGCGGAGCACATCAACGACACTGATCCCGACTCTGATGATGTCGGGACAGACAAGCCTTTCCTCAGGTACCTCAGGAAGCACGCATCGCACTTCACTGGATACGTTGGATCCGGATCCGGCTCTGCCGATGCTGGAGAAAACACCGACTCGGTGCTGGAGGCAATTGGAACAAACGCCGATGTTCCCGCATCCTCGGATGAGTCCATGACGTCGGCAGATTTCCGAAAGTTCTCCGCGGAATATGACGAGGAGTACAACTCCAAAGCTGCAGAAGACGGAGAAGCCATGGACGAAGGATCCGGGGAACACTCTCCCAAAGCGCAGGATGATATGGAGGTCGGAGACAATCCCGAACTCCAGATGTCTGAAAGTACCGCTCAGAGCTTGACTCTGGGAAAGGGACCCAAAGCCGTCTTTGCTACCGGCGCTGCCAAGAGGGCAAAGAAGAAGAACAAGACCCCGGCAAAAGACCCTCTGACAGAGGAAGTGATTGCCGAGGAATACGAGGAAGACTCGGATGGAGCACTTATCCCAGACGAGCCGAAAAAAGAAGCATCGGTGGATGGGCACGTGATCACTGAAGGTGCGCGTAAACTCATCGATGCCGCATTAACCACACCTATCCCTACAGCTGCAGAACTTACCGCAGATGAGCTGGACGAAAGGGCCCAAGCCCTAGAAGCGCATGTCAAACAAGGAGTACATGTCCCGTCTGCATCAGAAGACACGGAAGCGTCACGTGGATGACAACCAATTCCCACGTGTCCGTGCCGTCCTTTTTGGAGATGAGAGGGGAAAGCCACGGAAGGACAGCAATGGAGATTGGGTTTACCCAACACCAGTGCAAAATACTGTGGCAGCTCGCGAAATTCTATCAGCTAATCCAGGACCAGAAGAGATACGTTTGGGTATCAAGCTACTCAACAAGGGACTGGAGCAGCAAAAGGTCGCCCTGTCAGGAAGCCAAAAGTTGGTCTCGGATTCCGACCAATGTCGCACAGATCCGGCATGGGCTGGCGTAAGATCCCACTATGTTCGGGTGTAGTACCATAACCCCGAACGCAGGGAAGACAATTATTCAGGAACCGGATCGACGGGGGCAGCACCGCAGGGCTACACATAACTGGAGCAACGTCGCTCCAGTAGCCAAGAAAGACGCAATCGCTGCACTCAATCCGAGGAATCCTTCCCGAAAGGGAGAAGATAAAGAAAAACGTCGGGAGGAGGAGGATCGTCAGAAAATGCCACCTCCTAGACATGAAAACCGTCCGGCTGAACCTTACCATGGTGGGAACGACGGACGAAGGAACGACGGAAACCATGCTGGTACAAGCTGGCAGGGGGCTCGTCACAGTCAAGAACCTCCCCGGAACCGGAATAATAATGCTCCGGACGGAGGCCGGCGATCAGCCGGAAACAACCCAGCTGCACCACCCTCTCCACGGCACAGTTATCACAACGGCCCCCAAGGAGGTCAAGGAGGACGACATGACGGAGGAGGTGGTGGCAGAAGCCGAAGTCCGGCTCCAAGGCACCGCAGCCACAGCCGATATTCGGGATGATCCCTATCCCCGAACGACGCAAGGCACAGGATCAACTCCAACATAGAGGCTCGGCGCTACGAAAACGATGACGTGTACGTGGGCCCAAAGTGCTTTGGACCACGCATCAGAGCTACAAAATTCCCAGAAGGATTTGCTATCTCAAGACATATTCAAGCCTACGACGACATTGCTCGGCCAGACACCTGGTTACAGGACTTCTTCCAAGCTTGCTGCATCGCTAAAGGCGGAAACAGCCTGGTCGCAACCCGATATCTCCCACTTATGTTGCGGAAGACGGCGCGATCATGGCTCAATGAACTTCCGGCAAACACCATCCACAACTGGTATGACTTACAAAGTGCGTTCTTTCGGAATTTCGAAGGCACATATCAGAGGCCCTGTACGGTTGGAGACCTACAACGTTGCACCCAGAAAGCCGGAAAACTTGCCGAGATTATCTCGGACGATGGATTGACACCAAGAACTCCTGCGAGGGAGTAAATGATCAAACTGCGATTGAAGCTTTTATTTCAGGTCTCCCAATTGGATTACTGCGCCATCGCTTGAAGTGTGACAAGGTTACTAATCTGGGAGAGATGATAGAAACAACGAGCAAGTATGCAGATGCTGACGACGATGCAGAGGGATTACTTAACATCCTGGCTGTACCACAGTCAGCAAAGACAAAGCAACAGGCTCAGAAACGCAAAAACACCTCGGAAGAAAAACCCAACACGGAGACAGCAGTAGTCACTACTGTTTCCGGGACTAGAGGACGAGGAGGACGTGGTGGAGGCCGCGGGCGTGGTCGTGGGACATCAAGGGTCCAAGGTAGAGGAGAGCAACAACCAGGCAAAACCTACACTTGCGCCGATATTGCCAATAACCCATGTGTGCATCACTTAGACGCCAATGGGGGCTCATCCCACACCAACGCTGAATGTCATTTTAACGATGACATCAAAAGAGATGATACCGCGGGTTACAAAGCTAAGCGGAAGAAGGGAAAGAAAAATCTCGAAAAAGAAAAAGAGACCAAGGAAGATTCCGACATGGAGGAAGCCGACGCTTCAAATCCCAAGTCGGAAGGGAAGAAAACATTTCCTACCAAGAAGGACACTTACGTCACCTTCCTCGGATCTCAACCAGCAAAGGTCAAGAAAACAGTTCTCCACGAGCTCAACGCAATAGTTCCGGCTGTCCCTCAGTATTTGGACTGGTCGGAGGTGGCAATCACATTTGACCGCGCTGATCATCCGCCTAAGTTGCATAGGCGAGGAAAATACGCCTTAATCGCCAATCCACTTATTGACTGTTATGGTTTCTCCAAGACCCTCATGGACGGTGGTAGTAGCATCAATATTCTCTATGTAGAAATGCTACGCCGGATGAAGATCTCGGAAACACAGCTTAACCATAGCTCTGTGATTTTTCACGGGGTTGTACCAGGAAGACAAGCTAATTCCCTGGAAGAGATCACTTTGGATGTTACTTTTGGAACACCAAAAAATTATCGAACGGAGGCACTTTCCTTCGAAGTGGTCCCATTCAAGAGCGCATACCACGCTATATTCGGATGTCTGGCTTACTGGGCTTTTATGGCTCGTCCATGTTACATTTACAATAGGATGAAAATTCCAGGTCCCAACGGCGTGATCACCATCAGGGGTGACCCGAAGAAAGCGCGAGAGTGCGAGGATGGAAATGCCGCCTTTGCCGAAGCCGTGTTGCACGCCCAGGAGTACCAGGAGATCAAGAAGAGCATAGATCCGTCCGAGATGCCCGCGACGAAGAAGGAGGTGACAAAACCAAATCCGGAGTTCAAGGCATCAGAAGAGACGAAGACGACGCCATTGAAGGATGATGACCCCTCCAAGGTGACCCGAACGCTAAACCCGTCAAACAGTCCTTACGACGGTTTGGTGACGAAAAGCGTAAGGCAATAGCTAAGGAACTAGCGCGGCTCGAGTTAGCCGGATTCATAGAAGAGGTCATCCATACTGAATGGTCGGCCAACCCTGTAATGGTCCCTAAAAAGGACACTACTGATTTAAGGATGTGTGTTGATTATACTGCCTTGAACAAGGCTTGTCCAAAAGATCCGTTCGCTCTGCCTAGAATTGATCAAGTTATCGATTTTACGGCAGGCTCGGAACTCCTCTATTTTCTCGAGCATATTCCGGTTATCACCAAATCCGGATGAAGGAATCTGACAAAATCAAGACTTCATTCATAACCCCTTTCGGAACCTTCTGTTATGTTACGATGCCCTTTGGGCTGAAGAACGCAAGAGCTACGTACCAGCGCACGATGCAGCGTTGCCTTCATGATCAACTCGGGCGCAATGTGCATGCATACGTGGATGACATCGCGGTCATGTCCAAAAAGAAGGAAACATTGGTTTCCGACTTAGAGGAGACGTTCACCAATTTACGAAAATACAACATCATGCTTAACCCAAAGAAATGCTTCTTTGAAATACCAGCCGGAAAATTGTTAGGTTTTATTGTGTCTCAACGAGGCATAAAGGTGAACTGTGACAAGATCAAGGCTATTCTCAATATTTCCAGGCCAACTCGCCTGAAGGATGTACAAAGATTAACTGGTTGCATCGCCGCGGTCAGTCGATTTGTAAGCCGGCTTGGTGAAAGAGCCGCACCATTATACAAACTCCTGAAGAAAACCAAGGATTTTGTCTGGACTGACGAAGCCGAAGCTGCACTACAAGACCTGAAGAAAGTACTCTCATCTGCTCCTATCCTTGCAGCACCGGAACCTCAGGAACCGATGTTGCTTTACATTGCTGCGACAAATAGGGTTGTCAGTATAGTTATGGTGGTGGAGAGACTAGAAGAAAATCGGGAGCACCTGGTGCAACGTTTGACGTACTTTGTCAGCGAGGTCCTGACAGAATCAAAACAGCGATATCCGCACTATCAAAAGTTGGCTTACGATGTTTTTCTGGCATCATGTAAGTTACGACACTATTTTCAGGAGCACCCAATTACCGTGGTGAGCAAAGCTCCCATGAGAGATATAATCAATAACAGCGATGCTACAGGACGCGTTGCCAAATGGGGCATAGAGCTTGCAGCTTTCGATATTGAGTACAAACCCCAGACAACAATCAAATCCCAGATCCTTGCCGACTTTGTCGCTGATTGGACAAAGACCAAGGAGAGCATGGTCCTCCTGGAGTCGGAATATTGGACCCTCTTTTTTGATGGATCCAAGGCTAGGGGGGCTCGGGGGCTGGCGTGGTGCTCAAATCACCCCAAGGAGATAAACTTTTATATGTGCTGCAGATCCACTTCACAGCGACAAACAACATTGTCGAGTATGAAGCACTGTTGCATGGAATCCGGATTGCTAAGGATATTGGCATCCGACGTTTGATGTGTTATGGAGATTCGGATCTTGTTGCTTAGCAAGTGTCGGATATTTATAATGCAAATAAGCACATGGCAGCATATAAAGCTGTCGTGGATGATCTATCTAAATCGTTCGAGGGGTTTAAAGTTCAACACATCCCTCGAGCAGAAAACGAGGAAGCAGATGCACTATCTCGAATAGGTTCTGCGCGGAAAGAGGTTCTGGATGGCGCATTTTTAGAGCACCTCAAAGTTCCCTCGATAAAGGGAGTAGATGAGGAGTATCCGACCAAATCCGACTCACCTTTAATAGCAGTTCTGGCTGTAATTCCCAGCTGGACTCAACCCTACCTTGATTATTTGGTAGATGGCAAATTACCCGAAGATGAGGTGCTGAGCCGGCAGATTATCCGACGAGTAAAAGCCTATACTATTGTTAAAGGTGAGCTCCATAAACAGAGTGTTTCTAGGGTTTTTCAGCGCTGTGTATCTCCGGAAGAAGGAGTGGAAATCTTAAGAGAAATCCACGAAGGCGAGTGTGGTCACCACGCTGCAGCCTAATCTTTAGTGGCAAAAGCTTTTCGACATGGTTTTTTCTGGCTCACAGCTCAGGCAGATGCCGAACGATTAGTCAAGACATGCAAAGGCTGCCAAAAGTACGCCAAGCAAGCTCATGTTCCGGCTGATCAGCTGCGAACAATACCTATAACATGGCCTTTTGCGGTCTGGGGCTTGATATGGTAGGACCTTTTAAACGAGCTCCAAGTGGATTTACTCACCTCTTAGTGATGGTGGATAAATTCACGAAATGGATCGAGGCTAAACCTGTCACTAGTTGTGATGGAGCAACAGCCAAAAGATTTGTCGAGAATGTTATAATCCGGTATGGTTATCCGCATAGCATTATCACGGACAACGGGAGTAACTTTTCAATGGGAGAGTTGGTTGAATTCTGCGACGAGCAAAATATCCGGCTTGACATTGCATCAGTCGCACATCCACAGGCTAACGGACAAGTCAAAAGAGCAAATGGTTTAATTCTACAAGGCTTGAAACCAAGACTCGAAGCACCACTGAAACGTGCTGCGGGGGCTTGGGCAGAGGAACTACCCTCTGTAATTTGGAGTTTGCGAACAACTCCGAACAGGTCAACAGGATATACACCTTTCTTCTTGGTCTATGGCGCAGAAGCAGTTCTTCCTAGTGATTTGATTCATACTTCTCCTAGAGTGGCCGCGTATATTGAAGAGGATGCTGAGATTTCTCGACAAAATGATCTCGACTTAGTCGAAGAAGTTCGCGTCGTTGCTGAAATGAGATCTACAGCCTATCAGCAGAAGTTAAGCAAGTATCATAGCCAGAGAGTCCGAACTAGATCTTTCAATAAAGGTGATTTGGTTCTCCGGCTTGTGCAACAAAGAAAGCACAAACTTTCCCCAATATGGGAAGGGCCCTTTTTGGTTAGTCGAGTATTGCACAATGGGTCGTACTACTTAACTGACATGAGGCCAGTCAAAGAAAGGCCTGCTACTAAGAAGAGAAAGAGAGCTGGAGGCAGTACAAATCCGGAAGAATTAGACAGACCATGGAATATTGCTCAGCTACGTCCCTTTTATTCTTAGTTTTATCTTTCTTTGTAATTATACATATGTACATGCTCTGTGAGAAATAAATTTTTTGGTTACCTCAAAGTTTTACTGAGAAGTTTTTACCATCTTATTTCCTAAAGATCATGTCATAGTCGAAAATCCCAGAATGCTTGAAAGTACTTTATGCTCATGTTCGTTCTGGTTTAGATTTCCGATTCTAAAACTGCTACCTTCTGGTATAACTCTAAAAAAAACTCTAGTCTTTACTTGGGTTATTTGTCTGATTGCTGGATGCGGGTATCTTCCGAGTAGTGAATTGTTGGTACTGGAAGCCGGCTTTGTTTTCGAGTTTAAACTGGTTTAGCAATTGAGCTCCGTTGCTCGGCAAAGTTTCTGGCTGAAGGTTTAGCCGGCTCACGAAAGAGACGAGGCGGAAAGCCAGATAAACGATAAGTAGAGGCAGAAAATTCCAAGTGCTTATGCAAACGTTTCAGGCACACAAATAATCTAAAATAAAAGTGCTGAACAGATAAAAAAACTTGGCACTAGCAAAAATCTTAGTACTTAATATTTACAATTGCATCAGGTTTTTTCTAGAATAATACATAAGTTTTCTGGTCTATGATACAGGAGGAGATGAAGGATCTGCCGGCTCGCTGGCTACTCCGCCTTGATATCTTACCGAGATGTCCGGATCCAAGATGGTCTGTTCATCGTCGGAAACTTCTTCGGCATCTTCTAGAGGAGGTGGCGGAGTATCCACGCGGGTGAAGAAGGGCGTCTCGTAGCTGGTCAGATCATCTACATGACACCCATATCCGGCGCAGGAGTGCATGATAGCTTGAAGGTCTTGCTCCTGGCCGTCTTTGTTTACTTTGCAGTACCCTCTGGTCACTTGCCATATTTCCATGTTTCCATGGTGGCTCATGACCATGGTGAGAGCGTTCTGCGCAGCGGTCCGCGCGTAGGACATGTTCCAGTCCTGAACAAGCTGCGGCATCTCCTTGGCCTTCTCCCGCACTTGGAAGTCCGACATGCTTGGCATGTCCGGAATCCTAAGAGATTCGCCAATGTCCTCAAGGGACTGGCGATAGTCATGAATGAGATCACCGATTTGAGTAAGCCGGTGAGTGCGGGGTTCGGACGAGGAGGAGTCCGTCAAGTTCAGAGGACCTACACACAAAACAAGTCAATGAAAATCCGACATTGATGAAAGTCGAAGAAAGAATAAATCAGATAGATGGAACATACCAAGAATGACATCATCAATCTTGGCTTTCTCTTCCCGAAGACTCTGGAGTTCAGCCCGGAGCGCCTGGGAGATATCCTTCTCTCTGCCAACCTCATTTTTGAGGTCCGAGATAACCTTATCTTGAGCGGCAATCTTGAGATCGCGCTCTTCAGTGGCCATGGAGGAGGACTCAAGAACTTGAGCTATGCTCCTTTCATGATCAGCCTTAAGCTTATCCAGCTCTTAGCGAAGTCCCTTGTTCTCCACCACTAAGGTTTTGAGGTTCTCGGCCTCTTCAATCATAGCGATGGATTGTTTCACCAACGCTGTAAGTCAAAAAGAACAACAGTTCAGAAAAATTCGATATTGGACAAGTAAAAGACAAGGTTTGAATATCGAAATGTTACCTTCGGCTTCATCCTTGGCTAGCTTGAGTTCAGCATTTTTAAGACAGAGAGCTTTGATTTCTCTCCGCTTATCACAGACATTTTTTAACAATTCCTGGTTATAGGAATACACTTTCTGTAAGTCATAATACCCAAAGTCAGAAAGCTACTTAAGACTCGGGCTAATATTTTTTGCTAAATATCAGCACGAGCCTTGGGGGCTACACTAGTTCGTTCTTTGGCATCGTAATGAAAGCATAAACTCGGATTTCTATATCCTACTTCATGCTTGGGGGCCAGAGGATATGATATAACATAAGGTAAAAAACAAGAGTTGGAATTCCGACTTACATATTGCTCGCGGGTGAGTTTGTCTAAACCCGCGTTCACCTCAACTGCCACCTTTTCGGCGAGAGTAAGAGGAATTATTGGGGCTGTTGGAAGCTCTCCAGTCCTGATCCCCTCGTCGCGAAGGCGGACTTGGGCGAGAAGGTCAGAGAACTTGACATCCTCTGCTTCTTGCGCTTCCTCTTCGGGGGATAGATGGCTTTTGTCCAGGACTTGCCTGGCCAGCCGCTGGATCTCCTCTACGGACTTCCGGGATAAGCCAAATTTGGCAAGTCCGGGGTTGCTGAGGAGGTTGTCGGCGAAGACTTCAGCCGAGGGATCATTACCCGAAGAGGGTTCACCCTTATCTTGAGCTAACGCACCCACGGTGACGTCAGTGTGCGATCCAAGGATCACAGGCGCCGTTGGAGGAGCCGGATCTTCTGCAACAACCGGAGAAGGAGTAATCGTCGGTGTTGCAGAAGGTTGAGGGGTAGGAGTCGAAGGAGTTGTGGCAGGGGAAGCTATGGTAAGCTTCGCCTGTCGCAGGGGCTTTGCAGGAATCCCCTTCCCCTTCCCCTTCCCCTTACCCTTGATGAGAGGCTTTGCTCTGAGAATATAGTAATGTCGGAAATATTACATATCAGAAAGAAATTCGAGAAAGGTACAAAGGCGGAAATTGTGAATGAAAGTTACCTCTTCACAACAGGCACCTCCTTTGTGCCAACAGCCACTGTCGGAGCTTTGCGCTTCTTGAGCGCAAGGTCCAGCAATGGGACCACTTCACCTTCCTGAGAAAACTCAGGAGGATATCCTTCGAGTGGAGCAAGCTCCAACTTGGGGAGTTCGGCAAGCTGAAAACAACAAAACATATCAGCATTGCAATATATGACTTAAAAGATTGAAACACGTAAAAGGTGTACTGATGGAAGCTTACCGCTACCACGGGGTTTTCCGCCGTGTGCATGTCCAGAGAGATCTCTGGAATTTTTCTCTTGATCCGCTCTTTAATCAGCCATTTGATCTGGCTTATATAGCCTTGGCTGGTGTAGGCCTTGGGGCTGATGCAGAGAGAATCTTTTTTGGAAGACGTGATGGAGTGCATCAGTCTATCCCCGTGGTACTGAAGTGGCTGGATCCGACGTGCGACCCATCACTGAACTAAGTCGGATCCCCTCAGACCCTTGTGCTTGATAAGATATTCGATCCGCCTCTTAGCGAGGATCAGATTGTCCGTAAGAGCCGGAGCAGCCTCATCCCAGGAAGCCTAGGCTGTGGCGGCTTTGTCGACAAAAGCCGGCAAAGCAGTAGCTTTGCCGGGAGCCAGAATATCCCTATGATAGAAAAAGGTGGCTGGCCATTGTTTGACCGAGTCACTGGCAGCAATTTTGGGATAGGACCGGTCTCGTCTAACAGAAAAACTAATAGTACTGGTGATATAAGGAACACCGGTGGTAATAGAATTTCTCCGGACATGGAAGTAATACCAGAAAAGAAGCAAACTCGGCCTAATGCCGAGAAAGCCCTCGCAAAGCGCAGCAAACACGCTCATCTCTAGAAGGGAGTTGGGAGGAAGATTATGGAGTTGAACTCCATAATGGTTTATCACCTCGGATAAGTACTCCGAGGGAGGAAAAGACAAACCTCGGTCCAGATGGGTGCCGAAGTGGACGCGCTCGCCCTCGCGCGGATTGGGGATGGTTTCGCCGGAACCGCTCTGCCAGTCGCCGGCGGCGAGAAGCCCCTCCTTCTCCATGTTCTTGAGGGCCGCCTCGTCGAGGGCGCAAGGGATCCAGATTCCTCGGAAACTTTCTTTTTCTGTAGCTGCTTCTGCCGCCGCTGCCAGAGAGGAAGAAGAGGATGAAGCCATTTCTCTCCGGTGGAAAGGGGTGACCCTAAAGTGGCGGCGCTAGGAGCTCTGTGGGAGGAAAACGAAAGGGCTCTGGGCGCGCTTGAGATTTGGGAAGAAAGGAACGGCGAAAGGCAGGTGGAGAGGAGAAGAAAAAATCTAGACCCCTTATATCTACCTACCTGCACCAAGATTCGTGTAACTGCTATAGTGTAACTGCCACATGTCGTGGAAAGAACTAGGAAGGTCCCGCGCGATGATTGCGTCGCCTCGATCTCCACGCACGCATTGAAATGGCGCCTCGGTTCCGCGAACTGCGGACCCACCAACGGTCGTGCTGACAGAACGTCTGTCAGATGACGTAACTGGACCATGCTTGTGTCAGGTGGCGTTAGAGACAAAGTTTCTGGCTTAGTTTAAAAGCGAGCTGGAAAATCCGACTAACTAATTGAAAGGTCTGACTTACTTTTAAGACCCGGATCGTATTCTTTGTTATAAAGTTTCAGGAACCCTTCAAGATTCTGCAAGCCGAAGATCAAGCTAGACGGTGATAAAATCATACTTTGGATCTTGGAGGCCTCCTGGGGCTACTATTGGGGATATACTTTCCGGGTATCCTCAATGTTCCTCACTGACCAGGGTGGCCCACTTCGGGTTAGAGCTTTGCTTCACGGGCGGCCCAGTTAGAGAGAGAAGACGGAGTCCCATCCGGCTACGGGAAGGCCCAGAAGACTTACTGACTTAGGCCCATAATGTTACTTGTAGTTTAAGATGTACTCTGTAACCAACTCTTAGTCATAGCCGGATTGATCTCTCCTGTAAACCCTAGGCCGGATATCTATATAAGCCGTCCTAGGGAGAGCCTTTAGGGCAACACCAGACAACCAATAGTCTACAATCTCAACTTGCACAGGCGAAACCCTTGTAACCCATATTCCGGCTTTGCCGTATTACTGGATTGATAGCAGGAGTAGGGTCCGTCCAAAGCCGGCAGATTCGAACCTGGGTAAACTTGTGCGCTCACCGTCTCGGAACACCGTACGCCTCACACCCCTCTCTTCCGCATGCCTCGAGGACCCCCTCATGGCGTACTTGTCATCAATCGGACGACAATGTTTGCCTTGCAGGATCCCAAAAACCGCTATCTTAGGGCATCTCCACCGGGTCTACCCAACCCATCCGAGCGCGTCTGAACTCGTCCACGCGGACGTGTGGGACGTGCACGGCGCCCCAGCGGCACGACCCAACCGGACAAACACGCGCGGACTGATGACCCACAAGTATAGGGGGTGTATCGGAGTATTTTCGAGGGAAGTGAAACCCAATTTATTGATTCGACACAAGGGGAGCCAAAGAATATTTATAAGCATTAACAACTAAGTTGTCAATTCAGCTGCACCTGGAAACAATCTTGCTCACAACAGTTTATCAGTAGCAATAGTTTTGTAATAGGAATAGCAAAGTAGCAGCAGTAGTAAAGTAAAGACAACAGTAACAATAGCAGTAAACAGTAGGATTCGAGTGCGGTAGGCATAGGGATGGATGGACGGGCGTTGCATGGACAAGACAATTCACATAGCAATCAGAACATAGGGCAGTTGCAGATAACTAAGATAAAGCATCCAGGTACTAGATAATCCTAGGCATGTGTTCCGTATATAGTCATACGTGCTCGCAATGAGAACTTGCACAACATCTTTTGTCCTGTCAGCCCGTTTGCAGCGGGGCCTCAAGGGAACTACTGGCAATTAAGGTGCTCCTTTGAATAGAGCACCGGAGCAAAGCATTAAAACTCCGTGAACACATGTGATCCTCACATCAAAGCCATTCCCTCCGTTTATCCCGATTTCTGTCACTTCGTGGCCATTGGTTCCGGACAACAACGTGTGTATACAACTTGTAGATAAGACCAAAAACAATACTATCATATTGAATCAATAACATGTTCAGATCTGAAATCATGGCACTCGGGCCCTAGTGACAAGCATTAAGCACAACAAGGCGCAACAACGTCATAAAGCACTAATAAAAGATACTAGGCACCATGCCCTAACAATCTGATGCCATTACATGAACAATCTCATCCAATCCCTACCATCCCCATAGCCTATATCGGGGGATTACTCACTCATAGATGGGGGAAACATGGATGGTCGATGGAGAAGCGATGGTGATGATGATGGCGATGATCTCCTCCAATTCCCCATCCCGGCAGGGTGCCATAACGGAGTTTCTGGTGCTATTTCGTGGAATCTGGTGGTGGCGGCGGAGCGGAACTCCTTCTGAAAAAACGTCGAACTCTCCAGAGTTTTTAGATTAGAAGGCTTATTATAGGCGAAGAGGGAGACCGAGGGGGCACCTGGGGGGCCCACACCACCCCCTGGCGTGGCCTGGCCTGGCCCGCGCCACCAAGTGGTGTGGCCACTCCCTGGCTCTTCTCCGTCTCGTATTCTGGCTCCTGGAGTCTTCGGGTGAAATAGGATTTTTGGCATATTTTCCGGGATTTTTCCTTATAGTTGATTTTCTGCACAAAAAGTAGACACCAAGGCAATTCTGCTGAAAACAGCGTCAGTCCATGTTAGTTGCATCCAAATCACACAAGTTTAGAGGAGAAACAATAGAAAAAGTGTTCGGGAAAGTAGATCGTTTTGGACGTATCAACTCCCCCTAAGCTTAGCTTATTGCTTGTCCTCAAGCAATTCAGTTGAAAACTAAGTGCGATAAAAGAACTTTCACGAACACATTTGCTTCATATGATGTAAATATTCTCAGTAGTGTGATCAACTACTTAGATAGTTCATAATAAATTGTATGCAACTAAGTTTACTTAATAGGCATTGGAAGCTATGAAAATAATAAGTAGCATGAAGTATAAACATAAGCAACATTACAATGCTCATAACAAGGTATGATAGAGTGGTATCTGATATATTGCAAATGTATCTATAATTTTTGATGTTCCATGCTTAGTTTTATCCACTTTCTTGTGTTTTGTTCCAACTTTGGAGTACTTTTCATATCATTTCTTGGACCAACCTATTAACTAGAGCCACAGTGCCAGCTGCATGTTTTTTGCTGTTTTTGGTTCGAGGAAAGTCAGAAAATGAATATTCTCGGAATTGGACAGGACAAAAGCCAAAGTGTTTATTTTTCCGGAAGTCATCAGATGCCAGAATACGAGACGGAGAGGGGCCAGAGGCTGGCCACACCACCTGGCCGTGCGGCCAGGCTAGGCCCACGCTAGGGGGTGGTATGGGTGGCCCCTGGCACCCCCTCGGCCTCCCCTTCCGCCTATAAGATGCCCTCGGGACGAAAACCCTAAGTGCCCTATCAAAAATCCACGAAAGAGTCTGTAGCCGCCGTCATCTCCATCCCTAGATCGGGAGGGATCTGAAGCTCTTCTCGGCACCCTGCCGGAGAGGGGAATTCACCCTGGAGGCCTTCGTCATCACCATGCAAGCCTCCGGTGTGATGCGTGAGTAGTTCATCCTTGGACTACGGATCCATGTAGTAGCTAGATGGCTGGTTCTCCTCCTTTGTGCTTTCATGTTTAGATCTTGTGAGCTCCGTTCATGATCAAGATCATCTATTTGTAATTCTGCATGTTGTGTTTGCGGGGATCCGATGGATATTGAGATGCTGTTTCAGATTGATAATTGATTCTATCATGTCTTTGTTATTTGTGATCTTGCATGCTTTCCGTTGTTAGTAGCTATCTTGGCCAAGTAGATGCTAGCAACTCCAAGAGTTAGTATTTATGCTCGATAGTGGGTTCATGCCTCTGGTAATCTAGGGAAGTGACAGAAATCTCTAAGGTACTAGATGTGCTGTTGCTACTAGGGAGAAAACAACAATCCTTTGTTCATAGAACAATCGTATTGTTTACTTTACACGCAGTTCGTAAAGCAATAATCTGTTGCTTGCAACTTAATACTGGAGGGGGTTCGGATGATAACCTGAAGGTGGATTATTAGTCATAGATGCAGTTGGATGGCGGTCTATGTATAATGTTGTGATGCCCAATCAAGTCTCAAAGGAGTCAAGATGATTAGTATATGCATGTATTTCTTTCTCGATGTTTGTCAATTGCCCCGCTATAATTTGTTCACCCAACATGTTATCTATCTTAACGAGAGCCACCTCTAGTGAACTATGGATCCCGGTCCTTGTCTTTTACATACAATCTACAATCTTTTACTACTTTGTGTTTACTTTCTACAAACTATTACTTCTTTCCATTCGATACGTTTAATCCTTTGTTTTCCGCAAAACATGGTGAGATTGACAACCTCATCGCAAGTTGGGGACAAAGTTCTATGGTTGTGTTGTGCAGGTCTCCACGTTGCTACTAGCACCGGTAGTGCGCCCTGCCAAGGCTCAGCTAGTAACACCTTTGGGGTGTTTCCTTGCTCCTACTGGTTCGATTAAACCTTGGTTTCATAACTGAGGGAAACTTGCTACTGTGCTCATCATACCTTCCTCTTGGGGTTCCCAATGAGCTCTACATCATCATTTCTCCAACATTTTTCTAGGCGCCATACTCAGAGCCATCAAGCATTTTTTTGGCGCCGTTGTCGGGGACTGAAGAAGAAGAAGCTCCCACGTCAACCATGCCCCAGCAAGTTTTTTCTGGCGCCGTTGCCGGGGAGTCAAGGACATCTTCACAAGGGAAGTCCCTCATAACCAATCTCTTTACTTTGTTATTTTTGTTTTGCTTAGTTTTCTTTTTGCTTTGTTTGCTTGTTTTGTTATTCAAAAACACAAACAAAATAGTTTTACTTGTTTGCTTTCTTATTCAAAAACACACAAAAATTAAGTCTCCTTTAGTTGTCACCTCTTCCTTAGCTCACCATGTTGATCCCTACTTTCACCCTGAAAGACCTTTCAATTGGTAGTGGTTCTATAATTGGGAAAGATCATACTGAAGAATTCTTTAATCATGTTAGCAAACATGAGGATACTGAGGATAGATCCCTTGCAAAACTTGCTCCAAACTATGAGATTGCTGCAGCTTCTTTAATTCACATGTTAGAAGCTAGGTTTGTTAACCTCAACCCCTTAATGCAAATAATTTTTCTTAAGCTTAAAGAAATTGAGGACCCTAAAAAGAGGGATTTTATTCTAGAAACTTTGTTTAAGGAGTTCTATGATGTTGCCAAGGAAGCTAGAAAAGTTTTTGAAAATTTCAATATGCTAGGCTCATGTGTAGAAGTTGTTGGTACACGAGAAAAGATGAACAAAACCGAACCTAATGGGGAGGAACCTAAGATACCAATACCCTTTAAACTAGTAGCAATACATGATGCCATAGAAAAGAATCTTGATTGGATTATTCCTGCAAACCCTTTTGATGAGAATAGTGAACCTAAGAGCATTGAGAGAGGATCCTATCGAACTTATTTGGATGATATACCTTGCCTTGTTGAAAATATTTCTGGTATTGATCTTAATGCTTCTTCATTTGAGAACACTTGATTCTTTCTTTGCTTCTTATGCCTAACTTAAAGGCGTTAAAGAAAAGTACTTACTGGGAGATACCCCAAAAGTTTTAGATGAGTCTTGGAAGTTATTACCTCTGTAATAACCTCTCCTTATCCTTTTTATTTGCTTTTTGTAACAAGAGTAACCTCTAAAGAGAGAGAAGTAATGATTGGGAAAGTTGCTGTCCCGAAACAGATTTCTGTGTTTCACCGTAAAAATTCGTGTAAAATCTCTGAACGTCTTTTTGAGGTGTGAAGTTTTGTGCTTCTGCCCTAGGTTGTTATCTAACTTCCGTTAGTTCAACACTTTTTGATTTAAGCAACAGAAGGTCTTCAAAAAAATTCGTCTTTACCTGCTGGTCTATTTTGACAGATTTCTGCCATTTTCTGCATTTGCTTCTTGTTGGTTCCTTCTTGAGTTCTTTTGGGGAATTGAGCTTTTTGAGGGAAGTTCTACAGTATCTAGTGTTCTAATGGAAGTTTATTTGGTGTTATAACTGAACCTTAAGACTTATTTATCTTGAGTGCACTAATGTTGCTAATAAAGATTGTGTGAAGGAAAAAATTCAGGTGTATGGAAGGAATGAGTAATGAGATGAAGGATGTACTAAAGCTCAAGCTTGGGGATGCCACGCGTGTCACCCCAAGAAATATCCAAGAAGTACAAGCATCAAAGCTTGGGGATGCCCAAGGCATCCCCTTCTTCATCAATAAAAATCCCAGGTTTCTTCCAAATGCTTCATTTTTATTGTTTCATGCACAGTTGTGTTTTTCTTGGAGCGTCTTCTTTTTCGTTTTCATTTTGGTTTTTCGTTTGCTTTGGTTTGGTTAGTTTTCTGAATAAATTGGTTGGACCCCCTCTTTCATACATTGGTTTGCAAATAGTTTGGTTTGGTTTGGAAAAGAGTAGGAAAGTTCATACTTATGTGGTAAAAAGAGCTCGTTTTTGACTGTGGCCTATGCTTTGTCATGCCATGCTTGATATTGTTTTGGATTTATGCTTAGTATTCTTTGCTATAGCATGACTTGTTATAAACAACTGAGATTGCTTAATGTGCCTTGGATGAATCATGCGTTGTTTTAGCATATTAAAGCATAGTATAGTGGTATTCTCCTTTGATGCTTTATTTGGGTTGACTTGGCGCATGCTCACACCATGTTATGACTATCTCAAGTCACCATAGCCTTTATGATCCTTTAGTTTTCAACTTGTAGTATCACTTTATGCTTTGATCAATGATGTTTTGTCGCTCTGCATGATTATGGTCATTATTGCTCTCTTAGTTTGTCGCTCCCAGTCTTTTGCTAGCCTCCACAACCAAGTATGAGTTCCACTCGTGCATCCAACTCCCTAAACCAAGTTATTCCAAAGAGTCCACCATACCTACCTACTAGCTTATGCTATTCCAAGTATATTCATGCTTTTGTTTACCTTCCAAATTAAACTTGTAATGAGAAAACTAGTGATTAAAGCTCTCACAAACTTGATGGCACACTTTACTTTTCTTGCCCTTAATAAACTTGAACCATTGTGTCTTCTATGTTGTATATGCTTGCACTTATTTGTTGGGAATTAGCAGAACCATGCTTTCATAGGGAACGCTTTCAACATTGCACTTGGTACTTGTACCTAGTTGATATCATGCTCTTTTGTATATGGATGTCGTTGGTGTGAAATGAAAGGGGAGCTTGTAAGTCCATGGAGTTTATGTATATGTGTTAGAGAAACGTCTGGGCCGCTAGTCTAATCCATGCTGACATGGTGGAAACCTGCAGCGTAACCATAATGAGCTGTCCATGAAGCATTCTTCTTATAAAAAAAGAGTCCTATATTTAGAAAAAAAGAGAAAAGAGAAAAAAAGAGATACTATGAAAAGAGGAAAGAGAGAAAAAAACATCATATTGCCATGGTAAATAAGAAGAATGTTGAGATGCTCGTTGTCTGCTTGCCTTGTCATTTTGATATGGGGATTCTTCCGTATCATCGGACAAGGGGTACCATGTTGGCGGTTCTCTATGATACACATGTACTTACAATGACAAGAACTTACCAGTGACTAAACTTGAGTAGCATGAGGAGCGGCCCTCGTATACAAGGACATGAGATTTCTGGCTTATACTTCGTCAAGCATGTACACCATAGTTTGTTCACTTTAACCTTAATCACTTCAAGATGCTTATGATAGGGGCAATGAGAGCTGAAAGCTATAAGTTCCATAATTTTTGGAAGCTCTTTATGAGACTTGAATCCCTACTTCCTTTTACAAAAGGCCTTTCTTCCACCATTACATTGAGTCTCCACCTTCTATCTTTGTGCACCTACTTTGAGAGCATACTGGCCATTCTTAGTTCTATGTCCATTGTCCCAAGACTAGTTGATTGGTGCATAACTTGATATTGCTTGTTTTAAACTATTGTATCTAGTCACTCTTATGAACTTCGAAGGTGTCCTATGCATTTATATTTGCTACTCTATTAAGGGACAAGCTGAATACTATTATGCTATGTTTTTTATGTGAAACAAACAAACGTCTTGCAAAGCATTGTTATTCATGAATCTTTTGTTTGTGCCTTTTCATGTTGCAACATAGTTTCGTTGCTTATTGCTAGAACTTTGTCTTTCATGTTATGATTGAAGTACTATGCTCCCAGCTTTGAATGTTTTACAAATACTTTGATCAAGTCTTTGATGGTGCATGTCACCTAAAAAATTATTCTTTCTTTTTATCACTTACCTACTCGAGGACGAGTAGGAGTTAAGCTTGGGGATGTTGATACATTGCAAATGTGTCTATAATTTTTGATGTTCCATGCTTAGTTTTATCCACTTTCTTGTGTTTTGTTCGAACTTTGGTGTACTTTTCATATGATTTCTTGGACTAACCTATTAACAAGAACCACAGTGCCAGCTGCCTGTTTTCTGCTGTTTTTGGTTCCAGGAAAGTCAGAAAATGAATATTCTCGGAATTGGACGGGACAAAAGCCACAGTGCCTATTTTTCCAGAAGTCATCAGATGCCAGAATACGAGACGGAGAGGGGCCAGAGGCCGGCCACACCACCTGGCCGCGCGGCCAGGCTGGGCCCGCGCCAGGGGGTGGTGTGGTGGCCCTGGCACCCACTCGGCCTCCCCTTCTGCCTATAAGATGCCCTCGGGACGAAAACCCTAAGTGCCCGATCAAAAATCCACGAAAGAGTCTGTAGCCGCCGTCATCTCCATCCCTAGATCGGGAGGGATCTGAAGCTCTTCCCGGCACCCTGCCGGAGAGGGGAATTCACCCTAGAGGCCTTCTTCATCACCATGCAATCCCCGATGTGATGCGTGAGTAGTTCATCCTTGGACTACGGATCCATGTAGTAGCTAGATGGCTGGTTCTCGTCCTTTGTGCTTTCATGTTTAGATCTTGTGAGCTCCGTTCATGATCAAGATCATCTATTTGTAATTCTGCATGTTGTGTTTACGGGGATCCGATGGATATTGAGATGCTATTTCAGATTGATTATTGATCCTATCATGTCTTTGTTATTTGTGATCTTGCATGCTTTCCGTTGTTAGTAGCTATCTTGGCAGAGTAGATGCTAGCAACTCCAAGAGTTAGTATTTATGCTCGATAGTGGGTTCATGCCTCTGGTAATCTGGGGAAGTGACAGAAATCTCTAAGGTACTAGATGTGTTGTTGCTACTAGGGAGAAAACAACAATCCTTTGTTCATAGAACAACCGTATTGTTTACTTTACACGCAGTTCGTAAAGACATAATCTATTGCTTGCAACTTAATACTGGAGGGGGTTCGGATGATAACCTGAAGGTGGATTATTAGTCATAGATGCAGTTGGATGGCGGTCTATGTATAATGTTGTAATGCCCAATCAAGTCTCAAAGGAGTCAAGATGATTAGTATATGCATGTATTTCTTTATCGATGTTTGTCAATTGCCTCGCTGTAATTTGTTCACCCAACATGTTATCTATCTTAAGGAGGGCCACCTCTAGTGAACTATGGATCCCGGTCCTTGTCTTTTACATACAATCTATAATCTTTTACTGCTTTGTGTTGAAGGAAATATGCCCTAGGAGCAATCACAGAGATGATTGTATTTCATGTGTATCCATGAGTTATTATAATGTTCCTTGAATATCCATATACCAGGCAACTTGTATTGATTGGCAATTATGTGAATTGTTTGTGAAACTCTTTACTTGTATGGTTATCTAATAATTGTCCCTAGTCGGAGTTCATGTGAGGACACATATGAGTATTAGACTAGCACATCGATTGGTTGATGACTATGTTTCGCAAGTCATAGACATTGAGATGTCAAACCAATGATGTGGACACATGTTATGAACATGGGGTTGGACTGACCCAACTTGAGACTAGCAATAATATTTGCAGCTCTCTCTACACATCGTGTACGTTTTGTCCTTAGACCTGAGATTGTCGCATGTACTTGAGATGTGGATCGACCTACTTTGGGGCTATCAAACACTACTCCGTAACTGGGTAGTTATAAAGGTAGCTTTCGGGTTTGTCCTGATACATGATGCAAGGCATCGGTCAATCAAGATGGGATTTGCCCCTCTCTACTTGAGAGATATCTCTGGGCCCCTCGAGCGATCGGATCTAGAAATGCATGGCCGTGCTACATATGGTTAAGAGTTAACCTAGTAAAGGGATTCCGAATCACAGTATCGAGAAAGAGAGGTCAGCTTGGAGCTAGACCAAATATCGTCAGGCAAAGGGAAATACATGTACTCAACCTTGTGATGGTTCGTCCGAATGATCTTTATATGCGTTTAGGAGTTGGCACGTCTTGCTAGAGGCTGCTACCAACTATTGACAGAGTAAGTGTACTCGTGTCATGACTATACGTGTATGAACCTATAGGGTCACACACGTTAGGGGCTGGAAGCCTAATGTGGATTGGATCCGAATTAGACCAGGCTTAGACTGCTAATGGGTTGCTAATGTAGAAGCCCACTAGGGATGCCTATATAAGAGAGAGTGAGGCGAGCTGAATAGGGTTGAGCATTCCACCCAGCCGCCACTCCTCTTTCGCCTATGTTGCACGTGCAGACCTAGCAGTCTGGCGTGTGACGGCTTCCACTCCGGACGTGTGGATACCTCGGAGGTGCTGCATCTGTAGCACTTGGACGAGCCACGCAAAGGGGAGCTGCTCGTGGGACGAGGGCAAGGAGGGGACGTAGAACATCTACACTGTCGCGACGTGCTTCATCGAGTTCTGCACCTGCGCGTCTAGCGGTAATCCCATGATCTATGACAATAGTATTCCTGGTTGACGCGGTAGAAATTTTGATTTTACGTTAGTGTAGCCTACCCGTTTCCCTACAGTGGTATCAGAGCCGATGTTGTTCAGTCATAGGTTCTGGAAGTTTGCATATGGTGATATGTAGATTGATATGAATGATGTAATCATTTGTATGGCGGTGGTTCTGGATTGATCTATGATCTTACTTTCCGTGATCGTGATTCTAAGGTCGTCGAACGACTTATCCCTACCGGTCGGTTTCCGCCATCGGGGTAGACAGTGACACATAAATCCTTTTGAATCACGCGAAGATCAATATGATTGATCGAATCGGGAATTAGATCTGAATCGATGTACCGAGATCAAAGGAGTTTGGTCGAATCGGAACTATGGTTGATTTATGATAAATTTGATTTGCCGATCAAAATCCTTAAAGAAAATTGTGTAGATTTGACTCTCATTTTTGGTATCACGTTAAGGTTCATAGGTGCTACAATTTCACATGATCCGGTAGAATGTGATTCTATGCACAACTTGTTTTTGCAGGATTTATGTGATTAGTATGGCCCAAAAATGTATGTGATGCATGTATGTATTTTTCATGACCTGCGTGTCGTGAGTAGGGCAACACGGCTGGAGCCATATGTGTTGTCAATTATTATAATGGCATGCGTGCCAACTTGTGATGATCCCAATACCATGTAATTTTGATTACTAGCTGTTAGGAGTAATAGCTTGTATTAGTTCTTGGAGAACTCATCACTTGGAGGATGGCTCGCATAGAGCATGAAGATGGAGATCATCATGGTGGACAGGTTCTATGGCGATGGAGATCACCATGAGAAAAATGGGCCATACTGTGTCACATCTATGTGAATGCTATTCTTATACGTTTTACTACTATGCATGCTTAGATGATAGAAGTGAAACGATCCCTCACAAAGTTTAAGTTAAACCATGCCCTCCCAACCAAACCTTGCACCATCCTATGCCCTGTACAATCATTGGTAGGTCTATGAAATTAGGGTGCCACGGTTTTCCTTGGCTGGATGGGTTTGTATCGGATACCTACACGCATAAGGGTTGGTGAGCTTAACAAGGTCATCTTAACAGTTAAGGACCTTGGGGCATAAAGGTTGGGCGCCTAGTTTTGACATGGAGATGTCACCCAACAACAAGAGTCATATGTGATATGATTAGCAAAGGTTGCTTACCGATTTACCTTGTCTTCTAGCAGTGATGCTAAAGCTCACTAGTTGACTTGTTAATTGTGGATCTTGAATCACTTAGTATCAATGGAGGGATGTTGATTTAAGTGGGAGTATATGCTATTAAATTGTTTAATATGTTTTACTCTTTCATGGTTACATGGCTTAGTATTTTGCATATTTTTGTTGTAGATCAATGGCACCGAACAATTCATCACCTTTTGCTTTGCGTTCGATTCTTGAAAAGGATAAACTAAATGGAACAGACTATTCGGATTGGGTCCGTAACCTGAGAATTGTTCTCAGGGCTAAGAAAAAGGAAACTGTTCTGGATACCCCAATCCCGGATGAACCTGCTGATAATGCAACTGCTGCCCTTAAGAATGCCTACAAGAAAGCATGTGATGAATCTCTTGAGGTTAGTTGTCTTATGCTTGCATGCATGGAACCTGATCTTCAAAAGAAGTTTGAGGATCAGGAAGCGTACGATATGATCGTTGCGCTTAAGGACATGTTCCAGACTCAGGCCAGGACTGAGAGGTATAATGTTGCTAAGTCCTTTGTGGAATGCAAACTGGCAGAGGGAGCAGCTGTAGGCCCCCATGTGATCAAAATGGTTGGTTACAGTCAGACTTTGGAAAAGCTTGGTTTTCCATTAGGCCAAGAGTTGGCCACTGATTTCATTTTGGCATCTCTTCCATCTAGCTATGGGCATTTCATTTCGAACTACCATATGCATGGGGTGGAGAGGGGCCTTAATGAATTATGTGGGATGCTGAAAACAACAGAATGTGACATTAAGAAGTGTGCAGGGCATAGCCATGTGATGGCTGTGCAGAACAAGCTTCAAGAAAAAGGGCACTTCTTGGAAGAAGAAGAAGGGCAAGGCTAAGGATACAATCCCTAAGCCAAACCCTGCACCCCAAGCAAAAGGCTGGACCTACAGGAGACACTGAGTGTTTCTTTTTTCATGAATATGGCCACTAGAAGAGAAACTGCAGCAAGTACCAGTCATCTTTGAAGAAGGGTGGAAGTAAGAGTACTTCCCACTCAGGTATGCTTGTTGTAAATGTTGTGGACATTTTTCTCTCAGATTCTTATGTTAACTCTTGGGTATTTGATACCGGATCGGTTGCTCATATTTGCAATTCGATGCAGGGGCTAATAAGGACTAGAGAAGTGCAGAAAGGCAAAGTGGATTTTCGCGTTGGAAATAAAGCAAGGGTTGCTGCATTGTTCGTCGGTGTCATGCAACTTCACCTTCCGTCAGGATTTATCATGGAATTGAATAATTGTTATTACATTCCTAGTATGGGTCGAAACATTTTATCACCTTCATGTTTGATGAGGGATGGTTATTCATTCGCGAGTGCAAACAATAGTTGTGTAATCTCTAAGAATGCTATGTTTATGGCTGATGCTCCCATTGTGAATGGGTTATTTATTTTAAACCTTGATGATGCATATGTTTACAATGTTAGTGCTAAAAGGCTTCGGCCTAATGATTTGAGTCCTACCTATTTATGGCATTGTCGTTTGGGGCATATAAGTGAAAAGCGCATGAAGAAGCTCCATGATGATGGTCTTCTAACTTCGTTTGATTTCGAATCATACGAGACATGTCAAGCTTGTTTACTTGGAAAGATGACCAAGACGGCTTTTACGGGGTTTCCCGAGAGAGCGACAGACTTGTTGGAACTCATACATACTGATGTATGTGGACCAATGAGCATGACAGCCAGAGGAGGATTTCACTACTTCATTACTTTCACTGATGATTTCAGTAGATATGGCTATGTCTACTTGATGAAGCATAAGTCTGAAACTTTTGAAAAGTTCAAAGAGTTTCAGAATGAGGTAGAGAATCAACGTGGCAAGAAAATAAAGGCCTTGCGATCTGATCGTGGAGGTGAATATTTGAGTCACGAGTTTAGCAATCATCTTAAGAGTTGCGGAATTGTTCCACAGCTCACGCCGCCCGGAACGCCTCAAAGAAACGGGGTCTCTGAACGACGTAATCGAACTTTGTTGGACATGGTTTGATCGATGATGAGCCAGTCGGATTTACCATTATCATTTTGGGGTTACGCGCTAGAAACAGCAGCTTTCACACTAAATAGGGTACCGTCTAAATCCGTAGTTAAGACACCATATGAGATGTGGACTGGAAAGAATCCTAGTTTGTCTTTTCTAAAGATTTGGGGTTGTGATGCATTTGTCAAGCGACTTCAGTCGGACAAGCTAAACACCCAAATCGGATAAGTGCATTTTTGTGGGATACCCAAGGGAAACCTTAGGGTATTACTTCTACAACCGAGAAGAGGGCAAAGTGTTTGTCGCTCGTAGCGGTGTTTTCCTAGAGAAAGAGTTTCTCACAAAGGGAACGAGTGGAAGGTCGGTGCGACTTGAAGAAGTTCAAGATAAGCCAGTCGGGGATGCTTCTACGAGTGATGCTATTGTAGCAGAACAAGTTGAGGAACCCGTGGCAATAGAAGCACCACAGCCACGAAGGTCGGCGAGGCTCCGCGAAGCGCGAGAGTTATTATTGTTAGACAATGATGAGCATGCGACCTATGCAGAAGCGATGGTGGACCCAGACTCTGAGAAATGGCTGATTGCCATGAGATCCGAGATAGAGTCCATGGGAGACAATCAAGTTTGGAACTTGGTTGACCTGCCTGATGGTTTAAAGCCATCGAGTGCAAGTGGATCTATAAGAAGAAGATTGATATGGATGGAAATGTTCACATCCATAAAGCTCGACTTGTTGCAAAAGGTTTTCAACAAGTTCAAGGAGTTGACTACGACGAGACTTTCTCGCTCGTAGCGATGCTTAAATCTATACGGATCATTCTAGCCATTGCTGCATATTTCGATCATGAGATATGGCAGATGGACGTCAAGACGGCTTTCTTAAATGGAATCCTTACTGAGGACGTGTATATGATGCAGCCCGAAGGTTTTGTCGATCCAAACAATGCTGGAAAGGTATGCAAACTTCAAAAGTCTATTTATGGGCTGAAGCAAGCATCTCGGAGTTGGAACTTTCGATTTGATGAAGTTGTAAAGGAGTTTGGCTTCACCAAAAACGAACAAGAACCTTGTGTGTATAAGAAAGAAAATGGGAAATCACTTGTGTTTCTAAACTTATATGTGGATGACATATTACTGATTGGAAATGACATTCCTATGCTCGAGTCTATTAAGACCTCATTGAAAAATAGTTTTTCTATGAAGGACTTGGGAGAAGCGGCATATATTCTGGGCATCAAGATCTATAGAGATAGATCAAGGAGGCTAATTGGATTAAGCCAGAGTACGTACATTGACAAAGTGTTGAAATGGTTCAGCATGGAAGAGGCTAAGAAGGGGTTCTTGCCCATGTCTCACGGCATTAAACTTAGCAAGACTTAGTGTCCTTCGACCACTGATGAGCGAGAGCACATGAGTAGGATTCCATATGCTTCAGCTATTGGATCCATCATGTATGCGATGACATGTACTCGCCCAGATGTTTCCTATGCTCTAAGTGTTACGAGCAGATACCAGGCTGATCCAGGTGAAAGTCACTGGACAACGGTAAAGAATATCCTTAAGTACTTGAGAAGGACTAATGATATGTTCCTAGTTTATGGAGGTGAGGTTGAGCTCAGTGTAAAGGGTTACACAGACGCGAGTTACCTTAACGACTCAAATGACTTGAAATCGCAATCGGGTTATGTGTTTGTCATGAATGGTGGTGCTGTGAGCTGGAAAAGTTCCAAGCAAGATACAGTGGCCTCCTCTTCAACAGAAGCTGAATATATTGCTGCCTCGGAGGCTGCAAAGGAAGCTGTTTGGATTAGGAATTTCCTGATCGCTCTTGGTGTGGTTCAGGGCGTGTCCAATCCCATGGACGTTTATTGTGACAACAATGGTGCTATTGCACAAGCCAATGAACCTAGACAGTACCAGAAGAACAAACATATTTGCATGCGTTACCATCTGATTCGTGAGTTCATTGATGATGGTAGTGTCATGTTATGCAAATTACATACGGACTCAAATGTTGCTGATCCCTTGACTAAGCCACTCCCGCAGCCTGCGCATGAAGCACACACAAGAGCAATAGGTATTAGATACTATCTAGATTGACTCTAGTGCAAGTGGGAGACTGAAGGAAATATGCCCTAGAGGCAATCATAGAGATGATTGTATTTCATGTGTATCCATGAGTTATTATAATGTTCCTTGAATATCCATATACCAGGCAACTTGTATTGATTGGCAATTATGTGAATTGTTTGTGAAACTCTTTACTTGTATGGTTATCTAATAATTGTCCCTAGTCGGAGTGTGAGGACACACATGAATATTAGACTAGCACATCGATTGGTTGATGACTATGTTTCTCAAGTCATAGACATGGAGATGTCAAACCAATGATGTGGACACATGTTATGAACATGGGGTTGGACTGACCCAACTTGAGACTAGCAATAATACTTGCAGCTCTCTCTACACATCGTGTAAGTTTTGTCCTTAGACCTGAGATTGTCGCATGTACTTGAGATGTGGATCGACCTACTTTGGGGCTATCAAACACTACTCCGTAACTGGGTAGTTATAAAGGTAGCTTTCGGGTTTGTCCTGATATATGCTGCAAGGCATCGGTCAATCAAGATGGGATTTGCCCCTCTCTACTTGAGAAAGATATCTCTGGGCCCCTCGAGTGATCGGATCCAGAAATGCATGGTCGTGGTACATATGGTTAAGAGTTAACCTAGTAAAGGGATTCCGAATCACAGTATCGAGAAAGAGAGGTCAGCTTGGAGCTAGACCAAATATTGTGAGGCAAAGGGAAATACATGTACTCAACCTTGTGATGGTTCGTCCGAATGATCTTTATATGCGTTTAGGAGTTGGCACGTCTTACTAGAGGCCGCTACCAACTATTGACAGAGTAAGTGTACTCGTGTCATGACTATACGTGTATGAACCTATAGGGTCACACACTTTAGGGGCTGGAAGCCTAATGAGGATTGGATCCGAATTAGACCAGGCTTAGGCTGCTAATGGGTTGCTAATGTAGAAGCCCACTAGGGATGCCTATATAAGAGAGAGTGAGGCGAGCTGAATAGGGTTGAGCATTCCACCCAGCCGCCACTCCTCTTCCGCCTGTGTTGCATGTGTCGACCTAGCAGTCTGGCGTGTGACGGCTTCCACTCCGGACGTGTGGATACCTCGGAGGTGCTGCATCTGTAGCACTTGGACGAGCCGCGCAAAGGGGAGCTGCTCGTGGGACGAGGTCAAGGAGGAGACGTAGAACATCTACACTGCCGCGACATGCTTCATCGAGTTCCGCACCTGCGCGTCTAGCGGTAATCCCGTGATCTATGACAATAGTATTCCTGGTTGACGCGGTAGAAATTTTGATTTTACGCTAGTGTAGCCTACCCGTTTCCCTACATGTGTTTACTTTCTGCAAACTATTACTTCTTTCCAATCGATACGTTTAATCCTTTGTTTTCCGCAAAACACGGTGAGATTGACAACCTCATCGCAAGTTGGGGACAAAGTTCTGTGGTTGTGTTGTGCAGGTTTCCACGTTGCTACTAGCATCGGTAGTGCGCCCTGCCAAGGCTCAGCTAGTAACACCTTTGGGGTGTTTCCTTGCTCCTACTGGTTCAATTAAACCTTGGTTTCATAACTGAGGGAAACTTGCTGCTGTGCTAATCATACCTTCCTCTTGGGGTTCCCAACGAGCTCTGTATCATCATTGCTCCAACATTTTGTTGGGCGCCATACTCAGAGCCATCAGTATCTCGCTTGCCTTTGATTATGAATATCAAGGCACCTCTGAAGTTCAACTGATGACTAGAAGTAAAGATATCAAGGATACAAGCATCAAAGTCATAACACAAATAATCAAGTAATGGGACAAGCACAAAGAATGACAATTATGCTCTCAAAAAGGTGCTCAAAGAATAAATGGAGACTCAACAAGTAATGGAAAAGGTTTTGAATAATTTCGAAAGGCTTCCAAATGCTGAAAGTATGATACTCATTAGCTTTGAGATCTCATTGCCCCTATCATAAGCATCTTTAATGTGGTTAAGGTGAAAGTGAGGTCCAATCTGAGTTATATGCTTGACAGACTATAAACTGAAAATCCCAAGTCCCTTGAGTACGAGGGCCGCTCCTCATGCTACTCAACTTTAGCTACCGGTAAGTTCTTGTCATCGTAAATATGTGCGTATCATAGAGTACCGCCAACGGGGTACCCCATGCCCGATGATACGGAAGAATCCCCATATCAAAATGACAAGGCAAACAGACAATGAGTATCTCAGCAATCTTCTTATTTACCATGGGAAAATGGTGCTTTTTTCTCTCTTTCCTCTTTTCATAAATCTCTCTCTTTTTTTTCTTTTTCTTAATAGCTAGCTCTCTCTTTTTTATAAGAAGAATGCTTCATAGATATCATTATGGTTATGCTGCAGGTTTCCACCATGTCAGCATGGATTAGACAAGCGTCCCAGGCGTTTCTCTAACACACATACATAACTCCATGGACTTACAAGCTCCCCTTTTATTTCACACCGATGACATCCGCAAACAAAAGAGCATGGTATCAACTGGGTATATATTTACATGTGTTGAAAGTGTTCCCCATGACAGCACGGTTCTGCTAATCCCCAGCCTATAATTAGCAAGCATATAACTTTCATGGACAGTCACAATGGTTCAGGTTTATTAAGTGTAGAAAATAAAGTGTGCCATCAAGTTCGTGAGAGCTTTACTAACTAACTTTCTCATAACAAGCAAAAATTTTATTCGGAAGAAAACAAGGCATATTGAATATGCACGGAAGTAGCAAATGATGCTAATAGGTAGCTATGGTGGACACTTTGGCAATATTTGGTTTAAGGGAGTTGGAAACATGAGTAAAACATTCAGTGGAAGTGAAGGCTAGCAATAGTAAGGGAGCGACAAACGAGAGAGCAATAGCTATCATAATCATGCTTGCAACAAAACAGGACTACTCATGACATGAAAGTGATTCAAGATCCTCAAGGCAAAATAATTCATCGAGGCTTAACTGATTATTACAGTCATATGCATGCATGAGCATGTGCCAAGTCAATTCAAATAAAACATTCAGAGGAGGATACCACGGTGTCATACCAATTTATGAATAGAGCAATGCAAGCAAACATTCATAAGACATGCTACAAACTATTAGCGAGCTGGAGCTAATCATAAGAAAGCAAGAACTACTAAGCATCCAAATATAACATACACCCTACATGAACGGACTAAGCATGCCCACAGTGATGAGTATATGTACAAAAATGAAAACAAATAGAGTTCGTTACCAGCCTCTTACCACGCCTCAAGTTGTCATTAATCCTCATTATTGCTCTTCACTTATGTGGCTTGAATAATAATATGAAACCAATATTCCACTGAGGACTGCCGAACCCTGTAGCAAACTCACAAAACCAAAGAAGAACGACAAATATTTTTGTTGTTTTCGATTTTTTTTAAAACAAGAACCAAAAGGAAAAACAAGCAAAGCAAAATCTTTTTGGATTTTTCAAATAGTTCAAACAAAGCAAAAAAGGGAAAATCAAACCAAGGCAAAAAGAAGAAGCAAACCAAAGAGAAACAACAGAAATATTTTTGGTCTTTTTGTGTTTTAGAAAGTAAAAGCAAAGAAGAACGAAAACTAAAAAGAGAACGAAAACATAAATATACAAAGTACTGACACAACATGATAATGAGATGAGTGCGGTGTCGGCATACCTCCCCCCAAGCTTAGGCTTTTGGCCTAAGTGGGTATCAATCCCAAGATGGCCAGGATGAAGTGTCACCGTGGTACGACGAAGAGGTCCCCTCGTCCTGGTGCGAGCTCGAGTACGTCCCTCCGTAATGTGCAGAGTAATCATAGGAGGGCACATCCTCCTAGTGCTGCTCATGGAAACCCAGCAAGCGAAGCTGCTCGTCCACCTCCTCCTTGGAGTGCGACCACGGTCTCCTGTGAACACTAAATAAAGAAGGTTGTGGCAAAAGGATCTCCCTTTCATCCTCGTCAGTGAAAAGCATCCTATATACTAGACTGTCCAAATCAGAAGTAGCAGTGACAAAATGATGAGCTTTCATAGCAACAAGGTCAAGCCTTTGTGGTGCCAGTATAGCATCATTGGGATCCACTAAAAGATCTAATGCATTGACTATACGCGAGGCAATGATGCCCCCATAGATAGGCCCCCTAGCAGCTAGGCGGCGAGCAATAAGCGAGCCAAGATTGTACCGAGTATCATTGTTAAGCGCAGCAGCAAAGAAAACCAAATGATAGTTGGAGATATTACTTGTGTTCTCCCTACCAAGTACGCTAGTAGCAAGATAATATGCAAAGTATCTAAGAGCAGGGAGTTGGATATTTCTTATCTTTCCGTGTTACGCCACACGGTCATCATCATTGGTCACCCCTCGGTAAAGCTCTAACAAATCAGCGGGTCGTCCTTGAATTTTCTTCACGGTCCCTATCATGCGTACACCTACAATACTGCAAAATCTCTCCAAAGGCATGGTGAAGGGCAGATTATAAATTTCGAAAGAGACAGTCGACTAGTAGGATGTGTTAGTAAACATGAAGCTCTCAACAAAAGTTTTGGTGAGCATAGCGTATTGCTCACTCTCATCTTGCATATATGAGGTCAAACAAACCCTCTCAATCAGTAGCAAGAAATCATCAAGAATACTTGCAGCTTGTAAGAAAGTAAAACAAGGAAAAGTGGATGGGTGAGCATCCCCATCATCCCTTTCATTACCAATACGAGTTGCAATGAGACCTTCGTTGTATGATGGCCTAAACTGAGAGGTTGATCTTGAGGGCCTCGACCTCCTAGGTGCATCACTCTCAAATATCTCTCCAAAAGTATGGTTGTTCATGCTTGGTATTCTGAAATTTAAACACCTATTAAACAAGTGATTGCAAAGTAAATATAATGAAGGATTCTACTCATAGGGACTTGTAAGAGGCCTAAACATGCATCAAAACTATATCTCTAAGCATCAAACAAGCTTACAAGCTCTCATAACCTGTCACCTACAGCAGCAAAATACTCAATACATAATCCACCAAACACAAATCTACTTGGACAAGGAGAGGAGTCACATACCAGGAAAAAATGCTCCAAATTTCAGCAAGAAAGATGGGCTGAGCAAGGAGATCGAAAAAATCGAGAGAAAGCACAGCAAGAACGCGATTTTGAGCAATGAACTGGAGCTTACTCGGGGGGAGAGAAGAAAGTGGCAGGTGAGAGTTAGTGGGGGGCCAGGGGTGGCCCACACCAGGGCATGGCGCCACCCAGGGCAGGCCGCGCCACCAGGTGGTGTGCCTGCCTAGTGGGTCCCCCTGGTACCTCCCAGGTACTCCTCTGCCCCTTTTTTACGCAAAAATTTAATATGAATTTTCTGGAATTTTTCGAGACACTTTATTTTTGGGCATTTTCAGGCATACAAGAATGATTTTCTAACAGACATAATTTTTTTTGGAAACATAATGCAAGGACAAAACAAAGCTAGAACTACAGAAGTTGTAAGACACTCTAACATGCAAACAACTAACAACAAAGAAAACTAAACGAAAATAAAAACTAAAATGCATAGGATAGAAGCAAACAGAGATAATCATAGTGAAAACATTGTTTTGTTCAATGAAATCCTTTTGTTAACAAGGTTGATCAGGTCTTGTTACCAAAACATTTCCATATGAGACAAAACTTTGTATTCCACTAATGATTATGTTACCTCAACCTTGATAGCAATGGTCCCAATCATAATGGTTTCAAATTTTTCTCTTGGTATGGGACAATATATTTCTCCAACTTGAATGCCCTCAACATGTTCAATTGAATTCAAACCATAAGTCCTTTCAATCTTCTTGGGGAAATAGACAGTATGTTCTTTGTCATTAACATTGAAACTCACCTTTCCTTGATTACAATTAATAAAAACTCCTGCAGTATTAAGAAAAGGTCTCCCAAGAATAATAGACATATTATCATCTTCAGGCATTTCAAGCACAGTAAAATCAGTTAATATCAAGCAATTATGAGCCACTTGAATAGGTACATCCTCACATATACCAACAGGAATAGTGGTAGATTTATCAGCCATTTGCAAAGACATATCAGTTGGTATTAATTTTTCTAGTTGAAGCCTCTTCTAGAGAGAGAAAGGCATAACACTAACTCCAGCTCCCAAATCACACAAAGCAGTTCTAACATAAATGTTCTTAATAGAGCAAGGGATAGTTGGAATCCTAGGGTCTCCAAGTTTCTTAGGAACTTTACCATTGAAAGAATAATTAGCAAGCAAAGTAGAAATTTCTTCATTAGGGATCTTCCTTTTATTCGAGACAATGTCCTTCATATACTTTGAGTAAGGAGGCAATTTAATAGCATCGGTCAAAGGAATTTGCAGGAATAGAGGTTTCATCCACTCACAAAACTTATTATAGTGTTCATCTTCCTTTGACTTGTGTTTCTTATCAGGGAAAGGCATCGGTTTTTGGACCCAAGGTTCTCTTTCACTACCATGTTTCTTAGCAATAAAATCTTCTTTAGTTTATTTAGTATTCTTAGTGTGGTTTTCAGGTTCTTCTTCAACTTTTTCTTCATTAGGAACTTCATTTTCTTCATTACCACTTTCCGTTTCAGCATCAGAGATAGATATACTATTAGGATCTATAGAAGGTTCAGAGGGTTCTACAACAGTTTTATGTTTCTTTTTCCTTTTCTTACAAGTAGAGCCACTATTTTCAGCTTGTTGAGAATCCTGCTCAATTCTTTTGGGATGCCCCTCAGGATATAGAGGATCCTGGGTAGCAGCTCCACTTCTAGTTCTAATTTCATAAGCATGTTTTTCCTTGGTAGCATTAACTAGCAAGTCGTTTTGCACTTTAACGAGTTGATCTATTTGAGTTTGAACCATTTGAAAGTGTTTAACAATCAGTTTAACATCATTAGAGGTTCTTTCCACAATATCTTTCAACTCAACAATAGCTCTAGTGTTCTCCATTAGATAATTTTGCACCCTTTTATTAAAATTATCTTGCTTAACAATAAAGATATCAAATTCTTCTAAGCATTGATCAGGAGGTTTAGAGTAAGGGATATCACCTTCATCAAAGTGTCGGAGAGAGTGTACCTCAATAGTGGGTGATTAGGGAATAGGCTTACACAATTCTTCTATAGGAGGTAAATTCTTGACATCTACAGCTTTAATTCACTTCTCCTTAAGACATTTCTTAGCTTCCTTCATCACTTAATCATTTAATTGAATAACTCCCCTCTTCTTTGATGTTGGAATAGGCACTGGAATAGAAGGTTCAGGTTCAATTACTTCAGGTATAGCTTGTTTAGGAGGAGTCCAATCTTCATAATTCTTACTTATTTTAGCCATTAATTCTTCAGCTTCCTTAGGAGTCCTATTCCTGAAAACACAATCAGCACAACTATCTAGGTATGTCCTAGATTCCTCGGTTAGTCCATTATAAAATATATCAAGAAACTCATTCTTAGGTAATGGACTTCCAGCTTGTGCATGAATCAAAGCACAAAACCTTGCCCAAGATCCAGGCAATACCTCTTTTTCTCCCTGTTTAAAATCAAAAAGTTCATGCAAAATAGCATGTCTAGCACTAGGAGGAAAATATTTCTGCAGGAAAGTACTAATCAAACACTCAGGGCTATCAATAGATCTAGGAGGTAAATTACTAAACCAAGTTTTAGCTTCTCCTTTCAGTGAAAAGGGGAAAATCTTAGCAACAAAGTAAGTACGCATCTTAATATCATCAGAAAACAAGCCACTCATGGTAGAAAGTTCATTCATATGTGCTACCGCACTTTCATTATTAGTCCCACAAAAAGGTTCTTTCTCGACAATAGCAATGTAAGATAGATCGAGAGAGAAATCATAATCTTCATCTATAATGTTTATGGGAGAAGCAGCAAACTTAGCAATAGGAGACAATTTGGGTCTAATAGTACGCCTCTCAAGGAGACTCTTAGCAGCACTCCTATCATGGGTGTTTTTACATTCTTTAATAAATTCATCGGTCATCTCAACATAACCATCTTCAATATCATAACTCTCACTAGACTCAGGTGAACTAACATGTGTGGTAGTGTCTTCATTAGGAGTTTCGGTATTTCCAGCTATAGTTCTAGCAATTGTAGCATCTAGGAAAGGACCTAATGAACCACTCTTATCAAGCACAGTAGAAGCAGCATCATAAGCATCAGAAGTTTCAGATTCAGCAGTAGTAGCAATGTGTGTAGCATGTGTATGTGGTGGTGTAACGAGCTTACTTATAACAGATGGTGAATCAAGAGCAGCAGAGGTGTTCAGAACCGTACCTCTTCTTGTAGTGGATGGTAAAATAGGAAACTTGCCATCACGAGACTTACCCATGATAGATGGATAGCAGCGAACAATAGAGAATCCAAGTGAACTTGATAAATAAAGCTATGCTCCCCGGCAACGGCGTCAGAAAATAGTCTTGATGAGCTACAAGTATAGGGGGTGTATCGCAGTATTTTCGAGGAAAGTGAAACCCAATTTATTGATTCGACACAAGGGGAGCCAAAGAATATTTATAAGCCTTAACAACTGAGTTATCAATTCAGCTGCACCTGGAAACAATCTTGCTCACAAATTTTTTTCAGTAGCAACAGTGTTGTAGTAGGAATAGCAAAGTAGTAGCAGTAGTAAAGTAAAGACAGCAGTAACAATAGCAGTAAATAGTAGGATTCGAGTGCGGTAGGCATAGGGATGGATGGATGGGCGTTACATGGAGAAGACAATTCACATAGCAATCAGAACATAGGGCAATTGCAGATAAATAAGACAAAGCATCCAAGTATTAGATAATCCTAGGCATGTGTTCCATATATAGTCATACGTGCTCGCAATGAGAACTTGCACAACATCTTTTGTCCTGCCAGCCCGTTTGCAGCGGGGCTTCAAGGGAACTACTGGCAATTAAGGTGCTCCTTTTAATAGAGCACCGGAGCAAAGCATTAACACTCCGTGAACACCGGAGCTCCTCACATCAAATCCATTCCCTCCGGTTATCCCGATTTCTGTCACTTCGGGGCCATTGGTTCCGCACAACAACGTGTGTATACAAATTGTAGATAAGACCAAAAACAATACTATCATAATAAATCAATAACATGTTCAGATCTGAAATCATGGCACTCGGGCCCTAGTGACAAGCATTAAGCATAACAAGTCGCAACAAAGTCATAAAGCACTAATAAAAGATAGGGCTTTCTATTTTCGTGCCCTCTTGTCCTTAGTTGTGCTCAGTTTTCCCCAGCTCCTTAGTTTTTCCACAGTTTTCCCCAAGACCTTGTCTGAAACCATCACAGGTGCTGTAACGGCCGGTTGCCCGACGGTTGACCGTTATCTTCTGACTAGTGGGGCCACGTAGAGCCCGCAAAGACACGTCAGACCATCCATCTTTGTTTGACCGTAAGCATCGCTGTATCCCTGACCAAAACGCGAACGAGTGGGGCTTCGGTATATCGAATGACAAGTGGGGACATGACGTTGATACAAGGGGCAATACACGGGTAGGATTAGATTTTTAAACAGAGCTCTACAGCGATGGCATGGAGGAGGTGGCCTGCGGGGTGCCGAGATGAGATCGACGTCCACAAAGAACTGCATGAGGCGAGACCAGACGCATTAGATAGATATGAACTAGACGCGTTTAACCATGCAAAGAAGAGAAGAAATGGTCGACGCCATCGACGACTACCTCAAAACTTTGACTGACCGTGTCGGACACAAACGCGAGCAATGTAGAGAAAACTAGTGTCTCTCCTTTCTGGCATGTATAGATGGGTGCTAGAAGAGTGTGGTGGTGAAGGGAAAGACCTCGCGGTGGTCTGTGGCGTCCAGCATAGCGGGGCGACGTGGCCGTGCCCACAGCGGCGTGCATGCATGTTCGGCATTAGCATCAGTATGTACGTTCGGTATTGGCCTCGGCGGTATCTATGATGTGTCAGTGATCGAATGAGGGGACGGGATTGAGGGTGCATCCCGACGGTGACCTAGCAGTGGTGGCGAGCATAGCCGTTCTGACCATGCCGATATCGGCATCGGCATCGTTTGGAGGCTATGGTGCTCGAATCAAGGTGGGATTTGTTTCTTGTACGCCAAAATGAATTTGAAACAAGTTTCATGTTGAAGGTTAGGTAACGAAAGTTTGTAACTAAAAATTATACTAGCGCCATGGTGAGGTTCTTTTTGATAGACCTATACGGTTGGGCAAACTTTTTTGACACGTTTTAGATAGGGTTCCTTGTTGTTACACGTATGGCATCATGTATGGCAAATTTGGGGTCATTTGGAGATGTTCGAAAAAATCACTTTGCTTAAGCGCATGTTGTTTCGTCTCACTGAAACCAGCTTTTCTAACAAGGTGATTTTTTCTACCTTCTCTAAATGACCTCAAATTTCATACAGCTGATCTTCTATACATAGATAGATAGATTGTTTCGTTTTTACATTTTTCGAACTTTTTATTCCCCTTGATAATACCCAATTGATTTTCAGGTCAAAACCTCGAAAAACAACATCATGTATGACATCATTTTCACCCTAAATTTCAAATTTTGTGAAACTTTCCCTTTTAGATATTCCTTGTTGTTATAGGTATGGCATCATGTATGCCAAACTTGGTTAGGTCTCACTGAAACCAGCTTTTGTAACAAGTTAGGTTTTTTCGACCTTCTCAAAAGGGATTTTTTTCTACCTTCTCTAAATGACCTAAAAAATCATACAGACGATCTTCTATACAAAGATAGGTAGATTGTTTCGTTTTTACATTTTTTTGAACTTTTATTTCCCTTTATAATACCCATTTGATTTTCAGGTCAAAACCTCGAAAGTTAACATAAGTAGATGGTGAACCCTCCCAAACTTCAAATACAGAGATAGATTTATTGTTTCGTTTATCTTTTTTACCGTGAATAGTAATGGCTACAAGAAATCGGTGATGGTTTATCATTTTTTGCGTGAAAAGTAATGGCTACAACAAATCGGTGATGGTTTATCATTTTTTGCGTGAAAATTAATGGCTACAAGAAATCGGTGATGGTTTATCATTTTTTGCGTGAAAAGTAATGGCTACAACAAATCGGTGATGGTTTATCATTTTTTGCGTGAAAATTAATGGCTACAACAAATCGGTGATGGTTTATCATTTTTTGCGTGAAAAGTAATGGCTACAACAAATCGGTGATGGTTTATCATTTTTTGCGTGAAAAGTAATGCCTAAAAGAGTTTATAATTTTTAGCGCGTGAAAAATAATACAGAAAACTGCCCTTTAGCATACTTAGAGGGTGGAAGCTAACCGCCGACAGAGAGAGAGGGGTTATCCTGCCCGTTAGATCATACGATCAACGGTCGGCAGGCACGATCCGCGTGACATGGGCTAGACCAATCAGGGCAATGTTGCACGTCTGCGAGAATTTGTGAAGGAAGAGGGCAAAACTGAGTAGTATCAAGAACCAAGGGCACCTGAGTAGTAAACAGACTAAGGAATTCAAATATGAGATTTAAAAAATGAAAAATGCGTGTTTTGTACAATGAAACCCATCTTGGCCTACCTCAAACTATTTGCAATACAAATATACATGAGTGTGAGAATTGTGGCCTTATTTAGACAAAGTATGTTTTGGGGAAAGCTGTTTTGGGAAGGACTAATTGTAGAAAACCATGCACCTTCATAGCTACTAGGTGATTTGAGAAGTGGCAATTTGTGGTAAAACTTGATTTATCTATGACTTATCTATGATTTGAGAAGTGGCAATTTGTGGTAAAGACTCCATGAGTAAGTGCCACTCTTTTTCGGAATTTTTTGCACATTAAATGACTCATTTAACTAGTTAATCCCATTTGTTGACTCTCTGTTGACCAGCCACTTGAGGGTAAAACTGAGCATATTGCACTAGCCAGTATTAGCACTCAAGGGGAAAACTGAGCACACAAAAATGCTAGTATAAGACTCGAGGGTATACCTGAGTATATCTAAATTTCCAGGGTTAGACTCGAGGACGCGTGTTGCGGTGCAGAAATGGAAGACGTGCAATTGTTGACGCGTAGACGTGGGTCGCGGTGCAGAAGTCGAAGACGTGCAATCGTGGATGCGTGTCGCGTTGCAGAAGTCCAAGACGTGCAGACGTGCAACGGTGGACGCGTAGGACGCGGGTCGCATTAACCACCCCTCGCCTTTATAGACGCCTCCTCCCACTATCTCTGTCACTCTCACTCGCTCACGCAACGCCGCCTCTCTCACGTCCCATCATCTTCTCCAAAGCAAAAAACCCTCTCCCTCTCCCTCTCCTCTGTCGGCGAGATGGACAAGGAGAATGCCAATCCGATCATCCACGACGCCGTCGGCTCCAAGCGCGACGCCTCCCTCTTCGACGCCGTTCCCTCAATGGCCGTCGCCGCCGCCGCCGCCGGTGCATCGGAGGCTGCTGCCGCCGGTGGCGGTCAGATCCCGCCGGGATGGGACCCCTACGAGGAGGTGCCGTACGTCCCGCCCCCGAACCCCTACGTCACCTCCATGGAGGACCCATGGAACGAGGTAACTACGGTTTGCTTCCTTTGTTTGTTCCCCATTCCTTTTTGAACCCTATTTTTGCTGGTGTAGATGGATCTGTAGATGGATAAGTATTGGGTTAATATTTGCGCCGATTTTATTCCATTTTGTTTTGATCCCTTCTTGATTTCGTTTAAGATTTGGGGTTCGGCAAACCATTGCTGTGTACAAATCTGTTGTGCATGAGCTTTGGTTCGCTAACACCATCCCTGTAGATATATAATCGTGTCCACTCTAACTGAGGCTGCCTCTGTTTTTCCTAACTTTGTTATCATGCACGTTAGTCATCGTTGCAACTCATTCACTCATAGTTTCCGTCTGATATGGATCAGGTGTCTGGCAGCGACGTCGGCAGCGACGACGAGCACCATGACACCAAGACTCGCCAGGTGCTGCGGAGGCTGCAGGTCGGCCAGTACATCTCCTACTTCGCCAAGGGTGTCTACAGGTGCCCCTTCTGCACTAGGAGACTTGGCGGCACTGACTTCAACTGCCTCCTCACGCATGCCGAGAACATCGGAAACACCTTTCCCAAGGTCGGCACGACGGTGAACGCCTACTCCTTCCGCGCCAAGCACAAGGCGCTCGGCATGCACCTCCGCAGCTTCCAGCGGGTGGAGATCTCCGCCGGGCGCATGCCTCCGCTCAAGCCCAAGGCTCCCAAGGGGAGCAACAAGTGGAGGCAGAGGCAGATGGGGTAGGCGGAGTCCTGGACGTGTGCTGCTGCTGCCTCCTATTTTGTTGTTAGCTAGGGATCCCTTGTTGTTATGTTGTTAGTATGATGGTGCTGTGAAGAACCTCGAACCTGTTACTATGTTTGGCTGCTGTATGCAGCTTATTATCTAAGGAGGGATCCCTATTATCTATCCCTATTCTACTATATGACTGTGTGAATTTATCGTACATTACCCTGTAGATTTGCTTCTAGATTTAACTACATACATATGGACCAGATGGAGTACTAGATTTGCTGCCATATTGGGCAAACAACGAGGGCCAAAAGGCACAAATAATTGAAGAAAGACAGAAATGCAAGCTTCTCTAGATTTGATACTAATTAGGTGAAAAAAGACAGAGAGAAGGAGGGGGAAAAGGTACTCTTAAAAGGGAAAATGCCAATTTGGGCCGAGAGAGACAAAACCCAGCTCCTGCTCACGTGCAACCAAACGCGGTCTCGTCCTGTCCCACGCGGTCCCTTTCTACCAGCCCCACGCGACGCGGCCCCACACGTCAGCACGGAACGGTCGACTAAACGGGAATCCTGCCGTCTGAGCTCCTTCTACGGGTTTCAAACAAGGACTTGGAGAAAATTGAGGAAAAACTAAGGAGCTGGGGAAAACTGAGTACAACTAAGGACCCGAGGGCATGGAAATAGAAAACCCTAAAAGATACTAGGCACCATGCCCTAACAATCTGATGCCATTACATGAACAATCTCATCCAATCCCTACCATCCCCATAGCCTACAGCAGGGGATTACTCACTCATAGATGGGGGAAACATGGATGGTCGATGGAGAAGCGATGGTGATGATGATGGCGATGATCTCCTCCAATTCCTCGTCCCGGCAGGGTGCCAGAACGGAGTTTCTGGTGCTGTTTCGTGGACTCTGGTGGTGGCGGCGAAGCAGAACTCCTTCTGAAAAAATGTCGAACCCCCCGGAGTTTTTAGGTCAAAAGGCTTCTTATAGGCAAAGAGAGAGACCGAGGGGGTGCCTGGGAGGCCCACACCACCCCCTGGCGCGGCCTAGCCTGGCCCGCGCCACCAGGTGGTGTGGCCACCCCCTGACTCTTCTCCGTCTCGTATTCTGGCTCCTGGAGTCTTCAGGTGAAATAGGATTTTTGGCATATTTTCCGGGATTTTTCCTGATAGTTGATTTTCTGCACAAAAAGTAGACACCAAGGCAATTCTGCTAAAAACAACGTCAGTCTGCGTTAGTTGCATCCAAATCACACAAGTTTAGAGGAGAAACAATAGCAAAAGTGTTCGGGAAAGTAGATAAGTTTTGGACGTATCACGGACCGATCCATCCATGCACCAAATATGGAAAATGGTTTTGTCGGTCCGGACGCGCACGGACGGAAGGCGTGTCCTGCCCGTTGGTGCCTCGGGCCCACCTGCCAGCCACCGCAGCGTTGATTTAGACACGCTCAGCAGCACCGGTTCAGACGCAACCGCGACAGCGATTCAGAGTCGCTAGCAGAGGATGACCGGTGGCAGCCTGCGCCATCAAGACGACACACTGACTGACTGGACGCCACGCCCTCCACCGCCGCTGCAGGCGCCGCCCGATGCCTGGCCTCCTGACTGGTCCCACGCACCAATGCGAGCTAGTCCCATCGCCGCTACTCTGGTAGGAAGACGCGTTCCACCACCTCCATCGTGAAAGGCTCGCTGGTGGTCACATGACGGTTGTAGAAGGGCGACGCGACATGGGACGCAACGTGTAAATCTGCGGGCGCCCTGGAATCTTCTCTGTCGGCGCCGGGGTTGCCACGGAGCTCGTCGGGACGACGATAAAAAAAAAGGCGGCCAAGCATGGTGTGGTTTTGTGCTTGGGTGGCGCGGGGTATGGTCGAAGATATCTCAGCACCCTCCCTTTTTATGGCGGCGCCTGGACGCGGTGAGAGACGCCTAGAAGTCGCGGGAAAGAAAAGGCGGGAGACGACATGGCAACGGAAAAACACTGGAATTTATGCCGGCATTGGTAATGGCCAAGCACGGACAAATAGATCGCACCGCTAGGCGCCGTCGACAGGATCCCGATCCAAAAGCCACCGCGAACTGACCTAGATGGACAGAAATTGACCATTTAGGTCGGCCGGGTGGAGATGCCCTTAGCCATGCTTCTTCAACCATGCATAATTTTTTAGATGCCTCGTGAACCATACGTGATTGTATTATACCGTACGAAAACATCGTTTTCCACCAAAAGCTACAACCAATGAAATATATCCCTGTCAATAGATTGCCATGGACCTAGCCGGTTCATATGACTTCAAATCGTACAAAACAAATACTCCCTCTAATCCAAATTAGTTGACTCTGATTTGTCTAGATTCAAATATATCTAGACTTAGACTCATTTTAGTCTAGATACATCTGAATCTAGACAAAACCAAGTCAACTAATTTGGATCGGAGGGAGTACTACCTCCGAATTATAAGATGTTTGACGTATTTTAATATGGAGAAGATACAAACTAAAATGAGTGAATAGACACACTAAAACATCGTTTATATATGTGACTAAATGATAGAATTTATAATTAGGAAAAAAGCGTGTAACTCAAACAGGAAAAAAACAATCCTTCCATATTTCAATGGAAGTGTAACAACTACCATCCCAGGAGCAAAGAGATTCACATAAATTTCCATAAATGCCGAAGAATGGACGCACAGCATATTCGCTGCAAACTGAAGCAGCACGATCTTCATGTGAACCGTCATTACAGGCTACGATACACACACAAAGTTCAGAAAATCTTTCCAACATGTCACACCATGACCATCATAGCACTGGACCACAACAGAATGCCAGAGCCCTACACATCACAGGTGTCCCAACGAAACAGAAAAGAATCCAGGACAGACATGTAAACCACATGATCGCAGAAAGTAGATCTGGCAAGCAACAAGGCAAGAGCACAACATTTGGCAATCCAGGATGGGGACAACTATTCTTTCGGTGTGCATCATCAATTCCCGGATATAATTCAGTCGATGCCACAATCAGATGAAACTATAAGAGATAATAGATACAAAAGGAGAACCAGAAGTTTACATAATAGTTTGCAAATACATTTATACATACATAACTAGAATTGCAAGCAAGCAACCAACTAGTAATGGTTATGAAGCAACATATCCCTTTGAGATTTCCCCACACGCAAACATGGATACCACACTATTGCCTATTGTACCAGAACTCTAAAATAAAGTAGGCAATCAGTGATCTATGAGATAGTCTGACTGACCACAATAAAGCAATAACTGATCGCTAAATTAATAGTATGATGGAAGTAAGCATGGACAATCGATGTAAGCATCATATATTGTTTACTCTGCAATAGAAATATGAGTTAGACTAGTTCAAAAAAAACATGAGCTGGACATCACATATGGCTAAGTAAGTTATAGATCTGTGGCCATCGGCAGACAGTGGAGGATACATTGCATATTCAGAGCAGTTGAGTTTCATAATGTAGGGACCACAGGGGCAAAAAGAACTCAATGGTCCAATTATACGTCGGAATCAAATAAAGGGAGATCAGTGGACCAAGTCTTGAAAGGGGTAGCAATTAATGAATGATTAAGACATAATCATAGTGTTTCTTTGACCACGCAGAGTGTGAAGGCAATTTATATAAAGGTCGCCATCAGTTTTAGTATTAATTATTACCAACTGAAATGTATAACCTACCATTTGGAGAAATAATAAATGTGGATGTGGGTTGCCTTCTAATGAACTGTTTCCTGATCTCAAAGTTCTAAAAGAGAAATGTAAAATTGAGTTCGACGACATTACCAGAAGAGGAACATATAGAATGACCTTACAAACAAAAGTTGTTGTTTTCATCTGCAACAACTGATCATCAAGCAGGACAGGAAAATCCAATCTCAGCAACATTGGCTAGTCATTGCCTTGGATCAAATTCCTGCTAGTGATAATCCATGTCACACTCAATTATTCGTTGATGGTACTACTATTCAATATTAACAAGAAAAAAACACATTACATCAAATAATTGACTACTCTGAACACACAGCAACCTTTTCAGTTTTCTCTTCATCATTAAATAGCAATTTGAAGTGGCTAGGCAAAACAACTTTATTCCAGAGGAGACAGCAATGAGCTAGACCGTCTGAATAATTGTATCTTGATGAACATAATCCAAAAACGTTGTGTCCTTGTGCATCTGAGTTACCACTGCATTTGAATGAATGGACACTGGGGCAGTGCAGTGGTGGTCCTTGAACCTGAGGAACCCACACAATTCAATGACTATACTAGGATGTTGTGTAGTGGTTTCCAGAATTCCAGTAAAGCATCACTGCTGAATAGGAAACACGTTACTCCAGTGTAAAGGATTTACTATATGGAATCTGAGTTTATGCTTTCATGTTAATGGTGTGTTCTTTGAACTTTGGATGTAAGCATTACACAATTATTCATATGACCTAAGAGTTTCTTGTCTCTAATCTCTGCAAGAACACAATTGTTTCTCCACAAACAATGCTCGCCTTCATCGCTAAGTTTCTTCGTGAGAATGTTCAGAATGAATTTACATGACAAACTACAAGCAGAAACAAAATATGAACTAATTATTACCATATGTGATGACCCCTAACCGGCACAAATGTCTTATGAACCATCAAAATTCCTCCACATATACTGCTATCTAGATAGAATTATTGTGCTGAATTTTCTCCACCATTAGCTAGATATGGAAAGATGCTATGATCTAAATTTAACTAAGAGCACGCCTGTTAAAAAAAGGAAATTCAGACAATTCTGATAAACACTACCTCCGGCATCTAGAATGCAACCACCAAAATTATTTCATTTTGCATCTTTGGCCTGTTTACCATCAATCACTATAGAAGTTACCCACGACATAATTCATCAGGAACAGCAACTGGCTTAGAACCCAGACACTAATTTCGTCCTCCATGGGACCAATCCTAGATTTCACTTCATCAGGAAACATAGCATAAGAACTGAACAAATATAAGGGCCAAAATTTCCATATATATTGTGATGGAATGGAACAACGCTGTTATTGTCGTGTTATAATCCTCGCTCACTCATCTCACCTCACCTCTTCTCTTTTCATGCCCCCTCCCATCAGGGAATGAAATCAAAACAGCCGGAAACGCAACGGATGAAACGAAAGGGGAAAAGAATAGAAGAAGTCAAAACTTTATCGCGAAAGCGACGAGGCGACTCGCCTCCGCCTCTCAGTCGAGGAAGCCGGTGCGGCGGAGGACGGCGTTGCGGACGCGGCGTAGGTCGCGGCCCTTGAGCGTCCTTCCGGCTCCTTCCAGCACCGAGTTGTGCGCCGCTGCACGCCTCGCGACGATCTCGTGCGGCGGAACCATGGCGTCCCCGTCGTCGCCTCCCCCCACAACATGGGCCCACCTCCCCCTACGTGCTGCAGTATCCGACGGTATGCGCACCGGAGCCGACCGCGACGTTGCCGTCGCCGGGGTCAACGCGGCCTTCTCTGGGATGGCGCGGGAGGCGGATCGGACGGCATGCCCGCCAGCGCGCTTCTTCTTCTTCTTAGCCTCGTCATCGGGCAGCGCAGCGAGGAGTCCGGGGGCCGAGGAGGCGGGCCAGAGGACGTCGAGCTCGAGGAGGTCGCCGTCTGCGCCCGTGTCAGCGCCATGGACGGGAGTGGGCATCGGAGGTCGGGAGAGCAAGAGGCGTTCCATCGCGGTTATGCGGGGATCACCAGTACGGCGGATCTCCGGCTACGTTGCGGCGCTCCGGCATCGGAGGTCGGGGAAATGGGGTGGGTTAGGCGTGAACGAGGACACGATACCGGCGAAGGGAGGGGGCCGCGGGGGAGTGGTTATAGGGAGGAGGTTGGTTTCCTCGTTTCCATTTTGGCCCTCTCTTTTCCGCCAAATTCACATTTAACCCTTACTTTATGAATACAGAAGCTGCAATAAATATCCTCATAATGTAGGATATAATAATATCACTGTGAAACTATAGAAAAGTGGTAATTTTCTAGAAGATGATGGTGAAGTATCAGGGTAGAAATTTCTATAAAAAGTAAAAGATAATTCATCCCAAAGTCCAACAGATTTGTGGGTTCCGCGACCTCAATGGTGAAGACATTTAAGGTCAATGTGAAACATTGTGAGGTTTGTCCCCTTTGATCTTTAGGAGGTACTTCCTCTGTTTTAAAATATAAGATGTTTTATCTTTTATTCTGAAACGCATGTATCTAGATATTTTTAGTGTGCTTATGCATGCCAGAGTCTATCAATGTGGTTTCTTGCCTCATTTTCACATATACTTCCCCTAGTTAGGCATGGGTGCCTGCTATACATTGATCAAGGCTGTCAACACCTGGATTTTGTATCCCAGATGCCCGTTATGCCATACCTTGCAATCCTAGGATTACCATTTTTGCGAGACATAACGGATTGGATATCATCGTACATCATCCATTACAAACCATACATAAGGTCTTACACAAATAAGGATCTCATGATCCAGTCTTAATACAACAAGCAGCGGAAATAAAAGATAGCGTAGCGGTGGGGTCCATCTTCAGGGGCACAGGCAATGCTGACGAAGGCAGATAGTCCTAGCTATCATAGCCGTCCTACTGACCATCATCTTGATAATCTCCTTCATAGTCTAGCCATGATAATAGCCAGGGACAAAAGCCATGAGTACTCTTTAAGTACTCGCAAACTACCACTAACAAGTAGTATAAGTCTAAGTTAAAGTGCTAGATCTAAGTTTAACTATAAAGTTAAGTTTGAAACCTAAGCTGAGTTCAGGAACCAAGAAAGATAAAATAAAATTCTAGAATCACTTAAGTTGGGAAACTAATGTCATAACACAACCCCGTTGTGGTCAAGTCAAGATTCATCATTACTCAAGTTATTTAGAAAACATCTGACAACGAAACAGTATGGCCATTCCAACTGTCCATAACCGTGGACGCGGCTATTCGAATAGTTTGACACTCTGCAGAGGTGGTACACTTTCACCACAAGATTCGATACATCTGTCAGGGGTAACCCTGAATCATCATACTTAGTATGCAGATAATCAAACATAACTTTCCCTTTACACACCCTAGTATAAGCACCTCTCCTATGAGCATGGCCTCCCAACCATGACCATCAGTCATCTTGGGCTCTGCATAGGTGGACAACATTGAGAGGTAGCCTCAGCTCAAACCTCTCCCGTGAGGGAACTAATACTAATGCATATAAATTTCCAGCTAAGCCTTACCCAATTCAGGTAGTGTGGTTGTACGGTAAATTTGGAATGGTATCGCATCCGAATCCAACCATCAGTTTTATAAAAGGGTTAAGGCTCATGCCTCAACATTTTCATCATCATCAACCATTTGTGTTTTCTCAACACATGTCAAAACATCTCAATAGAATGACTCATCATTCCAAGGTTTTCATAATTCATTTTCACCAAGTGTTCCCATCTAAAGTGACTCAAGTTTTTGATCTACTCTAAACTACTAAGTTAAGAGTGTTCACTAAGGTGGGAAAGATGGGTTCAATCTCATGCCATAGAATGACATCTAGAGGGTTCTAAATAGGTCAAGTTTTATACTTTTTATGCTACCTTCAAAACAAGTAAAGAACTTTAGATAGCCTAAGAGGGGTAAAACTTGTAACTAAGACTTGGGGTACTATTAGTTAATAAGGGGGTGTGATCAAAACATGCTTAAGGCATCTTTGCTAAACCATCTAGTTTGATTCTAGTTTGCTAGGTACTACACTTGCAAGTACTAACTTGCAAAGGTTAATCTTGGATAGTGCTAGCTTGCCTTGGTTGGTGCAGTGGTTGAAGTTTTCTTCTTCTTCTTCTTCTTCTTGGTAGAACTCCTCCTCCTCGAAAGCTTGGTCGGTACTAGCGTATATAAATACATAGGGAGTGCACAATCACCAAACAATACTTAACTAGGCTAAGTAGCATTCTAAAACACACATTTGATGATCTATTATCATCACAAGCATCACAAGTTTTAATTCAATAGTTTCATTCTTTTTATTTTAGAAAAGTAATTTCTACTCATTGAAATATTAACTAAAATTTAATATTCACCACCCAAAATATGGGATCATGTGGACACATGTCCTCACCACATATTCTAACATGTGGGAATGAGATTTAAAGGTTAGATCAACATTACTTTGGTTCAAGTTCATTATTTAATAATTTAAAGTGACTAGAAATGCCTATATAGCATTATTTTGGTACTAGTCTAAAGTCACTACATGTAAACCTTAATATTATTACATATTTAGATAGATATGATGAAATGTGATTTTTGAGAGTTGGAATCAACTCAAAACCTAGCTTGGTTGATTTTATAAAAATGTTGCAAGTTGCAAAAGCTTATGTCTTCTTATTTTTATTAGGAGAGATCTATAACTCTAATTGATTTAAATCCAACGGGCTTGGATAGATCATCTTAATAACTTTCAGGTAAAATTAGTTTCATGCAATTTGGATTTGTCAAACTCACAGAATTGAATTTTGAAATAGTGGACAGAAACTAGATTTAACTAAAAAGAAAAATCCAGATTTGAATGGGTGGGCTAGCGCGGGAAAAGAAATGGGTCGGCCCAGTGGCGCTCCGCGGCGTGGGGCTCTGCTGACAGGGGGTCCCGCTTGTCAGCGGCACTTAACACGCGAAACGGTACGCGCGCTGTGGGCCGTGCGATTAGAAAGGAAATCTACGGCTCAGGGTCGTCATCGACGACGAACAGGTCGCCGGCAAGCCCGAACCCTAGCAGCTCGGTGGGGGACTGCTGGGGGTGTACCAGGGCTCCAGCAGGGTCGGCGAGGCGGGCAAACGAAGTGGAAGATGATGGCGAGGCGAGGCGCGGTTGCGGCGGAGCTTGGGGTGGTCGCAATCAACGGCGCCCTTCTCCTCCTGCCACGGCTGCTCTGACTCCAAATCCGGCGAGGCAGAGCTCGCCTTGCTCCAGCTAGAGGTGGGTGAGGTTCAGAGAGGTGAGGGGAGTGGAATGGTGTGGAGTGGAGAGGCTGGGGAGGGCTTGTTTTATAGGCCCGACGGTGAGACCGAGCGGGATGGGAAGTCGACGGTGGCGACATGGCTACGGCAGGGTAGAGGCATGGTTGCGGGTGGCGATCGACGTGCTGTCCCCTGGCGGTGCTCTAGAACTTAAATGCGAGCGTAGGGGCGGTGGCACGCGGTCTGGGCGAGGTGGCGCTCTGCGCGGCAGAGGCGGCGGTGTCCATGGCGAGCGGTGGCTGTGAGGCTTTGGGCGGCGAACGGGGGTGTCTGGGGTGTTCTCCAGGTCAAGGTGGAGCGGCGGGCGCGGGCTGCTGCCAAGGGGCGGTCTATGCGAGCGGGGACCGAGCGCGCTCTGGGGGCGGCACTGGCATGGTGCGGTGGCACTGGGCGCGGTTTGTGCTCGGTGGTCCACTGCACTCCTGGGCTCGGGCAAGGGACAGGGGGTGGCGGTGAGCTCCTGGCTACCTCCTAGACATGGCGAGGGGAGAGGGAATGGTCTGCTGCAGCGAGGCAAGGGTTGGCCGGCGAGGCATGGCTCGGCATGGCATGGCATGGCATGGCATGGGGACTAGGGACAAGGGAGAGGGGTGTTAGGGGTTTGGTTAGATCAAGAGGGGATAGAGGAGATAAATGAAGATCATTTGGGGGCAAAACCCTGTAGTAAACAGTGAGCTAGGATTAGAGTAGAGATTATGCATGCCAAGTGTTTGATTAAATGGCCGCATGAAAGAAAGTTTTGAATTTTGGTTTCAAATTTTTTGAGTGATCTCCACTAGTGATAGGTAGTCTCTGGTTGCAAGGGTTTTGAAAATGGAGCTCAAATAGAGGGGTTTTGAAAGAGGGGTGATCTATGCATATGCATTAGATTCAATTTTAAACTGTCATTTAAAATAGTTAACAGAATGTTTTTAGCAGATCAAAAGGTGGGCCTTGGTACCTCATTATGTGTACTAGCAAGGGGTGCAAAGATCAAGAATTGTTTCTGTTAAGTTTTGAGTACTAGGAATAGCCAAAGTAGGCATGAGAGTTAAATTTGCCAAAATGACCATTCCTCCTTTTTAATTCTTTTTTATTTGATTTTCTTTAGGAAAAGTTTGAGAATGATGTAGATGATGTTTAAATCACCTAAGAAACATTTTACAAGCATTGGATCATTCAATCATGGCAATTCAAACAAATCCTATTTTAAATGCACACATATATGAATGCTTTCATATTAAATGTGGAAAAGTTTTTGTTAACCCTATTTTTGGTTGATTTGATCTTTGATAAGCTTGGATTGAAGTTTTGGGATGTTACAAACCTTCCCCCCTTAAACAAAATCTCGTCTCGAGATTTACAAAGAAAACTAGGAACTAAAAAGATCTGGGAACTCTGTCCTAATGTAATCTTCTTGCTCCCAAGTAGCTTTCTCCTCGTTATGGTTGCTCCACTGAATCTTGAGAAACTTGATACTCCTGGTCCTAGTGGTTCTGTAGGCTTCTTCCAAGATACGGATGGGCACTTCCCAATAGGTCAGGTCATTGTTGATTTCCACAGCTCTGCGATCGATGTTCTTGAAAACTTCTGTCTTCTGAGGCACTTCCAGACATTTGCGAAGTAACGAGATATGGAACACATTGTGGATGGCTGACATCTCTTCAGGCAGTTCCAACTGATACGATACTTCTCCTCGACGGTTCAGAATCTTGAAGGGTTCGATATACCTGGGGGCTAACTTTCCCTTCAGACTAAAGCGTTGGGTTCCCTTCAATGGTGAAACCTTGAGATATACAAAACCTCCGATATTGAAAGTCAGATCTCTCCTTCTTTTGTCAGCATAGCTCTTCTGTCTGGATTGGGCGGTCTTGAGGTGTTCACGGACTTTGTGAACTTTCTCTTCTGCTTCTCGGAGAATGTTGGGTCCGAAGATCTGACTCTCTCCTACTTGAGACCAATTCAAAGGGGTACGACACTTTCTTCTGTATAGGAATTCAAATGGTGCCATCTGCAAACTAGCTTGATAACTGTTGTTATATGAGAATTCTGCGAAAGGCAGGCAGTCCTCCCATTTTGATCTGTATTCTAACACACAAGCTCTAAGCATATCCTCTAGGATCTGGTTGACTCTCTCAGTCTGTCCATTTGTTTGCGGGTGATATGCGGTACTGAAGTTCAACTTGGTTCCTAAACCTTCCTGCACTTTCTGCCAAAATCTTCAGGTAAACTGGGTTCCTCGATTTAATACGATGGTCTTGAGGGTTCCATGCAGACTAACAATCCTAGCAATGTATAGCTCTGCTAACTTTGCACTCTAGTAAGTTGTCTTGACAGGTATAAAGTGGGCTACCTTGGACAGTCTATCAACTATGACCCAGATTGATTCATTTCCCCTACTAGACGTAGGCAAACCGGTGATAAAGTCCATTCCGACGGAATCCCATTTCCATTCCGGAATCTGTAATGGCTACAACAGTCGTGCAGGTCTCTGATTCTCTGCTTTGACTCTTTGGCAGATGTCACATTTGGCGATGTAGCTTCCGATCTCTCTCTTCATCTTGTGCCACCAAAATTGCTCTTTCAAATCCTGATACATCTTTGTTCCTCCGGGGTGGATAGAATAAAGAGTATCATGAGCTTCCTTCATGATAACTTCCTTTAGCTCCGAATGTGCTGGCACACAGATACGTCCTTTGTACCATAGTACTCCTTCTTCGTCTTCGGTGAATCCAGGTACCTTTCCTGTACCAATACGACTTTTGATTCCGTCGATACTTTCATTTCCCTTCTGGGCTTCCTTGATTTGGCTAATCAAAGTGGGTTGAAATTCAATGCCTGCTAAGAATCCCTTGCTAACTAATTCAGTCCTGAAATGCTCCAACTCTTCATACAAGCTTGGTTGCTTCTCCTTGATCATGGTGTTAAGCCTACATGGTAATCTGCTAAGAGCATCCGCTACCACATTGGCTTTGCCGGGGTGATAGTGAATGTCAAGGTCATAATCCTTGATTAACTCTATCCATCTTCTTTGCCTCATATTCAGCTCCTTCTGAGTGAAGATATACTTCAAGCTCTTATGATCTGAGTAAATCTCACAGCGATTACCCATCAAATAATGACGCCATGTCTTTAATGCTAGAACTACAGCTGCTAGCTCAAGATCATGGGTCGGATAGTTCTGCTCATGTTGCTTCAGTTGTCGAGACAGATAAGCGATGACTTTGCCTTCTTGCATCAATACACATCCTAGACCAATCTTGGATGCGTCACAATACACATCAAATGGCTTCTTGATGTCTGGCATGACTAAAATTGGGGCTGATATCAATCTCCTCTTCAGCCCCTGGAAACTGGCTTCACATTTGTCTGTCCATTCAAACTTTTTGTCCTTCTTCAACAATTGGGTCATTGGTCAGGCTATGCTTGAGAATCCTTCTACGAACTTGCGGTAGTATCCCGCTAATCCGAGAAAAGAACGGACTTGTGTTTGAGTGGTTGGGGATTTCCATTCCTCGACATCTTTGATCTTGGTGGGATCAACAGAGACTCCTCCAGCAGACACAATATGTCCTAGGAATCCTACTTCTTTCAGCCAAAACTCACACTTGCTGAACTTGGCATATAACTGATGCTCTCTCAGGGTTTCTAGGATGATTCTCAGATGTTGCTCATGCTCTTCTTCTGACTTGGAGTAGATAAGAATGTCGTCGATAAACACAACTACACACGTATCTAGGAAATTCATAAAGATCTTATTCATGAGATTCATGAAATAAGTAGGGGCATTGGTTAATCCAAAAGACATAACCGTATACTCGTATAAACCATAGCGAGTAGTAAAGGCGGTCTTCGGAATATCCGTTGCACGAATCTTAAGTTGGTGATAACCAGTCCTAAGATCAATCTTTGAGAATACCTGAGCTCCGGTCAACTGATCAAATAGATCCTCTATCTTTGGCAAAGGTTACTTGTTCTTGATGGTGACATCATTCAATTTTCTGTAGTCTGTACACAGACGATTGCCTCCATCTTTCTTGTCGACGAATAACACTGGTGATCTCCATGGCGATGCACTTGGTTGAATCAAACCTTTGGCTAGCATAGCATCCAACTGCTTCTTCAGTTCCACTAACTCGGAGGGGTTCATGCTATAGGGTCTCTAGGCTATGGTCCGGTTCTAGGGATTAGTTTGATAATGAACTCAATATCCCTATCCGGGGGCATACCTGACAATTCATCTGGGAATACGTCGGGGTATTCACAGACTACTCTGACTTGGTCAATGGTGGGCAAGGCTACACTCTGGTTGCACTTGAATTGACGGGGTAAGGCTTCAGAGATATGCTCTATTGTTACTCCAGAACTACTGGTCATGGTGATGGCTTTCTTAGCACAGTCTATCAATCCTTTATGCCTTGACATCCAGTCCATACCTAGTACTACTTCCAATCCTTTGGTTCCAAGTACAATTAGGTTGGCATAAAAATCTATCCCATGTATTCTGATAGGTACAACTTTGCAAATTTTTCTAGCTTTGGTTGTTGAACCCGGGATTTGAACTATGATGACATGCTTCAGGTTGGTTGGACGAATCTTACTAGTGCATGCAAATTCTTCGGTGACAAATGAATGCGATGCTCCCGAATCAAACAATACTCTTGCTAAAACTGAGTTGACAGAAAACATACCCAGCACTACATCTGGTGCTTCCTAGGCTTCTTCTGCATTCATGTCGAAGAGACGGCCGTTGCGGTTGTGAGGGTTCCCTGGGGCAAATCTCCTTCCTGGCTGAACACGGCGCTGCTGCTGAGCCGGGGCATTCACATTGGCATTGGCGGCAGTCTTCTTGGGACATTCATTGGAGTAGTGACCCTTCACTCCACACTCAAAACAAGTGATCTGGGACTTGTCCTTGACTGCGACAGGCACAACATTGCTGCCAGTTCTAGGTGAAGTGTTGCTGTTGTTGTTGTTGTTGTTGTGGTTCTTGGGAGGTGCATGGTTGAAATTGTTGCCATTACCAGAGTTGTGATTGTTTCCTCCGGACTTCACATTGCCTCCGCTACGGTTGGGGTAGCTTGGGCGAGAATTTGGGGGTCGGTTGTTCCTTGGTGCATATCCTGGTGAAGGGTTGGGATGGTACTTCTAGTGATTGCTGGATCCAGAATGCTGCATCATACGACGCTTGCGATTGTCGTTTGCCTGGTTAATCTTCCCTTCCATCTAAATGGCAGAGTCGACTAGCTCTTCGAGATCATCGAAACGGATGTTGACTAGGACAGTCTGCATCTCATCATGCAGTCCGTTCAAGAATCTCTCCTTCTTGGCCTCCATGTTGATCTCATTAGGTGCATATCTGGCAAGTGACAGGAATCTGTCACGGTACTCCACCACAGTCATTCTTCCTTGCTTCAATTCCCGGAATTCATCTCTCATTCTGTTGACTAGACCTTGCGGCACGTGGGTGCAGCTGAACTTGACTTTGAAGGCTTCCCATGTCATCACTTGACCATGGTTCATATTGCAAATGCTATTCCACCAAGCTCTTGCATCTCCTGCCAGATAGTGGGTGGCGAAGAGAACTTTCTCATTTTCATCAACTCTAGAAACCTCTAAGTTGTTTTCCATGGTCTGTAACCAGTCATCAGCATCTAATGGGTTTTCAGATTGGTTGAAGATTGGGGGATTGGTGTTCTGAAAGTTTTTGAGTTTGGATCCCTGGTGATCTTGATTTCCATGCCCTTGGTTGTTGAGAGCCATCTGGGCGATCTGTTGAAGTGTTGCTAAGTTGGCTTGGCATTCTGCCCTGCTTGCTTCCCGGTCCGCTATGAGATTCTGCAAGATCTGCAGCATTGGGTCCTGCGACGAGCTGCTCCCTCCTTGGTTTCCACGAGTCATCTGGAGATTAAGATATAGGGGTAAGAGGGAAATTCTAAGGTTCAGGGTTTTGGGGTTTTCAAATCTAAAACTTTGAGTTAGACTCAGGTTTTTCAACCAACTTCATTTTCATTCATGCAAGCAAGCACATGGTACAACACACACCACAACAATCAAAGGGAAAATAGATGGTTTGAAGAACCATTATGCAAGCTACGATACAATGAGATGATACATCTCAGGCTACGCTAGTGCTCTAGTGCATCTACTCATCATCAATGAAGTCGGAGTCCTCATCATCAGTGTAGAAGTCCACGACATCCTCCCCCAGAAAGTCATCGTCATTGCTGAGGTAAGAATCCATGTCTCCCTGGATGCCTTCACCCTCATCTTCTTCTTCCTTTGCTGCAAGTTGAGTTGCCTGCTCCTTGACGGTCTTCTCGAGGTCGGCCACCTTCTTGCAAAGACGGGCGATGGTGCGATCCTTCTTGGCACGCTGGCAACGAAGAGACTGACGGTCTTGGACAAGCAGTGCGAAAGTCTGGGCCTTCTGGTCGGCAATGGCACGGTTCTGGTTGGCTAACTCTCTGGCATTGTCCAGTTCCTGCTGTATGTCGTGAAGCAAGAAGTCAAGGTTCTCCACTTGACGCCTCAACTCGGGGTGACCCGGCATCTCCATGGGCATTCCCATGAAATCACGTCTTGCATAGTGGGAAAAACGGGTTCCTTGGGTCTTGTTGACGCTAAGGGCACATAGACGTGCGAGAGCTTCATGCATTGCCCTGGCTAATCCATCTAGCCAGTTGTTCTCTCTCACGGAGAACTGAATTCTTCCAGAAGTTGGTGCTTCAATGCTTCCTCTAAGATCTGCGGTGACTAGCCACTGTAGGTCTCCTCCTGGGGGTCCTGGAAGTTGAGCTCCAAGAAACTCTGGGTGCGGGCGTCCCAGTAACTCTGACAGTGAATCCAGATCCCTCTCGAAGATCAGCTGACCTCCGTTTCCCAACTGGTAAAACTTGCTGAACTGAGTCTCCATCTACAAGGATTAAGGATGAGGAAGTTAGTGACGTGTTCAAGTGTGTCAAATTTGAAGTAGTAGTGTAAGAATTTTTGAGGATCATGAATTTTTGAGAAGGAAGAATTTCCAAGGGTAAGAGAGGAGATAGTTTTTCATAAATACTCACTTTGGTTTTGAAACTAAGTTTTTGTTTGACGTCCATTCTAACTAGGGTCTCCTATGGTCAGGATGGCTCTGATACCAACTTGTCAACACCCGGATTTTTAATCCCAGATGCCCGTTATGCCATACCTCGCAATCCCAGGATTACCATTTTTGCGAGACATAACGGATTGGATATCATCATACATCATCCATTACAAACCATACATAAGGTCTTACACAAATAAGGATCTCATGATCCAGTCTTAATACAACAAGCAGCGGAAATAAAAGATAGCGTAGCGGTGGGGTCCATCTTCAGGGGCATAAGCAATGCTGACGAAGGCAGATAGTCCTAGTTATCATAGCCGTCCTGCTGACCATCATCTTGATAATCTCCTTCATAGTCTAGCGATGATAATAGCCAGGGACAAAAGCCATGAGTACTATTTAAGTACTCTCAAACTACCACTAACAAGTAGTATAAGTCTAAGTTAAAGTGCTAGATCTAAGTTTAACTATAAAGTTAAGTTTGAAACCTAAGCTGAGTTCAGAAACCAAGAAAGATAAAATAAAATTCTAGAATCACTTAAGTTGGGAAACTAATGTCATAACACAACCCTGTTGTGGTCAAGTCAAGATTCATCATTACTCAAGTTATTTAGAAAACATCTGACAACGAAACAGTATGGCCATTCCAACTGTCCATAACCGCGGACGCGGCTATTCGAATAGTTTGACACTCTGCAGAGGTGGTACACTTTCACCACAAGGTTCGATACATCTGTCAGGGGTAACCCTGAATCATCATACTTAGTATGCAGATAATCAAGCATAACTTTCCCTTTACACACCCTAGTATAAGCACCTCTCCTATCAGCATGGCCTCCCAACCATGACCATCAGTCATCTTGGGCACTGCATAGGTGGACAACATTGAGAGGTAGCCTCAGCTCAAACCTCTCCCGTGAGGGAACTAATACTAATGCATATAAATTTCGAGCTAAGCCTTACCCAATTCAGGTACTGTGGTTGTACGGTAAATTTGGAATGGTATCGCATCCGAATCCAACCATCAGTTTTATAAAAGGGTTAAGGCTCATGCCTCAACATTTTCACCATCATCAACCATTTGTGTTTTCTCAACACATGTCAAAACATCTCAATAGAATGACTCATCATTCCAAGGTTTTCATAATTCATTTTCACCAAGTGTTCCCATCTAAAGTGACTCAAGTTTTTAATCTACTCTAAACTACTAAGTTAAGAGTGTTCACTAAGGTGGGAAAGATGGGTTCAATCGCATGCCATAGAATGACATCTAGAGGGTTCTAAATAGGTCAAGTTTTATACTTTTTATGCTACCTTCAAAACAAGTAAAGAACTTTAGATAGCCTAAGAGGGGTAAAACTTGTAACTAAGACTTGGGGTACTATTAGTTAATAAGGGGGTGTGATCAAAGCATGCTTAAGGCATCTTTGCTAAACCATCTAGTTTGATTCTAGTTTGCTAGGTACTACACTTGCAAGTACTAACTTGCAAGGGTTAATCTTGGATAGTGCTAGCTTGCCTTGGTTGGTGAAGTGGTTGAATTTTTCTTCTTCTTCTTCTTCTTCTTCTTCTTCTTCTTCTTCTTCTTGGTAGAACTCCTCCTCCTCAAAATCTTGGTCGGTACTAGCGTCTATAAATACATAGGGAGTGCACAATCACCAAACAATACTTAACTAGGCTAAGTATCATTCTAAAACACACATTTGATTATCTATTATCATCACAAGCATCATAAGTTTTAATTCACTAGTTTCATCCTTTTTATTTTAGAAAAGTAATTTCTACTCATTGAAATATTAACTAAAATTTAATATTCACCACCCAAAATATGGGATCATGTGGACACATGTCCTCACCACATATTCTAACATGTGGGAATGAGATTTAAAGGTTGGATCAACATTACTTTGGTTCAAGTACATATGATGAAATGTGATTTTTGAGAGTTGGAATCAACTCAAAACCTAGCTTGGTTGATTTTATAAAAATGTTGCAAGTTGCAAAAGCTTCTGTCTTCTTATTTTTATTAGGAGAGATCTATAACTCTAATTGAGTTAAATCCACCGGGCTTGGATAGATCATCTTAATAACTTTCAGGTAAAATTAGTTTCATGCAATTTGGATTTGTCAAACTCACAGAATTGAATTTTGAAATAGTGGACAAAAACTAGATTTAACTAAAAAGAAAAATCCAGATTTGAATGGGTGGGCTAGCGCGGGAAAAGTAATGGGCCGGCCCAGTGGCGCTCCGCGGCGCCGGGCTCAGCTGACAGGGGGGTCCCGCTTATCAGCGGCACTTAACACGCGAAACGGTACGAGTGCTGTGGGCGTACCAGGGCTCCAGCGGGGTCGGCGAGGCGGGCAAACGAAGTGGAAGACGATGACAAGGCGAGGCACGGTTGCGACGAAGCTTGGGGTGGTCGCAATCAACGGTGCCCTTCTCCTCCTGCCGCGGCTGCTGCGGCTCCAATTCCGGCGAGGCAGAGCTCACCTTGCTCCGGCTAGAGGTGGGTGAGGTTCAGAGAGGTGAGGGGAGTGGAATGGTGTGGAGTGGAGAGGCTGGGGAGGGCTCCTTTTATAGGCCCGACGGTGAGACCGAGCGGGATGGGCAGTCGACGGTGGCGACATGGCTATGGCAGGGTAGAGGCATGGCTGCGGGTGGCGATCGACGTGATGTCCCCTGGCGGTGCTCTAAAACTTAAATGCGAGCGTAGGGGCGGTGGCACGCGGTCTGGGCGAGGTGGCGCTCTGCGCGGCAGAGGCGGCGGTGTCCATGGCGAGCGGTGGCTGTGAGGCTTTGGGCGGCGAACGGGGGTGTCTGGGGTGTTCTCCAGGTCGAGGCAGAGCGGCGGGCACGGGCTGCTGCCAAGGGGCGGTCTGTGCGAGCGGGGACCGAGCGCTCTCTGGGGGCGGCACTGGCATGGTGCGGTGGCACTGGGCGCGGGTTGTGCTCGGCGGTCCACTGCACTCCTGGGCTCGGGCAAGGGACAGGGGGTGGCGGTGAGCTCCTGGCTACCTCCTAGACATGGCGAGGGGAGAGGGAATGGTCTGCTGCAGCGAGGCAAGGGTTGGCCGGCGAGGCATGGCTCGGCATGGTATGGGGACTAGGGACAACGGAGAGGGGTGTTAGGGGTTTGGTTAGATCAAGAGGGGACAGAGGAGATAAATGAAGATCATTTGGGGGCAAAACCCTGTAGTAAACAATGAGCTAGGATTAGAGTAGAGATTATGCATGCCAAGTGTTTGATTAAATGGCCGCATGAAAGAAAGTTTTAAATTTTGGTTTCAAAATTTTTGAGTGATCTCCACTAGTGATAGGTAGTCTCTGGTTGCAAGGGTTTTGAAAATGGAGCTCAAATAGAGGGGTTTTGAAAGAGGGGTGATCTATGCATATGCATTAGATTCAATTTTAAACTGTCATTTAAAATAGTTAACAGAATGTTTTTAGCAGATCAAAAGGTGGGCCTTGGTACCTCATTATGTGTACTAGCAAGGGGTGCAAAGATCAAGAATTGTTTCTATTAAGTTTTGAGTACTAGGCATAGCCAAAGTAGGCATGAGAGTTAAATTTGCCAAAATGACCATTCCTCCTTAATTCTTTTTGATTTGATTTTCTTTAGGAAAAGTTTGGGAATGATGTAGATGATGTTTAAATCACGTAATAAACATTTTACAAGCATTGGATCATTCAATCATGGCAATTCAAACAACTCCTATTTTAAATGCACACATATATGAATGCTTTCATATTAAATGTGGAAAAGTTTATGTTAACCCCATTTTTGGTTGATTTGATCTTTGATAAGCTTGGATTGAAGTTTTGGGATGTTACAATGGCTAGTGTGGTTACATAATTCCAAGAACAATGAGGACCCAACTCTTCTCAATGGTAACTTTGTCTAGGTTCTTTCAGTTTAGGTTTATGTTCTTTGACACCGTAGATCTAATGTGGTTCTTTTTCTTTACAAACTCACTAATCAAGCAATGGCCACCTACCATAGTCAAGAACCGCCTATTGAAAGCATCTCTAGATACTTGGGTTTGAAACATACAATAGAGCTACGTAACCTATTGTGAGTAATATGGACAATGGCGTCCTACATCTGTATAAGCTTTTTTATTTATCAAGTTATAGTTTAATCACGTAGTGAGTTTATGTATTGATTAGTTATCTCTTGTGGAGAGTTGTGCTTAAAAAAAGTTACACTATAAAAATATAAAATTGTGTGAGATAATGAGTAGGCTGTCATATGTATCACATCCTACAATATTCATGTCAGTTTGTGTCCCTTGGGGCACGTCGCAAGTTGTGCAACATTCGAACAAAACCACAAAAACATCACCACATTAAAAAACCTCCATCAAATAAATTACCATATTTCATTCGATGTTTGATCAAGGTTCGACATATCCTCGAGAACTAATCTAAGAAACTACTCAAGCATAGAAATACAAGACTCGGGCAAGGGTGGATCTAGAGAAAAAGTAACCCATGTCATTATATGATTCACACATAATGTTCACAAAGATATGGGAGTGTCACACACTATAAATCGATCAAATATCAAGTATACAAAGGAAAACAACTTGGACCTAGTGTCCTATGACTCGTGTTGGCGAAACCTAGGTGCGCCCTTGGACTCGAGGATGATAATTGTGGTGAGCATCTATGAATGATTATAATAATCCACACACAAATCCAAAACACATCAAATGTCGACATGGACAATTAAGGGACTTCAAAGGGATGAACAACGAGGGTTGGTGTGGAGGGTATCTATGATGATGGAGCTAGTGGGTCCCGTAGTATTTATGTCGTTGCTTTGGGACTTAAAGATGGAGCGATCTCTTGGACCCCAATCATAGATCACATATGGATGCGCATTTTATGTCATGTTCATCGCTTTGTAAGCGGGTTTCTCCCCCTCCCCTCTCAAACCACATTTATATTTTGGTATAGAATACGATGGAAGCCAAAACCGAGTGGTAGGAGCGAAAATCTGAGCGGCACCACTTGTATCACTATTTGTCTTTTGTTCTAGAAGACCAGATAGATTGTACGAAGCCAGATTCGAGTGGTATAGTGGTGTTGGCCAATCGTAAGGATATCAATTTTACCCATGGGCATGGGTGATGGGGTTCATTGCATAGAAAACAAAAAAATTCCTACAGTTTGGAACTGGCAAGATCGAATCTAGACGATACTTTGTAACGGTTATAGATGGACTAACCCTCGTTGACTATAAGTGGGATAACATTCCCACAAATAAACTTGGTTAATGTAGATGGTACACGACTGTCCTCAAGGACGTACAGACGATCAGCGCCACAGACGGGTAGCGCCTCCATAATCGGTCACACGTTCGGTGTGTCGACGACTCCCGATCCCTTGCTCCAGCCGGGCAGCGGAAGTAGCGGATCCCCGGGAACTCTAACAGCGCTACGCTATGGTAGTGGTGGAGGAGGGGAAGGTTTAGAGCAGGACTTCGTCGAGCACCTTTTCTAGTGGCAATGGACAATGCAAGCAAGGGGGAGAAGATACCAACCTTGGGGAATATGAGAGAGCTTATGAGAGAGTGTGTGGAGAGAGGAAGATGCCACCTTCTTTTATAGGCGTCATGGGGCTGCCCCTCCCCTCCACTCATTCAATCTCCATTAAAGCACTTTAATTCTTTTAAAGATCTATCCATTAAAGCACTTTAATTCCCTTAAAGGTCTTTCCATTAAAGCACTTTAATTCCATTTTAATGCAACTCAATTTAATTAACACTTCATTTAATGAGTACTTCATTTAATGAACACATTAACATTTTGATCCCTTGCTTTGTTTCGATACCCCGAAACTATTTCGGCAGATTCGGCAAAATAATTTTCTGCATCAGAACAATTTTCTACGATGTCCATTGACTTTCCCTATTTTTCCTATCCGCTCAAACGCGTCGGTTAACCTTAAGTGTGTCTCCCTACGGGTTCAAGAACTATGTAGACATGATCGATACTTTCTCCAATCAATAATCATTAGCGGGACCTAAAGATCCATAACGACTCCCACTAGTTCCACGAAATCAAATGATCGTCTGAACCTCTTTTGCTACAATCAAATTCCTTTTGTTTCACGATATATATTAGTTATCCGAGATTCGATCACTTGGTATCATCTATTCCTTGTTTAATCTTATTCCCAACAAGTACTCTTTTTATCGTTCTTGTGATATGACATTCTAGTGATCAAATCACTTGCTTGCAAGGCTATGTCAATGTGATATCACCAAGAGAGCCTTGAGTATATCTCTCCATCATTAGCATGGACAAATCCCAGTCTTGATCCATGAGCCTCAACTAACACTTTCCAAATACCGACGACACCTTTATAATCACTCTATTACGATGTGACGTTTCATGTAATCAAAGTACTCTTCCGATGAAAGTGATTGATGTGATCTCATGGTATAAGGACATTGAGTTACTACGAATGTGATAGAAATTTAAACTTGATGACGTGATCGTATTGCTACATCTATAGTGGATGATTGTTCATCATATCATCCTCTAATGATATGACCATGTTATTAACAATATCCGATGTTCATGATCATGAAACCTTTGATCATTTGTTAATCAACAAGCTAGTATAAAGAGAGGCTTTACTAGGAACCTTATATGTTTATAATTCACACATGTATTAATGTTTCCTTATTAACCTGTTTACAATTATAGCATGAAAAATAAACATCTGTTATAAACCTAGAATAGCATAATAATCATTTTATTATTTCCTCTCGGGCATATTCCTTTCAATCTCCCACTTGCACTAGAGTCAATAATCTAGTTTACATAGTCATGAATCTAACACCCTTAGAGTTCTGGTGCTAATCATGTTTTTCCCTTGGTAGAGCTTTAGTCAACGGATCTGCAACATTCAGATCCTTATCTACTTTGCAAATCTCTACATCGCCATCCTGAACATGTTCCTGGATGGAGTGAAAATGACTCTTTATATGCTTGGAATTCTTGTGAGACCTTGGTTCCTTAGCATTGTCTTTGGCACCATGTAGCATCCCATTTGTCTAACATCTATAATGCTACATGGTTTAATAATAAAATGCTACTTCCTATATGTTGTTAATTGCATCATCATTATATCATGCTCATGTCACCATGCCACCTTGCATATGAGCATCAGATAAAAACCCCTCTATTTGGTTCTTATCCCATATGCATTATATATTGTATCACTTGTAGTTGCCTCTTGATATATTGTATTTGCTTCTTGATATATTGCCTCATACCCAAGTTGAGTTGGGGGCATACCTTTTCTTGACTCCACCACCTTTCTTTGCCACCACCTTATAATTCCACCATCTAAACTATATATGTGCATTTCCATTTCTTTGGTATTATATCTAGCTCATATGTATCAAGATGGATCCACTTCTATACCTGCATGCTTCCATATATGTTTCTTATTGTTTCCACAATATGAATTATGTGGAGACACATGGCCACCTTTGCATGCCGTGTGAGTGGGGATGCTTCTATTTAGCATCCATATGGATTTTACTTACTATATGCTCATGTATGATGCTATAATTGGCTACAAGATGATCTAGTGGGGAATACACACTATAATGGCCATTTAACGTCACACATGTGTATATAATATCTATATTCATATGAATGCAAGCTTGTTGTTTTTGTAGGGTGATGTCTACGCACTTCTATTCTTGTAGACAGTTATTGGGCCTCAAAGTGCAGAAGTTTGTAGAACAACATCAAGTTTACCTTAAATGGATTATCCAAGGTTGTTCGAACTCAGGGAGGAAGTGGTCAAAGGTATCCCTCTCAAGCAACCCTGCAATCAAGATACAAGAAGTCTCTTGTGTCCCCAACACACCCAATACACTTGTCAGGTGTATAGGTGCACTAGTTTAGCGAAGAGATAGTAAAATACAAGTGGTATGGATATAAGACAACGGTGCCAGAAAATAGCTTGACGGGAGGAAAATACTAAAGGAAAAAAGATGGAAGCAAGCAAACATGTAACAAATCTAGTTGCAAACAGTGTTTCAATGTTTAGAAACAAGGCCTAGGGATCATACTTTCGCTAGTGAACACTCTCATATAAATATCTTCTCTTCATGATACTACTCTGAACTACTCTCCGGTTGGACACTCTAATCCACGGTAGGTCTACAAAAGCACACCTCAAAGTCCGCTTTCCCCATCTAGATAACCCTACACTGTCACCTTGAGCTCTAGATGGTTCCAACAAACACCACAATTTCATAGAAACATCCAACTCCAAATATAACTCATAATAAGTAATTGTAATCTCTAGCCTAAGTGCCACCATGGTGTGCATGCTGTCACTTTCACACCCATGGGGAGAGCAGAGATCTATTAAAGCACTTGAGTAGCAAGGTAGATCTACTTGATTACAAAGCTCATGATCACAATATGATCATGCATAGAGAGAGAGAGAGATGAACACATAGCTACCAGTAGAACCCTTAGCCTCGAGGAAGAACTACTCCATCATCATCATCATGGGAACCAGCAAAGGTGATGGAGATGGTGGTGGAGATCGATGGAGATGGCTCTGGATGCACTTCGCCGTCCCGGCAGGGTGCCAAAACAGAGACTTTCTACCCCCCGAATCTCCTCTTCGGTGGCGGCGGCACTGCGGAACTTTTCGTGGCTGGAGGCTCTCGGATTTAGGGTTTTCTCATCGGGGGCTTCTTATAGGCAAAGAGGCGAGGTCGGTGGCCGGCCACGGGGCCCACACCATGCCCTAGCGCGACCTAGGGATGCATGCGCCAAGGGGGTGTGGCCGCCCTGTGGCCCCCCTTTGTCTCTCCTTCGGACTCCATGTGTCTTCCGGTAAAATATTGACTTTGGCTTTTGTCCCGTCCCATTCCAAGTATATTCATTTTCTGGCTTTTCTGGAACCAAAAACAACAGAAAACAGGCAACTGGCACTGTGGCATCTTATTAATAGGTTAGTTCCAGAAAATGTGTAAAAGTACTCCAAAGTGTGGACAAAACATAAGAAAGTAGATATAAAACAAGCATGGAACATCAAAAATTATAGATACGTTTGCAACGTATCAACATCCCCAAGCTTAACTCCTGCTCGTCCCCGAGTAGGTAAGTGATAAAAAGAAAGAATAATTTTTGAGGTGACATGCACCATCATAAACTTGATCAACGTATTTGTAAAACATTGATAGCTGGGATCATAGTACTTCAACATAGCATGAAAGATAAAGTTCTAACAATAAGACATAACAACTATGTTGTAACATGAAAAGGCACAAACAAAAGATTCATGAGTAACAATGCTTTGCAAGACGTTTGTTTGTTGCACATAAAGAAAACATAATGATAATGGTATTCAGCTTGTCCCTCATAGTGTAGCAAAACATAAATGCATAGGACACCTTCAAAGTTCATAAGGGTGACTAAATACAAATAGTTCAAGAACAAGCAATATCAAAGTTATGAATCAATCAACAAGTTTTGGTACAATGCACTTTAAACTAAGAATGACCACTATGCTCTCTTAATAGGTGCATAAAGATAGAAAATGGAGACTCAACATAAAAGTAAAAGAAAGGCCCTTCATAGAAGGAAGCAGGGATTCAAGTCTCATAAAGAGCTTCCAAAAATTATGGTACTTATTAGCTTTCAGCTCTTATTGCCCCTACGTAAGCATCTTTAGGTGATTAAGGTTAAAGTGAACAAACTATGGAGTATATGCTTGACAAAGTATAAGTTGGCAATCTCATGTCCCTTGAATACGAGGGCCGCTCCTCATGCTACTCAAGTTTAGTTACCGGTAAGTTCTTGTCATAGTAAGTACATGTGTATCATAGAGAACCGCCAACGGGGTACCCCTTGCCCGATGATACGGAAGAATCCCCATATCAAAATGACAAGGCAAGTGCTGACTCGTGTATTAACGAGCTCGTTGGGGAAATCCAAGAGGAAGGTATGATGAGCACAGCAGTAAGTTTTCCCTTAGTTATGAAACCAAGGTTATCAATCCAGTAGGAGCAAAGAAACACCTCCAAGGTGTTGCTAGCTAGACTTTGGCAGGGCACACTACCGGCGCCAACAGCAACGTGGAAACCTGCACAACACAACCACAGAACTTTTCCCCCAATTTACAGTGAGGTTGTTAATCTCACCGGATTTGCTAAAAACAAAGGATTAAACATATTGTTTGGAAGAAAGTAATAGTTTGTAGAAAGTAAACATAAAACAGTAAACAATTGTAGATTGATGGTAAAAGAAAGGACCGAGGGTCCATAGTTCACTAGTGGTAGCTCTCCTTAAGATAGATGACATGTTGGGTGAACAAATTACAGCAGGGCAATTGACAAACATCAAGAAAGCAATACATGCATATACTAATCATCTTGACTCCTTTGAGCTTCGATTGGGCATTACAACATTATACATAGACCGTAATCCAACTACATCTATAAATAATAATCCACCTTTAGGTTATCATCCGAACCCCCTCCAGTATTAAGTTGCAAGCAACAGATAATTGCATTACGCATTGCGTGTAAAGTAAATAATACGATTGTTCTATGAACAAAGGATTGTTGTTTTCTCCCTAGTAGCAACAACACATCTAGTACCTTAGAGATTTCTGTCACTTCCCTAGATTACTAGAGGCATGAACCCACTATCGAGCATAAATACTAACTCTTGGAGTTGCTAGCATCTACTTGGCCAAGATAGCTACTAACAACGGAAAGCATGCAAGATCACAAATAACAAAGACATGATAGAATCAATAATCAATCTGAAATAGCATCTCAACATCCATCGGATCCCCGCAAACACAACATGTAGGATTTGAAATAGATAATCTTGACCATGAACGGAGCTCACAAGATCTAAACATGATAGCACAAAGGAGAAGAACCAGCCATCTAGCTACTACATGGACCTGTAGTCCAGAGATGAACTACTCACGCATCACACCGGAGGCTTGCATGGTGATGAAGAAGGCCTCCAGGGTGAATTCTCCCCTCCGGCAGGGTGCCGAGAAGAGTTTCAGATCCCTCTCGATCTAGGGATGGATATGACGGCGGCTACAGACTCTTTCGTGGAATTATGATCGGGTACTTGGGGTTTCTGTATCAGAGGCATCTTATAGGCGAAAGGGGAGGCCGAGGGGGTGCCCGAGGCGGCCAGACCACCCCTGACGCAGGCCAGGCTTGGCCGTGCGGCCAGGTGGTGTGGCGGCGCCTGGCCCCTCTCCGTCTTGTATTCTCGCTCCGTGTCCCCCTCGGTGAAAAACTGACTTTGGCTTTTGTCCCGTCCAATTCCGAAAATATTTATTTTCTAACTTTCCTGGAAACAAAAACAACAAAAAACAGGCAGCTGGCACTGTGGCTCTTGTTAATAGGTTAGTCCAAGAAAGTGTATAAAAAGTACTCCAAAGTGTGGACAAAACAAAAGAAAGTAGATAAAACCAAGCATGGAACATCAAAAATTATGGATACGTTTGCAACATATCAACATCCCCAAGCTTAACTCCTGCACGTCCTCGAGTAGGTAAGTGATAAAAAAAGAATAATTTTTGAGGTGACATGCACCATCATAACTTGATCAAAGTATTTGTAAAACATTGATAGCTGGGATCATAGTACTTCAACATAGCATGAAATATAAAGTTCTAGCAACTATGTTGCAACATGAAAAGGCACAAAAAAAGATTCATGAATAACAATGCTTTGTAAGACGTTTGTTTGTTTGACATAAAGAAAACATAGCTTAGTGGCATTCAGCTTTTCCTTCATAGAATAGCAATCATAAATGCATTGGACACCTTCAAAGTTCATAAGGGTGACTAGACACAAATAGTTTAAGAACAAGCAATATCAAAGTTATGCATCAATCAACAAGTCTTGGGACAATGCACATAGAACTAAGAATGGCCACTATGCTCTCATAGTAGGCGCATAAAGATAGAAGGTGGAGACTCAACATAAAAGTAAAAGAAAGGCCTTCATAGAAGGAAGTAGAGATTCAAGTTTCATAAAGAGCTTCCAAAAATTATGGTACTTATTAGCTTTCAGCTCTCATTGCCCCTATCATAAGCATCTTGAAGTGATTAAGGTTAAAGTGAACAAACTATGGTGTATATGCTTGACAAAGTATAAGTTGGAAATCTCATTTCCCTTGAATATGAGGGTCGATCCTCATGTTGGGTTCGCAGCATAGAAAACAAAAAATTTCCTACGCTGAGAACTATACGCCAAGATTTATCTACTAGATACAGAGCAACGGGTGGATATACATCCATGGAGAACTTACTGCCGAAGACAATAGAGTTTTGTTAACGAGTTGGAACTTGTGGATGATGTAGTCGTACGCTTGCCGATCTCAAGATCGTGTGGAAGTCCGAGCGCCGCAAATCAGCAGCGCATCCATCCTCGCACACACGTTCAAGCCACCGGACAACCTCCACCTCCTCGCTCTAGTGAATCAGCAGAAGTAGCAACTCCTTCCAGACGCAAGGCCACCGGGAACATGTATCTCGCTAATCCGAGACCATGGGGGAATATCTAGAGGGGGAGAGAGATCCTTCACGAGGAGGTGTGCTTTGTGAGGGAGGAGAGGGGTGCCTTTTATAGGAGAGGGGGGCTCCTCCCCTCCCATGGCCAGCAGCCAAGGGGGGTGCCCCCACCTCTTCCTCATTCATGTGGAGGAAGCTCCACTCACATCAATTCAAGCTCCACCCAAAATTCCACTCACATGCATTAAATTTCCACCAAATTTAATGCAACTCTCAATTAATAAAAATCCTTTATTTATTTTATTCAGAATTTTGTCAATTACTTTAATTAACAAACATTCACATAAAACCCCTTGCAACATTTCAATATCACATGTAGAACCACTTTCTACAATTTCACCCGAAACAATTCTGGTTTCTATCGAAACAATTCCTACACTTTGCAATTCTTTCATCTGAAAAATATGTGCTCTAAAATGGTGTCCGGCAACCCTTAAGTGTGTCACCCTACGGTTCGCGAATAATGCAGACATGATTGAGACTCCTCTCAGATCAATAATCAGAAGCGGGACCTGGAGATCCATACTGACTCCTGCACATTCAACGATGACTTCTGTGATCGTGAGAACCTTTAACGCTAGTAACTTAATCCCTTTGTCTCATGATATAATACATGTCCGAGATTCGATCATCGGTATCCAAATACCTAGTTTTATCTCGTTACCGACATGCACTCTTTTCTTGTTCCCGTGATATAACATTCTAGTGATCACATCACTTGCTTGCAAGCTATCTTAATGTGATATAACCGAGAGGGCCCATAGTATATCTATCCGTCATCAGGATTGACAAATTCCACTCTTGATCCATGATCCTCAACATAACACCTTCGTAGCACTAAACCCACCTTTATAGTCACCCTGTTACGGTGTGACGTTTGATGTTATCAAGATACTCTTCCGGTGTTAGCAATTAACATGATCTCATGGTCTAAGGACTAAGATTACTTCATATGATGTTATAGCAACGTAAACATAATGACTTTGATCATAATGCTATACTTCAGATGAATTTTCATCACATCATTTCACAAATGCTGTGACTTTGTTATTAACAACATCCAATGTCCATGATCAGGAAACCTTGATCATCTTGTTAATCAACGAGCTAGTCTGGAAGAGAGGCATAACTAGGAACCCTTTTTGTTTATTAAACACACATGTATTGATGTTTCGTATCAATACAATTATAGCATGCAAAATAAACATCTATCATATACAAGGAATACATAATAACAACTTTATTATTGCCTCTCAGGGCATATTTCCTTCAGTCTCCCACTTGCACTAGAGACAATAATCTAGTTTATATAGTGATAAATCTATCACCCATGGAGTTCTGGTGTTGATCATGTTTTGCCCTAGGGAGAACTTTAGTCAACGGATCTGCTACGTTTAGGTCCGTGTGTACTTTACAAATCTTTATATCTCCATCCTTGACATGCTCGCGGATGGAGTGAAACCGGCGCTTAATATGCTTGGAATTCTTGTGAGACCTTGGTTCCTTGGCATTGGCTATGGCTCCATTGTTGTCACAATAGATCACCATTGGATCCAATGCACAAGGAATCACACCTAGTTCCATTATGAACTCCTTCATCCAAACCGCTTCCTGCACCGCTTCTGAAGCAGCAACACATTCCACCTCTGTCGTTGATCCAGCCACCAAAGGTTGTTTGGAACTCCTCCAACTAACTGCTGCTCCATTCAAGAGAAATACGTATCCGGATTGAGACTTAGAGTCATCCGGATCGGTGTCAAAGCTAGCATCGACATAACACTTAGCGACTAGCTCTTCTTCACCTCTGTATACAAGAAACATATCCTTAGTTCTTCTCAAGTACTTAAGGATATTCTTGACCGCTATCCAGTGTTCCGAACCTGGATCAGATTGGTACCTACTAGTCAAACTAATAGCATGTGCCACATCCGGTCTTGTACATAGGATGGCGTATGTTATAGAGCCTATGGCTGAGGCATATGGGATCTTATCCATTATCTCTCTTTCTTCCACCGTAGCCGGACTTTGAGTCTTACTCAATGTCTTGCCTTGCAACATAGGTAAGAACCCCTTCTTACTTCCGTCCATATTAGACTTCTTTAATATCTTATCAAGGTATGTACTCTGCGATAGCCCAATTAGGCGTCTTGATCTATCTCTATAGATTTTAATGCCTAATATATATGAAGCTTCACCAAGGTCTTTCATCGAAAATTTGCTGTTTAGATAAATTTTAACACTATTTAAAAGATCTATATCATTTCCAATCAATAATATGTCATCCACATATAATATCAGAAATGCCACATTGTCCCACTAACTTTCTTGTAAATACAAGCCTCTCCATAAGTTTGGACAAATCCAAACTCTTTGATCACCTCATTCAAAGCGGAGATTCCAACTCTGGGATGCTTGCTTCAGTCCATAGATGGATCGCTAAAGTTTGCATGCCTTATCAGCATCCTTAGGATCAAAAAAACCCTTAGGTTGTATCATATACAACTCTTCTTCAATATTACCATTGAGGAACGTAGTTTTGACATCCATCTGCCATATTTCATAATCGAAATATGCAGCAATTGCTAACATAACCCTAACCGACTTAAGCATCGCTACGGGAGAGAATGTCTCATCGTAGTCAACTCCTTGAATTCGTTGAAACCCCTTTGTGACAAGTCGAGCTTTATAGATGGTCACATTACCATCAGCATCAATTTTTCTTTTGAAAATCTCAACGGCCTTTCGATCATGAGGTAAGTCCACCAAGGTCCAAACCTGGTTTTCGTACATGGATTCCATCTCGGATTTCATGACTTCTAGCCATTTGTTGGAATCCGGGCTCATCATCGCTTCTTCATATGTTGCAGGGTCATCTATTTCATCAATCATGAAATTCATAACAGGATTGCCGTACAGTTCAGGAGCTGCATGTGTCCTGCTTAACCTACGAGGTTCGGTAGTGTCCTCTTTCAGAGTTTCATGATCAATATCATTAGCTCTCTCTTCATTAGGTGAAGTCAACTCCAAAACAACTTCCGGTGCTATGCTACTCGCCATTTCATGAAGAGAAGGTTCAATAATCTCTTCGAGTTCTACCTTCCGACTACTCACACCTTTCGCGAGAAACTCCTTCTTAAGAAAGGATCCATTCTTGGCAACAAAAACCTTGCCCTCGGATCTGTGATAGAAGGTATACCCAATCGTTTCCTTAGGGTATCCTATGAAGACGCATTTTTCCTCTTTGGGTTTGAGTTTATCTGGCTGAAGTTTCTTCACATAAACATCGCATCCCCAAACTTTAAGAAATGACAGCTTAGGTTTGTTTCCAAACCATAATTCATACGGTGTCGTTTCAACGGATTTAGATGGTGCCCGATTTAAAGTGAATGCAGCGGTTTCCAGCGCATAACCCCAAAATGTCAGTGGCAAGTCAGCCAAAGACATCATAGATCAAACCATATCCAATAAAGTACGATTACGACGTTCCGACACACTATTACATTGTGGTGTTCCGGTAGGCGTGAGTTGTGAAACTATTCCACAATTTTTCATATGTGTGCTAAACTCGTAACTAAGATACTCTCCTCCATGGTCGAACCGCACAAATTTGATCTTTCTATTACGATGATTTTCCACTTCATTCTGAAATTCCTTGAACTTTTCAAAAGTTTCTGACTTATGTTTCATCAAATAGATATACCCGTATCTACTCAAATCATGCGTGAAAGTAACAAAATAACGATATCCACCTCGCGCTGAAACACTCATTGGTCCACATACATCACATATGTATGATTTCCAATAAATCTATCGCCCGTTCCATTGAATCGAAAAACGGCGTTCTAGTCATCTTGCTCATAAGGCATGGCTCACATGTATCAAAGGATTCAAAATCAAGTGATTCCAAAAGTCCATTAGAATGGAGTTTCTTCATTTGTTTAACGCCAATATGACCTAGATGGCAGTGCCACATATATGTGGATATATCATTATCAAGTTTAGCCCTTTTAGCATCAACACAAACTCTATCATAATGCAACCAAAAACATTGTTTCAGATATCACAATATCTTTCACACGTGATGGTTTCTGAAACAATTTTCAGCTCATATATAATCTTGATATTAAAACAGCTTTTGAATATCAATAATCATGGAGGCAAACATGATACTTTAGATACTAACATTGGAATTCTTACTCTTGATTTAATACTACTTATTAAACTTCATGGAGTAAATAGAGTTTGCTAAAAGTTTGCAATAGGACTTATAAACTTTAAATTGACATTCAAAACAATACGATACCGGTTCGTAAAGTAAATATCTAGAATTCTATAGTTCTATTATCTCAATTAAAACTAAGCATAAGGTAGTGAACAGACGCCAATGACTACAACAAATTATGCAAAGTCACTTCGATTTATTTTATGACAAATTGAGTTCGACTAATCCAAATTAGAAATGAACTCCCACTCAAAAATGACATCCCTCGTACCTTTTTGGTGATTACATGAACCAAATCCACTACACCAAGTCTGATCATCACGTGAGTCGGCAGCTTCAAAGGCGAGCATCAATATGGGCATCACATCAACCATATGACTCATGCTTAACCTTTCGGTCCGTGTTCCGAGGCCATGTCTGTACATGCTAGGCTTGCCAAGTAAGAACCTTAGTATTCACGTGTGTAAAACTGTCTTACACCTGTTCTATGAAAGCGTAGAGTCGAGTACACCTGATCATCACGTGATGTCTCAAAACATGATCCATACAACGGTGCATACTTAAGGAAGAACACATTTTTATCTTGATATTTAAATGAGGGATCATCTTACAATGCTACAAAAAGCGCCAAACTAGCAGTATAAGATGCTAACATCTAATGTGTAAAGTGAGATGATATGGTCCATGCATTTGATCTTTATCATTTGCATCGTGGTATGATCTCTATCATTCCTTTGTGTGTAAGGCCAAGGTCTATGGAACTTACACATTGAGTGTGTTGTAAGAGTATCTATCATACATCTACTTACAACAATACCATATCAAGACACTAGTCCAACAACGATCTAAACTAGACGCCTCTAATTTATCAATTGTAAGTTTTACGTGGCTTAGGGCTTTCGGAGATAGAACTGGTCTTACCTACGAACATGAACCACAACGAGGATAACCAAGTTATTAGTAACTCGTTGTAAATCAGATATTGACTATAGTAGGAGAGACAGACACCCGCCAGCCACTTATGCAAAACTAGTTGCATGTCAGTCATGGAACCGGTCTCATGTACGATGACATGTAAGGTTGGTCCGGGCCGCTTCATCCCACTATGCCACCAATATCCAAAATACATAGAAGATGCAATAACATAACCATCATCGCCCACATATAAACATATGTATACTGCCCGTGCAAAGCACCTACGCACAGATCAAGCTCTGATACCACTGAAGGGTTCGCGACATACAAAACAAATAATTTCCTACGATGAGAACTATACGCCAAGATCTATCTACTAGATACAAGCAACGGGTGGATATACATCCATAGAGAACTTACCCTCGAAGAAAACAAAGCTTTGTTAACGAGTTGGAACTTGTGGATGATGTAGTCGTACACTTGCCGATCTCAAGATCGTGATGAAGTCCAGCAGGTTCGGCTCCAGCACGTCCTTCAGATCCAGCTCCAGCAAGTCCAGCACCACCAAGTCCAGCACCGCAAAGCAGTGGTGCATCCGTGATCGCACACACATCCGATACCCCGACAACCTCCGTCCCTCGCCCCAGCAAAGCAGCGGAAGCAGCAACTCCTTTTCAGATAAAGCCACCGAGAACATGTATCTCGCTAATCCGAGACCATGGGGGAATAATACTAGAGGGGGAGAGAGATCCTTCACGAGAAGGTGTGTGGAAGAAGGGGTGTGAGGGGGGCCTTTTATAGGAGGAGGGGAGAGTACCCCTCACCATGGCGGACGCCCCAAGGGGTGACCCCTCACCTCCTCATTCATGTGGTGGTAACTCCCTCCACATAAATTTGCCCCTTCACATTCTCTTTTAAAGTCTCCACTTTAAATGCATTAAATTTCTCCAAATTTAATGCTCTCTCATTTAATAAAACTCTTTTATTAATTTTATTCAGAATTTTGTTAATTACTTTAATTAACAAACTTTCACATAAAACCCCCTGCAACATTTCAATATTACATGCAGAACCAATTTTAGCAATTTCACCCGAAACAGTTTTGGTGTCTATTGAAATAATTCCAGCACTTTCTTAAATCTTTATCTGAAACATATTTGCTCCAAATGGTGTTGGTCTCCCTTAAGTGTGTCACCCACAGTTCGCGAATAATGCAGACATGATCAAGACCCCTCTCCGATCAATAATCAGCAGCGGGACCTGGAGGTCCGTACTGACTCCCACATATTCAACGATGACTCTTGTGTTCGTGTGAACCTTTAACGTCATAACTAAATCCCTTTGTCTCGCAATATATTACATGTCCGAGATTCGATCATCGGTATCTCCATACCTAGTTTGATCTCGTTACCAACATGCACTCTTTTCTCATTCCCGTGATCTAACATTCTAGTGATCAGATCACTAGCTTGCAAGCTATTTCAATGTGATATCACCGAGAGGGCCCAGAGTATATCTATCCGTCATCGGGATGGACAAATCCCACTCTTGATCCATGAGCCTCAACATAACACCTTCGTAGCACTGAACCCACCTTTATAGTCACCTTGTTATGGTGTGACGTTTGATGTTATCAAGATACTCTTCTGGTGTTAGCAATTAACATGATCTCATGGTCTAAGGACTAAGATTACTTTGTATGATGTTATAGCAATATAAACATAATGACTCTGATCGTAATGCTATACTTCGGATGAATGTTCATCACATCATTCCACCAATGTTGTGACCTCGTTATCAACAACATCCAATGTCCATGATCAGGAAACCTTGATCATCTTGTTAATCAACGAGCTAGTTTATATGAGAGGCATTACTAGGAACTTTGTATTCTATTTATTAAACATACATGTATTAACGTTTCCAATCAATACAATTATAGCATGCAAAATAAACATTTATCATAAACATGGAATAAGATAACAAACACTTTATTATTGCCTCTCGCGCATATTCCCTTCATTTGGACGGGGTGAAGAAACCTAGTTTGGCCTTTGTTGTTGATGACCCCAAGGCCTTGGAGTCTGTGATTGAAGATGGTCTTAAGAAACTGGTTTGCAAAGATTGGAACTGGGAAGTGGTTATACTGAGCGGGATGGACTTCTCAGTGATGTTCCCTAACCAGACAGCTTGCGCTTGTGCCACAATACGGTGGATCTGACGCTTCCTGGAAGTAAGATTAGGGTGATTGTGCTTGATGAGATCGCTCCTCCTCCTAGCAACATGGGCTCTCTTAAGGAGGTGTGGGTGCGTCTTCATGGAGTTCCTAGTACTCTGCTAATGGAAGATCATCTCATGGATGCCATGATTCCAATTGGAAAACCGATGCATGTTGACGTGCTCTCTCTATTCAAAGAACCTAAAGCGGTGCTGATGAAATTCCTCTCCCCTGTTCCTGAAAAGCTAGCCTTTTCCTTTGTAGTCTTTGTCAATGGGGAATGATTTATGATCGATGTGGTGCTAGAGAAGCGAGGAAAAGGGGCTAGTGTGGCTCCCCCTTCTCCATGATGAAACCCTCTGATGATCATGATCACGAGGATGAAGACACATAGACTGATAATCGCACCTCTTATGATCCTCATTGGAAACACCTGAGAGGCAAAAGCGGAGCTAAAATCTCTTTTGCATCATCCAAAGGAAAAGGGTGAAGGTGTCTCGTCACGTGGTGGTGGAGGGAGTCACCCAGTGCGGGAAGACCAGAACTTTCAAACGGGCGGCCTGCAAGCCGGCCAAGGGCTTAGATACTGGCAGTGCGCTAGTCAAAGCAAACCTTCCGATTCAACCCTTTTTCACTCCTAGTAAGATGTCGTGTGATGACCCACAAGTATAGGGGCTGTATCGCAGTATTTTCGATAAGTAAGAGTGTCGAACCCAACGAGGAGCAGAAGGTGCTGGCTAGTGGTATGGATCAGGAATTCTCTGCAAATACTTAGCAAACGGATTTTAGGGGTTTTCGATAAAGCAAGTAAACAAAGTACGAGTAAATAAAAGACAGTAAGAATGAATGCAATAAGTGGCCCAATCCTTTATGCAGCAAAGGACAAGCCGGTTGTATTTCTATAGATGACCAAACATTCTCGAGGACCCATGGGAAGACTGTCAAGTGCTTTCGCTTCATATAGTCGATTAATCTTCTCTAGCTTGCTAGGTGTTGTGTGGGTGAACCTGTGCTAATGTACCGTCCCATCCAAGACTTAATACATACTTGTGATTAAACCCCCTTGCAAACATCTGTAAGTACAAGAAAGTAATTAAGGTAGAAACCTAACCACAGCTTTAAACTCTAAGACCCTTATGTCCCTTGTGCAATGGTTTCCTAACGGGGGTTCAGGTTTCTGTCACTCCGGCAACCCCTACGATTAGTAGCCAAATACACAATGCATTCCCCTAGGCCCATATAGGTGAAGTGTCATGTAGTCGACGTTCACAAGACACCACTAGAAGAAGTACACCACAACTTAAATAACAATCTATTGAATCTTTCTCAACGCAACTCCACTACTAACAACAAGACTTCTCCCATGTCCTCAAGAACAAAACGAACTACTCACAAGACATCATATGGATCATGATCAGAGATGGAATAATGATGTATAACAATCTGAACATAAACAATAATTCAACGGTTCACTCAATAGCATCAACTACAAAGAGTAATCAACACCGGGAAAGTTTCCCCTATGAACTATGCAAGATTCAACGCAATTGTTACAGGAATATGGAGATGGTGATGATGATGATGATCCCGATGAAGCCCAGCTTGATGATGGTGTTGATGGCGATGATCTCCCCTCTCCGGGAAGGAATTCCCTCGGCAGAAATCTGTCTGCCGGAGAGATCTTTCTCTCTCGGTGTTTTCCGCCCCGCAGAGGCGGCGGAATCTTTCTGTGGTCGCTCTCCGACTCTTAGGGTTTCGGGAGGAAGATATACGCCAGAGGGGAGAGGCTGGAGTGGGACAGGGTGGCCACACCACTCCCTGGCGCGGCCTAGGCCTGCCCGCGCCATGGGGTGGTGTGGCCCCCCTGTGGCCCACCTCCACTCCATATTCTGGCATCTTGAGTCTTCTAGAAAAGTAGAATTTTCCGTATATTTTCCCGGATTTTCTGATCTTCGCGAATTTGGCCTCCAAACAGCACCTTTTCCATCAGAATCCTGACTGCAGCGGTCCATGCTCCAAAAGTCATCAACCATGAAAAAACAGATGAAATAACATAAGTATCACCTCTCAATACGAAATATATCAATGAATAAGAGTGAATTTAAGACATAGAATAGTGATGCAAAATGGACGTATCAACTCCCCCCAAGCTTAGACTTTGCTTGTCCCCAAGCGAAACTGAGCTCAATAAACATGACCTCAAGTTTATGGAGTGAAGAGTCGATAAAAGAATATGGACAAGAAGCATCACATTCATCAAATACATAGATCATAATAGAAGACAACTCATTATTATATAACTCAACTTGCAATGAGTAAAGGAAACACAATAAAGATACATAAAGTGAATCATCATTGGTAATGGCAAACTTAGCTCTTGGTCGAAGAATAGTTGATAACTTGCTGGAGTTTACAAATAGCTGGTTTTCAAAGAAAGCTTTCAAAGTAGTAAACTTCAAGACAAGAGCAATGTGCAAAACAAGGAACATAAGAACATAATTGAATAAATCACCATATGAATGAATGAAACACATCAACTCAAAATACTTGCTGAGATAGAAGTTAATAGGTTTACTGACTCAACTACAAAGCAAAAGAAAGGGCCCTTCATAGAGGGAAGCAGGGATTGCAAGTCTCATAAAGAGCTCCCAAAAATTATGATACTTACTAGCTTTCAGCTCTCATTGCCCCTATTATAGGCATCTTTAGGTGATTAAGGTTAAAGTGACACAACTAAGAGGATATGCTTGACAAGTTATAAATTGAAATCTCATGCCCCTTACTTATGAGTATCGATCCTCATGCTACTCAGCTTCAGTCACGAGCAAGCTCTTGTCATTGTAAATACATGCGTATCATTGAGAACCGCCAACGGGGTACCCCTTGCACATGACACAGGAGCTATCCCATAATCAAAATGACAAGGCAAGCAGACAGTGAGCATCTCAGTGATCTTTTTATTTGCTATTTGCATAGGTTTTTATTGAGGATGCTTCATAGAATGCTCACTATAGTTATGCTGCAAGTTTCCACCATGATTAGGCATGGCTTAGGCTAGCGGCCCAAGCGTTTCTCTAACACACATATAAACTCCATGATCTTACAAGTTCCACTTTTATTTCACACCGTCGGGATCCATAAGCAAAAGAACATGATATCAACTAGGTACAAGTACCAAAGAAGTGTTGAAAGCGGTCCCCATGATACATGGTTCGGCTAACTTCAACTCATAAAGAGCAAGCATATACGCAACAAAGAAGGACCCAATGGTTCAAGTTTATTAGATGCAAGGTAAAGTGTGCCATCAAGTTCATGAGAGCTTTAATCACTAATTTTCACATAACAAGTTTAATTTGGGAGGTAGACAAAACAAGAATTTACTTGGAATAGCAGTAATCCTACTAGGTAGGTATGGTGGACACATATCGCAAAGGTTTTGGTTTAAGGGGGATGGATGCACGAGAAGAATTCCCTCTCAGTACAGGTTTTTGGCTAGCAAGGCTGGATAGCAAGTACAAGAGTTGAAGGAAACAAACAAACATACAAATGATAAAAACAAACATGCAATCTTCCTTGGAAGCACAAAAGATCTTAACTAGAGAATACTAAACTTATGAGCAAATCAAGAAAGAAAGATGATGAAATTATTTTTCTCTAGAGTACTACTATCTTTTTCTTTTTAACTCTCAAAAAGGTGTTGCTACTGACCAAGCCAGGTTTGCCAAAACCAACTAAATTAACTCAATGATCTCAAAGTGATACCAATACTAACAACAAGATCAATCATATAACCACGAATTGAAAACTAATATAAGCTATGCAAAAGAGTGAATGATAGAACTTCTCATTAATATTCCATAACGGAAACTCACACCAAGGGGTACAAATCTAATGAGAGAGGGGACACTTCCATAATGCAAACCATACTACACAATAACTCCTCTATTCATGATATGACTCTTTTAATAAGGTAAAAAGATAGAAGATAGTGATATGATACCGTGGCACTCCCCCAAGCTTGGAACAAACCAAGGGGATGCCAAACCTGATGACGAATTACTCCTTTGGTGGTGGTGGTGTCCTCTTGATGAGCTCCTTGATCAGTTTCCCAAGGTCCTCAATCTCGAAGGTGAGAGTGTGAATCAATTCCGAGTTATGCTCAATATGACCCATAATCATCTCAGTTTGTGGATCCCAGCTCTTGTGATTCTTCTTCCATTCTTCCCACTTGGAGTCTTCTTTTCCTGCATGGTTATGAGCAAAGGTATGGAAGGTACTTTTGGTGTTCGGAGAAGGTGTCCTTGGTGCCAAACAGTGACGAGGAGCTTTCCCCCCAGTCTGCATCCGTGCAGTTCTTCTGATCCTAGCAGGGTTCGCCACCACTCCAATGCTTGCAATGGTAGTGCCGGTGTGCTTTGCCTCCTCTTCACCTTCACTCTTGATCTCCTTCTCCTTCCCGGGGTCTTGGAGGTCTTCCTCCATAGGTTCCTTCCCTTTATCCTTGGCGGAGACCATTGTGCTTCTAAACCTTCAAAGAGTATGTCCTGGCAGAAATAGATCAAAACAAAAACACGACGAAAACATGATATACGGACCTCGGGGGATCCGAGGGGTTATATATTACAAAGTTTCACTTCAAAAGGAAGGTACTGGGAGAAAACGAGTCGGAGGCGGAGTCCTGGGTGGCCTCACCACCTGGTGGCGCGGCCAGGGGTGGGCCCGCGCCATGGGGTGGTGTGGGCCACCCTGGCTCTGGTTCCGTCCCTTTTTCGCTTCTTAGCTTTCCTTATTGACTGAAAACTGCAAAAATATAGTTGGATTGTATTTTCGCGGAACTTTTCTTACTAGAACTGTTACCTAGTTGGAAACGGACTCTGCAGGTCTCTGAATTTGGTATTGAGTGGATCCTTCTGGAGTCATCACTTGAATATCATCGATATCTTCATCTTCACATACTTATTACTTGAGTCATAAAACCTTTCTCTTCCTTATTACACCATTATCTCCACTTCCTGGAAATTTCTTTCACACATAACTTCACACAGTTCTCATTAGCAACATTAGTATAAGTGAAGTGATAAAACCTTTTGAGTCCAACTTCAACTGAAAACCATCAAAACAAAAGCTACTGTAGCAACTCATTTCGAAAATCCAAAAAGAATTCAAAAAGGAAATCGAATAAAGAAGCAAATGCAAGAGTGGCAAAATCTGTCAAAACAGACCAGCAGGTAAAGATCAATTTTTTCGAAAATCTTCTGTTTCTCAAATCAAAACGTGCAAAAGTAACGAAAGTTAGATAACAACCTGGGGCAGAAGCACAAAAAATTACAGCTCAATCCGACATACAGAGATCTCTCACGAATTTTTACGGTGAAGCACGAAAATCTGTTTCGGGACAGCAACTTCCCCAAATCTTACTTCTCTCTCATTAGAGGTTGATCTTGACACAAAAACCAAAAAAACAGATAAGGAGCGGTTATTACTGAAGTAATAACTTCCAAGACTCAAAAAAATAAAAACAAACTAAAAGCAAAAACAAATTGAGTTGTCTCCCATAATGCTCTTTCTTTATAGCCATTAAGATGGGCATGATAATTTTGAAGAAGCTCTCATAGGGATATGAATTGAAGTGAAAGAGAGCATTAAGAAGCAAAAACACACTCACATTTAAGTCTAACCCACTTCATATGCAAGGGGATTTTGTAAACAAACAAGTTATTGAAACCAAAGGCAACTTGCATAAGAAGGCAAAAGAAGTGCAACATAAAAACTTTCAGCATAAAACGGGGAAACTTGATATTATTGAGATGCATAAGAACACTTTTCCCTCTCTCATAGTAACTTTCAGTATCATGCATAAACTTAACAATATAGCTATCACAAGGACCATCATAGCAATGATCACTTATTCTAACAGAAAACACAGGAATAATAGCTCTCATAACACTACTTTGTGAAACAATATTAGAGGTATCCTTACAAAGGATAGTGTGTCCCTCTTCCTCATACTTAGTGACAAAATCTTTCACATTTGCTATAATAGGTTCATCAATCATTTGTTTATCAGGTCCAAATAAGAAACTCAGCGAACTATCCATAACGAAAATAAAGCAACTAGCAGAAGTAAACAATACTCACAGTAGAAGTTTCCTTTACAAGTTCCACTCTCCAATAGCGCTTCACTCCCCGGCAACGGCGCCAGAAAATAGTCTTGATGACCCACAAGTATAAGGGGTGTATCGCAGTATTTTCGATAAGTAAGAGTGTCGAACCCAACAAGGAGCAGAAGGTGCTGGCTAGTGGTATGGATCAGGAATTCTCTGCAAATACTTAGCAAACAGATTTTTAGGGGTTTTCGATAAAGCAAGTAAACAAAGTACGAGTAAATAAAAGACAGAAAGAATGAATGCAGCAAGTGGCCCAATCCTTTATGCAGCAAAGGACAAGCCGGTTGTATTTCTATAGATGACCAAACATTCTCGAGGACACATGGGAAGACTGTCAAGTGCTTTCGCTTCATATAGTCGATTAATCTTCTCTAGCTTGCTAAGTGTTGTGTGGGTGAACCTGTGCTAATGTACCGTCCCATCCAAGACTTAATACATACTTGTGATTAAACCCCCTTGCAAACATCCGTAAGTACAAGAAAGTAATTAAGGTAGAAACCTAACCACAGCTTTAAACTCTAAGACCCTTACGTCCCTTGTGCAATGGTTTCCTAACGGGTGTTCAGGTTTCTGTCACTCCGGCAACCCCTACGATTAGTAGCCAAATACACAATGCATTCCCCTAGGCCCATATAGGTGAAGTGTCATGTAGTCGACGTTCACATGACACCACTAGAAGAAGTACACCACAACTTAAATAACAATCTATTGAATCTTTCTCAACGCAACTCCACTACTAACAACAAGACTTATCCCATGTCCTCAAGAACAAAATAAACTACTCACAAGACATCATATGGATCATGATCAGAGATGGAATAATGATGTATAACAATCTGAACATAAAAAATAATTCAACGGTTCACTCAATAGCATCAACTACAAAGAGTAATCAACACCGGGAAAGTTTCCCCTATGAACTATGCAAGATTCAACGCAATTGTTACAGCAATATGGAGATGGTGATGAGGGTGTTGATGATGATGATGGTGGTGATGATGATGATGATGATCCCGATGAAGCCCAGCTTGATGATGGTGTTGATGGCGACGATCTACCCTCTCCGAGAAGGAATTCCCCCGGCAGAAATCTGTCTGCCGGAGAGATCTTTCTTTCTCGGTGTTTTCCGCCCCGTAGAGGCGGCGGAATCTTTCTGTGGTCGCTCTCCGAGTTTTAGGGTTTTGGGAGGAATATATATGCCAGAGGGGAGAGGCTGGAGTGGGCCAGGGTGGCCACACCACTCCCTGGCGCGGCCTAGGCCTGCCCGCGCCATGGGGTGGTGTGGGCCCCCTGTGGCCCACCTCCACTCCATATTATGGCATCTTGAGTCTTCTGGAAAAATAGAATTTTCCGTATATTTTCCTGGATTTTCTGATCTTCACGAATTTTACCTCCAAACAGCACCTTTTCCATCAGAATCCTGACTGCAGCGGTCCATGCTCCAAAAGTCATCAACCATGCAAAAACAGATGAAATAATATAAGTATCACCTCTCAATACGAAATATATCAATGAATAATGGTGAATTTAAGACATAGAATAGTGATGCAAAATGGACGTATCATCGTGTATGTCGGAGGTTGAGCGGTAGGATATTGGTTTGGAGAGCCCTGACAACTCGGAGTTTGGGAACAAAACACTAGCTGATCAGTCCAAGAAATTAAAGGCAACTAAAGTTTACCCTCCTCTTGTGGAGGTGGATCTTTCTAAGGAAGCGATAGTCTCTCTATGAATATCCAAGGGCAAACGCTTGGTACCCGTTTATGTGGCTCCTGTTGCAGCGACTCCCTCCAAATCATCCTCTACTTCATCCAAGAACTCCAAGGCCAACAATGCAGCTCGGGTGGTACATTCCACTCCTTCCTTGTCCACTAGGCGCAGCCAATGGCGTAAGGAGAATGATTCAGAGTCTATCTTGGGAAAGGCAATGAGGGTGACCGTGGAGAAGAATCTATCTGGTAAGCTTCCTACTCCTCCTATTGATCATGTTTTTTTGCCTCTCGTGGATGTACCTAATGCTCGTCTCATTGAAGTTGCTTTTGATTCAGGTTTTTTGTTAAATGCTTCCTGTTCTCCCTCCTCTTTTCTAACCCTTATTCATGATAAAGATTTAGTGCAAGACGCTTTAGCACAAGTGACACTAGCTGCTGCCAGTGAGAAGCAGCAGATGGAAGCGAGCAACTTGGCGCCCTCCCCCAGTTGTGTCAACGCACATGAGCACCAATGTGGTGCTCGCTGGGGGAGGGGAGGCCTTGGACCAAGGGAGAGTGCCTCCCACTGATCTTATGTCGATTAAAGCCCAGAAACATAGAAAAGGGGTGGTCATTGCGAATTTAGTTGGTCCTAGTGCTAATCTACGGAAAACTCTAGCTCGCCAAGCAAGGGTTGTCAGCGGATAGTCTAGATGAGAGCTTTGGGCTGGAACATTAGAGGATTTCAGCACAGAGGATGCCAAAAATTAGTTGCGTGAGTATCTTCATAGAATTAAGATTGATATTTTGTTTATTCAAGAAACTATGTGCCAGGAACTTTTGCCCCAAGAATTAGAGAGTCTAGAGTTGGGGGATAAATATTTCTAGTCTTGGTTTCCTGCTAACGGTAGATCAGGTGGTTTACAATTGGGTGTCAGGGACTCAATGTTCGAAGTGGGAGAGATGAGTAAAGGGGAATTTTTCCTGAACGCCACATCCCTTCATGAGGAAAACAATTTCATTTTCACCTTTATTGGTGTCTACGGTCCCGCTGACCATTCTAATTCTAGAAGGTTTTTAGATGAGCTTGAGATTATGGTGCAAGCGTCCAAGTATCCAGTGGTGATAGCGGGCGACTTTAACCTGATGCACGATCTAGCAGACAAGAGAAATCACAATATTGACTGGCAGCGTGTTAACATGTTCAATGATGATATTGCTAGGTTACAGCTAATCGAAATTTCCCGCTCACGAGCTAGGTTTACTTTGCCACACCACCAAGTGAATCCCATTAGAAGTGTCTTGGACCGGGTCCTTGTGTCACTAGAGTGGGATTGCAAATTCCCGTTAGCAACGCTATGTGCTGAATCGAGCAATGGCTCTGATCATACACCACTACTTCTGGATACAGGGAAATCCGATCAGCATAAAACAAATCACTTCTTCTTTGAAAATGGTTGGTTGTTGGCCCCTAACTTCTTCAGTGTTCTATCTAATAAATGGAACTAGCTCTGTGCACTCCCAGCCCACGGGCGCGATATTGTTGATGTGTGGAAAGTGCAAGCGGATCGCACATGAAGATTCTTAAAAGGATGGGCAGATAACACCAATAAATTGGCTAAGGCTGAGAAAACTCGATCCTCCAACAAATTCAACAGCTGGATTTGCTGGTGGACGGTAGTGGGCTTGACGAGGATGGTTGGGTGCACGGATATCGCCTTGAGGATAGCTTAGTGCACATTTATCATAGATAGGAAGAGTATTGGTCCTGGCCCAGACGGATTTCCAGTTGTCTTCTTTAAGTTTTTTTGGCCACTTCTTATACACATAGTTCTTAAAATTCTGAACGATTTCATGCTCGATAGATCAGATATTTTACGTATGAACTTCGGTATTCTTTCTTTGATACTGAAAGTTCTGGGGGTGGACGATATTAATCTGTTCCGTCCTATTACCCTTATCAACATCATTTTTAAACTAGTTTCTAAAGCCCTAGCCTCTAGATTGACCGCGATAGCGCATCGCATAATCTCCCTGGCCCAAACGGCCTTTATCAAAGGACGGCTTATCCACGATGGAGCTTTAGCCCTTCACGAGATAATCCATGAGCTCGTTTCCATGAAAACTAAGGCAGTTATGCTTAAGTTAGATTTTGATAAAACGTATGATCGTGTTAGTTGGCCTTTCCTCCGTGATGTCCTGAACCGAAAGGGCTTCAATTCAGGTATTATTCACAGGCTGATGCAACTAGTGACTAGGGAACATACTATGATTAGCATCAATGGGGAAGTTGGCCCATATTATATAAATAAGAGGGGAGTATATCAGGGTGACCCAATCTCTCCTCTTTTGTTTGATTTCATGGCAAATACGCTGGCAGCTATCCTAGATACTGCGGCTGCTGTTAGCCATATCCAAGGGGGTGGTGCCCCACCTAATCCCTAGGGGTCTCTCACTTATAGTACGCGGATGATACTATTCTTCTAATGGACCTTAATGATCAGTGTTTAGCCAACCTAAAACTCCTTCTCATTTGCTTTGAAATCTCATCTAGTCTGAAAATCAATTTCCTCAAGAGCGAGTCTTTTGTTCTCAGAGTTGACAAGGTTGACCGATCTAGGGTAGCTAATCTTTTAAATTGCAAGGAAGGTACATTCTGTTTTACCTATATGGGGTTTCCGATGGGGTACAAGAACCGTACCATGTCAGATTGGGAGAGCCTTGTTGCGGTTGTGGGTCATAGGGTGGAGCCTTGGCAGGGTCAAATTATGTCCTCAGGAGCGAGACTAACCCTGGTCAATTCGTCCTTATCTAGTGCCCTGGTGTTCTGTATGCGTTTATTTCTATTGGCTGATGGAACTCACGATGGTTTTGATAAACATATTGCAAGATTCTTTTGGGAGGGGGAGTGACAAGAAGAAATACCATTGGGTCAAATGGCCAGACGTTTGCCGACCCAAAGACCTAGGTGGCCTGGGGGTTTTGGACTCTAGGTTCTTGAACATGTCTCTAATGCTCAAATGGATATGGAGACTGTTTAACCTCGAGGAAGGCAAAACCTTTAGCATAGGTTATTGCTAGCCAAATACTAAAATGTTTCTAATATTCTTAACCAAAACAGCCAGGGTGGCTCTTAATTTTGTAGAATCTTAAATAGAATCAAACATCTCTTTCGTTTGGGCACCAGGTTTCCCGTAGGGAATGGGGCTAGGGTGCGCTTCTGTACTGATTGGTGGATGGGGAAGAGCCAATTGCCACCAGGTTTCCTAGACTCTTCAATATCTGCTCGGATCTAGAGATTTCTGTGGATCAAGCTAGGACAATGAACAGGTGAAATTTGGCCTTTAGAAGAACCTTTGGTGAGGAAGAACTTTCCTTGTGGGGACAGTTGACACTGGGGCTTGCAGAGGTGTAGCTCTTAGAGCAAACCGACTCCATATCCTGGGCCCTAGAGCCATCAGGGGTGTTGTCGGTGGCCTCTATCTATAGAAGGTTGATTGTTGGGTCCACCGCGCCGATGAACGATGTTATCTAGAAAGTCAGGCTTCCGCTGAAAATCAAAATTTTCTCATGGCAATTGGCGAAAGGGCGCCTTCCTGTGAACGAACAAATCCACGAGCGGCATGGCCCCATGGATGACAAGTGCTGCCTTATGGGGAACTAGAAACGGTGTCACACACCTTTTTCTAGTGTGTGCTTGCTCAGTTTTGCTAGAGCGGTGTGTGAGAGATGATGGATGTCACTTGGAGCCCAACTTATTTTGATGTTTTTTTTGCTATTTCATTGTCCCTCTCTTCCAAATCTAGGTGCTCTGTGTGGATGTTGTTTGCTGCTCAGTGTTGGGCCATGGAACATCAGAAACAAGTTTACCATTGAACATAAATTCCCTAACCAGCCGTAGCATCCCATCTGTCTAACATATGTAATGCTACATGGTTTAGTAATATAATGGCTACTTCCTACATATAATTGTTGCATCATAATTATATCAGCCTCATGTCATCATGCCACCTTGCATTTGAGCATCATATAAAACCCTTTTCATTTGGTTCTTCTCTCATATGCATTAGCAATTGTATTTGTCTCTTGATATATTGTATTTGGTTCTTGATAAATGCTTGATGCCCAAGTTGAGTTGGGGGCATATCTTTTATTCAACTCCATCACCTTTCTTTGTCACCACCTTATAATTCCACCATCCTAATTACCCATGAGCTTTATTTTTGTTTTGCCATTTAATCTAGCTCATGTGGGTTGGGATGGATCCAATTCTATTTCCTTAGCTTGGCTTTACCCCATATTTTGGAATGCATATGTATAAATGCCATGGTTATTTATTCTGTTTTCACAAGATAAAACCTAGCATTAATGCCCATGCATGGGCCATGCAAATCACCACCATTCTATTCTTTGGGTATGTTTGTACTTTTGTAAATGGAGTATGGGTCTTTGTGAAACCACTCTTGTTGGCTTTTTCTTTATTGCTCTTGCTAAGCCTTCATCATCTTGATCATGCATCAACAAAACCCCCATTCCTTTTCACCTCTTTGTTTGATCTTGTTTCTTGCCATGTGCACCAAGACCCTCACCTCACTCCATATCCATCTTCTTTTCCCTTTAATCAAAATTTGCAAAAACTTCCAAAAAGGGTTATTTTATGGGCTTGCTTGAATCTGCAACAAAACAAAAACAAAACAATTAAATAAATAAAAAGAAAATAAACAGGAGAGAGCCCTAGCAGCAGCCCACCCTACCTGGTCACAGCCCAGCAACAGCTCCGGCCCGCCCTTCTTTTCCCCCTGGGCCGCTCCTTTCTTTCCCCTGGCCCGTACCCCTTCGTCGTTACGCCGTCTCCCTCTGTTTCTCTTCTCCGTCGCCTCCCCTCTCTGCTCAGCGACAGACGGCAGCGGGCAGGTGGCCGTCCCCGCCGTCATCCGCGTCAGCAAGCACGCCGAACGCGTGACCTACCCGCCCTTATCCTCTCACGCCGCGCTGCCGAACCCTAGCTGCCCGTCCTCGTTTTCCCTCTCCCTCCTCTCCTGCGTGCCATGGCCACCGCCGGTCAGAGCCCCACGACATCGATCCCATCCTAGCTGGCGACCGAGGACTCGCCGGGAAGCACCGCCACGGATCTTGGCGTCGTTCCAGCCTGCTAGGAGGAGCCGGACCCGCTCGGAGCTGCCCCCTCGCTGGTGAACTGTGCACCACCGCCACGACCTCGTCGTCCCCCTTCGCTCCGGCCGTCCCATCCTCTGATTCCCTGGGGAATCAGACGAGGTGAGCGTTACCCTCTTTTCCCTTCCCCTTTTCCTCCCCTTCGCGTGCTGAGCGCCGCCCGATTTTGGCCCCGCCAGTGAAGTGCCCCGCCGACGAGCAGTCTAGACCATGCGCTCCCCCGCTGTTCCCCGAGGCGCTCCGTCCGGTACAGCCCATCTCCGACGTTCCATCCTGAACAAGATCCGTAGCTGGTGATCCCCTCTCCTCGTTTTGTTTTGGAGGCAACGCGAGATACGCCACCGTTCTGCCGCAAACCTCGCCGGAAAACCTCGCCGCCGTCGGGACCATCGCGGTTCAGTACGCGTGGGTTCAGTACACAGCCGTAGCAGATTTGCAGAAAGCCCCCCCCCCCCCCCCCCCCCCCCGCACCTCTTGTCGATCACGCCCAAGTCCTTAGCAGCCCCAGCGACCCCACGAGTCAGCCCCTGTGTGGTTTTGCAAGAAGGCCCCCGCGGTTTCGAGTTTCCCAACCTGCGCTCCCCCAGATCCCACACGTGGCAGGCCCCTGCTGGCGCGCCCGTGTGTGGCCCCGCGGATTGGCCGGTCCCACCCGTCAGTCACTACAGCTAGTCTCCCCCGCGGTGAAAAAGCTTTCGCCGCGCCAGTCCGTCCAGTCAGCTCTGGCCCCACCTGTCTGTGGCTGGGGCTAGAGTAGGGCTGGGTAACAAAAGTTTTCCTGATTATCTGTTTGATTTAACTTTTTCAGAAAATGTTTAAATACAAATTCAAATCTGTTTCAAAATAACTTTTAAATTACAAATCCAAATAATACAAATGATATATGTTTTGGAATCAGAAAAATGCGAGGAATTCAAATATGCTATTCAAAATAATGTTTGACCACTTTAAATTTTCGAGATGATTAAAATTACAATAAAATGCCCTTTTCTTAATAAATTAATAACTTTAAATCTATAACTCCAAATTTGACAAATAATATGTCTAAATCGATCAGCGCGACGAGTAGAGTAGGGCTGGGTAACAAAAGTTTTCCTGATTATCTGTTTGATTTAACTTTTTCATAAAATGTTTAAATACAAATTCAAATCTGTTTCAAAATAACTTTTAAATTACAAATCCAAATAATACAAATGATATATGTTTTGGAATCAGAAAAATGTGAGGAATTCAAATATGCTATTCAAAATAATGTTTGACCACTTTAAATTTTCGAGATGATTAAAATTACAATTAAATGCCCTTTTCTTAATAAATTAATAACTTTAAATCTATAACTCCAAATTTGACAAATAATATGTCTAAATCGATCAGCGCGACGAGCCCGTTCTATCTATGCATTCCTTGTTTTGAATTAAAGCATGCATTATGCCATATTTAAAAATCAGAACTGTTTTTGGCAATAAAACTTGACTAAACAAATAATAAAATGCTTTATTCTTGTACCCCACACCTCACCATGCCATGCTACTTTAAAGCCATGTAAATTGTGCATCATTCATCATGGCATGCTTGTTTGCTTGTCGCATTTTAATTCATATGCTTGTGCACTTTATTTATGTTGGCCCTTGTTCGTTTGGTTCTTCTTCGAATAGACGCCCAGCAGGAGAATTACCAGGAATCACAGGAGTTCTACCCAGATCCATCTCTTGCTTCAACTGAGCTGCCAGGCAAGCACTACCACATGCTTGCATACATATAGTACCTATTGCCTCTATCTTATTCTTGCATCATTGAGTCGCGATTGCATTAAATTGAATCCCAAGTACTGCATAGCCTTTACTTTAAACCCCACCGAAGCTTGTTCCTCCATCCCATGAGCCATTACTACAGGAGTTGTTTGAGCCATGCGAGTCGTAGAAAAGCATGTGTAGGGTATGTGAGCGTCTGATGGATAACGAGGTACCTAAACAACTTCACCTGAGTAGTAATGGGATAACTAATAAAAGACGCACCGGTGAGCTATATCTGCTATTTGGTTTTTCATGCTCACTTGTGTCCCGTAGGACCCCTAACTTGATTCCTGTTCCTTGACTATTCGCACTATCCACATCCGGGAGGCCTTATGGACCCCCCTGAGCTAGAGCTTGATTCATTCTTATTTCTTGGGGCCACAAAGTAGTTTGGGGTTTTGTTACTATTCTGTACTTATGACATGCTTACTGTTTTATTTAATATTGTGCGTGGAGCACCTGTACTGTTTTGGATGCGGAGTGTTTTCGCGGTATCGACAAGCCCAGTCACATTTTCGGGTTCCCAATCGTTTACAGCCATTGGCGCAAACCTTGAGTCCGTCTCGGAGTCAGCTAGCTTCGTTGCGGGTAGCTTAATGGGGTGGCCCCCTGAAATATTTCTGAATCCTGTGATAGCTTTGTCGTGAATGCCTCGTTGGGTTTTGAGTTGGTTTTTCCGAGGTTGATCGAATGTGTGTTGCTATTTGTGCACCCCTGCAGGGTAAATCTTTCTGAAAGCCGTGTCCGCGGTTATGGACGACTTGGAGCACAGTTTCTCGATCATAGACAAGTGTAACTAAAGTACCGCTTTTAAATTGACTAAGTACCTGACTAGTAAATAGTGCAATACTCATGGAATGGTTAATAAAACTGCCAACGGATGGGGGTTGTTCGTCCGCTTCCTCGTTGGTAAGCGAGGAGGAGGATGGATCTATTAATTATACTGCTATAACTGTTGTTCTTAATTCACGGACATCCGTCTATCATCGGTTAGGCGGATGGTTAGCGAGTATCTATAGACTTGTTAGTTATTATCTTTGGCTGCAATTGCGTCACCCCAGGTTGTGTCCCCTTTAGAGGCATAAAGACTTGTTGAGTACCCTTGGGATCTCACACGATAAATTGTTTGATTCAGATGAACAGGTGTACCCGCAAGATGGATACTGTGTGGAGGAGACAGATGATGTTGGCAACGATCACTCGGTGTAGAGATTCCGGGAACGGGGATCCGTGAGATCTGTGGGCGGGATGTGTTTCTTTATGTGGCATCTTATGCCGATTTGCTTCTTATCCGTACTCGGATCTTGTTTTCCGCTTCCGCCTGATACTCTGATGTTTGATGTATGAGGAGCTATCCTAAAATATTATCTCTATCTAGGATATTAGAATCTTGCCGTATGGCGTTGCAATATTTTTATTTCTTTTAGATGGAATGGCTCTGAGGATTGTTGTATGTGGCTTGCATACATACTCACTTGTGTATGTAGTTGATCCCTTCGCCTGCCGATTACGCCGCTCGTTCTTGTCCCGATGCTCTAAAAGTGGTTAGGACGGCCGAAAGGTCTACCGTTAGTGGCCCCGGGCCCCACCGTACTATTTTAACCACTTTCGCTCATCCAGGCATGTAACTAAGAGCGTAATTTACCGAGGTAGTTACAATTGGTATCAGAGCCATCCCGCCCTTCTGGGTCTCAGCCAAAATGGTCGTTGTCAGTCTAGCAAATATTTTTGGTAGTTATGTATACTAGGGAAAAACAAAACGTGAGAGTAGGACTGCTTCCATTTTTCTTCTTACCCACCCACCCACCCTTTTTCTGGTAAGGAAGTGTAACGTTTTCAATCCTCTTCTAAAATTCAAACTAGGATTCACGTGTTTTGGGTTCCGTAGTACCATAGGTTGTGTGTGTGTGTGTGTGAATTCTTTGTCTATCTGCTGCATCCAAATGTTATCGCTATCTGCCTTTTGGTTATCAACCGTTGGTACATTCCATACCGACATGCCTTTGTAAACCGACGCGATCTATCTGATTTGTTGTATACCGGTGCGATCTGTCTTACTCTTTGTTATCCGACGTTATCTTGTTTGGGGTGTTCGTTTCCGTAGTTACTAATCTTTAGGTTCATCTTAAGAAGAAGGTGTTGGGATATGTGTTTTACTGATTCATGTGCGGAGTAATGATTTGAGTGCGGGATGGAGTCGCGACCATACCACTACTTTTATCATTCGCTCTTGTCTATTGAATTAGTAGAGTTACTAATCTTGATTCGTTAGGTGGTTTTGCGCATATAGTGGTATTTTAATATCGAAATTTGTGGAAAAAATTTCTTTGTTAGTTGTGTACCACACTCCTTGTTCAGTCGTGTGCGTTATGCTTAATATCTTCTAGTTGCCTTGAACTTTGTTGATCTTTTAATATCATCTCAGTGAATTGTATCCTTTAATCTTGGTTAATTCCATTTTGGTACTATTTTGGATTATTATCATTCTCCATTATAGTACTGACTTGTGTTTTATATCATTCACGGGATGGCACCACCACGCCGTTCTGAGGAGGACATACCACCTGAACTGGGGGCTGCTTTGGCAAGTATTGCAAATGCCTTGGGCACTATGCAGCAGAACCAGCAACGCTTCGAGGAAAGCGTGAGGAGAAATGAGTTTGTTCCGCTACCTCCACCTCCCAAGCGAGGAGACATCAAGAGTTTTCTCAAGTTCAACCCACGCCAATTTGAGGTGTCTGACCGGCCACTTGATGCTGATGATTGGCTGCGTGAAATATCAAGGTTGCTGATGACTGCGGATGTTCCTGAGCAAGAATGGGTCAAATGTGCCACTCACCTTCTGAAGGGAGATGCAGCTCTGTGGTGGGAAAATTACCTCAAGGCAGACCTCTCTGGTTTTCAGCCTACTTGGGAGCAATTCACTGGGGCTTTCAAAGAGCAATATCTGTCAGAAATTGTCATGGAAAGGATGAAGGAAGTGTTTCTCAACCTCAAGCAGGGCACTGACAATGTCAATACCTATATCAGGAACTTCATGAACCTTTCTCGGTATGGTGGCGATGAGATCTCTGATGACAAGAAGAAGCAAAAGAGGTTCAGGCAAGGACTCAATGCTTCCATTAAATATGCAATCACTCATGCAAGGCCGGCGTCTTTTCTGGAACTCCAACATACAGCTCTGCGGGAAGAAGCAAGTAGGCAAGTGTTTGAGGAGTCAAAGAAACATAGCCGCGATGCAGCAAGCTCTTCAGCTATGACAGCTCCTTCTAAGCGTCGTGTCTGGGTTCCTAACACCCCACCGTCGCTCCCGGCTCCACCAAGACCGTCAAGCTACGCGGCAAGGCCACCAAACTCCTTCACTGCGGCTCCTAGGGGCTACAACCACAACTACCCTAGAGCGCCTGGCGGAGTCCCTGGCTACGTTGCTCCACGTCCACCTGGTGCTTGCTATACTTGTGGAAACACTGGGCATCAGCACTGGAATTGTCCAATGAACAACAAAGCTCTTCCTCCACCACCTCCAAGACCTGCGGCAAGTTCTTCTGTGGTTCGTGCACCTCCACCTCGGGCTCTCAACATCAACACCAAGCATGGGTCTACGATTGCTCGTGCCAACTGTGTCAACGTCGCTCAAGCTGAGCATGCATCTGGAGTTGTGATGGGTATGCTTCCTGTTAACTCAGTCTCTGCACGAGTTTTGTTTGATTCTGGCGCATTGCATTCTTTTGTCTCTACGAGTTTTGCTGATAGGAATGGGTTATCAATGGATTCTCTCCCTAAGCGGTTAATGGTCCTTTCTCCTGGAGCAACAATGGCATCTTCTAAAATCAGCCATAACAATCAAATTGAGATTGGTGGTTCTTCGTTCTCGGCTTCCTTAATTATTCTGGGCAATTCTGACATTGATGTTATCTTGGGCATGGATTGGTTAACAGCAAATGCAGCTGTGATTGATTGTGCTGAACGCTCGGTTTCTCTGAAAATTCCTGAAGGCCATATAGTCTATTCTCCAAGTCTGGCTCCTGCAATTCAGCTTTACTCTTTGGCGGCTCTGACTGATGATGCTATGGAAGGTATTCAGAGTGTTCCGGTGGTCTGTGAGTTCCCAGATGTTTTTCCTGAAGAGTTGCCAGGTATGCCTCCGGATCGTGAGGTTGAGTTTGTGATTGAACTTGAACCTAGTACCGCTCCTATCTCCAAGCGGCCTTATAAAATGGGTCCTGCTGAATTGGCTGAACTCAAGCGCCATCTTGATGAACAAGAGAAGTTGGGTTTTATTCAGCACAGTACTTCTTCTTGGGGTAGCCTAACCATCTTTGTGAAGAAGCGAGACAAGACTGATAGACTTTGTGTTGACTATCGGGCTCTCAATGCTAAAACCATCAAGAATAAATATCCCCTTCCGCGGATTAATGATCTCTTCGATCAGCTAGCTGGAGCTGTGGTATTCTCTAAGCTTGATTTGAGAAGTGGATACCATCAAATCAAGATTCGCAAGGAAGATGTTCCTAAAACAGCTTTCACCACCCGCTATGGCCTATACGAGTACACGGTCATGTCTTTCGGTCTCACCAATGCACCTGCCACCTTCTCGAGGCTTATGAACTCGGTTTTCATGGAGTATCTTGATAAGTTCGTTGTGGTCTACCTGGATGACATTCTAGTCTATTCTAAGTCAAAGGAAGAACATGAAGAACACCTTCGGTGTGTCCTAAAAAAGCTTCGTGAGAACCGCCTGTATGCAAAGTTCTCCAAGTGTGAGTTCTAGCTGCCTCAAGTCACCTACCTTGGTCACGTCATCTCTGCCAAGGGCATTGCAGTCAACCCAGAAACTATTAAGACAATTGTTGACTGGCTTCCACCCATAAATGCCAAAGAAGTCCGGAGTTTCCTTGGTTTGGCCAGTTACTGCTGTCGCTTCGTTCAAAACTTCTCGAAGATTGCGAAGCCTCTTACCGATCTCCTCAAGAAAGGCAAGAAATACCTTTGGACTCCTGCATGTCAAGCAAGCTTTGAAACACTCAAAGAGAAGCTCACTTCCACACCAGTCTTAGTTCCTCCAGATACATCAAAGCCTTTCCAGATATTCTGTGACGCCTCATTGCAAGGATTGGGTGCGGTCCTTATGCAAGAAAAACAAGTTGTTGCTTATGCCTCTCGATAGTTGAAGACGCATGAGATCAACTATCCTACACATGACCTCGAACTCGCAGCAGTTGTCTTTGCTTTGAAAGTATGGAGGCATTACTTGCTTGGCAACCGTTGTGAGATCTTTTCTGATCACAAGAGTCTGAAGTATATCTTCACACAGCCTGATCTCAACCTTCGTCAGAGGAGGTGGATTGAAGCAATAAATGATTTCGATTTGACCATCAACTACACTCCGAGCAAAGCTAATGTCATGGCCGACGCTCTCAGCCGAAAAGCTTATGTCAACAACCTCATGGTGGAAGCACAACAACCTCTCTTGTGCGAGGAGTTCCGCAAGCTCAACCTTGAAATTGTGGATCAAGGGTATCTTCTGAACCTCCTGGCAACACCTCTCTTGGAAGAAAAGGTCCGCTCCATTCAACTTGGTGATCCTTACACTAAAAAGATCATCTCCAATATTCAGCTTCCGAAGTATGAGTCCTTCCACGTCGACGACCAAGGCACTCTTTTCTTTGAACACCGAATGTTTGTTCCGAACTACCCGGGTTTAAGAGAGCAAGTTCTCAAGGAGGCGCATGATTCTGTTCTTTCTATCCACCCTGGCAGCACTAAGATGTACATGGACTTGAAAACATAATATTGGTGGCCTGGGTTGAAATGATATTGTGCCAAGTATGTCTCAGAGTGTGATGTCTACCGCAGAGTTAAAGCTGTCCATCAGAAACCTTCCGGTCTTCTACAGCCATTGAAGCCTCCAGAGTGGAAATGGGAGAAAGTAGAGATGGACTTCATCACGGGTTTTCCAAGGTCGCAGAAGGGCAACAATGCAATCTTTGTTGTCATCGACAGGCTTTCTAAAGTGGCTCACTTCTTTCTAGTCAAGGAAACAATTTCTGCAATTCAGTTGGCTGAGCTCTATATCAAAAGAATTGTCTCTCTATATGGGGTTCCTCTGGAGATCAGTTCAGACCGTGGAAGCATCTTCACTTCCAAGTTCTGGGGAAGTTTCCAAAATGCTTTGGGAACAAAATTGAACTTCAGCACAGCTTACCACCCTCAGTCGCAAGGACAAGTTGAAAGGATCAATCAGATTCTGGAAGATATGCTCCGTGTTTGCGTTATCTCTTTCGGCATGAAGTGGGAAGAATGTCTTCCTTATGCTGAATTCTCTTACAACAATAGCTTCCAGAAAAGTCTAAAGATGGCACCATTTGAGGCTCTCTATGGTCGCAAATGCAGAACTCCGATTGGTTGGTCGGGCGCAGGTGAAAGAATATTGTTTGGCCCCGACATTGTAACTCAAGCGGAGGAGAAGGTTCACATCATTCTTGAAAATCTGAAGATTGCTCAAAGTCGCCAGAAGAGCAATTATGACAGAAAGCACACGGACATGGAGTATGTCCCTGGTGATCTCGTTTACCTTCGTGTCACTCCCATGAGAGGCACGCACCGCATTGGTATCAAAGGAAAGCTAGCTCCTAGATACATCGGTCCTTTCAAAATTCATGGAAGAAGAGGAGAAGTTTCTTATGCTCTTGAGCTCTCTGAAAAACTCAAGGTTCATGATGTCTTTCATATCTCTCAGCTCAAGAAGTGCTTCAAGGATCCTGGCAGGACCGTGGACCATGAACTCATCAATCTCCAAGAGGATCTGTCTTATCAAGAACACCCCACAAAAATCCTTGAGGTCGCAGAAAGGACTCGCAACAAGTCCATCAAGTTCTGCAAGGTGCAGTGGTCGCACCATTCCGTTGATGAAGCCACTTGCGAACGCGAGGATGAGCTCCATGCCAAGTATCCTACCCTCTTCGTGTCTTCTTCTTCTTCCTAGAATCTCGGGGCGAGATTCCTGTTTAGTGGGGGAGAGTTGTAGCATCCCATCTGTCTAACATATGTAATGCTACATGGTTTAGTAATATAATGGCTACTTCCTACATATAATTGTTGCATCATAATTATATCAGGCTCATGTCATCATGCCACCTTGCATTTGAGCATCATATAAAACCCTTTTCATTTGGTTCTTCTCTCATATGCATTAGCAATTGTATTTGTCTCTTGATATATTGTATTTGGTTCTTGATAAATTCTTGATGCCCAAGTTGAGTTGGGGGCATATCTTTTATTCAACTCCATCACCTTTCTTTGTCACCACCTTATAATTCCACCATCCTAATTACCCATGAGCTTTATTTTTCTTTTGCCATTTAATCTAGCTCATGTGGGTTGGGATGGATCCAATTCTATTTCCTTTAGCTTGGCTTTACACCATATTTTGGAATGCATATGTATAAATGCCATGGTTATTTATTCTGTTTTCACAAGATAAAACCTAGCATTAATGCCCATGCATGGGCCATGCAAATCACCACCATTCTATTCTTTGGGTATGTTTGTACTTTTGTAAATGGAGTATGGGTCTTTGTGAAACCACTCTTGTTGGCTTTTTCTTTATTGCTCTTGCTAAGCCTTCATCATCTTGATCATGCATCAACAAAACCCCCATTCCTTTTCACCTCTTTGTTTGATCTTGTTTCTTGCCATGTGCACCAAGACCCTCACCTCACTCCATATCCATCTTCTTTTCCCTTTAATCAAAATTTGCAAAAACTTCCAAAAAGGGTTATTTTATGGGCTTGCTTGAATCTGCAACAAAACAAAAACAAAACAATTAAATAAATAAAAAGAAAATAAACAGGAGAGAGCCCTAGCAGCAGCCCACCCTACCTGGTCACAGCCCAGCAACAGCTCCGGCCCGCCCTTCTTTTCCTCCTGGGCCGCTCCTTTCTTTCCCCTGGCCCGTACCCCTTCGTCGTTACGCCGTCTCCCTCTGTTTCTCTTCTCCGTCGCCTCCCCTCTCTGCTCAGCGACAGACGGCAGCGGGCAGGTGGCCGTCCCCGCCGTCATCCGCGTCAGCAAGCACGCCGAACGCGTGACCTACCCGCCCTTATCCTCTAGCGACGCGCTGCCGAACCCTAGCTGCCCGTCCTCGTTTTCCCTCTCCCTCCTCTCCTGCGTGCCATGGCCACTGCCGGTCAGAGCCCCACGACGCCGATCCCGTCCTAGCTGGCGACCGAGGACTCGCCGGGAAGCACCGCCGCAAATCTTGGTGTCGTTCCAGCCTGCTAGGAGGAGCCGGACCTGCTCGGAGCTGCCCCCTCGCCGGTGAACTGTGCACCACCGCCGCGACCTCATCGTCCCCCTTCACTCCGGCCGTCCCATCCTCTGATTCCCTGGGGAATCAGACGAGGTGAGCGTTACCCTCTTTTCCCTTCCCCTTTTCATCCCCTCCGCGTGCTGAGCGCCACCCGATTTTGGCCCTGTCGGTGAAGTGCCCCGCCGACGAGCAGTCTAGACCGTGCGCTCCCTCGCTGTTCCACTCCGTCCGGTACAGCCCATCTCCGACATTCCATCCTGAACAAGATCCGTAGCTGGTGATCCCCTCTCCTCGTTTTGTTTTGGAGGCAACACGAGATACGCCACCGTTCCACCGCAAACCTCGCCGGAAAACCTCGCCGCCGTCAGGACCGTCACGGTTCAGTACGCGTGGGTTCAGTACACAGCCGTATCAGATGTGCAGAAAGCCCCCCCCCCCCCCCCCCCCCCCCCCCGCACCTCTTGTCGATCACGCCCAAGTCCTTAGCAGCCCCAGCGACCCCACGAGTCAGCCCCTGTGTGGTTTTGCAAGAAGGCCCCCGTGGTTTCGAGTTTCCCAACCCGCGCTCCCCCGGATCCCACACGTGGCAGGCCCCCGCTGGCGCGCCCGTGTGTGGCCCGCGGATTGGTCGGTCCCACCCGTCAGTCACTGCAGCTAGTCTCCCCCGCGGTGTAAAAAGCTTTCGCCGCGCCAGTTCGTCCAGTCAGCTCTGGCCCCACCTATCTGTGGCTGGGGCTAGAGTAGGGCTGGGTAACAAAAGTTTTCCTGATTATTTGTTTGATTTAACTTTTTCAGAAAATGTTTAAATACAAATTCAAATCTGTTTCAAAATAACTTTTAAATTACAAATCCAAATAATACAAATGATATATGTTTTGGAATTGGAGCTTTCAGTTTCTCGATCATAGACAAGTGTAACTAAAGTACCGCTTTTAAATTGACTAAGTACCTGACTAGTAAATAGTGCAATACTCATGGAATGGTTAATAAAACTGCCAACAGATGGGGGTTGTTCGTCCGCTTCCTCGTTGGTAAGCGAGGAGGAGGATGGATCTGTTAATTATACTGCTATAACTGTTGTTCTTAATTCACGGACATCCGTCTATCATCGGTTAGGCGGATGGTTAGCGAGTATATATAGACTTGTTAGTTATTATCTTTGGCTGCAATTGCGTCACCCCAGGTTGTGTCCCCTTTAGAGGCATAAAGACTTGCTGAGTACCCCTAGGGTCTCACACGATAAATTGTTTGATTCAGATGAATAGGTGTACCCGCAAGATGGATACTGGGTGGAGGAGACAGATGATGTTGGCAACGATCACTCGGTGTAGAGATTCCGGGAACGGGGATCCGTGAGATCTATGGGCGGGATGTGTTTCTTTATGTGGCATCTTATGCCGATTTGCTTATTATCCGTACTCGGATCTTGTTTTCCGCTTCCGCCTGATACTCTGATGTTTGATGTATGAGGAGCTATCCTAAAATATTATCTCTATCTAGGATATTAGAATCTTGCCGTATGGCGTTGCAATATTTTTATTTCTTTTAGATGGAATGGCTCTGAGGACTGTTGTATGTGGCTTGCATACATACTCACTTGTGTATGTAGTTGATCCATTCGCCTGCCGATTACGCCGCTCGTTCTTGTCCCGATGCTCTGAAAGTGGTTAGGACGACCGAAAGGTCTACCGTGAGTGGCCCCAGGCCCCACCGTACTATTTTAACCACTTTCGCTCATCCAGGCATGTAACTAAGAGCGTAATTCACCGAGGTAGTTACACCAGCCGGCTGACTGCTTCTTCAGATCATCGATTTTTTGCAGCTGTGGAGACCACTGAGCAGGAGTGAAGATCTAGCGAGGCTGCACGTGCTGATGGTGGGCCTGAGGAAACTACATCGTGATACCTATGCTCCTCCAGGCGCCACCTCCTAGTCACCAACTGCTGCCGCTTCTTAGCTGCTATTCCTACTTTATCGCCTCTGCTTTGACAAGTGTTGTCGATGCTAAGTGTTGGTACTACCTGATAGCGCTAAGAACTCTTTGTGTGTTTGTGGGTGGTGCAAGTGTGTGCGTCGCTGCTACTTTGTGGCCTTCGCACTATTTCGTTTGTCTGTAAAACCTTGTGGCTTTATTAAGTTAAAGTCGGGCAGCATTGGCTGACTGCTATCTAAAAAAAACCTAGTGGCCCTTCAAGAGGGTTGGTCGATGCACAAGCATGGTAGAAATGCAATCAAGCTAATCTTAGTCTACATAGTACAAAACCCCACATATATAGCTCGTGTACATATTTATAAGATTATGTATAGTATACATGATATGTTCATGCATACATCGTCCTATTTTTTCACCTATGTGGAAAAAACCATGCTGTTTCGTCACCAACGCGGGGTATGTTAGACACAATGGGATGATATGTGTTATCCCTCAGGTCATACATACCACAGCTTATAAGTCCAGACTCAGACCGGCATTTCTCGGGACCATAGAGTGGATGGTCCAGGAAATATATTCGATTTCCACACAAATACTCGTCATGGCTAGATGCTGGGATGGCCTTGGAGCACCTCCTACTCAGAAATAGTACTTGATCACCAATGCTTGTTAACATTGACCACCGGGACATCTCCACATCCGCTTCAAACACCTTGAACACGCCATAGCATTTCTCGTGGTTGACCATCAGCAACCTACCACGTGAGACCACAAGGAATCGACTTACAGCAACGTCGCAGGTGTCGCTGCCCTTAATCACCTGTTTGGCAGCCGACACCGACACGGTTCTCTCCCCGTGGCCATTATCCACGCTAACCTCGTGCGCGAAAAGGTCTCCTCCTCTCGTGATAGCGTATATGTCTCCATGGTAGAAGGCGATGTCTTGGTAATAGGACTCAGAGTCACCGCCGGCGTGCGAGCTTGTCGACCACGAGGACGTACCGGGCCGGTAGCAGGCCGGTTATGGTTGTGGCGACGATAAGGTCGTTGGAGCATACGATGAACTTTTGGACGCACCATAGTTCGGCAAAGCGGTCGTCGGGTCGCAGCTGGCCTGGCAGCGGTACGATGGCTCGGGAGAGAGGGTTCTCCAAGAAGCTGGAGTTCTTGGGGCCGTGGAGCAACCAGTTCTCGGAGGAACCCCAGCATGCCGTGAATTCGCTGGAGCGTAATAAGCGGTGCACTTGGCCGTCTTGGATGCTTTGGTACTTGCGGCCGCAGAAGCTGATGATCCACGGGAACCCAACTGGCAGTGCCGCCGCCTGCTGCCGCACGGCGTGGCGCCAGTGGCGGCAGACGGAGCCGAAGCGGACGCGGTCGGCGAGGATGGGAAGACGGCGTAGGACGAGGCCCGCGAGCTCCGGCGGGAGGCCTGACCAGGGAGACGGGCGCGAGCTAGCTTCCGGTTCCGGCGGCGGCGACGGCTTCGCGGGAGTGGAAGCAATAGCTTTGCTTGGCCTGGCGCCCATGACCAGATTGATAGATTTTTTCAGCCTAATGTATATACTTCCTCCGTCCTAGAATAATTGACTTAAGTTTATCTAGATTCGTATATATCTATATACTAAAACATATCTAGATACAACCGAATCTAAATAAACCCACGTCACTTATTTTAGGACGGAGGAAGTACTATTATTATTTTTTAACCTAATAAAGTATATATATATATATATATATATATATATATATATATATATATATATATATATATACTTAATATACCGATCGTACAACTGGTTTGGGGTAAATCTTTGCGATCTAATCTAGTCTGGAGTATTATTTATCTACGTTCACGTTAGGCAAACGGTGTCCCAACTTCCAACTAATTAACCTTGCATGAGACGTCCTCTGCTTCTTTCAATAATCCCGGTCGGACACGGAACAGCCAACAGAGGCTGGACGACGCTGACTAGGTGCTTGCTTAAATTCTTCAGTCTAGCAATGACTTGGTTTCCTCTTCAAACAAGCATGTGCGTACACCCAAAACTTGAGTTAATGGAGGAAGGAGGACTATGTACTTATGGTTTCTCAAGCCTAAACATGGAACGGTAGTAGACTGGAATTCCTTCTTCTTTCGATCAGTTGACTGGAATTCTAATGTGGACTTTTTACGGCACTTTTTCCAAGTGCTGGAAATACCTCTACAAACACGGCTAAATGCAGCACCTTTTATAAAGAGAGTAGCTCAAAATTTCGTTTGGGGCAGTATTTTCAAATTCTCGAGACAGTTTGAAGTGCCCCGGATATTCAACCGTAACGTAGTGAGATGTAGGTAATCAGATTCAGAGACCACATGATTTCAGAGGTTGTGTCACTGCTTCTTGGATGGCCACCACACGTTAAAACGCCTCAGCAGCGATAAAATTACCATGCTCATGACGGACAGCACTAGCGCCAGACACCACATCAGAAGAATTGAGACATTATTGAACTACTATGGACAAGTAGTCAGAGACCACCATTAATATGTCAGAACCTTCTTCACCAGCAAGGGAAACAGCGTGGCAGTGAGAAATGCTCCAGCTAATTTTGGCGTCATAACCTCATAGAGGAACTCCCTGCACGCAGCTAAGCATTCACCGGTGCCGCTTCTGGTCACAACGCCAATTCTCATCCTACAAGAGGGGCAGGCTTAAAGAGCTACATGGACATTAATAGAAACCGTACTTTCAGGGGACTGAGACAAGAGAGATATACTATGTCAGAGTACATACATACTCAACGCACGAGCCATTTGTTTATGGGATAGACTTATACGCATAAACATAGCAGACGTGAGCCCTACCATATTAGTCTTTCTATTTTGTATCTACAGCAGAAATGAATACAAAAACCGACACTTTGGCGCTAGTACCATAATCTATTTCGTTAACTATTTCACTCACACCTCACACAGCATCGATACTTTCTTTGGATGCAGCTCTGAAGCGGTAAAATGTAGTGCTACGATCGCAGTTCTAAATACAGCTCCATTGTCAATGGCTGACAGCACTAAATTTTCCCACTCCATTGAACAAAGTTCCATTGTCATAGGCTCATAGCATAACCAAACATTTCAATTCGTGAGCCATGAACTGGTCTGATTCAGTCCTGGACACGGGCTCAGTACAGTTTACATCTGCAGCATCCGTTTCACTGGACTTGCAAGTGATCCATGCAGAGTAGACATACAAACCAAGCCCTAGCAAATAATAAATTCTAATGTAGAACTGCTACAGAGCTAGTGCACATCACAGAAACTTCCTGACCAGCTCTAGTTTACGAGCCTGGAAGAACTTACAACGGGCTTTTCCACTTGATTCGATCTCCTCAGACTTCCTTTTGAACCCTGTGAAGCCTAAACTCGACAATCTAACCTGTCGCTTAGCACTTCCATTGCTAGCTTCGTCTTCATCAAGTTCATCAGACTCCCTACGAAGTGATCCCACATTGCACAAATCACTGGCTGGCATTCACATTTTGCTATTACCGAAGCACTGCCATATAAGGGTTCAAACTATAACTTACCATGTGACTTCAACTCCATTCTTGAAGTATGGCGTGCAAGTTCCCCAGCTAAAACGCACCAAAGTGGGGAAACCAAATACTGGATGCTTATGGTCTTTTAACCATTGTATAGTATTAGGATCTGCTCCATTAATTGGGAAGACCAATAAAAAGAATGGTATGATTAAGCATTGACAGCACCATTTATGATGAGCAATCGGTTACCTCCTGGATAACCTGATCCAGTGTTCATGTGCATAGTCTGAGCTGTTTCATCAAATGCCCAGTTCCGCACGGCTCTATCCCTTGTGACCTGCAATGGCATAATAACAGATGGTAACTAGTACTCGCTCCAACCCAGAATATAAGATGATACGAGGGAGTAAGACATATTTCAGTCTTGGTTGAAGCATTTCATAACAACGACATAAGGCCTATATATGCACGTCTTTTTTTTCGCGAAAATGCAAAAGCTTTGCGTTTCAATGCATTGATAGATCAAGAAAGAGTCAATATACAAACCCAGAAAGGACCAACACCCGCGCCATACAACTCAACCCAAGGAGGCAGCGCAAAGCTAAGCCAAGCTAGTCTAAGGGAGTATCTGGCGCAGCCCTCGCGCCCCAGCCTCGGCCCACGACTTAGCCTCAGCCTTGATCGTGTCGACCAGGGGAGCCACCGAGGGGGACTCGTTGTTGAAGACGATCGCGTTCCTCTGCTTCCAAATCCACCACGCCGTAAGCATGATCACAGATGAGGTTCCTTTGCGCATTTGACGTGGGTTGGAGCGCACCACCAGCTCCCACCACTCCGCGAAGGGGCCTTCAGCAACCGGAGGTCCAGCGGTAGATCGGATCCATGACAGGACCTCATGCCAGATAGTCCGCGAGAACGGGCATCCGGTGAGGAGGTGTGACATGGATTCAGTAGTCTGGTCGCACAGCGCTGGTCGCACAGCGCGCAAAGCGGCCGGTGGGGGAGTCCCCGGCGCTCCAGCCTCTCACCCGTCCAGCATCTGTCCTGACAAGCGAGCCAGATGAAGACCTTCACCCTAGGTGGCGCCTACGATTTCCAGGTCAGCTTCCAAGTACCCGAGACTACGGACCCCTGGAAGAGGGCGTAGTAACAAGACTTGGATGAATACTGGCCATCCGTCATCCACCGCCAGATCAGCCTGTCTGGCCCACCCCCCAGGTGCATGCCTTGCAGCTTGTTCCACAGTTGCACGTACTGCCACAGCGCGAGGGGGCTTATGGCACCTGAGATGTCAGAGATCCAGCTGCGATCAGCAACCGCCTGCTGCACCGTCCGCACCTTCCTACGATGTCGTGGGATTTGCGCCAGAAGGTCCGGCGCTATCTCCCCGATCGACTTCCCGTCCACCCATCTGTCTATCCAGAATAGTGCCGTTGTCCCTGCACCCACCACCATAGCGGTGGAGGCGAAGAAGATCTCACACTCATCCTTGGTGAACTGCATGTCTAGACCGTGCCAGGGTCGTAAGGGGTCCGTATGCAGCCTCCACAACCATCGGGTCCGAAGGCTAGTGGTCGTGCGAGCGAGGTCTGGGATCCCAAGCCCTCCGAAGCAGAGCGGCCTGCAGACCTTTGCCCAGTTGACGTGGCAGTGGCCACCCTCAGCCTCCTTCCTACCCACCCACAGGAATCCGCGCAGAACCTTGTTCACCTGTTTGAGTGCCCTCTTATTGAGGGAGAGCACGATAAGCTGGTGAAGAGGGATCGCTGCGAGCACCGCCCGGATCAGGGTGAGCCGTCCCGCTTTAGGCATCATGGAAGCCTTCCAGGTGGGCAGCTTGTCCGCGATCTGGTCGATGATAGGTTGGAACGCTTCAGCTGGCAGCCGTCGGGTGGCCAGCGGAATACCAAGGTACTTGACAGGGAAGGGTGCGAGCTGGCACCCCATGGCTGTCGCCGCGCCGTTGCCCACCTCCTTCGAGCACGCGATCGGGGACACTGAGCACTTCGCGAAGTTCGTGCGCAAACCCGGTGCATGTCCAAAGACGTCCAGGATGCTGCGGATCGCACACAACTCACCCTCATCCGGGTGACAAAAGATCACCACATCATCCGCGTAGAGCGACACCAAGGTCGTCAGCTCCCGTCGCGCTAAATGCTGCAACACACCCCACTCCATGGCTTTGGCCAACCCCCTACTAAGCGTATTCATCATGAGGACGAACAACGTAGGGGACAGGGGTCACCCTGTCTGAGGCCCCTCCTGTGCTAGATGGGGGGGGGGGGGGGGGGGGGGGGCTGGTTCGCCATTGAGTATCACCCTTGTGCTAGCTGTAGATAGCAGGATAGCGACCAACTCACAGAACCTCGGACCGAGTCCCGCCTTACGGAGAACCTGGAAGAGGAAACCCCATGAGACCAAGTCGAAGGCCTTAGCTATGTCCAGCTTTAACATCACCCTAGGTTCCTTCATCCGGTGCAAGAACCTCGCAGACTGCTGGATCAACATAAAGTTGTCATGAATGATGTGCTTTCTAATGAAAGCACATTGGTTGCGATCCACCAGCGACTCCATCCTTGGGGCTAGCCTGTTAGCCAGGGTCTTCTCTACCAGCTTAGCGAAGATGTGGATCAGGCTAATGGGGCGATAGTCCCCAAGCGCATTTGCGTCCGGACGTTTAGGCAGCAGTATGAGCAAGGCTTGGTTAAGGCCCTGAAAACCGCGCCCACACATCGTGAACAGCTTGGCAAATGCCGACATGAAATCATCCTTCACCGTGGCCCAACAGTTCTGGAGAAACTCCGAAGTGAAACCATCCGGGCCCGGCGCCTTCCCATGGGGAAGATCCTTTACCACCCCCCAGATCTCCTCCTCAAAAAACGGCTCCTCAAGCTCGGACAGGTCCTCCGAGGGCAAGCCCAAGAAGTCCAAGTTGAGAGTGTGCTCCCAGTCCAACGAGGTGCCTAGGAGGTCCTGGAAGTGGTTGAAGGAGGCCTCAGCCATGGCCGCATGCGAGTCTTGACTCTTTACTATAGTATTTGCCTTTTTGTGCATCGAAGTAGTCACACATGAAAAAGAATCCTAAGGAATTACCTTTGCGACTATACTTGCTCCGCTAACAACAGGGTAAAGACTGTCAGCTTTCTTGGCAACCACAAATTTGATGCCTGGAAACTTTTCAGCAAGTTTCACCCTGTACTTTTCAGGATCTCCAACTGTGTCGACATAGACCTTCGCAAAGAGGTACAATAATATTAAAACCATATTGTGAGCATTTCCAGTTAGAAAGGTAAGCTGCGTAAGTGAATACCACATTTCCAAAACAAAGATCTTACCTCCGTCAGTAGAACTCCCATGTCAAGAGCTTTTTTAACAAGACCCATTGCAGAGTTATGAGATATTTCATTCAGATTAATTTTTGTCCTGAAACCAAGGAAACTATTAATCTGGGATACAAGGTTGACATTTGAAGTTCACTACGTACTAAAACCAGACATACCTTTTCAACATTTTGGCAGATAACACTTTTGGGCATATGACATCAACCTCCCACCCAATGGAGCTATTCGTCTTCAGACTTTCAAACAACTCCTCCCTTTGTTCTTCCTTCAAGGTCTTTGAATCTGTTCAAGGAAAGAAGAACAGTGAGGTAAACAAGTTCACTGGTGATTGTACAACGTCTTAAACTACTTTAATTGGTCCACTTCATCTAATTCAATAATCAAGGAAAGTCATGTTACCATCCTGCTCTAGGACTTGGCAACTGTGGGTAATATTTACATGATAAAACTACCGAAGTAAATTCAAGATATGGCGATACTGAAGTTTGAAATTATATCGGAGGTCTCAAATGGTAGAAGCTGACTTTTAAAACGAAAATTAATACTCCCTCTGGTCCATATTAATGGCCTTAACTTTGTCTAGATACGAATCGTATCTAGACAAAGTTGAGGCCATTAATATGAACCGGAGGGAGTACTTAATGTTTACACAGATAAGAGGTACATGGAAGCAGCTAAAAGCTACAGCCTACAAGAATGAGGGCAAAAAGGGATGAGGTTAATTTTTCACAGAAGAGGAACTATGGAAACTGGAGAGGATAGCAAGAATGACAATGAGATGTCTGTAGCCGTGTCATTTTTTTCTGTCCTCCATATAACCAAAGTACTGAGCGCTAGCGACCAGATCAACATTAGGTGATAACTTAATATGAGACAGATATAAGTTTATCTTTAAAGGATAAGCTTCCAAAGGTACCCCTTTTCCCTCTTGGTGAAGGATGCAAGTAATTATTTCATGCAAGTAAGTATATCATGTCAAAGCAACTACTTCTTCTGTTCACTAATATAAGATGTTTTTGCAAACGAAATTAGTTTGCTAAAACACCTTATATTAGTGAATGGAGGGAGTATTACAGAAGTTAAGAAGAATGTGCATTCCAACATGCAGAAAAGTAAAGCAAACTACTAATAAATTTATAAAGGACAAGAAGAAGGCATTAGAGACCTGCAAAACTGAGGGTGGCAAGAGTGTCCTGGTAGGAACAGGCACAGTACATACAGCCATACACCATGGGACCTGTGGTTACAATAAACACGAATAAGTTATGATTCATTCTAGAAAAAATACATCTAATATTTCTGCTCAGTGTGCATATCCAAGTTCTGCTCGGGATGTTTCAGATGGAAATGCACCCAAACCAACTAAAATTTAAAGCAAGGTTCCATCTTTCCCTCAACACGAGGTATAAGAACTCTAATTCACAGTAAATTGTTTTATTTGCCAACAATACAACAAGAGATGAGCAGTAGGAACACATCAAGAAGAGAAGAAGGGTAAAGTTGACCTAGATATGCAAGACACAATTCACCAAACTGAAAGCTAAAATCAACAAGGAGATAGAGAAGAGGCAGGTTACCAAGCACAGGGCCCCGTCCAGCCTCGTCGATGCCCATGAGGCAAGGCTCTTTGGTGGCCCACTCTGGCGCTGTTGTTTGTACCACCGCCATGTCAGTAGCGGGTGCAGGTGAGTAGACCTGAAGTGGAAAATGGAACGTTGATTCACGGTTGACGGAGCCAAGAATTTCGTAATGGGTATTTGAAATCACACACAAAAAATGCAGCACAACAGTATAAGATATGGAAGTTCACAATAACAAAAATAAAGAACTACAAAATGTTCACATAGTAATGATAACATATCCAATAACTAATTGCATTGCAAGAACAAGGAGAAACTTAAGATTTCCGATTCAGTTTCATAGTAGTGGCAACTTCATTTTTCACACCCACAAATCAACACTATACATCAATAAAATTTATAGTAAGTACCAATTGAATGCTATGCTGAAATTAATTAGTCGATACGAATTAAGGATCATCTATTCTCAATTGGGAAAAAATCAAAAAATGAGAAGTTCAATAAAATGAACCGTACGTGCTGCTGCTGCTGGGCCAACGCCCTACGCGCGTCGCGGTGTTCGGAGACTCAGTGTGGAGGAGTCGTGTGCCGCCGTGCCGGACTTCCGAGGACGAGGGATAAGCGAGGCGGTTCGTGCCGAGTGCCAGGGAGATGCGGATGCTGGGCCGGGAATCAAGGGAGTGGCACGACAGCGCAGTGTACTGGATGCTCGCACGCGGGGGCTCGACAGCAGCAGGGAGGCGCTCCGGACTCTAGTGGCGGCGGATTGGCGGAGCCAGGAACGGAGCAAGCCCCGGGCCAAAATCTAAGCATAAAAAAACTACTAGAAAAAATCTTATACTACTACACTTTTTTTTGGTATGGTAGCAAACATGAACGCTTATGATAGTACATCAAACTGTTGTTAACAAACATGAACGTATGTGATAGTACTACTAGAAAAAAATCCGGTGTTAACAATCCAAGAACGTACATAAGAGATGACTAAAAGCTAGAAATAGTAGTACGGAATGCAAAAGATAGTACCAAATCACTCGTGGCTTGCTGTCTATTTTGGATCAAAATATTGTTATTATTCATCCTCTGAATGTCTATTCTATAATTCTATTCCCACATCGCTGACCACATCCTTGTCTATTTCTAAACAAAATTAACCAAGTTAATCACAAATTACAATGGAATCACCGAATCAGGCAGGGGAATAGTAGCTGAATCCCAGGGGGCGTCACCGTCACCTGACAGGGGCAGCCGGGAGGGCGCAGGGGCGCAGCCGGGAGGGCCAGGTAGAGGCAGGGGCAGGGGCGCCGGGCGGCCGGGTCGTGCTCCTCCTCCTCCGGTGGGCGCTGGCGGGCTAGGCTGGGGCGCTGGCGGAGCTGGCGGCGGGCGTGGGCGCAGCAGGCGCGAGACGGGAGAGGCGAGCGAACGCGAGCGATGGAGGGGGGTTCGTGCGGGGTGCACGGTGTTGCGGCCCGGGCCTCTTTTTGTTTTTTTGGAATAATAGGTAAGAAATTTTCCCACGACCAGGGCCACGGCCCATGTTACCCTGGGCCTGTCTCCGCCCGGTAGGGTTAGTCGCCAGTGCTGCGACGCGCGTTGGAAAGGAACAAAGACAGGAACAACAGAGCGAGCACCGAAATGCTATATGCCGCCCGCTGGCGGCGCGGGCAGCTAGTGCCGCACAAGGCGCACCCCCTGGTGGGCCGGCCCAGTTTGCATCAGCTTTTTTTCGTTCTATTTTTTCCTTTTATCTGTTTCTTTTTTCTGTTCTATTTTTCTGTTTCTTTTTTCGGTTTTCCTTTTCTGTTTCTTTTTTTTCTGTTTATGTTCTAAAAAAGTTCATTATATTTTTATAAAATGTTTATTTTTGAAAACAGATTCCTTTTTTTTGAATTTTTAGTTCATGGGTTTTGAAACTGGTTAATGATTTTTAAAATTGGTTCATGATTTTTTGAATTTGGTTCATGTTTTTCGAAAAAATCATGATTTTTGAATTTTGGTTCATGATGTTTAAAAACGTGTTCATGATTTTTGCATTTTTTTCATGATTTTTTAAAACTGGTTCATATTTTTTGGAAAATGTTTGTGATTTTTAAAAAAATATTCATGCTTTTTAAATTTTTGTTCATGGTCAATGTAAAATCTTCATGAATATTCGAAAAAAATCACGGTTTATTTGTGGTTTGGAAACGGATTTGTGCTAGCTAGCTCGCGTCCAATAAACCATGGAGCGCATTTAATTAATTATCAATCGAGATATTTTATTTTGGGCAGTACCAATCGAGACGTGGGAAGCAGCGATCGAGTCTGTCTGTACGTGGGTGTGCTCAAGCGGTCGAACCAGCACAGGAATCAGCGACTGAACCCTACGATGGGCCGGCCCATGTCGACTTTGCCTGAAGCGGCGCGACTAAGACATGCCGCTAAGAGCGGCACATATCACCTCCCGAGAGAGCAGGGGGAAGAGGCAGTGCTCTCGAGTTGGGCTGGTAGGTTTCGGTTATTTGGGCCTAACTTTGGGCCTTTTTAGTGTGAGGAAAAGAACTCGGGCCCAGGTAAGCATGGGAGGACGCGGGAGGGTGCTCGGCTTCGAATTTTTAGTAATGACCTCAACTTTGTCTAAATTCGTCTATATTCGTCCGACTCTAGTTAAGTATTTAGGTAACCCAATTTCTATTTCTTGCCCGGGCACTCTCCCATCTTAGGGCGTGCTCACTCGTTTCTCCCGTCCATCGAGCGTACCTTGATCGCGTACGACTTTCCCCATCGGCACTCCCAGCCACAACACATGTCCTGCACTCCCACCCACGACTTTCCCCATCGGCCGGGAGACCCACCTCCTCCTCACACTTCAGATCTGGGCAGAGCACTGGATGCCGCCTGCATCGTCGGCCGCTTGATCTGTCGGGCTAGCCCCGTGCCCCGGTTTCCCTTTGTCTTCTTCTCCTTCTGCCCTTCAACCTCCCTCTCCTCAGGCCGAGCCGCCGAGCGGATCCGCGAGGATGGTATCGCACATCATGACGGGTCTGCTCAAGCAAGGAGGACACGCGGGGCTTGTGGCTTTTGTAGTGCTTGCGGTTGGGGCTGGTCCGGCGAGGAGGGGCACCGGGCGCAGGGTTCATGGCGGCGGCAGCCGCGGGCATGGCTTTGCGGTTCTTAGGTGGAGTGGCTACCAAAGAGTGCAAGGAAGCCATTGCACATGTGCATGCCACTATAGACCCACATCTCAACCTTGACATCACCGACTTCGTGTCCACGTCAGGTATGAGCATAGTGTTCGCTTCTTACTGGTTTCATGATTTTACACATAGCTTCAGTGGAGAATGGAGAGATGGGTAGCTATTATAGGTTCGATGCTTGCTCATACCTAAACTGCAATCATGTTGTTTGCTCATGTAACTTCAGTCTCTTAGTTTCACGTGGTTCTCCACCCCGGCATCACACTAGTAATGATTGATTTTCTTTTAGTCAGGGTGTAACACTAGTATGCTTCTTTCTTTGCAATTAGGATGTAAGTTTGATGCAAGTTCATAATACACCAAAAGTAACACTAGTCGGTTATTACTTCCCACTTATGCTTATTTTTCATTCATGAGGGACAACTTTCAACTATCAAGTGTACAAGAGGGGATATGTAGTTTACAGGAAAACAAAGAGGAGACATCTGCATTTTACATGTGCTTTGAGTTTGTTAACCGCATATCTGGATGTATTTTTTAAAAGACCAAGATCTGTTAATTTTCCCTTTATGTGGATGAAGGAGGAGAAACAAGTACTATCCTTGATGTAGTTTTCGTTGTTAGAGATGTAATTTTCGAACCTTCTATGTTGTTTCATAGGTTACAGATGTATCTTTCAGATCATGGTTTTGTTTCATCAGGGATATCCTCTTGTCTTACATGGTGCTCACCGAAATCGAACTATTGCGTGGGCATTCTCCTGTCTTACATGGTGCTCACCTCTGATCCGCACCGGATGACAATCGAAGGGTGCGGACAAAGTGACTCTACCGTCCAAAAAATTCACAATGCTCCACTGCTCCGCGTCTCTATCTCTTAGACTGGTCAAATTTCTGGAGTCGAGCTCGTCTCCGTTCCCCTGTCCTCCTCTCTCTCCCCCGCATCGTTCTCGATCTCCACTAGTAAATCGACCTCCTTGGTGGCGAGCGGCCCTGCGGAAAGCCGCGAGGCGGGTTCTCCTTGTTTTAGGAGTAGTGTTGCAGCACCTTCTACATGCGGATGGCCGAATCGATGCATCCGAGAGGCGGGCAGCCATGGTCAGACGAGGTGGTGAAGGATAGTCGGTGGTGCGGCCCCGCTAATCGACATGTCCGAGGAGGATGGCTGTAGCGAGCGGAGTCGGGGAAGGTGAACCGGTGGCACGGACTCGCGAATCGATGCGTCCGAGGCGGACATCCATGCTCAGAGGTGTAGACGAGATGTCCTCGACGGTGTGGTGCTGCGTCCAAACGACTTTGCACTTCTCTAGGTTTTTCAGCTGCTTAAATTCGTTTGTTTCCCTGCTATTGCTGCTTTCAGGCCTAGCGTTTTTGCTCAGCGTGAAATTGATTTCCCCCTAATTTGGCCACGGTTGTGCTGGTTGATTAGTCACGTTGGTGATCCTTAGTAGTCACCGCGGTGCTGTATAATATTCACGGTGCAACTTGTATAGTAGACACATGTATGTAATTTTTGGACTGAAATTTGTTTCTCTGTTTATACTAGACGGCAGGTAATACATGCGATCCTAGTCACACTTTCATCCAATCCTAGGCACATTTTTATGTTACTAGGTTATCTCAATTTTTCGCTCAAACAACATGAAGCTAGGATGTAGATTTTGCATAATAAGTACACATTGTTGATATTGTGGTAGTATTTTTCCTACATATAGGATGTATTTTTATACTCCCAAGGTTATACGGTACTGATTATGGATGTAACAATCCGATAAAATCATGAATATTTGTATGTAATATACACACAGGATGTATACTTTTACTCCTAAAGTTTTTTTTATCAAATTATGCTGTGGAGATTACCAATATTTTGTATGCGCAAACGGTTATTCTTTCCAAATTATATGTTGTTTTCGTATGACAAGATGTAGTTACTGTCCAATTTTGACATCCTGATTTATGATCCATGTGATTTATAAATATTAATGTATAGAATCAGTAATATTTGCTAGATGTCAATTTTAGCCAATAGTTACATATCCAATTATCCATACATTTCTGTTTTGACTTTGCAAGAATGTGTGATGTTGTTGTGGAGTAGGTAAGGGTTTGGGAATCTGATGTTATGTTTTGTTGCAGGTAGGTTTGTTTGTATATGGGGTTGCACGTAATTTGTGGGGCAAATTCCCGCACTTAACGCGCACTCCAGCGTTAAAAACCCAGCTGGAAGAGGAATCAGGTCTTGTTCTATTTGGGTGTAGTTTTATGGGTTACAGATGTAACTTTCAGAGGATGGTTTTAGCAGGGATCACAAGTCTCAGTTATATCAGGGATGTAACTTTCGGTAGTTTTCTCAATTCATGGGATGTAACTTTCAGTAGTTTTCTCAATTTACGGGATGTAACTTTTAGTAGTTCTCTTAATTCATGGGATGTAACTTTTAGTAGTTTTCTTAATTCACGGGATGTAATTATTTACTGTTTTTACTTTCTCTCGTTTTTCAAAAAAAAATGCTCACAGTATGTTTTCTAATTCAAGTGAACTTTGTTTTGGTGGCTTTGAGCTTCGGTGGTGTTTTTCAAGTCCACATCCGATCATCTTGTCAATTTCTAATGATTTTGTAATGTCTTTCTGTATCAATTGTGAAAAAGAAATGTCTATATTTTTGTGCTTGTGCTTCTTGCCTCATTTAATGGTTGGTACTTGTTACATGGAAGAGGTAGTCATTCACAGGGTATCATCAAACTTGTTAGCTAAGATCAGGGCTATTTTTTCTTCCGTTAGACAAGAAAAACAAGTACGGTGGTTTTGGGGGCAGCTATATCCTAGGCAGTTTGACGTGATGACAAAAATCCAGAGGACACTCGCGGAGGAGAGGGCATGGCCGCATGGTGACTTTCCGTTTTTAGAAGGCAATATCCAGTTACGTGATTATTTTACTATTTATAGGTGGGGCACTGGGTAAGACCACATGGTGCGCGCGCACCGAGTAGCAAAGCCCTTTAGATAAGATGCATTTGAAGCTAGATAAAGTTGAGAACGTTAATATGAACCGAAGGGAGTACCATCATACTTCATCCGTTTTAAAATATAAGATGTTTTAGCTTTGTAATATCTAGACCCTTTGATTATATAGGTTCACTTCAAACCTACATGAACTACACACTAAAAGGGGACTAAATACACTTCTTTTACAAAACTAAAACATCTTATATTTTGAAACGGAGGGAGTACATGGATACATGAACTTCTATTACTGAATTAGTACATGGATACATGAACTTCCATTACCAAAATTTTATTGCATACGCATGAACATGACAAATTCAACATCTTTAGGCTGGTCACAGGTTAAATTTTTATTTTCATGTGCATGTTACTAGTCTATGTTACTACCTTCATAGTGGAGCGTAACATACAAGTGGTGTCATACAAAGTACTCCCTCCGTTTCAAAATATAATATGTTCTAGTTTTGTGAAAATAGTGTATCCAGGTCCTTTTAGTGTGTAGGTTCATTTCACAAAGCTAAAACATTTTGCGTATGATATTACAATAACCAAATATGTTACTCCATCTTCCTCTCTTTTTATTAACTCACTACCACATAAACATTTTTATTGAATTAGATCCTTAGTTCCTCCTAAAATTACTTGCATTATGACTAACTTCAGTGCACAAAAAAGCAATGCCACCTGTCGTGCTCCCTCCATCTCATATGGCTATACTCGCAGCTCCTTTTCTCGCTTGTCCTTTGGTCCGTCGTGCGCCCATCAGGTTGCCTCCTCCTCCTACATCGTTGGTTGTGCTGCCCTCTGCGGGACGACAGTCACCGCCGCCCTCCTCCTACATCGAATCCACAGCTGACAGTCATAGCATATTTTTTACAACTGATATATGCAGCTCAACTAAACACATCATTAGCCTCGGTGTCCACTTTTACATTGACATTTGTGTTGTCGGTCTTAGACATTGCAAAAAGCACCCATCATTACTTCATATTCCAATCAGCCAGTCCTTGCTATACTTCTTATTTATCCAAACCACAACCTCTATCGAGGGCCAAAATCCACTCAAGAAAAAACAACAAGAATAAAAGGGTGGATAATGCATGCTTGAGCAACAGAAAGGGTAATCAATGACGTGATTGATGTACGTAGTATGGGACATCCATCGCATAGTAGTACATAGCTAGCTAGACTCGCACAGATGATGGATAGGGTGTCCAGTCGTGCCAGAACAACTCAATCACCCTTTAGATCTGAGTGTAGTTTATGTTGGACTCCACCACATATGCATTGCGTACTAATCTTTTTTTTCACGGGACTACAACACGGCATTCGTTATATAGTCCCCTTATGCGAGAGCGTCGACATTTTTTTTAAAGTTCAAATTTAAAGATTCAAAAAAATCCAAACATTATCAGGATATAGATAATGATTTATAATACGCGTTTGCAATAAATCATGTGAAAGAACTATGTATTCTGGCCCGGGCAAAAAGAGGAACTTTAGATTTGGATGTGAACATTAAAATTATGAATGGGCCTTTGTTTTTCTAAAATTTGTCATTTGTCTTTTTTTATTACACCTAAAATACAATTTTCTGTTGAAAACTTGCGGACTTGTATTTCGTATTATTGGCGACACGAAGATATTTGTTTCGAAAATATTTGATGCTTTTTGATTTTTTTATAAAATTCATCCATGAAGCCCGTGCTCCAAGGTGATCCCCCTTCTACCCGCCTCCACCACATGGCTCATTATTTCCTTGTCATGCTTCTTCATCCGGTCGTCAAAATTTATATCATGATTTGGCCATCAGTCTAAGCTTGAGCATGTTGTTTTATCTGTCGGACCCTGAATATGAAGTTGATTCTTTGTATCTTTGAACATTTTTTAGCTTGAAGATTAATTTCTATAAGAGTAGATCTCTTGTTCTGGCAAGGCTAAAGAGGAAGAACATGCTCATAAACAGATCTTTGGATGTGAATCAGAGTTTTTACCTCTCAAGTACCTTGGGGTTCCGATACACCATCGAAAACTTAAAAGTATAGATTGGAATCCAGTGAAGTATCGATTTGAAGGAAAGGAGGTATGTTGGCAGGTCAATTTACTATCTTACAGAGATAGGTTGGCCTTGATAAATTTTGTTCTTACTAGCATTCCCCTGTGTATGCTATCATTTTACTTGGATTTCGAATTCCTCATGTCAATCAAAACACAAGTTCTTCTTCTGGTTACTGCTTCATGATAGATTGAATACAAGGAATTTACTTGGTAGGAAAAAATGTAGTTACCATCTTATTCACGTGCAGTATTAAATTGTTTCCAAGAAGAAACTATTCACCACATGTTCTAGTCCTGCCCGTTTGCTGAGAAGTGCTGGGATTATGTCCCTCCACAAAATACAATTGGGCTATCAATTTTTGAGGCATTTCAAGATATAAGGGTGAAATTAAAACATCCTTTTGCTATAGAAATCATGATCCTGGCTTCTTGGGGAATCAGGATAGTAAGGAATAATCTAATTTTTAAAATAAAGCAACCTAACTTTCATAGTTGGAAGGCAATCTTTCTTGAAGAGTTGAGATTAGTCAGTTTCAGAATGAAGAAAAAACATGCTCGGAGTTTTAAAGAGTGGTTGCAATCCCAGGTGTAATTTGGAACTTTATCAAATTTTTAGCTTCTTTTTCTCCTCTTTCAGCCTTCTCTGCTAACTTGTAAATTTGTAAAGAGTATGTTATGACATTAATAATATAAAAATTGCAGTGGAGATTTTTTCCACTGTTTAACCTTCAAAAAATATCTATGCTATCATTTCTAGAGATACCTACGGGGTAAGAAAACGAGTTTTATCGTTCTAGGTTCTTTTACCTAAACGATGAACTTAAGAAGAGATAGAGACTCACTAAATGGAATATTCTTTGTAGACCTAAAAATCGGGGGGTCTTGGTATAGAGGTACTAAGACTTAAAAACATATGTTTAGTTAGTAAAAATTGTTAACGGGGGAAGGAATGTGACATGAGCTGCTACATAATAAGTACCTCAAGCATACAACCCTCTCTCTTTTTGGAAGAGATTAATGTTGGTTAAAGAAATTTTATTTAATAGGAGCTATTTCAATCTTAGTAATGGTAGATGCGGAACGATAGAGAGGGATTGGCGGAATATGTTGGATGTATTATTGAGCCTTATGGGCGAGTATATATAGGCGTACATGGATCATCTTGGAGTGCAAGACAAGACACAAAATCTATCTCTATCCTAGACTAACTAAACCATACACATATACTAGATCGGTAAACTAAAAAAAACGATGAAGAGATCGAAAAAAACTTACAGGCAACCGATCATGGATCGGTAGACGAATCCTGTGTACGGGTTGCGCGGCCTCCGACGAAGATCTTGGAGATCGATCTCCCCGGGGGCGGTGCGGCGGAAGCGTGTTGCTCGGCTAGTGCGGTGCCATGGCGGGCAGCGACACTAGGGTTTGGGAAGTGGTGGCGGCAACGCTAGGTGGATGCGGCGGCGGATAGGTTAAGGATCCTGCCGCTCTAATACCATGTGGAACGATAGAGAGAGATTGGCGGAATATATTGGATGTATTATTGAGACTCATGGGCGAGTATATATAGGCGTACAGAGATCATCTTGGAGTGCAAGACAAGACACAAGAGCTATCTCTATCCTAGACTAACCGAATCATATTAGTGGTGGGCCAGGATTGGAGCAAGACCCAAGCAAAAAAATCAGCCCTCCTTATTAATATCCAGACAAAAATCTCATGTCGGCGCAAAATTTCTTTTTGTGAGAACGCAGCATTTTCATTCAACACCTACAATAAACATATAACTTTGAAGGAATTTTTGATGATCGAGCAAAGTACATAAGAGATTGCAAAAAATTTATAAACAACAATACGAGGATATAAAATTAGTATCAAATTGGTGGTTTAGTTTATGTGAGGCTCTCGTGATCAAATCGACTATAAGAAGGTTCAGTTGTGGGAGTTTTATAGCTTATATTTAGTTTCAGGAGTTGGTGACTCTAGTTGGGTATTGAGATTGATGGACTACTTTTGTGAAAAAATCAAATCGATCCATGAAATCAATTAAAATTGGACAGATTGCTTTAGAGGAATACAAATAACCTAGCCCTTGGATGGGGCTTGCCTGTGTGGATGCGTGATGATAGCAGCGTAACAACATAATTGGGTTCGGTGGAGAAGGACGCCTCATCAGGTCAGGAACGGGTCCGGCGAGTGGCGATCCCGTGAGGACGATGTGGCGCGACAGGCATCGTGCTGTAATGACCTAGGGATATGTGAAGGGAATATGCCCGAGAGGTAATAATAAAATTGGTATATGCTATAATTGGAAACATTAATACATGTGTATTAATAAACAAATATATAGAGTTCATAGTTATGCCTCTCATAAACTAGCTCGTTGATTAACAAAATGATCAAGGTTTTCTCATCATGGATATTGGATGTTGTTAGTAACAAGGTCACAACATTAGTGGAATGATGTGATAAACATTCACCCAAAGTATAGTAATACGATCAAAGTTATTATGTTTACATTGCTATAACATCATGCGAATTAACTTTAGTCCTTAGACCATGAGATCATGTAAATCACTAACACCATAAGACTAACTTGAAAACATCAAACGTCACACCGTAACAGGGTGACAATAAAAGTGGGTTCAAATACTCCGAAAATATTATGTAGAGGCTCATGGATCAATGGTGGGATTTGTCTATCCCAACGGAGAGATATACTCAGGTACCTCTCGGTGATATCATATTGACATAGCTTGCAAGAAAGTGATAAGATCACTAACAATATTATATCACGGGAATGAAAAAAGAGTACTTGTCAGTAACAAGATCAAACTAGGTATAGGGATACCGATGATCGAATCTCGGAAATATAATATATCATGAGACAAAGGGATTTTGTTACGACATCAAAGGTTCTTATGATCATTAGAGTCATTGTTGAACATGTGGGAGTTAGTACGGATCTCCAGGTCCCACTGTTGATTATTGATCAGAGAGGGGTCTCGATCATGTCTACATTATTCGTGAACCGTAGGGTGACACATTTAAGGTATACCAACACTAAATAGATCAAATTGCTAGAGAAAGGATTTGAAAGCGCTGGAATTATTTCGATAAACACCGGAATTGTTTCGGGCCACATTGCTAAAAATGGTTTCATATGTAATATCGAAGTATTGCAAGGGGGTTTATGCAAAAAAAGTAATTAACAAAATTCTGAATAAAATAAATAAAATAGTTTTATTAAACATTAATTTGGATAGAAAATTAATGCATGTGAGTGGACATGTGAGTGGAGATGAATTTGTGTGAGTGGAGATTCCACCCACATGAATGAGGAAGAGGTGGGCACCTCCTTTGGCCGCTGTCCATGGGAGGCGCTACCCCTCCCCTATAAAAGGTGCTATCCTCCTCCTCCACTCTTACACCTTCTCATGAAGGATCTTGCTCCCCTATAGATGAAGGGTTCGCAACATAGAAAACAAAAAAATTCCTACGATGGGAACTATACGCCAAGATCTATCTACTAGATACAAGCAACGGGTGGATATACATCCATAGCGAACTTACCCTCGAAGACAACAAAGCTTTGTTAACGAGTTGGAAATCGTGGATGATGTAGTCATACACTTGCCGATCTCAAGATCGTGATGAAGTCCAGCAGGTCTGGCTCCAACACGTCCATCAGATCCAGCTCCAGCATGTCCAGCACCACCAAGTCTAGCACCACAAAGCAGCGGTGCATCCGTGATCGTACACACGTCCGGTACCCCGACAACCTCTGTCCCTCGCTCCAGCAAAGCAGTGAAAGCAGCAACTCCTTTCCAGATAAAGCCACTGGGAACATGTATCTCGCTAATCCGACCATGGGGAAATAATACTAGAGGGGAAGAGAGATCCTTCACGAGGAGGTGTGAGGAAGAAGGGGTCTGAGGGGGGCCTTTTATAGGAGGAGGGGGTGTTCCCCTCCCCATGGCCGGCGCCCAAGCGGTGACCCCTCACCTTCTCATTCATGTGGTGGTAACTCCCTCCACATAAATTTGCCCCTTCACATTCTCTTTTAAAGTCCCCACTTTAAATGCATTAAATTTCTCCAAATTTAATGCCCTCTCATTTAATAAAACTCTTTTATTAATTTTATTCAGATTTTTTAATTACTTTAATTAACAAACATTCACATAAAACCCCTGCAACATTTCAATATTACATGCAGAACCAATTTTAGCAATTTCACCCGAAACAGTTTCGGTATCTATTGAAATAATTCCAGCGCTTTCTTAAATCTTTATCTGAAACATATTTGCTCTAAATGGTGTCGGTATCTCTTAAGTGTGTCACCCTATGGTTTGCGAATAATGCAGACATAATCGAGACCCCTCTCACATCAATAATCAGAAGTGGGACCTGGAGATCCATACTGACTCCTACACATTCAACGATGACTTCTGTGATCGTGAGAACCTTTAACGTAGTAACAAAATCCCTTTGTCTCATGATATAATACATGTCCGAGATTCGATCATCGGTATCCAAATACCTAGTTTGATCTCGTTACTCACATGCACTCTTTTCTCGTTCCCGTGATATAACATTCTAGTGATCGCATCACTTGCCTTGTTTCATGTACTCTATCATATTGCAACCATAAACATTGTTTGATATATCACAATATCATCCACACATGGTGGTTTCTGAAACAATTATTTCAGCTCCTAGATAACCTCAATATTAAAACAACTTTTGAATATCAAGAATCATGGAGGCAAACATGATACCTTAGATACTAACATTGGAATTCTTACTCTTCATTTAATACTACTTATTAAACTTCATGGAGTAAATAGAGTTTGCTGAAAGTTTGCAATAGGACTTCTAAACTTTAAATTGACATTCAAAACAATGCGATACCAGTTCGTAAAGTAAATATCCAGAATTATATAGTTCTATTATCTCAATTAAAACTAAGCATAAGGTAGTAAACAGATGCCAATGACTACAACAAATTATGCAAATTCACTTCGATTTAGTTTATGACAAATTGAGTTTGACTAATCCAAATTAGAAATGAACTCCCACTCAAAAAACGACATCCCTCGTGCCTTTTTGGTGATTACATGAACCAAATCCACTACACCAAGTCCGATCATCATGTGAGTCGGTGTAGCTTCAAAGGCGAGCATCAATATGGGCATCACATCAACTATATGACTCATGCTTAACCTTTCGGTCCGTGTTCCGAGGCCATGTCTGTACATGCTAGGCTCGCCATGTAAGAACCTTAGTATTCGCGTGTGTAAAACTGTCTTACACCCATTGTATGAAAGCGTAGAGTTGAGTACACCCGATCATCACGTGATGTCTCGAAACACGATCCACAGAATGGTGCATACTTAAGGAAGAACACATTTTATCTTGATATTTAAATGGGGGATCATCTTACAATGCTACTAAAAACGCCAAACTAGCAATATAAGATGCAAACATCTAATGTGTAAAGTGGGATGATATGGTCCATGCATTTGATCTCTATCATATGCATCATAGTATGATCTCTATCATTCCTTTGTGTCTAAGGCCAAGGTCTATGGAACTTACACGTTAGGTGTGTTGTAAGAGTATCTATCATACATCTACTTACAACATTACCATATCATGATACTAGCCTAGCAACGATCTAAACTAGACGCCTCTAATTTATCCATTGCAAGTTTTACGTGACTTAGGGCTTTTGGAGATAGAACCGTTCTTACCTACGAACATGAACCACAACGAGGATAACCAAGTTATTAGTAACTCGTTGTAAATCAGATATTGACTATAGTAGGAGAGACAGACACCCGCCAGCCACTTATGCAAAACTAGTTGCATGTCAGTCGTGGAACCGCTCTCATGTACGATGACATGTAAGGTTGGTCCGGGCCGCTTCATCCCACTATGCCACCAATATCCAAAATACATAGAAGATGCAATAACATAATCATCATCGCCCACATATAAACATATGTATACTGCCCGTGCAAAGCACCTACGCACAGATCAGGCTCTGATACCACTGAAGGGTTCGCGACATACAAAACAAGTAATTTCCTACGATGAGAACTATACGCCAAGATCTATCTACTAGATACAAGCAACGGATGGATATACATCCATAGAGAACTTACCCTCAAAGACAACAAAGCTTTGTTAACGAGTTGGAACTCGTGGATGATGTAGTCGTACACTTGTTGATCTCAAGATCATGATGAAGTCCAGTAGGTCCGGCTCCAGCACGTCCATCAGATCCAGCTCCAGCATGTCCAGCACCACCAAGTCCAGCACCGCAAAGCAGCGGTGCATCCGTGATTGCACACACGTCCGGTACCCCGACAACCTCCGTCCCTCGCTCTAGCAAAGCAGCGGAAGCAGCAACACCTTTCCAGATAAAGCCACCTGGCATATGTATCTCGCTAATCTGAGACCATGGGGAAATAATACTAGAGGGGGAGAGAGATCCTTCACGAGGAGGTGTGAGGAAGAAAGGGTGTGAGGGGGCCTTTTATAGGAGGAGGGGTGTTCCCCTCCCCATGGCCGGCGCCCAAGGGGTGACCCTCACCTCCTCATTCATGTGGTGGTAACTCCCTCCACATAAATTTGCCCCTTCACATTCTCTTTTAAAGTCTCCACTTTAAATGCATTAAATTTCTCCAAATTTAATGCTCTCTCATTTAATAAAACTCTTTTATTAATTTTATTCAGATTTTTTTAATTACTTTAACTAACAAACATTCACATAAAAACCCCTACAACATTTCAATATTACACGAAGAACCAATTTCAGCAATTTCACCCGAAACAGTTTCGGTGTCTATTGAAATAATTCCAGCGCTTTCTTAAATCTCTATCTGAAACATATTTTATCCAAATGGTGTCGGTATCCATTAAGTGTGTCACCCTACAGTTTGCGAATAATGCAGACATGATCGAGACCCCTCTCAGATCAATAATCAGAAGCGGGACCTGGAGATCCATACTGACTCCTACACATTCAACGATGACTTCTGTGATCATGAGAACCTTTAATGCTAGTAACTAAATCCCTTTGTCTCATGATATAATACATGTCCGAGATTCGATCATCGGTATCCAAATACCTAGTTTGATCTCGTTACCGACATGCACTCTTTTCTTGTTCTCGTGATATAACATTCTAGTGATCACATCACTTGCTTGCAAGCTATCTTAATGTGATATCACCGAGAGGGCCCAGAGTATATCTATCCGTCATCGGGGTTGACAAATTCCACTCTTGATCCATGAGCCTCAACATAACACCTTCATAGTACCGAACCCACCTTTATAGTCACCCTGTTACGGTGTGACGTTTGGTGTTATCACGATACTCTTCTGGTGTTAGCAATTAACATGATCTCATGGTATAAGGACTAAGATTACTTCGTATGATGTTATAGAAATATAAACATAATGACTTTGATCGTAATGCTATACTTCAGATGAATGTTCATCACATCATTCCACCAATGTTGTGACCTCGTTATTAACAACATCCAATGTCCATGATCAGGAAATCTTGATCATCTTGTTAATCAACGAGCTAGTTTATATGAGAGGCATTACTAGGAACTTTGTATTTTGTTTATTAAACACATATGTATTAACGTTTCCAATTAATACAATTATAGCATGCAAAATAAACATTTATCATAAACAAGGAATAAGATAATAACCACTTTATTATTGCCTCTCGGGCATATTCCCTTCAATAGAATATTCCCCATGGCTTCGGATTAGCGAAGTACATGTTCCCAGTGGTTTCTCTGGAAAGATTCGCTACTTCCGATGCTTTGCTGGAGGGAGGAATCGTAGGTTGTCGGGGTACTAGACTATGTGCGATCATGGATGTGTTACTGCTTTGTGACGCTAGACTTCCACACGATTTTGAGATCGGCAAGTGTACGACTACATCATCCACAAGAATAATCTCGTAACGCTTTTCGGTATTCGAGGGTAAGTTCTCTATGGATGTATATCCACCTGTTGATTGTATCTAGGTAGATATATTTTGGTGCTTAGTCATTTTTATTGTAGGAAAAAAATGGTGTCCATGTTGCGAACCCAATAGTATGGGCATAGGGAAGCGGTGAGAGGTCGACTGGAAAGATTTCATGGTAGCGGTTGATCAATTCCTCGCCGCATTATTCGTTTCCTGTCTTGGACAATTATGGGCCAATGTTGTGGTTTAAGAGTGGGCTGCCACTGTAACATCCCTAGTTCTATTAATACTAATTAGGGTTTGATTTGTGCATCATGAGCATCATCTACTCTAAAATGCAAATAAGAAAGGATAAACAAAACCCTTACCATAGCTTTCCCTCTCTCTCCCTCTCTAAAAGCATTCAAAATGTTTTGAATTTGGAAATACAAAATGTATGGAGCCCAAACTGTATACAGGGTCCCTACCTTGTTTTCAAATTGCTTACAAATCTTTTGTGTTTTTGAAATATTTCAAAACAGATTTGTGTTTGAAATTCAAAAGAGAAAAGGAGAGGAGAAAAATAAAAAGATTTTCAGAAAATAAAAATGTATCTGGTAGCTGATAGCTGTGAGATTTGACATATTTTTGATGGTTTTTATTGATGGTTTTCTTCTGGATTTGATCGTTTTCTAGGTTTACCTAACTCTAATACTTCGGTAGCAAAGAAAACTTGGTTTTTAATGTGTGTTTCAGGTTCTGAACATCAACAAAGGGTTTTAACAAGAGAAACACAATATTTAGGCGAAAACAAGCAAGTCTCTTTTTGGAAGCAATCAAGGAGGCAAACAGAAGCTTTAACAAGCAACTATACGGCAGGAATATTTTTCCAGCCGTATAGTTCCCGCTATATAGCTTCCGTCACGTCCGTCTTGTCAAAAGAGACAACTTTCATGAAGAGGCCAGACGCGAAATCATAACACAGCAGCCGTCATCCCATCCAGAAGGGAGAAAGAAGAGATCCGAAGAAGAAGGGGAATACGTTCTTCATCTCGCTCCACGATCTTCGACCTCCTAGCCAGCACACCCTCATAGCCATTACTTGTACTTGAGAGAGAGAGAGAGAGAGAGATCTTCACTTTGCAAGATTAGGGTTTGAGATGGTTTCTTCCTATCTTGAATTGTGTTGGATTACTTTTCTATTCTTATTGTGGATCTCCACGGTAATATCAAGAAGAACTCCCTTTATTTAATTATATTGATGATGCTTTCTTCTCTCATGTGTGAATAAGTTCCTTGGGCGTGGGAGAGGTAAGGTATTGGTGAGATGTGATGTGCCTCCATATATTTTCCATTAGTTTGTGATTGATTTTAATTATTATATTATGTGTGCTTGACTATCTATGGGATGCCTAATGCCTATTGTCCAATTAAGGGCCCAGACAACATGATGCTTTGTTCTACATAGATAGGATCTTGTTCGCTAGCAGACCGATGACCCCCCGAGTGACACGAGGATATCAATGGGGAACTAGTTTGACTCGAGGATCACGAGGAACCACTGTGCTTATTGTAATAGTCCAATCCAAGGAGCTCAATTGCTAAGCAACCTGAAGAATCTTAATCGTCTAGTGACTGGCCATGGTTTTGGTAACATACTAGTAGTATTATTGAAGTTGGGATGAAATCTACCAAGAGGAGTTCCGGCTAATTATGGGTTGCTCGCCTACACATATACTTATGAGATTATAATTGTTACATTTATCATTCGTCCACCTGGCATAGTCACTATCCCTATGAACTGTATCTCCCCGCGCCTTCTTTGTTATATGCAGAAAACCTCAAACAATCAAATCGTTCTTTACTTTTATGCTTTTTATGCCTGAAGTTTACATTTTAGTTTTATTTAAATACATCCAGTTTAATCCAAATTTCATTCTTATTTCCACACTTGCAGTCAATTCACTCAAAGACCTGTGACAACTTTGAGTGTGACAGAGACTTCATTCATAAACACTTACCTTTGGGCTCCCTGTGGTATCGATATCTATACTTCAAAACTAGCAACAAACAATCTGTGCACTTGCAGTCATCAAGCTATTTTCTGGCGCCGTTGCCAAGAAGCTAAGCGCAAAGTGTTTTTCTCTTGACATTTTAGGTGTTACTACTACAAAATGGTCTCCCTAGGAGACAAAGGGTCTACACGCTCTGGTATGACCTATTTACCAGATTATATTGATCGCGTGCCTATTCAATGGCACAAAGAAATTATTGAAAAACTTTTAAGATCAAATAAGGTTGAAGTCGAAGACCTGAGTGATTTTAGGGAAATCATGTCCATTTACAGGATAACTCCCAAGAAACCTGAGAAAAATCTTAGAGAATATTGTGCTCCAAATTCTGCTTTTCTTAAACAACCAATTGAATTTCCTAATCCTAGAGTTAGAGAATATCGATTTGATGGTGGAGTTATTAAAAATTTGCAGGAAAAAGCTTTTAGTGGAAGGGAAGATGAAGACCTAGGAAGACATATTAGAGAGTACGACAATGTGATAACATCGCTTGGACCAAAAGGTTTGCCAAGAGACTTCTCTCGTCTAAAATTATTTCGTTGGTCTCTTAAAGGTAAGGCTCTAGACTGGTTATATTCTCTCCCTCGTCATTACATTAAATGTTGGGAAAACTGTATTGTTAAATTCATAAACAGGTTTAATCCTTTTTAAAAAGTAACTGAAATTAGAAAGAATGTAGGCAACTTTAGTCAGAACGTGGGAGAAAACTACCCACAAGCCTAGAATAGATTCTTTGGAATGATCAATAGTATTCATAATCATGGCTATTCTGAATCAACTATTTGCCATTTATTTTACCATGGTCTTAATACTCAATGGAGAGAGTTGCTTGACTTATCAGCAGGAGGATCGATAAATACTTTAACTAATAAAGCATGTTTGGAATTGATGTCTACTAGGGCTAAGAATGATTCTTTATATAATCCTGATTTCAACACTAAGCTGGAAAAAGGATACTTTGTATAACTCCTGATCTTATGCCTAAAGTATGCAAATCAATGAAAGAAAAAGGTATACCTTCTGAACTGGTTAAGGTAAACAAAGTAGACTTGTTACAAGTTTTTACTAAAGAAGATGAAACTAGAAAAGTTTTTCAAGAATTAAAACATCGACAAGCAAAATCTCATAATAACCTGCATAAGAAATTTCAAAGACATAAGAAGATTTTGGCAGAACTCACGGAAAATTATGATGAGATTGGTCAAAAATAAAATTATTTCACAAGTACCTTAGTATGATTGAAACCCAATGTGAACAAATAGCATCTGGTTATCAAATTTTTCTTTAAGCTGATATAGATATTCCTATTTCTACTAATGTTGTTACAAGGGGAGGTGCAGTTGTTACAGGACCATTAGGACCACCTGAATATGAAGCTAAAAAAGACCGAAAGGAAAAAGCCTTGCTCAAGCAAGCCAAGAAGATGATACACTGGTGGATCCTCAAGATGAAACTGCCCAAGAAACACAATGTCAAACCATGGAGGAGCAAAATGATGCACAAGATGACCGTTATGACTCTGATGCAGAGACAGTTGATCCAAGAGAAGAAAAAGAGATAAGCAATGGAGATGAAGTTGTTGTAGTAGAAAAGAAGAAGAGCCATAAGAAGCAACAAAAGAAAGCAACAAAAGAGCCTGATCCTCCACAAAAGGTAAAAGATAAGAATAAGAAATGTGAGCAAAAGTTTCCTTATTTAGATCAAAAAAAGAAAGCACTGAATCAGGTAATCTATGATTCCTTTTAAAAAGGCACTTGGTGATCTTCGTCTAGAAATTCCATTTGCGGATGCAATAAAAGTTCCTACCTATGCTAAATTCCTCCGTGATATTCTTAGTAGAAACAAATAAATAACTAAAACCATTGCCATGGTGACTAGTTATCCTGCTAATGGGAAGCTATTGTCTAAATCGGGAGATCCCGGAATACCAACTATTGCATGCTCAATTGGCAAAATAGATATTCACAATGCCTTATGTGATTTAGGTGCTGGTTAGTGTAATGCCATATTTCCTCTATAAAAGGTTAGGATTAGGGGAGTATTACCCTACTACTATCACTTTATAGATGGCTGACAAGTCCACTAAATAACCCATTGGTATGATTGAGGATGTTCTACTAGAATAGATGCGAATGTTATTCCCACTGATTTTATTATTCTTGAAATGCCAGAGGATGAAAAATTATCCATAATACTTGGAAGACCTTTCCTTAGTACCGTAGGAGCTTCAGTTGATTGTGCCGAGTAAAAAATCATCTTCAATGTTTATGATGCTGAAATCATCCGGTATTTTCCAAGAAGCTGGAAGCAGGAGAAATAAATATTTCCACCGGCAAAACGAGTTCATGTGGTAAGTGCCTTCGATAAGGGGAAACCCAAGGTAAGAATTCGAGAATAGAGAAGGGGTTGAATTATTCAACCATTCTTAATAAAATGCTTAATGGGAGTCAACCCATCACATAAAATAAAATAAAATAAATAATAAAGTGTTCATCGCATGCCTACAACTTTTTCACACACATTCTTGTTAAAGCGCGCCCGTGAAGATGCAGCTGTCAAAAAGTAATAGAAATATCAATTGAACAAGCGTAGAATAAGTATAAAAAAATAAAAGTTTTAGTTTTATCTACAAAAACTAGCTTAATCATTTTTTCTAGATTAAAAAGTGAATCTCCAGTTGAGGAGAAGAAGTTCGGTAATATTAAAAATCCTGCTCTATACATGCTGTTGTTGGTCGACAATTTTTACTGTCATTTTTCTGTCAATAACAAGGTGTTTTGCTAAGTTTCAGGATAAGAGAGAATTCTCAAAGAAATAGAAATTTTTTGATGTCTACTGAAAGTTTAATGACCAACTATACGGCGGGAATAAAAATTCCGGCCGTATAGTTTGGCCGTATAGATATCTTTGCCATCGATAAAATTTCTTTCTTAGGTACAGAAGGTTTAATGACCAACTATACGGCGGGAATAAAAATTCCGGACGTATAGTTGTTCCAATCATATAGATATCGATGCCTTCGTCAAATTTCTTTTCCAGGATACTGAAGGTTTGATGAACAACTATACGGCGGGAATAAAAATTCCGGCCGCATAGTTTGGCCATATAGTTATCGATGCCTGTTTCAAAAAAATTATTTTGAGGTTCTAGAAGGTTTGACGATCAACTATACATTGGGATCATTCTGATCCAGCCGTATAGTTACGTCTGTATAGCTATGATCTGGCATAAAGAAACCCTAATTGTCGATGCCGCCGCAACTATACAGTAGGAAATACTTGTCCCGCATGTATAGTTGCAGCCGTATAGTTCGGCGCGACCACTTAATCGCACCGGGGAGGCTAGGGTTCTTCCTCCTCCTCCTCCTCACTTTTTCTCTCATATTGTCTCTCCAAACCCCTCAAAACCCACCTAGAATTCTTGATTCTTCGCGGATTTCATTCATTTGAGATGGGGATTCAATAGATCAATATGTTTCTCTCCCTATCCATGCTTTATTTTTAGAATTCCATGGTTGAAACTCTGACATTTATCTAGTGGATGAACTCAAGCTAATTTTGTTTTTCCTTTTGATTTCTCATGTTCGGATTAAATTTTTCCACGCAGAATCGTTCGTATATCATGTAGAAACTATATGCCTAAGGTTTCATGGTGAAATTTTTCAGTGCATCAAGATGAACAAAATTGGTAGCATTTTTCACAAGAGCAAGCACCAACGTGGAGAGAGCTCGGGGCTCCGAACCGAGCTCAACAGCAAGTTGTCCATGGTTTCATCAAGGAATGTAATGCCCACACGTTAGGCCGATGATAGCTTTCTCACCGCGGCAGGGTTGAGGGCGGACTTCAACCTCATGTGTGAAAAAGCAGGGCTATCACTACTTGCCTACACAGGCCACAATACTTACGTCGAGCTCACCTATGAGTTCCTCGCCTCTTTCTACGATGACCACAAGGAGAAAGGTAATGTGTGCAAGATAAGCTTCACCATAAACCAGCAGCCATATGAAATAACTTTCCAACAATTTTGCGATGCTTTGGGCCTCTCTCATAATGGGGAGTCAACTGTTACAAATTTATATAGCTTCTCAAGTGGAGAAACTTGGGAGGTTATTTCTGTTAACGATGGCAGGGACTTCTACCAGAAGAAGATGTCCACCATTCAGAACCCAACAATTTGCTACTACGCCTTGTTCCTCGCCAATACACTGTTGGTAAGAGGAGATACCGGTTCCATGGCTAATGCGGACATGGCCATGATCACCAAGACACTCTTCCCCAATGCACCGCGGCTCTACTCCTCTAGCACCTTCGCCACCAGAGCAACAAAAAGAAAGGTGACATTTGCATTGGTGGATTGGTAACCCACCTTTCCCTAGCATTGAACATTACATTACCTGTGATGTAATCTGTTGACGGCTCCAAACTTATGGATGTCAAATATATGACTGCTTGTGGTTTCCTCGGTGTTTACCGAGTTGACAAGAGGCTCCGAGCATATCAGTTTTGTTATCTTCATGATGCACAGGTTGAGAAGGTTTTGTTGCCCTGTCCACAAGCCTTCACGATTGTGGAGAAGGACAACTAGATCCTCACCAAGGATCAAGTGGTGGAGATCATGGCTGAATTCCAGCCTGATCAAGAAGAATATGAAGAAGGAGAGAAGAAGGATGAGGATGAGAAGGACCAGGAACAGGAATTCAACCCCGCTTGGGAGGGACAGCAACAGCAACATGGGGATCCTGGGACCCATGGCCCAATCAACATCAGAAGGAGTTCAACAACGTCCCCTATCAAGAGTTTCTGCAGCTCAACCAGTGCGTTGGGAAGATTGACAACACGCTAAAAGGAGTGAATGAGGATGTTAGTGCCTTAACTCACAACTTCAGTCGCCGTGATCGCCGTCGAGCACCGCCTCTGTCTCCCAGAGCGTGGGAAGCCCCCGACCAAATGCCACCGCCCCTAGCCTCGCCATAAAGCCGTAGAGGACCGCCAGGAGGCAAGCCACCGTCCGCCTACCTCGCCCACGCCGGTAGCCCCCTATACCGCCCTCGCCGGAGATGCCTACCCACACCCGCCGGTCCTCTCGTCGCGCCTATATAAGCAGGCCTCCCCAGCACAAATTCCTCACACTCTCACACTCCCCTCTCACTCCTAGTCCTTCCCCACCTCTCGCCGGAGCAGCTCGAGCAGCAGGCCACCGGAATTTCACCAGAGGCAGCCGCAGCAGAGGAGGAGATGCTGCCGTCGATTCCGTCCACCTCAGCCCCTGCCGCGACCTCGCCTAAGCCCGCCGTCGCCGTCCAGTTCGATCGCCCGCCTCGCCGCACTAGCTGGAGCCCTGGTACGTCCCCAATAGACCCCCACCGTCCATTTAGGGTTCGGTCTCGCCGGCGATGAGTTCGTCGTCGACGACGACTGTGGACCGTTGATCTAGGTTCTAATCGTAGCGCCCAGATCATCCCATACCATTTCGGGTTTTATGTGCCGCTGACAAGCAGGACCAACCTGTCAGCTGCCCTCTACGCCGCTGAGCGTCACTGGTCCGGCCCATTTCATTTCCCGCGCTGACCCATTAATTCAAATTAGGATTTTTCTATTTAGATTTAGAATCAATTCTGTCCCTTAGTTTAAAAATCAATTCAGAGAGTTCTACAAATCCAAATTGAGTGATTCCAATTTTGTCGGAAAGCTTCTTTAAATCTCTATCCAAGACAGAAGCTTTTGCACATTCAAACATTTTTCTAAAATCAACCATAGTAGCTTTTGAGTTGATTCCAACTCTCAAAAATCACATTTAACCATATCTATCTGAATATGTAATAATACTAAGGTTTGCATGCAGTGACTTTGGACTAGTACCAAAATAATGCTATATAGGCATTTCTAGTCACTTTAAATCATTATTTATTAAACTTAAACTTATTAAAATATGATCCCACCTTTAAATCACATTCCCGTATGTTAGAATACGTGGTGATGACATGTGTCCATATGATCCCATATTTTAATTGGAGAATATTAAATCTTAGTTAATTTCAATGAGTAGAAATTACTTTTCTTAAATAAAAGAAATGAATCTAGTTAATAAAACCTTGTGATGCTTGTGATGATAGTAGATCATCAAATGTGTGCCTTAGTGTACTAAGTAGACTAGTTAAGTATTTTTCGGTGATTGTGTATCCCGTATGTATTTATAGACGATAGTACCGACCAAGATTTCAAGGAGGAGGAGTTCTACCAAGAGGAGGAGGAAGAAAACTTCAACCACTGCACCAACCAAGGCAAGCCTAACACTTCAAGTAAACTGAGCAAGCTAGAATTAAGCTAGATAACTAATACGTCCAAAACGTATCTACTTTCCCGAACACTCTTGCTATTGTTTCTCCTCTAAACTTGTGTGATTTGGATGCAACTAATGCGGACTGACGCTGTTTTTAGCAGAATTGCCTTGGTGTTTACTTTTTGTGCAGAAACCAACTATCAGGAAAAATCTAAGAAAATATGCCAAAAATCCTATTTCACCCGAAGACTCCAGGAGCTAGAATACGAGACGGAGAAGAGCCAGGGGGTGGCCACACCACCTGTTGGCGCGGGCCAGGCAGGCCGTGCCAGGGGGTGGTGTGGGCCCCCCAGGCACCCCTCGGCCTCTCTCTTCGCCTATAAGGAGCCTTCTGACCTAAAAACTTGGGGGGGGTTCGATGTTTTTCCAAAAGGAGTTTCGCTCCGCCGCCACCACCAAATTCCACGAAACAGCACCAGAAACTCCGCTCTGGCACCCTACCGGGATGGGGAATTGGAGGAGATCATCGCCATCATCATCACCATCGCTTCTCCATCGACCATCCATGTTTCCCCCATCTATGAGTGAGAAGTCCCCCGTTGTAGGCTATGGGGATGGTAGGTATTGGATGAGATCATTCATGTAATGACATCTGATTGTTAGGGCATGGTGCCTAGTATCTTTTATTAGTGCTTTATGACTTTGTTGTGACTTGTTGTGCTTAATGCTTGTCACTAGGTCCCGAGTGCCATGATTTCAGATCTGAACATGTTATTGATTCATTATGATAGTATTGTTTTTGGTCTTATCTACAAGTTGTATACACACGTTGTTGTTCGGAACCAATGGCCCCGAAGTGACAGAAATCGGGATAACTAGAGGGAATGGCTTTGGTGTGAGGATCACATGTGTTCACGGAGTGTTAATGCTTTGCTCCGGTGTTCTATTAAAAGGAGCACCTTAATTGCCAGTAGTTCCCTAGAGGCCCCGCTACAAACAGGCTGGCAGGACAAAATATGTTGTGCAAGTTCTTATTGCGAGCACGTATGACTATATATGGAATACATGCCTAGGATTGTCTAGTACTTGGATGCTTTATCTTATTTATATACAATTTCCCTATGTTCTGATTGCTATGTGAATTGTCTTGTCCATGCAACGCTCGTCCATCCATCCCTATGCCTACCGCACTCGAATCCCACTGTTTACTGCTATTGTTACTGCTGCCTTTACTTTACTACTGCTGTTACTTTACTATTCCTACTACAAAACTGTTGCTACTGATAAATTGCTGTGAGCAAGATTGTTTCTAGGTGCAGCTGAATTGACAACTCAGTTGTTAAGGCTTATAAATATTCTTTGGCTCCCCTTGTGTCGAATCAATAAATTGGGTTTAACTTCCCTCGAAAATACTGCGATACACCCCCTATACTTGTGGGTCATCCAGACTATTTTCTGGCACCGTTGCCGGGGAGCATAGCTTTATTTATCAAGTTCACTTGGATTCTCTATTGTTTGCTACTATCCATCCACCATTGGTAAGTCTCGTGATGGCAAGGTTCCTATTTTACCATCCACTATAAGAACATGTACGGTTCTGAACACCTCTGCTGCTCTTGATTCACCGTCTGTTATAAGTAAGCTCATTACACCACCACATACACATGCTACACACACTGCTACTACTGCTGAATCTAAAACTTCTGATGCTTATGATGCTGCTTCTACTATGCTTGATAAGAGTGGTTCATTAGGTCCTTTCCTAGATGCTACGATTGCTAGAACTATAGCTGGAATACCGAAACTCCTAATGAAGACACTACCACACCTGTTAGTTCACCTGAGTCTAGTGAAAGTTATGATATTGAAGATGGTTATGTTGAGATGACCGATGAATTTATTAAAGAATGTAAAAACACCCATGATAGGAGCGCTGCTAAGAGTCTCCTTGAGAGGCGTACTATTAGACCCAAATTGTCTCCTATTGCTAAGTTTGATGCTTCTCCCATAAACATTATAGATGAAGATTATGATTTCTCTCTCGATCTATCTTACATAGCTATTGTCGAGAAAGAACCTTTTTGTGGGACTAAGAATGAAAGTGCGGTAGCACATATGAATGAACTTTCTACCATGAGTGGCTTGTTTTCTGATGATGTTAAGATGCGTACTTACTTTGTTGCTAAGATTTTCCCCTTTTCACTGAAAGGAGAAGCTAAAACTTGGTTTAGTAATTTACCTCCTGGATCTATTGATAGCTCTGAGTGCTTGATTAGTACTTTCCTACATAAATATTTTCCTCGTAGTGCTATACATGCTATTTTGCAGGAACTTTTTGATTTTAAACAGGGAGAAAAAGAGGTATTGCCCGAATCTTGGGCAAGGTTTTGTGCTTTGATTCATGCACAAGCTGGAAGTCCATTACCTAAGAATGAGCTTCTTGATATATTTTATAATGGACTAACTGAGGAATCTAGGACATACCTAGATAGTTGTGCTGATTGTGTTTTCAGGAATAGGACTCCTAAGGAAGCTAAGGAATTAATGGCTAAAATAAGTAAGAACTATGAAGATTGGACTCCTCCTAAACAAGCTATACCTGAAGTAATTGTACCTGAAGCATCTATTCCGCTGCCTATTCCAACATCAAAGAAGAGGGGAGTTATTGAATTAAATGATGAAGTGATGAAGGAAGCTAAGAAATGTCTTAAGGAGAAGGGAATTAAAGCTTCAGATGTCAAGAATTTACCTCCTATAGAAGAATTATGTAAGCCTATTACCTACTCATCCACTTTTGAGGTACACTCTCTCCAACACTTTGATGAAGGTGATATCCCTTACTCTAAACCTCCTAATCAATGCTTAGAATAATTCGATATCTTTATTGTTAAGCAAGATAACTTTAATAAAAGGGTCAAAATCATCTAATGGAAAACACTAGAGTTATTGTTGAGTTGAAAGATATTGTGGAAAGAACCTCTAATGATGTTAAAATGATTGTTAAACACTTTCAAATGGTTCAAACTCAAATAGATCAACTCGTTAAAGTGCAAAACGACTTGCTAGTTAATGCTGCTAAAGAAAAACATGCTTATGAAATTAGAACTAGAAGTGGTGGTGCTACCCAGGATCCTCTATATCTTGAGGGGCATCCCAAAAGAATTGAGCAGGATTCTCAACAAGCTGAAAATAGAGGTTCTACTCGTAAGAAAAGGAAAAAGAAACATAAAACTGTTGTAGAACCCACTGAACCTGCTATAGATCCTAATAGTATATCTAACTCTGATGCTGAAAATGAAAGTGGTAATGAAGAAAATGAAGTTCCTAATGAAGAGAAAGTTGAAGAAGAACCTGAAAACCACAATAAGAATACTAAATACACCAAAGAAGATTTTATTGCTAAGAAACATGGTAGTGAAAGAGAACCTTGGGTCCAAAAACTTATGCCTTTCCCTGATAAGAAACACAAGTCAAAGGAAGATGAACACTATAATAAGTTTTGTGAGTGGATGAAACCTTTATTCTTGCAAATTCCTTTGACTGATGCTATTAAATTGCCTCCTTACTCAAAGTATATGAAGGATATTGTCTCGAATAAAAGGAAGATCCCTTATGAAGAAATTTCTACTTTGCTTGCTAATTATTCCTTCAATGGTAAGGTTCCTAAGAAACTTGGAGACCTAGGGATTCCAACTATCCCTTGCTCTATTAAGAACAGTTATGTTAGAACTGCTTTGTGTGATTTGGGAGCTGGGGTTAGTGTTATGCCTTTCTCTCTCTATAAGAGGCTTCAACTTGAAAAATTAATACCAACTAATATATCTTTGCAAATGGTTGATAAATCTACCACTATTCCCGTGGGTATATCTGAGGATGTACCTGTTCAGGTGGCTCACAATTGTTTGATATTAACTGATTTTGTTGTGCTTGAAATGCCTGAAGATGATAATATGTCTATTATTCTTGGGATACCTTTTCTTAATATTGCAGGAGCTGTTATTAATTGTAATCAAGGAAAGGTGACCTTCAATGTTAATGACAAGGAACATACTGTCTATTTCCCCAAGAAGATTGAAAGGACTTATGGTTTGAATTCAATTGAACATGTTGAAGGCATTCAAGTTGGAGAAATATATTGTCCCATACCAAGAGAAAAATTTGAAACTATTATGATTGGACCATTGCTATCAAGGTTGAGGTAACATAATCATTAGTGGAATACAAAATTTTGTCTCATATGCAATTGTTTTGGTAGCAAGACTTGATCAACCTTGTTAACAAAAGGATTTCATTGAACAAAACAATGTTTTCACTATGATTATCTCCGTTTATTTCTATCCTTTGCATTTTAGTTTTTGCTTTCGTTTAGTTTTCTTTTTGTTGTTAGTTGCTTGCATGTTAGAGTGCCTTAGAACTTTTGTAGTTCTAGCCTTGTTTTGTCCTTGCATCATGTTTCCAAAAAAAAATCTCTCTGTCAGAAAAATCATTCTTCTATTTCTGAAAAATGCCTTAAAATAAAGTGTCTCGAAAAATTCCAGAAAATTCATATTAAATTTTTGCGTGAAAAAAGGGGCAGAGGAGTACTTGGGAGGTACCAGGGGGGCCCACCAGGCAGGTACACGACATGGTGGCACGGCCAGCCCTGGGTGGCGCCATGCCCTGGTGTGGGCCACCCCTGGCCCCCCACTAACTCTCTCACCTGCCACTTTCTTCTCTCTGTCGAGTAAGCTCCAGTTCATTGCTCAAAATCGCGTTCTTGCCGTGCTTGCTCTCGATTTTTTCGATCTCCTTGCTTAGCCCATCTTTCTTGCGGAAAGTTGGAGCATTTGTTCCCTGGTATGTGACTCCTCCCCTTGTCCAAGTAGATTTGTGTTTAGTGGATTATATCTTGAGTATTTTGCTGCTGTAGGTGACTGGTTATGAGAGCTTGTAATCTTGTTTGATGCTTAGAGATATAGTTTTGATGCATGTTTAGGCCTCTTGCAAGTCCCGATGAGTAGAATCCTTCATTATATTTACTTTGCAATCACTTGTTTAATAGGTGTTTAAATTTCAGAATAGAATATGAGTGAACACCAACTAAACCAACATGAGCTTTGGATACCTGAGATCATGAAGGTCCACCGGGAGGAGGAAGTTTTTCCCTCCATTTATCCATGCTCTGAGTTCATGAGAGCTGCAGGAATTCTACAAGATTTCCACACTTTGGTTTCTAATGCAGGGTTAGAGCACTTTTTGGAAGATGAACCTTGTCAATTTGTGAAGCTAACCATGTCTGTGGTGCAAGATTTCCAATTTAGTCACTCTTTGCCTAACCCCATGGTCCATTACAAAATTTACAATATTGCTGTCAACCTTTCTCTTTATGATTTTTGTGCAGCTATTAAGGTACCTCAATGGGGATCATGTAGGAAGATTAAGGAGAGACCTGAACCACTCATGAATTTATATGCAGAAATTTGCCAAGGGAGTAGCTTCTCGAAGGAGAGTGGAAAAATTCGTAACATTCATCTTCCCTCCATTCGCTACTTTGCCTACTTTATTGCCAAGTGTGTTCTTGCTAGGAAAACTGCCAATAAGTTATCTTTGTTTGATCTAGCATTTATCTCTACTGCTCTTAGACGAGATAGGTCTTACAACTTGGGTGCTTTGATAGCTTTCCGTCTTGCTGCTAACCGTGAGAAAGGTGGAATTTGTGGAGGCCTCATTGCTTCTTGTTTACTAGCATTGCATGGTTTAGTGCCTCATCATCTTGACCTATAGTTTCCTATAGAAAGGATTGATCTTAATTCCATGATACATAATAAATTTGTTTCCTCGTCGGCTAGTATGAGTGAGTTATCTTATGAAATAACCTTTCTCAAAGCTGGTTGGAGAAAGAGCAAGTCCGAACGTGTTGTTCTTTTGCCTGCACCTGTTTTGTTTAACCTTGATAACAGGGAAGGATGGTCCCTCACTAAGGAGGAGCTTGACACATACTTGGGAGAGCTCTCCCAACAGGAGCAGGACACTAGAAGGGAGGTCACGGATGATTCGGTCCAGCCCTCGAATGAGGAAGGATCTTCATATCAGCAGCCCGCTTATGATTGGGGAGCTTCTTATTCTTCTCATGGGCCTAGCTACGACCATTCTTACCAAGATCCGCCCGCTTGGAACCCCTATTCGTACATGGATTGATACCCACTTAGGCCAAAAGCCTAAGCTTGGGGGGAGGTACGCCGACACCGTACTCATCTCCATATCATGTTACGTCGGTACTTTGTATATTCATGTTTTCGTTCTCTTTTTAGTTTTCGTTTTTCTTTGCTTTTGCTTCCTAAAACACAAAAAGACCAAAGATATTTCTGTTGTTTCTCTTTGGTTTGCTTCTTCTTTTTTCCTTGGTTTGTTTTTCCCTTTTGGTTCTTGTTTAAAAATCGAAAACACCAAAAATATTTGTCGTTCTTCTTTGGTTTTGTGAGTTTGCTACAGGGTGCAGCAGTCGTCAGTAGAATATTGGTCTCATATTATTATTCAAGACACACAAATGAAGAGCAATAATGAGGATTAATGAAAACTTGAGGCGTGGTAAGAGGCTGGTAACGAACTCTATTTGGTTTCATTTTTGTACATATACTCATCACTGTGAGCATGCTTAGTCTGTTCATGTAGGGTGTATATTATCTTTGGATGCTTAATAGTTCTTGCTTTCTTATGATTAGCTCTAGCTCGCTAATAGTTTGTAGCATGTATTATGAATGTTTGCTTGCATTTCTCTATTCATAAATTGGTATGACACCATGGTATCCTCCTCTGAATGTTTCATTTGAATTGACTTGGCACATGCTCACGCATGCACATGACTGTAATAATCAGTTGAGCCTCGATGAATTATTTTGCCTTGAGGATCTTGAATCACTTTCATGCCATGAGTAGTCCTGTTTTGTTGCAAGCATGATAAAGACAGCTATTGCTCTCTCGTTTGTCGCTCCCTTACTATTGCTAGCCTTCACTTCCACTGAGTGTTTTACTCAAGTTTCCAACTCCCTAAACCAAATATTTCCAAAGTGTCCACCATACCTACCTATTAGCATCATTTGCTACTTCCGTGCATATTCAACATGCTTTGTTTTCTTCTGAATAAAATGTTTGCTTGTTATGAGAAAATTAGTTAGTAAAGGTCTCACGAACTTGATGGCACACTTTATTTCCTGCACTTAATAAATCTGAACCATTGTGAACTCTCCATGAAAGTTATATGCTTGCAAATTATAGGTTGGGGATTAGCAGAATCGTGCTGTCATGGGGAACGCTTTCAACACTTGTAAATATGTACCCAGTTGATACCTTGCTATTTTGTTTGCGGATGTCGCTGGTGTGAAATAAAAGGGGAGCTTGTAAGTCCATGGAGTTATGTATGTGTGTTAGAGAAACGCTTGGGCTGTTGGTCTAATCCATGCTGACATGGTGGAAACCTGCAGCGTAACCATAATGATATCTATGAAGCATTCTTCTTATATAAAAAGAGAGAGATAGCTATTGAGAAAAAGAAAAAAAATAGTTTTATGAAAAGAGGAAAGAGAGAAAAAAGCACCATTTTCCCATGGTAAATAAGAAGATTGCTGAGATACTCATTGTCTGCTTGCCTTGTCATTTTGATATGGGGATTCTTCTGTATCATCGGGCAAGGGGTACCCCGTTGGCGGTTCTCAATGTTACGCACATACTTACGATGACAAGAACTTACCAGTAACTAAAGTTGAGTAGCATGAGGAGCGGCCCTCGTACTCAAGGGACTTGGGATTTTCAGTTTATAGTCTGTCAAGCATATAACTCAGATTGGACCTCACTTTCACCTTAACCACATTAAAGATGCTTATGATAGGGGCAATGAGAGCTCAAAGCTAATGAGTATCATACTTTCAGCATTTGGAAGCCTTTCGAAATTATTCAAAACCTTTTCCATTACTTGTTGAGTCTCCATTTATTCTTTGAGCACCTTCTTGAGAGCATAGTTGTCATTCTTTGTGTTTGTTCCATTACTTGATTATTTGTGTTATGACTTTGATGCTTGTATCCTTGATATCTTTACTTCTAGTCATCACTTGAACTTCAGAGGTGCCTTGACATTCATAATCAAAGGCAAGCAATATACCACTCTATCATACCTTTCTATGAGCATTGTAATGTTGCTTATGTTTGTGCCTCATGCTACTTATTATTTTTGAGTTGGAATCTCTTCATAGCTTGCAATGACTATTAAGTAGACTTGGTTGCATACTCGTTATTATGAATTGTCTAAGTAGTTGATCACATTGATGATAATATTTACATCATATGAAGCAAATGTGTTCGTGAAAGTTCTTTTATCGCACTCAGTTTTCAACTGAATTGCTTTAGGACAAGCAATAAGCTATGCTTGGGGGGAGTTGACACGTCCAAAACGTATCTACTTTCCCGAACACTTTTGCTATTGTTTCTCCTCTAAACTTGTGTGATTTGGATGTAACTAATGCGGACTGACGTTGTTTTCAGCAGAATTGCCTTGGTGTCTACTTTTTGTGCAGGAAACCAACTATCAGGAAAAATCCGGGAAATATGCCAAAAATCCTATTTCACCCGAAGACTCCAGGAGCCAGAATACGAGACGAAGAAGAGCCAGGGGGTGGCCACACCACCTACTGGCGCGGGCCAGGCCAGGCCGCGCCAGGGGGTGGTGTGGCCCCCAGGCACCCCCTCGGCCTCTCTCTTCGCCTATAAGGAGCCTTCTGACCAAAAAACTTTGGGGGGTTCGACGTTTTTCAGAAAGAGTTCCGCTTTGATGACCCACAAGTATAGGGGGTGTATCGCAGTATTTTCAAGGGAAGTGAAACCCAATTTATTGATTCGACACAAGGGGAGCCAAAGAATATTTATAAGCCTTAACAACTGAGTTGTCAATTCAGCTGCACCTGGAAACAATCTTGCTCACAGCAGTTTATCAGTAGCAACAGTTTTGTAGTAGGAATAGTAAAGTAACAGTAGTAGTAAAGCAAAGACAGTAGTAACAAAAGCAGTAAACAGTGGGATTCGAGTGCGGTAGGCATAGGGATGGATGGACGGGCGTTGCATGGAAAAGACAATTCACATATCAATCAGAACATAGGGCAATTGTAGATAAATAAGATAAAGCATCCAAGTACTAGACAATCCTAGGCATGTGTTCCATATATAGTCATACGTGCTCGCAATGAGAACTTGCACAACATCTTTTGTCCTGCCAGCCCGTTTGCAGCGGGGCCTCTAGGGAGCTACTGGCAATTAAGGTGCTCCTTTTAATAGAGCACCGGAGCAAAGCATTAACACTCCGTGAACACATGTGATCCTCACATCGAAGCCATTCCCTCCGGTTATCCCGATTTCTGTCACTTCGGGGACATCGGTTCCGGACAACAACGTGTGTATACAACTTTCAGATAAGACCATAAACAATACTATCATAATGAATCAATAACATGTTCAGATCTGAAATCATGGCACTCGGGCCCTAATGACAAGCATTAAGCACAACAAGTCGCAACAAAGTCATAAAGCACTAATAAAAGATACTAGGCACCATGCCCTAACAATCTGATGCCATTACATGAACGATCTCATCCAATCCCTACCATCCCCATAGCCTACAGCGGGGGATTACTCACTCATAGATGGGGGAAACATGGATGGTCGATGGAGAAGCGATGGCGATGATCTCCTCCAATTCCCCGTCCCGGATGGGTGCCAGAACGAAGTTTCTGGTGCTGATTCGTGGAATCTGGTGGTGGCGGCGGAGCGGAACTCCTTCTGGAAAAATGTCGACCCCCCCGAAGTTTTTAGGTCAGAAGGATTCTTATAGGCAAAGAGGGAGACCGAGGGGGTGCCTGGGGCCACCACACCATGCCCTGGCGCGGCCAGGCCCAGACCGCGCCTGGGGGTGGTTTGGCCAGGCCCTGGCCCTCCTCCGTCTCGTATTCTGGCTCCGTGATTCTTTTGGAAAAATAGGCACTTTGGCTTTTGTCCCGTCCAATTCCGAGAATATTCATTTTCTGACTTTCCTGGAACCAAAAACAGCAGAAAACAGGCAGCTGGCACTGTGGCTCTTGTTAATAGGTTAGTCTAAGAAATCATATGAAAAGTACTCCAAAGTGTGGACAAAACACAAGAAAGTGGATAAAACCAAGCATGGAGCATCAAAAATTATAGATACATTTGCAATGTATCAACATCCCCAAGCTTAACTCCTGCTCGTCCTTGAGTAGGTAAGTGATAAAAAGAAAGAATAATTTTTGAGGTGACATGCACCATCAAAGACTTGATCAAAGTATTTGTAAAACACTCAAAGCTGGGATCATAGTACTTCAATCATAACATGAAAGACAAAGTTCTAGCAATAAGACAAAGAAACTATGATGCAACATGAAAAGGCACAAACAAAAGATTCATGAATAACAATGCTTTGCAAGACGTTTGTTTGTTTCACATAAAGAAAACATAGCAAAGTGGCATTCAGCTTGTCCTTCAAAGAGTAGCAAACATAAATGCATAGGACACCTTCAAAGTTTACAGGAGTGACTAGATACAAACATTTTAAAACAAGCAAAATCAAGGTATGCATCAATCAACAAGTCTTGGGACAATACACATAGAACTAAGAATGGCCACTATGCTCTCAAGAAAGTGCTCAAAGAATAAGTGGAGACTCAACAAGGAAATGAAAAGGTTTTGAATAGTTTGAAAGGCTTCCAAATGCTGAAAGTATGGTACTCATTAGCTTTGAGCTCTCATTGCCCCTATCATAAGCATCTTTAATGTGGTAAAGGTGAAAGTGAGGTCCAATCTGAGTTATATGCTTGACAAACTATAAACTGAAAATCCCAAGTCCCTTGAGTACGAGGGCCGCTTCTCATGCTACTCAACTTTAGTTACCGGTAAGTTCTTGTCATCGTAAGTATGTGCGTATCATTGAGAACCGCCAACGGGGTACCCCTTGCCCGATGATACGGAAGAATCCCCATATCAAAATGACAAGGCAAGCAGACAATGAGTATCTCAGCAATCTTCTTATTTACCATGGAAAAAATGGTGCTTTTTTCTCTCTTTCCACTTTTCATAAATCTTTTTTTTCTTTTTCTCAATAGCTATCTCTCTTTTTTTATATAAGAAGAATGCTTCATAGATATCATTATGGTTACGCTGCAGGTTTCCACCATGTCAGCATGGATTAGACCAGCGGCCCATGCGTTTCTCTAACACACATACATAACTCCATGGACTTACAAGCTCCCCTTTTATTTCACACCGACGACATCCGCAAACAAAAGAGCAAGGTATCAACTGGGTATATATTTACGAGTGTTGAAAGCGTTCCCCGTGACATCACGGTTTTGCTAATCCCTAGCCTATAATTAGCAAGCATATAACTTTCATGGAGAGTTCACAATGGTTCAGGTTTATTAAGTGCAGGAAATAAAGTGTGCCATCAAGTTCGTGAGAGCTTTACTAACTAACTTTCTCAAAACAAGCAAACATTTTATTCAGAGGAAAACAAGGCATATTGAATATGCACGGAAGTAGCAAATGATGCTAATAGGTAGGTATGGTGGACACTTTGGCAATATTTGGTTTTAGGTAGTTGGAAACTTGAGTAAAACATACTCAGTGAAAGTGAAGGCTAGCAATAGTAAGGGAGCGACAAACGAGAGAGCAATAATGGCCATAATCATGCAGAGCGACAAACCATCATTGATCAAAGCATAAAGTGATACTACAAGTTGAAAACTAAAGGATCATAAAGGCTTATTGTGACTTGAGATAGTCATAACATGGTGCGAGCATGCGCCAAGTCAACCCAAATAAAGAATCAAAGGAAAATACCACTATACTATGCTTTAATATGCTAAAACAACGCATGATTCATCCAAGGCACATTAAGCAATCTCAATTGTTTATAACAAGTCATGCTAAAACAAAGAATACTAAGCATAAAGCCAAAACAATATCAAGCATGGCATGACAAAGCATAGGCCACAGTCAAAAACAAGCTCTCTTTATCACTTAAGCATGAGCTTTCCTACTCTTTTCCGAACCAAACCAAACCATTTCAACACCAATGTATGAAAGGGGAGGTCCAACCAATTTATTCAGCAAACTAAGCAAACCACGCAAACTAAAAACCAAAACGAAAATGAAAAAGAAGACGCTCCAAGAACAACACAACTGTGCATGAAACAATAAAAATGAAGTGTTTGAAAGAAACCTGAGATTTTTATTGATAAAGAAGGGGATGCCTTGGGCATACCCAAGCTTTGACGCTTGTACTTCTTGGATATTTCTTGGGGTGACACGCATGGCATCCCCAAGCTTGAGCTTTAGTCCATCCTTCATCTCATTACTCATTCCTTTCATATACCTAAATTTTTTCCTTCATACAAAACTTCACACAATCTTTATACGCAACATTAGTGCACTTAAGATAAATAAGTCTTAAGGTTCAGTTCTAACACCAATAAACTTCCATTAGAACACTAGCTACTGTAGCACTTCCCTCAAAAAGCTCAATTCCCCAAAAGAACTCAAAAAGGAACCAACAAGAAGCAAATGCAGAAAATGGCAGAAATCTGTCAAAACAGACCAGCAGGTAAAGACGAATTTTTTCGAAGACCTTCTGTTGCTCAAATCGACAAGTGTTGAACTAACGAAAGTTAGATAACAACCTGGGGCAGAAGCACAAAAATTCACGCCTCAAAAAGACGTTCAGAGATTTTACACTAATTTTTACGGTGAAGCACAGAAATCTGTTTCGGGACAGTAACTTTCCTAATCATTACTTCTCTCTCATTAGAGGTTACTCTTGGCAAAAAAAACAAATAAAAAGGATAAGGAGGGGTTATTACAGAGGTAATAACTTCCAAGACTCATCTAAAACTTTTGGGTTATCTCCCAATAAGTACTTTTCTTTAATGCCTTTAAGTTAGGCATAAGAAAAAACTGAAATGGATAGAATAGAAGTAAACAGAGATAATCATAGTGAAACCATTGTTTTGTTCAATGAAATCCTTTTGTTAACAAGGTTGATCAAGTCTTGTTACCAAAAAAATTCCATATGAGACAAAACTTTGTATTCCACTAATGATTATGTTACCTCAACCTTGATAGCAATGGTCCCAATCATAATAGTTTCAATTTTTCCTCTAGGTATGGGACAATATATTTCTCCAACTTGAATGCCTTCAACATGTTCAATTGAATTCAAAACCATAAGTCCTATCAATCTTCTTGGGGAAATAGATAGTATGTTCCTTGTCATTGACATTGAAGGTCACCTTTCCTTGATTAAAATTAATAACAGCTCCTGCAGTATTAAGAAAAGGTCTCCCAAAAATAATAGACATATTATCATCTTCAGGCATAAAATTTTGAGAGGATGCTCTCATAAGAAATATGAGTTGAAGTAAAAGAGAGCATCGATAAGCAAATTCAAAACACATTTAAGTCTAACCCACTTCCTATGCATAGGAATCGTGTATGCAAATAAATTCACAAAGAACAAAGTGACAAGCATAGGAAGATAAAACAAGAGTAACTTCAAAACTTTCAGCACATAGAGAGGTGTTTCAATACCATGAAAACTTCTACAACCATATTTTCCTCTCTCATAATAATTTTCAGTAGCCTCATGAATAAACTCAACAATATAACTATCACATAAAGCATGTTTTTCATGATCTACAAGCACTAGAGCTTTATCATAAACATCTTCAAAAGAATCCTCAGGAACATAACATTCATCCTTCTTTAGTAAGCATGGGGGACAATCAAATAATGTAAGGGATAAAGAGTTACTCTCATTAGAAGGTAGGCATGGGTAGCTAATCCATTCTTCCTCCTTTTGTTCATCACTCTCCTTCTCTTTTTCATCTAATGAGATTTCAGGTTCATCAATTTCTTCTTCCATAGGATCCTGCAAGGCATTAATCTCTTCCATTTGTGGAAAGCATCTATTAAAATATTCAAGAATATAGCCATTTTCATCCTTGTAATTATCAAAGCAAAATTTAAGTATACCATAAACCTCATACTTACAAGGTGAATCATCAATATTTTCAAGAAAACTAGCAAGTTCAAATGCACCCTTCCAAGCAATAAATTCCTCAATTTGTTCCACATCATAAAGGTCATAATTTCCCTTAACATAGGAAGATATGGTAACATTATCATTATACTCACATTGAAATGGGAGGTGTTTGTACCTCCTATAGCAACAAGATTTATCAAGGCAATAAGTAACATTATAAGTAGAGCAGACATTTCTAGCAATGGTATACAATCTATCAATTTGTCCCCATAAGTGTTTCCCTTTTTGTGACAAGCGGTGTTCCTTATAATAATATTTTTCATCTTCTATGAACCCACCTTGCCAATAAGATTTAGTTTCAAAGAAACCAACCATTGATAACAAGCATGATAAAGCAAGACAATAACAGACCAACGAGAATAACAACTAGAGCAGGAACTATTTTTTTTGTATTTTTCGATAAAGAAAGAAGCAAACAAGGCAGAAATAAACTTACCTTGAATAATAGTGAATCCAAGTGAACTTGATAAATAAAGCTATGCTCCCCGGCAACGGTGCCAGAAAATAGTCTTGATGACCCACAAGTATAGGGGGTGTATCGCAGTATTTTCAAGGGAAGTGAAACCCAATTTATTGATTCGACACAAGGGGAGCCAAAGAATATTTATAAGCCTTAACAACTGAGTTGTCAATTCAGCTGCACCTGGAAACAATCTAGCTCACAGCAGTTTATCAGTAGCAACAGTTTTGTAGTACGAATAGTAAAGTAATAGTAGTAGTAAAGCAATGACAATAGTAACAAAAGCAGTAAACAGTGGGATTCGAGTGCGGTAGGCATAGGGATGGATGGACGGGCGTTGCATGGACAAGACAATTCACATAGCAATCAGAACATAGGGCAATTGTAGATAAGTAAGATAAAGCATCCAAGTACTAGACAATCCTAGGCATGTGTTCCATATATAGTCATACGTGCTCGCAATGAGAACTTGCACAACATCTTTTGTCCTGCCAGCCCGTTTGCAGCGGGGCCTCTAGGGAACTACTGGCAATTAAGGTGCTCCTTTTAATAGAGCATCGGAGCAAAGCATTAACACTCCGTGAACACATGTGATCCTCACATCGAAGCCATTCCCTCCGGTTATCCCGATTTCTGTCACTTCGGGGCCATCGGTTCCAGAAAACAACGTGTGTATAGAACTTGCAGATAAGACCATAAACAATACTATCATAATGAATCAATAACATGTTCAGATCTAAAATCATGGCACTCGGGCCCTAGTGACAAGCATTAAGCACAACAAGTCACAACAAAGTCATAAAGCACTAATAAAAGATACTAGGCACCATGCCCTAACAATCTGATGCCATTACATGAACGATCTCATCCAATCCCTACCATCCCCATAGCCTACAGCGGGGTATTAGTCACTCATAGATGGGGGAAACATGGATGGTCGATGGAGAAGCGATGGTGATGATGATGGCGATGATCTCCTCCAATTCCCTATCCCGGCAGGGTGCCAGAACAGAGTTTCTAGTGCTGATTCATGGAATCTGGTGGTGGCGGCGGAGCGGAACTCCTTCTAGAAAAACGTCGAACCCCTCGAAGCTTTTAGGTCAGAAGGCTTCTTATAGGCAAAGAGGGAGACCGAGGGGGTGCATGGGGACACCACACCATGCCCTGGCGCGGCTAGGCCTAGCCCGTGCCTGGGGGTGGTGTGGCCAGGCCCTAGCCCTCCTCCATCTTGTATTCTGGCTCCGTGATTCTTCTAGAAAAATAGGCACTTTGGCTTTTGTCCCGTCCAATTCCGAGAATATTCATTTTCTGACTTTCCTGGAACCAAAAACAGCAGAAAACAGGCAGCTGACACTGTGGCTCTTGTTAATAGGTTAGTCCAAGAAATCATATGGAAAGTACTCCAAAGTGTGGACAAATCACAAGAAAGTGGATAAAACCAAGCATGGAGCATCAAAAATTATAGATACATTTACAATGTATCACGCTCCGCCGCTACCACCAAATTCCACGAAACAGCACCAGAAACTCCGTTCTGGCACCCTACCGGAACGGGGAATTGGAGGAGATCATCGCCATCATCATCACCATCGCTTCTCCATCGACCATCCATGTTTCCCCCATCTATGAGTGAGTAATCCCCCGCTGTAGGCTATGGGGATGGTAGGGATTGGATGAGATCGTTCATGTAATGGCATCGGATTGTTAGGGCATGGTGCCTAGTTTCTTTTATTAGTGCTTTATGACTTTGTTGCGACTTGTTGTGCTTAATGCTTGTCACTAGGGCCCGAGTGCCATGATTTCAGATCTGAACATGTTATTGATTCATTATGATAGTATTTTTTTGGTCTTATTTACAAGTTGTATACACACGTTGTTGTCCGGAACCAATGGCCCCGAAGTGACAGAAATCGGGATAACCGGAGGGAATGGCTTTGATGTGAGGATCACATGTGTTCACGGAGTGTTAATGCTTTGCTCCGGTGCTCTATTAAAAGGAGCACCTTAATTGCCAGTAGTTCCCTAGAGGCCCCGCTGCAAACGGGCTGGCAGGACAAAAGATGTTGTGCAAGTTCTCATTGCGAGCACGTATGACTATATATGGAACACATGCCCAGGATTGTCTAGTACTTGGATGCTTTATCTTATTTATCTACAATTGCCCTATGTTCTGATTGCTATGTGAATTGTCTTGTCCATGCAACGCCCGTCCATCCATCCCTATGCCTATCGCACTCGAATCCCACTGTTTACTACTATTGTTACTGTTGTCTTTACTTTACTACTGCTGCTACTTTACTATTCCTACTACAAAACTGTTGCTACTGATAAACTGCTGTGAGCAAGATTGTTTCCAGGTGCAGCTGAATTGACAACTCTTTTGATAAGGCTTATAAATATTCTTTGGCCCCCCTTGTGTCGAATCAATAAATTGGGTTTAACTTCCCTCGAAAATACTGCGATACACCCCCTATACTTGTGGGTCATCAATAAGCTAAGCACGATGCATTCAACATGATTTGGTTATACCCCTTTGACTATTACCTACCCCAAGTTTTATTTCCAAGCTTTTACTTTCTTTACTTTATTAAAGTCCTTTATTTGTTTGAAGGTAGCATAAAAAGTATAAAACTTGACCTATCTAGATAACCTTAGATGTCATTCTATGGCATGAGATTGATCTTAGCATCCCATATTAGTGAACACTCTTAACTTAGTAGCTTAGAGCTAAATCAAAACTTGAGTCACTTAGATGGGAACACTTGGTGAAAATGAATTGTGAAAACCTTGGAATGATGAGTCATTCTATTGAGATGTTTTGACATGTGTTGAGAAACACCAATGGTTTATGATGATGAAAATGTTGAGGCGTGAGCCTTAGCCCTTTATCAAACCTGATGGTTAGGTTCAGATGCGATACCATTCCAATTTTACCGTACAACCACAATACCTGAATTGGGTAAGGCTTAGCCGGAAGTTTATATGCATTAGTATTAGCTCCCTCGTGGGAGAGGTTTGAGCTGAGGCTACCTCTCAATGTTGTCCACCTATGCAGTGCCCAAGATGACAGATGGTCATGGTTGGGAGGCCATACTCATAGGAGAGGTACTTATGCTAGGGTGTGTAAATGAAAATTTATGTTTGATTATCTGCATACTAAGTATGATGATTCAGGGTTATCCCTAACAGATGTATCAAATCTTGTGGTGAAAGTGTACCACCTCTGCAGAGTGTCAAACTATTCGAATAGCCGTGTCCGCGGTTATGGACAGTTGGAGTGGCCATACTGTTCTGTTGTCAGATGTTTTCAAAATGACTTCTGATATAAATGATCAATCTTGACTTGACCATAACAGAGTTGTGACTATGACACTAGCTTCCCAATTTAAGTGATTCTAGAACTTTATTTTATCTTTATTTGCTTCTGAACTCAGCTTAGGTTTCAAACTTAACTTTACAAATAAACTTAGAGTTAGCAATCCCACTAGAACTACCTTACTTGTTAGTGATAGTTTGCGAGTACTTAAAGAGTACTCATGGCTTTTGTCCCTAGATATTCCTATGGCCAGACTATAAAGGAGACTACCAAGATGACGGATATCAGGACGGCTATGATAACTAGGACTATCTTCCATCATCAGCATTGCCTGTGCCACTGAAGATAGACCCCACCGATATGCTTATTATTTATTCTGTTGCTTGTTGTATTAAGACTGGATCATGAGATCCTTTATTCATGTAAGACCTTATTATGGTTTGTAATGGATGAGGTACTGTGATATCCAATCCGTTATGTCTCACAAAAATGGTAATCCTGGGATTGTGATGTATGACATAACAGGCATCTGGGATTAAAAATCCGGGTGTTGACACCCGTTTTCTCCTAGTACCTTCCTTTTGTTTTAAAACTCCGTAATATATAATCCCCCGGATCCCCCGAGGTTCGTATATCATGTTCTCGTCATGTTTTCATTTCAATCTGTTTTGTTCAGATGTCGTTCAAGGGTTCATCTTCAAAGGATCATGAGCTGCGACGCCGTCGCGAACTCCATCGCAATCTCGAACAGGAGATTCTCATGGGACGGGTGAAACAAGGAAGGATTGTAACTAGGTGCAAAGACATGGATCGGAACATCGGGGAAGAAGTAAAGGACATGACATCAGGCATGAAGGGGCTGATACCTCCCCCTCTAGATCTCGGTTCCTGCCCTGTAGCGGTGGAAGCTCTACGAGTAACAAATTAGTTATGCGACAAGTACCAAGTCTTGAGGAGGAAGGTGGATATGCTTCAAGAGGAGAATAACAGGCTTCGCAAGATGCTGGAAGATTTCATCGCGCCAACCGAGAGAATACCACCACCACCACCGAAGGAGTAATTTTTCATCAGGTTTTGGCATCCCCTTGGTTTGTTCCAAGCTTGGGGGAGTGCCACGGTATCACATCACTATCTTCTATCTTTTTACCTTTTTAGTAGAGTCATATCATGAATAGAGAAGTTATCATATAGGATGGTTTGCATTATGGAAGTGTCCCCTCTCTCGTTAGATATGTATCCCTTGGTGCGAGTTGGCGTTATGGAATATTAATGAGAATTTCTATCATTTACTCTCTTGCATATCTTATATTAGTTTTCAATTCATGGTTATATGATTGATCTTGTCGATAGTATTGGTTTCACTTTGGGATCATTGAGTTAATTAAGTTGGTTTTCGCTAACCTGGCTTGGTCAGTAGCAACACTATTTTTGAGAGTTGAATGAAAAAGATAAAAGTACTCTAAAGAAATATAATTTCATCATCTTTCTTTCTTGATTTGCTCATGAGTCTAGTATTCTCTAGTTAAGATCTTTTGTGCTTCCAAGGAAGGTTGCATGTTTGTTTTTATCACTTGTATGTTTGTTTCCTTCAACTCTTATACTTGCTACCCAGCCTTGCTAGCCAAAAACCTATACTGAGAGGGAATTCTTCTCGTGCATCCAATCCTTAAACCAAACCTATGCCATTTGTGTCCACCATACCTACCTATTAGCACTATTGCTATTCCAAGTAAATTCATGTTTTTATCTACCTTCCAAATTAAACTTGTTATGTGAAAATTAGTGATTAAAGCTCTCACGAACTTGATGGCACACTTTACTTTCTTGCATTTAATAAACTTGAACCATTGTGCCCATCTATGTTGCGTATATGCTTGCGCTTTGTAAGTTGTGAATGAGCAGAACCATGCTGTCATGGGGAATGATGACCCACAAGTATAGGGGGTGTATCGTAGTATTTTCGATAAGTAAGAGTGTCGAACCCAACGAGGAGCAGAAGGTGCTGGCTAGTGGTATGAATCAGGAATTCTCTACCAATACTTAGCAAACAAAACAATGTTCTTCTAATAGAACGGTTACCTAAGACGTGTACATGACTTGGTACGAAGGGTTTTGTTAATTCAAAGGGTGCTAAAAGGGCATGCAAACTTCAGTAGTTGAAGTAAGCATAGCGGAGTTGGAATCTTCACCATGATGAAACTTTTAAAAGAGTTTAAATTCATCAGAGATGATGAAGATTCTTGCATTTGCAAGAAATTAAGTGGGAGCGCTGAGACATATTTCTAATACATTATGTAGAGGACATATTGTTGATTGGAGATGATGTATCTTGTATTGACACAAGTTAAGAATTTCATTAAAATAAGATTTCGATGAAAGACTTGGGCAAACCCAGAATATTTGGCAATAATATCTATATGGATAGATTAAGGCGCTAATATGGTTATGCCAGACATACATATATGAGATATCGAAAGGGTTCAATATGGAAACAACAAGAAAGGTTCTTGCTGCATGGAAAGGATTGTATCAAGATTCAAGTGTTCCAACACTTGGTGAGTAAAATCACATGAAGATTTTGATCGATTATACCATGATATGTATATACCCAGAATGTCCTATGCTCTAAATGTTATGAGCACATACCAGAATGATTCATAAGATGATCATTGGACAATAGTAAAGATATTCTTATGAGCTTTGGAAGAACTAAGAATATATCATGTATAAGTGACAAATAGTTAAAGGTAGTTCATTGTAAAGTGTTACATTGATAATAGTTTTGTCACAAGATACAAATTAAATTTATCTCAATTTAGACTACGGGTGGCACAATGTAATGTAAAGGATGTTCCATGATGGATTTGGATGAGTTCCAAAGTTGAGACATTGTGACGGATACTACAACAAAAGGCTAAGTATACAACTGCTATAGTAGCAGCAAAGGAGGGCATTTGTGTTAAGTAGTTTGTTATCAAACTAGGTGTGGTTCAAAGTGGGCTAATACTATGAAGATATATTGTGTGACAATAATATCAAAATATTTTTACCCGAACGAACTAAAGGTCTCACCAAAGGACCAAATTTATACAATGCCATCTCATTTGAGAATGAGTGATGCATAGAGACGCAAAGACATGCAAATACACATGGACCTGAAACTGTCAGATCCAGAGATTATGTTAACCACTAGCAATAGCGTATATGCAACACAAGAAAGCCATAGGTGTTCAATACGCAATGTTTTTCAAACTAGATTATTGACTCTAGTGCAAGTGGGAGACTGAAGGGAATATGCCCGAGAGGCAATAATAAAGTGGTTATTATCTTATTCCACGTTTATGATAAATGTTTATTTTGCATGCTATAGTTGTATTGATCGGAAACGTCAATACATGTGTGCTTAATAAACAAAAAGGGTTCCTTGTTATGCCTCTCTTATAGACTAGCTTGTTGATTAACAAGATGATCAAGGTTTCCTGATCATGGACATTGGATGTTGTTAATAACAAGGTCACAACATTAGTCGAATGATGTGATGAACATTCATCCGAAGTATAGCATTATGATCAAAGTCATTATGTTTATATTGCTATAACATCATACGAAGTAATATTTATCCTTAGACCATGAGATCATGTTAATTGCTAACACCGGAAGAGTATCTTGATAACATCAAACGTCACACCGTAACAGGGTGACTATAAAGATGGGTTCAGTGCTACGAAGGTGTTATTTTGAGGCTCATGGATCAAGAGTGGAATTTTTCAATCTTGATGACGGATAGATATACTCTGGGCCCTCTCGGTGATATCACATTAAGATAGCTTGCAAGCAAGTGATGTGATCACTAGAATGTTATATCACGGGAACGAGAAAAGATTGCATGTCGGTAACGAGATCAAACTAGGTATGGAGATACCGATGATCGAATCTCGGACATGTAATATATCGCAAGACAAAGGGATTTAGTTACTAGCGTTAAAGGTTCTCACGATCACAGAAGTCCTCGTTGAATGTGTAGGAGTCAGTACGGATCTCCAGGTCCTGCTGCTGATTATTGATTGGAGAGGGGTCTCGATCATGTCTGCTTTATTCGCGAACCGTAGGGTGACACACTTAAGAGTTACCAGACACCATTTTGGAGCACATATGTTTCAGACGAAAGAATTGCAAAGCGCAGGAATTGTTTCGATAGAAACCGGAAATTGTTTCGGGTGAAATTGCAGAAAGTGGTTCTGCATGTGATATTGAAATATTGCAAGGGGTTATATGTGAATGTTTTTTCATTAAGGTAATTAACAAAATTCTGAATAAATTTAATAAAAGAGTTTTATTAAATGAGAGAGCATTAAACTTGGAGAATTTTAATGCATTTAAAGTGGAGACTTTAAAAGGGAATGTGAAGAGGCATTTTAATGTGGAGGGGTTACCACCACATGAATGGAGGAGGTGAAGAGGCACCTCCTCCATGCGCCGGCCATGAAGGAGGGGCAACCCCCCTCCTCCTATAAAAGGCCACCCTCTCCTCACTTCTCACACACACCTCCTTGTGAAGGATCTCTCTCCCCCTCTAGAATTATTCCCCCATGGTCTCGGATTAGCGAGATACATGTTCCCGATGGCATTTCGTCTGGAAGGAGTTGCTGCTTCCGCTGGATCGCTAGAGCGAGGAGGTGGAGGTTGTCCGGTGGCTTGAACGTGTGTGCGAGTACGGATGCGCTGTTGAGTTGCGGCGCTCGGACTTCCTCACGATCTTGAGATAGGCAAGTGTACGACTACATCAACCACGAGTTCCTACTCGTTAACAAAACTCGTTGTCTTCGAGGGTAAGTTCTCGTTGGATGTATGTCCACATGTTGCTTTGTACCTAGTAGATAGATCTTGGCGTGTAGTTCTCATCGTAGGATTTTTTTTGTTTTCTATGCTGCAGACCCAACATGATTAACAGTATAAACTTCAGTATTTCTTGCAGGAACACTCTTAGCAATATCTTTATAAGGTTCATGATACTTATTCCACTTCTTTTTAGGCACTTCAATATAGGAAGCAAAAGCCTTAAAATAAGAAGCAGTAGCTTGAGAGTCTAGACTATAAGCATTTTTAATATTTTGAAAGTCATCAGTTCCCATAAAAGATTCAATGCATTCATAATCATAATTTATACCTGACTTTCTACCTTTGTCATTCTCCCAAGCTTCAGCATTGTCTTGAATACGGTCCAGAAGATCCCATTTAGCTTCTTCTTCCATGCGAGTGAATGATCCAACACAAGAAGCATCCAATAAATCCTTATCATGTAGAGGGAGCCTTGAATAAAAGTTGTTGATAATAATATTGTTGGGGAGCTCATGAATGGGACATGTGAGCATTAGTAACTTCAATCTCCCCCAATCTTGAGCTGTACTCTCTCCATCAAGAGGCCAAAAGTTGTATATTTGATTACGATCTTTATGAATCTCACTAGGAGGATAAAACTTTGAATAAAAGAGAGGCACTATTTCCTCCCATTCCAGAGCTTGACCATTCTTCAGCAGCTTGTACTATTCCTCAGCTCTTTCTTTCACTAATAATGAGAATAACTTCTTCTTAACTTGATCTGTAGTAATACCTGCACACTTGAACAACCCGCATAATTCGTGTATAAAGAGTAAATGATCACCGGGATGGACAGTTCCATCCCCAACATAGTAGTTATCCGTAACATGATCAATAATTCTTGTAGGTATTTTAAAAACATCATTCTCAGCAGGTGGTGGCTTATCTACTACCTTAGCAGTGGTAGTAGCATTACCAAATAAGAAACTCAGCGAATTATCCATAACAAAAATAAAGCAACTAACAGAAGTAAACAATACTCACAGTAGAAGTTTCCTTTACTAGTTCCACTCTCCAATAACGCTTCACTCCCCAGCAACGGCGCCAGAAAATAGTCTTGATGACCCACAAGTATAGGGGGTGTATCGCAGTATTTTCGATAAGTAACAGTGTCAAACCCAACAAGGAGCAGAAGGTGCTGGCTAGTGGTATGGATCGGGAATTCTCTGCAAATACTTAGCAAACAGATTTTTAGGGGTTTTTGATAAAGCAAGTAAACAAAGTACGAGTAAATAAAAGACAGTAGGAATAAATGCAGCAAGTGGCCCAATCCTTTATGCAGCAAAGGACAAGCCGGTTGTATTACTTAATATGACCAAATGGTCTTGAGGACACATGGGAAGACTGTCAAGTGCTTTCGCTTCATATAGTTGATTAATCTTTTTAGCTTGCTAAGTGTTGTGTGGGTGAACCTGTGCTAATGTACCGACCTTCCTAGGACTAATACATACTTGTGATTATACCCCTTGCAAACATCTGTAAGTACAAGAAAGTAATTAAGGTAAAAACCTAACCACGACTTTAAACTCTAAGACCCTTACGTCCCTTGTGTAATGGTTTCCTAACGGGGGTTCAGGTTTCTGTCACTCTGGCAACCCCTACGATTAGTAGCCAAATACACAATGCATTCCCCTAGGCCCATATAGGTGAAGTGTCATGTAGTCTACATTCACATGACACCACTAGAAGAAGTACACCACAACTTCAATATCAAACTATTGAATCTCTCTCAACACAATTCCACTACTAACAACATGACTTCTCCCATGTCCTCAAGAACAAAACGAACTACTCACAAGACATCATATGGATCATGATCAGAGATGGAATAATGATGTATAACAATCTGTACATAAACAATAATTCAATGGTTCACTCAATAGCATCAACTACAAAGAGTAATCAACACCGAGAAAGTTTACCCTATGAACTATGCAAGATTCAACTCAATTGTTACAGCAATATGGAGATGGTGATGAGGGTGCTGATGGTGATGATGGTGGTGATGATGATGATCCTGATGAAGTCCAGCTTGATGGTGGTGTTGATGGCGACGATCTTCCCTCTCCGGGAAGGAATTCCCTAGGCAGAAATATGTCTGCCGGAGAGATCTTTCTCTCTCGATGTTTTCCGCCCCGCAAAGGCGGCCGAATCTTTCTGTGGTCTCTCTCTGAGTCTTAGGGTTTCAGGAGGATAATATACGCCAGAGGGGAGTGCCAAGGGTGGACCAGGCGGCCACACCACCTAGTGGCGCGGCCTGGGCTGGCCTGCACCAGGGGGTGGTGTGGGCCCCCTGTGGCCCATCTCCAGCCCCCCTTCTGGCTTCCTTCGTCTTATGGAAAATAGGATTTTCCGTATATTTTCTCGGATTTTCTGATCTTCACGAATTTTGCCTCCAAATAGCACCTTTTCCATCAGAATCCTGACTGTAGCGGTCCATGCTCCAAAAGTCATCAACCATGCAAAAATAGATGAAATAACATAAGTATCACCTCTCAATACAAAATATATCAATGAATAACAGTGAATTATGACATAGAATAGTGATGCAAAATGGATGTATCAGGGAACACTTTCAACATTGCACTCATACTTTGTACCTAGTTGATATCATGTTCTTTTTTCTATGGATGTCGTCGGTGTGAAATGAAAGGGGAGCTTGTAAGTCCATGGAGTTATGCATGTGTGTTAGAGAAACGCCTAGGCCGCCGGTCTAATCCATGTTTTCATGGTGGAAACCTGCAGCGTAACCATAATGATCATCTATGAAGCATTCTTCTTATAAAAAAGGAGATATAGATTGAGAAAAAGAGAAAAATAAAAAAAGAGATGAGAAAAGATGAAAGAGAGAAAAAACACCATATTCCCATGGTAAATAAGAAGATTGCTGAGATGCTCGTTGTATGCTTGCCTTGTCATTTTGATATGGGGATTCTTCCGTATCATCGGGCAAGGGGTACCCCGTTGGCGGTTCTTCGTGATACACATGTGCTTACTATGACAAGAACTTACCGGTGACTAAACTTGAGTAGCATGAGGAGCGGCCCTCGTATTCAAGGGACATGAGATTTTCAACTTACAACTTGTCAAGCATATCCTCATATTTGATCACTTTAACCTTAATCACCTAAAGATGCCTATGATAGGGGCATTGAGAGCTGAAAGGTAATAAGTACCATAATTTTTGGAAGCTCTTTATGAAACTTGAAACCCCTGCTTCCCTCTACGAAGGGCCTTTCTTTTACTTATTAGTCGAGTCAGTAAACCTATTCCTTTCTATCTCAGCAAGTATTTTGAGTTGTTGTATTTCATTCATTCATATGATGATTTATTGAATCATGTTTCTTATGTTCCTTGTTTTGCACTTTGCTCTTATCTTGGTGTCTACTGCTTTGAAAGCTATCATTGAAAATAAGTTATTTGTGAACTCCAGCAATTTATCAACTATTCTTCGACCAAGAGCTAAGTTTGCCATTACCAATTATGATTTACTTTATGTATCTTTATTTGTTATTCCTTTACCTATTGCAAGTTAAGTTATATAATAGTGAGTTGTCTTCTATTATGACTTATGTATTGATGAATGTGATGCTTCTTGTCTGCATTCTTTTATCGACTCTTCACTCCATAAACCTGAGGTCATGTTTATTGAGTTCAATTTCGCTTGAGGAAAACCGAAGTCTAAGCTTGGGGGGAGTTGATACGTCCATTTTGCATCACTATTCTATATCATAATTTACTATTATTAATTGATATATTTCATATTAAGAGATGATACTTATGTAATTTCATCTGTTTTTGCATGGTTGATGACTTTTGGAGCATGGACCGCTGCAGTCAGGATTCTGATGGAAAAGGTGTTGTTTGGAGGCAAAATTCACGAAGATCAAAAAATTCGGGAAAATACATGGAAAATCCTATTTTTCCAGAAGATGAAGAAAGCCAGAAGGAGGAGTGGAGATGGGCCAGAGGGGCCCACACCACCCCCTGGCGCGGGCCAGCCTGGGTCGCGCCACCAAGTTGTGTGGCCGCCCTGGTCCACCCCTGGATCTCCCCTCTGGCGTATATTATCCTCCCGAAACACTAAGACTCGGGGAGCGACCACAGAAAGATTCCACCGCCTCTGCGGGTCGGAAAACATCGAGAGAGAAACATCTCTCCGGTAGACAGACTGCCGAGGAAATTCCTTCCCGGAGAGGGGAGATCGTCGCCATAAACACCACCATCAAGTTGAACTTCATCGGGATCATCATTATCATCACCACCATCATCTCCATATGCACCATCATCACCACCATCATCTCGCTGTAACAATTGGGTTGAATCTGGCATAGTTCTTAGGGGAAACTTTCCCGGTGTTGATTACTCTTTGTAGTTGATGCTATTGAGTGAAACCATTGAATTATTGTTTATGTTCAGATTGTTATACATCATTATTCCATCTCTGATCATGATCCATATGATGTCTTGTGAGTAGTTCGTTTTGTTCTTGAGGACATGGGAGAAGTCATGTTGTTAGTAGTGGAATTATGTTGAGAAAGATTCAATAGTTTGATATTTAAGTTGTGGTGTACTTCTTCTAGTGGTGTCATGTGAACGTTGACTACATGACACTTCACCTATATGGGCCTAGGGGAATGCATTGTGTATTTGGTTACTAATTGTAGGGGTTGCCGGAGTGACAGAAACCTGAACCCCCGTTAGGAAACCATTGCACAAGGGATGTCAGCGTCTTAGAGTTTAAAGTTGTGGTTAGGTTTCTACCTTAATTACTTTCTTGTACTTGCGGATGCTTGCAAGGGGTATAATCACAAGTATGTATTAGTCCTAGGAAGGTCGGTACATTAGCACAGGTTCACCCACACAACACTTAGCAAACTAAAGAAGATTAATCAACTATATGAAGCGAAAGCACTTGACGGAATTCCCATGTGTCCTCAAGAACATTTGGTCATCTTAAGTAATACAATCGGCTTGTCCTTTGCTGAATAAAGGATTGGGCCACTTGCTGCATTTATTCTTATTGTCTTTTATTTACTCATATTTTATTTACCTCCATTATCAAAAACCCCTAAAATCCGTTTGCTAAGTATTTATAGAGAATTCCTACTCCAAGCCACTAGCCAGCACCTTCTGCTCCTCGTTGGGTTCGACACTCTTACTTATCGAAAATACTGCGATACACCCCCTATACTTGTGGGTCATCAACTCTCTAGCACCGCCCACGACCTTTGTTTAACATGCTCTCCAGCGAGTCCGGCGTGGCGCACGTGTGGCGTCGACATGGCGCCACGTGGTGCGACCTGGACGCTGACCAAGGTTGGCAAGTGTGGTCTGCTGGCCTGGCCATAGGGCCAAACCGTTAGTGATTGGAGCTGTCTTAGCCTAGTGAAAAATGACCCCCACACTGTGCTCACGTCAACATTGCCTAATAATTGCTTTAATCTTTTTCAAAAATTGAATAAATGTTGTAAAATTCATATCTTATTATATGTAATTCAGAACATATGTATAATATATAAAAATGTTCAAAAACATGAGATCTACATCTTAGAATCGAAATAATGCATTGTTAAGCAACTTCCATGAAAAGTTTAGTTAGAAGAACCAAATGAACCCCTGTAGGTGATTCCAGGGTTCTTCCTGAATTAGGGTTTGTAACCCTCGCACCGTGTTTAAAAAGGATATGCATGCCTTAGGGTTTCATTTCAGTACCATTTAATTTTCCATATCAGCATTCATGCTTGAGCATTGCATCGATGCCATGTGTTGATTGTTTCCCTTCTTTTCCGGTGATTTTTGTTTCTTTCCGGTAGAATTCGAGATCGAGTCCAAGATCGAAGTACGAGATCAACACCGTCGAAGATCAAAGATAAGTACTTGAACACTGTTACCAAGTCAAGTACATGGTTTGCGAAGATCGACTTATTGGTTATCAACAAACAAGGCAAGCATAGCCCCTAGATGATATAATCCTATGATTTCAAAGTAATTCAATTCTTGCCATGTGCATATGATTCCAAAGTCTTTTATCGATAGATAGAGTAATCCTATCTGATGCTTGTTACCTTTGTAGCCTATATTTCCCTGATCCACTACTCCTAGCATAACTAAGATTTGGCTTTGTGAGCGTTTCTAGAGCTGTTATATTTGTTGTGCTTATCCATGCTTAGTTGTTACCACTGGTCTATCCAGTTGATGAATCAGAGCTACGAATGAACCTAGTTGGACAGGATGATGTGGTATGATCAGAGATGTAAGTTGAGCATGCTAAGCTTGTATGGGAGGCCACGGTGGGTTGTGGTTTTTGAAGTCCCATACTTGCCACCACTAGGATCCGAGTTCTTGCCTCTTGAACCAAGACGAGCATACAACCACATGTGGGCCTAGAAACCCCCTTGACCAACTAACTTGCCTAGTAGATTCCACGAGTCACATAATTCGGGTGTTCCATTTGGCATATGCACTTTGGATGTTTTGATGAAGGCGGTGAAGGAGGTGTATTCATGACAGGTAGGGCGTGGCCGGGAGCAAGAGAGGCACGACCTCTGTAATCTTGGTCCCTGCGCACAACTCTAGGGACCGACTTCGGGACTCAATCCGTTATGGAGGAATCTCCTTAGGGCGTGACGCATGGTCTCAGAGAAAGCAAGGTAAAATTCGTGGTCAACCACCACTACAAGAAAAGTTTCCTTCTGCAATGACTTGGCCCGACGGTTGTCGTAGAAGGCGCGTCTTCCGCGATGAAATTCTCGGCTCGGCCGTGGTCGATGGAAAACTTTTTTTCCCGGTTTCGCAGCCCTCTACTACGGTGGATCCGCTAAAAACATGGAGGAAGCTCGGCCATCGCGTGGAAGAAGAAAGATTTTTGTTTCCTCGTGCGATGGTGACTCACCGAAGTGTTTTGAGGCGTGTGGGTCCGGATGTCAGTATCTCTAGCGGACCATACTTTTCGGTCGCGCCTCCCTGATTTGAACTCGATAACGTTGCTCGATGCGTCTACCGTTTATTTAGGCTGCTAGGGCCCACATGTCAGCCTCCCATTAGAAGGATCGTGTGTATGATGGAATTTTTTTCCTTCGCTTGCACTACCCTGTTCCGAAGTTGATAGCGCTGCTCGATGCATCTACCGTTTAATCAACCTAGCGAGACCCACATGTCATCATCTCATTAGAAGAAATGTGCGTATTCCATCGCTAGCTACCCTGTTCTGAATTTGATAGCGCTTCTCAATGCATCTACCGTTTAACCAACCCCCTGAGCCCCACATGTCATCCTCTCATTAGAAGAAACGTGTGTATGATGGAATTTTTTCCTTGGCTTGTGCTACCCTGTTCCAAACTTGATAGCGTTGTTCAATGCATCTACCATTTAATCATGTTGTTGGGCCCCACATGTCATCCTCTCATTAGAAGAAACGTGTGTATGATGGATTTTTTACCCTCTGTCGCGCCTTCGTGTTCCGAACATGATAGCGTTGCTCGCTGCATCAGCCGTTTATTCAGGCTGGTGGGTACCTTATGTCAGCCTTACATTAGAAGTATCATGGGTATGATGGAATTTTTTCTTCTCTAGCGCCTGTTCCGAACTAGATAGCATTGCTCGACGAATCTACCATTTGCTCACGCTGCTGGGTCCCCCATTTTAGCCTCTCATTACAAGAAACATGTGCATGCTGCACTTTTTTATCGCTCACACCTCCCTGTTTCGAACTGGCAATGTTTCTCAATGCAACATCTGTATAAGGTCGCGCTGCTGGGTCCCACATAACATCCTCTCTGTAAATAAAACATGCGTATAATGGACTTTTTTGGCTATGTTCGCTGTTTTGACCTTGGCAACTTGCTGGGTCCCAGATGCCAATCACCTCTATGCAAGAATCGTGTCTATGCTGGGTCCCAGCTGACAGCCTCTATTTGAAAGAAACGTGTGTATGTTGGACTGTTTATTTGAGTCCCAGATGTCAGCCTCAGAGTACAAAAAATGCTCATAAAGGCCGAATTAAAAAGATTCTGGGCTAACTCGGGGCGGATGCCCTATTCCTCATGTCTTATATTCCATGGGCTCACTCCTAAATTCAATGGGCTATGGCCGGTGACCACAAGACCATGAAAAGGGCGAATTAGAAGGTATTGGGCTATGCTTGGGGATGATAGGATAATTTCATGAGCTATGCTTGGGCCTGTTGGGTCCGACATGTCAGCTTCTTTGTAAGCGCAATGTGTGTGTGATTGACTTTTTTTCGCCCGCGTCCGCTATTTTCACCGTGGCAGTCGTGTATGGTCTTACTGCTGGGGCCCTTATCTTAGCCTCTCTAGCATGTTCTGGCTTGTGGGTCCCCGATGCAACCTTGTATGTTCTGCCTGGTGGGTCCCTAATGTGATCCTCTCTGTACAAGTATTTAAACTTTTTTCAAACCCACCCTCAAAACAAACTGGGTCCGTGATGTCAGCCTCTCTGTAATGCGATATTGCTAGAAGAAGAAAACTTAAACCCAAGATACAATTTTAACTAAAGACCTTCAAATCAAATAAACATAAACTGAGTGTGTTGCCACTACAACAAAGATATTTATAGAAGAAATATCATTAAACTTTTCTTAGTACTACAATTTATGTATTAATATTCTTAAAAATATTTTGTATGTCTATGTTTATCTCTTTTGAAATATAAAAGGGCAACACTCCTGGCATCTCAATTTATAAAATGCCACATAATGGAGTATTTTCTTAAAAACATGGGTAGGCAGAGTTTTTTATTTATTTTGAGAGGTGGGGGGCAATGCTCATAAGGCCGAATTAGAAAGAGTTTGGTTATTCTACATAGGCTTCTCTACGTGGGTTATACTCCGTAGGCTATGCTCCATGGGCTTCATTCTCAAATTTTAGTGGGCTGTGCTCAACAGTCCCCTGACCCCTAAAAGGCCAAATTAATATGTTCTCATGTATGCTACATGGGCTCCTTTCTCAAATTTCAATCGGCTATGGTCAGCAGTCCCTTGACCTTGAAAAGAACGAATAAAAATGTTTTGGGCTAAAGAGGGTCCGAATGAGCTACTAGATTTCTTCTCCTAGTTAATAAAAATGGCATTGTGATGTGCTCGGCCGGATCGAAACAAAGAACTCAGAGAGGGAGGGAGAAGTGATAATTCTTTTTGGCAGCTATTCATGTCAAAATTCAGCAGTACATAATAAGGTAGAAAAATTATCAACAGATTCGAAGTTCATATTCAGGAGCACTTGACCAATTCAGCAGCATTTCAAAAGTGACCAATTCAGCAATACATACAATGAAATACAATAGCAGTACAAAGAGAACCAGTTTTTGTTTCAGCTCTAAAAACCTTGTCGCACGATTAGTTTGTCCTTTTCACCAATAACACTTGACCATTGGAGCAAGCAAAACTGACGATCAAGTCTGCTTTGAGTACCTTCTTCTCACATCAATGCCCGTGTGACCCCCATATGCAACCCAAAATGCCCAAGTCTCATCTAGATTGTGACATGGCCATGTACAAGGGCGACGAGCACGTGTTCGGTTTACATTCAGCGGTACATGACATATTCAGCAGCAATTTAAAGTGACTGATTCAACGGTGGCAGAAAATGACCAAAAGAATTGGCAGATTCAGCAATGCCGACATTGAAATTCAATGGATGTACAACAATGTGGCAAAGCCAAGTTTCAAAAGGAAAGCGTGACCATGCATTTTCTCCACTCGATCTGAATAAGTCCAACTACATAGGTATTACTACAAAATAGATTAGCAGTAGCTGAACTCCATACAAAATACTTAGTAGAAGTGTAGAACTACAAGCTTACACTAAGCTAGAAACCACTATATGTCCCATCATACGTACTCGAAGAAACAAGAATGCTTCAGCGTGTCAACGTGCCGGCCAGACTGTGATACATTGTAAATGTATCTATAATTTTTGATGTTTCATGCTTGGTTTTATCCACTTTCTTGTGTTTTGTCCACACTTTGGAGTACTTTTCATATGATTTCCTGGACTAACCTATTAACAAGAGCCACAGTGCCAGCTGCCTGTTTTCTGCTGTTTTTGGTTCTAGGAAAGTCAAAAATGAATATTCTCGGAATTGGACGGGACAAAAGCCAAAGTGCCTATTTTTCCGGAAGTCTTCAGATGCCAGAATACGAGACGGAGAAGGGCTGGGGGCCGGCCACACCACCTGGCAGCGCGGCCAGGCCTGGCCCGTGCCAGGGGGTGGTCTGGCCGACCCCAGCACCCTCTCGGCCTCTCCTACCACCTATAAGATGCCCTCGGGACGAAAACCCTAAGTACCCGATCAAAAATCCACGAAAGAGTCTGTTGCCGCCGTCATTTCCATCCCTAGACCGGGAGGGATCTAAAGCTCTTCCCGGCACCCTACCGGAGAGGGGAATTCACCCTGGAGGCCTTCTTCATCATCATGCAAGCCTCCGGTGTGATGCGTGAGTAGTTCATCTTTGGACTACGGGTCCATGTAGTAGCTAGATGGCTGGTTCGTCTCCTTTGTGCTTTCATGTCTAGATCTTGTGAGCTCCGTTCATGATCAAGATCATCTATTTGTAATTCTGCATGTTGTGTTTGCGGGGATCCGATGGATATTGAGATGCTATTTCAGATTGATTATTGATTCTATCATGTCGTTGTTAATTGTGATCTTGCATGCTTTCCGTTGTTAGTAGCTATCTTGGCCAAGTAGATGCTAGCAACTCCAAGAGTTAGTATTTATGCTCGATAGTGCGTTCATGCCTCTGGTAATCTGGGGAAGTGACAGAAATCTCTAAGGTACTTGATGTGCTGTTGCTACTAGGGAGAAAACAACAATCCTTTGTTCATAGAACAATCGTATTATTTACATTACACGCAATTCGTAAAGCAATAATCTATTGCTTGCAACTTAATACTGGAGGGGGTTTGGATGATAACCTGAAGGTGGATTATTAGTCATAGATGCAGTTGGATGGCGGTCTATGTATAATGTTGTAATGCCCAATCAAGTTCCAAAGGAGTCAAGATGATTAATATATGTATGTATTGCTTTCTCGATGTTTGTCAATTGCCCCGCTGTAATTTGTTCACCCAGCATGTTATCTATCTTAAGGAGAGCCACCTCTAGTGAACTATGGACCCAGGTCCTTTCTTTTACATTCAATATACAATCAACTGTTTACTGCTTTTGTGTTCACTTTCTGCAAACTACTACTTCCTTCCATTCGATACGTTTAATCCTTTGTTTTCAGCAAAACATGTGAGATTGACAACCTCATCGCAAGTTGGGGACAGAGTTCTGTGGTTGTGTTGTGCAGGTCGCCACGTTGCTGCTGGCACCGGTAGTGCGCCCTGCCAACGTTCAGCTCACCTTTGGGGTGTTTCCTTGCTCCTACTGGATTGATAACATTGGTTTCGTACTAAGGGAAAACTTGCTGTTGTGCTCATCATACCTTCCTCTTGGGGTTCCCCAACGAGCTCGATATAATTTGGGCCATCAGGCTGCACCCTTGATTTCCTTCCTGGGACGCCTCTCTCGTTTCATTGTCGCCTGTCGGCCTCTAGGTCAGCAGCATACATGTAAAATTCATACGACAAACCAGGAAATTCAGGATCCTTAATTTCGGCAATTGCAATTATGAAGGGAATCTGCCACCAACATAAACTAGCTAATTAGTACAACATTACATGCACCCACAGTAGGATCATCACAAGAGGATTAAGATGTGATATCTCACCGGTGAATCTTGTCCGACGACAGGTTCAGTAGTATGCCAGTAAAGCCGTGGCTTGGATAGAAAAGACATGAGCAGTTCCTGTGGGGCGTTGGCTGGTGATGGCCTAATCGTTGTCTTGGGTGACCTCTTTACTACAACCTGATTGAAACTAGCGAACAAGACCAACGATCAAAACCTCACCTCATACCGCGGCGATTCGCACGCGGCGATTCGCACGCCGCGGCGATTCGCACGCCGCGGCGATCAAAACCTCACCACATCAACCTTGTTAACAAAAGGATTTCATTGAACAAAACAATGTTTTCACTATGATTATCTCCGTTTATTTCTATCCTTTGCATTTTAGTTTTTGCTTTCGTTTAGTTTTCTTTTTGTTGTTAGTTTCTTGCATGTTAGAGTGTCTTAGAAATTCTGTAGTTCTAGCCTTGTTTTTTCCTTGCATCATGTTTCCAAAAAAAAAATCTGTCTATCAGAAAAATCATTCTTCTATTTCTGAAAAATGCCCAAAAATAAAGTGTCTCGAAAAATTCCAGAAAATTCATATGAAATTTTTACGTGAAAAAGGGGCAGGGGAGTACCTGGGAGGTAACAGGGGGGGGGGGGGCCACCAGGCAGGCACACCACATGGTGGCGCGGCCAGCCCTGGGTGGCGCGGCCAGCCCTGGGTGGCGCCATGCCCTGGTGTGGGCCACCCCTGGCCCCCCACTAACTCTCTCACCTGCCACTTTCTTATCTCTCCCGAATAAGCTCCAGTTCATTGCTCAAAATCGCGTTCTTGCTGTGCTCGTTTTCGATTTTTTCGATCTCCTTGCTCAGCCCATCTTTCTTGCTGAAATTTGGAGCATTTATTCCCTGGTATGTGACTCCTCCCCTTGTCCAAGTAGATTTGTGTTTAGTTGATTATATCTTGAGTATTTTGTTGCTGTAGGTGACTGGTTATGAGAGTTTGTAAAGTGTTTGATGCTTAGAGATATAGTTTTGATGCATGTTTAGGCCTCTTGCAAGTCCCTATGAGTAGAATCCTTCATTATATTTACTTTGCAATCACTTTTTTAATAGGTGTTTAAATTTCAAAATAGAAGATGAGTGAACACCACCTAAACCAACATGAGCTTTGGGTACCTGAGGTCATGAAGGTCCACCGGGAGGAGGAAGTTTTTCCCTCCATTTATCCATGCTCTGAGTTCATGAGAGCTGTAGGAATTCTACAAGATTTCCACACTTTGGTTTCTAATGCAGGGTTAGAGCACTTTTGGAAGATGAACCTTGTCAATTTGTGAAGCTAACCATGTCTGTGGTGCAAGATTTCCAATTTAGTCACTCTTTGCCTAACCCCATGGTCCATTACAAAATTTACAATATTGCTGTCAACCTTTCTCTTGATGATTTTTGTGCAGCTATTAAGGTACCTCAATGGGGATCATGTAGGAAGATTAAGGAGAGACCTGAACCACTCATGAATTTATATGCAGAAATTTTCCAAGGGGGCAGCTTCTCGAAGGAGAGTGGAAAAATCTGTAACATTCATCTTCCCTCCATTCGCTACTTTTCCTACTTTATTGCCAAGTGTGTTCTTGCTAGGAAAACTGCCAATAAGTTATCTTCGTTTGATCTAGCATTTATCTCTGCTGCTCTTAGACGAGATAGGTCTTATAACTTGGGTGCTTTGATAGCTTTCCATCTTGCTGCTAACCGTGAGAAAGGTGGAATTTGTGGAGGCCTCATTGCTTCTCGTTTACTAGCATTGCATGGTTTAGTGCCTCATCATCTTGACCTACAGTTTCCTATAGAAAGGCTTGATCTTAATTCCATGATACAGCATAAATTTGTTTCCTCGTGGGCTGGTATGAGTGAGTTATCTTATGAAATAACCTCTCTCAAAGATGGTTGGAGAAAGAGCAAGTCCGAGCGTGTTGTTCTTTTGCCTGCACCTATTTTGTTTAACCTTGATAACAGGGAAGGATGGTCCCTCACTAAGGAGGAGCTTGACACATACTTGGGAGAGCTTTCCCAACAGGAGCAGGACACTAGAAGGGAGGTCACGGATGATTCGGTCCAGCCCTCGAATGAGGAAGAATCTTCATATCAGCAGCCCGCTTATGATTGGGGAGCTTCTTCTTCTTCTCATGGGGCCAGCTACGACCATTCTTACCAAGATCCGCCCACTTGGAACCCCTATTCGTACATGGATTGATACCCACTTAGGCCAAAAGCCTAAGCTTGGGGGGAGGTACGCCGACACCACACTCATCTCCATATCATGTTGCGTCGGTACTTTGTATATTCATGTTTTCGTTCTCTTTTTAGTTTTCGTTTTTCTTTGCTTTTGCTTCCTAAAACACAAAAAGACCAAAAATATTTCTGTTGTTTCTCTTTGGTTTGCTTCTTCTTTTTGCCTTGGTTTGTTTTTCCCTTTTGGTTCTTGTTTAAAAATCGAAAACACCAAAAATATTTGTCGTTCTTCTTTGGTTTTGTGAGTTTGCTACAGGGTGCAGCAGTCGTCAATGGAATATTGGTCTGATATTATTATTCAAGCCACACAAATGAAGAGCAATAATGAGGATTAATGACAACTTGAGGCATGGTAAGAGGCTGGTAACGAACTCTATTTGTTTTCATTTTTGTACATATACTCATCATTGTGAGCATGCTTAGTCTATTCATGTATGGTGTATGTTATCTTTGGATGCTTAGTAGTTCTTGCTTTCTTATGATTAGCTCTAGCTCGCTAATAGTTTGTAGCATGTCTTATGAATGTTTGCTTGCATTGCTCTATTCATAAATTGATATGACACCATGGTATCCTCCTCTAAATGTTTCATTTGAATTGACTTGGCACATGCTCACGCATGCACATGACTGTAATAATCAGTTGAGCCTCGATGAATTATTTTGCCTTGAGGATCTTGAATCACTTTCATGCCATGAGTAGTCCTGTTTTGTTGCAAGCATGATAATGACAGCTATTGCTCTCTCGTTTGTCGCTCCCTTACTATTGCTAGCCTTCACTTCCACTGAGTGTTTTACTCAAGTTTCCAACTTCCTAAACCAAATATTTCCAAAGTGTCCACCATACCTACCTATTAGCATCATTTGCTACTTTCGTGCATATTCAATATGCTTTGTTTTCTTTCGAATAAAATGTTTGCTTGTTATGAGAAAATTAGTTAGTAAAGCTCTCACGAACTTGATGGCACACTTTATTTCCTACACTTAATAAACCTGAACCATTGTGAACTCTCCATGAAAGTTATATGCTTGCAAATTATAGGCTGGGGATTAGGAGAACCGTGATGTCACGGGGAACGCTTTCAACACTTGTAAATATATACCCAGTTGATACCTTGCTCTTTTGTTTGTGGATGTCGTCGGTGTGAAATAAAAGGGGAGCTTGTAAGTCCATGGAGTTATGTATGTGTGTTAGAGAAACGCCTGGGCTGCTGGTCTAATCCATGCTGACATGGTGGAAACCTGCAGCGTAACCATAATGATATCTATGAAGCATTCTTCTTATAAAAAAAGAGAGAGATAGCTATTGAGAAAAAGAAAAAAAATAGTTTTATGAAAAGAGGAAAGAGAGAAAAAAGCACCATTTTCCCATGGTAAATAAGAAGATTGCTGAGATACTCATTGTCTGCTTGCCTTGTGATTTTGGTATGGGGATTCTTCTGTATCATCGGGCAAGGGGTACCCCGTTGGCGGTTCTCAATGTTACGCACATACTTACGATGACGAGAACTTACCGGTAACTAAAGTTGAGTAGCATGAGGAGCGGCCCTCGTACTCAAGGGACTTGGGATTTTCAGTTTATAGTCTGTCAAGCATATAACTCAGATTGGACCTCACTTTCACCTTAACCACATTAAAGATGCTTATTATAGGGGCAATGAGAGCTCAAAGCTAATGAGTACCATACTTTCAGCATTTGGAAGCCTTTCAAATTATTCAAAACCTTTTCTTGTACTTGTTGAGTCTCCACATATTCTTTGAGCACCTTCTTGAGAGCATAGTTGTCATTCTTTGTGTTTGTTCCATTACTTGATTATTTGTGGTATGACTTTGATGCTTGTATCCTTGATATCTTTACTTCTAGTCATCACTTGAACTTCAGAGGTGCCTTGACATTCATAATCAAAGGCAAGCGGGATACCACTCTATCATACCTTTCTATGAGCATTATAATGTTGCTTATGTTTGTGCCTCATGCTACTTATTATTTTTGAGTTGGAATCTCTTCATAGCTTGCAATGACTATTAAGTAGACTTGGTTGCATACTTGTTATTATGAATTGTCTAAGTAGTTGATCACATTGCTGATAATATTTACATCATATGAAGCAAATGTGTCCGTGAAAGTTCTTTTATCGCACTCAGTTTTCAACTGAATTGCTTGAGGACAAGCAATAAGCTAAGCTTGGGGGGAGTTGATACGTCCAAAACGTATCTACTTTCGCGAACACTTTTGCTATTGTTTCTCCTCTAAACTTGTGTGATTTGGATGCAACTAATGTGGACTGGCGCTGTTTTCAGCAGAATTGCCTTGGTGTCTACTTTTTGTGCAGAAAACCAACTATCAGGAAAAAACCGGGAAATATGCCAAAAATCCTATTTCACCCGAAGACTCCAGGAGCTAGAATACGAGACGGAGAAGAGCCAGGGGTGGCCACACCACCTGCTGGCGCAGGCCAGGCCAGGCCAGGCACCCTCTCGGCCTCTCTCTTCACCTATAAGGAGCCTTCTGACCTAAAAACTTCGGGGGGTTTGACGTTTTTCCAAAAGGAGTTCCGCTCCGCCGCCACCACCAGATTCCACGAAACAACACTAGAAACTCCGTTCTGGCACCCTGCCGGGACGGGGAATTGGAGGAGATCATTGCCATCATTATCACCATCCATGTTTCCCCCATCTATGAGTGAGTAATCCCCCGCTGTAGGCTATGGGGATGGTAGGGATTGGATGAGATCGTTCATGTAATGGCATCAGATTGTTAGGGCATGGTCCCTAGTATCTTTTATTAGTGCTTTATGACTTTGTTGCGACTTGTTGTGCTTAATGCTTGTACCGAGTGCCATGATTTCAGATCTGAACATGTTATTGATTCATTATGATAATATTGTTTTTGGTCTTATCTACAAGTTGTACACACATGATGTTGTCCGGAACCAATGGCCCCGAAGTGACAGAAATCGGGATAACCGGAGGGAATGGCTTTGATGTGAGGATCACATGTGTTCACGGAGTGTTAATGCTTTGCTCCGGTGCTCTATTAAAATGAGCACCTTAATTGCCAGTAGTTCCCTAGAGGCCCCGCTGCAAACGGGCTGGCAGGACAAAAGATGTTGTGCAAGTTCTCATTGCGAGCACGTATGACTATATATGGAACACATGCCCAGGATTGTCTAGTACTTGGATGCTTTATCTTATTTATCTACAATTGCCCTATGTTCTGATTGCTATGTGAATTGTCTTGTCCATGCAACGCCCGTCCATCCATCCCTATGCCTATCGCACTCGAATCCCACTGTTTACTGCTATTGTTACTGTTGTCTTTACTTTACTACTGCTGCTACTTTACTATTCCTACTACAAAACTGTTGCTACTGATAAACTGCTGTGAGCAAGATTGTTTCCAGGTGCAGCTGAATTGACAACTCTTTTGATAAGGCTTATAAATATTCTTTGGCCCCCCTTGTGTCGAATCAATAAATTGGGTTTAACTTCCCTCGAAAATACTGCGATACACCCCCTATACTTGTGGGTCATCAATAAGCTAAGCACGATGCATTCAACATGATTTGGTTATACCCCTTTGACTATTACCTACCCCAAGTTTTATTTCCAAGCTTTTACTTTCTTTACTTTATTAAAGTCCTTTATTTGTTTGAAGGTAGCATAAAAAGTATAAAACTTGACCTATCTAGATAACCTTAGATGTCATTCTATGGCATGAGATTGATCTTAGCATCCCATATTAGTGAACACTCTTAACTTAGTAGCTTAGAGCTAAATCAAAACTTGAGTCACCTAGATAGGAACACTTGGTGAAAATGAATTGTGAAAACCTTGGAATGATGAGTCATTCTATTGAGATGTTTTGACATGTGTTGATAAACACCAATGGTTTATGATGATGAAAATGTTGAGGCATGAGCCTTAGCCCTTTAATAAAACTGATGGTTGGGTTCGGATGCGATACCATTCCAATTTTACCATACAACCACAATATCTGAATTGGGTAAGGCTTAGCCGGAAGTTTATATGCATTAGTATTAGCTCCCTCGTGGGAGAGGTTTGAGCTGAGGCTACCTCTCAATGTTGTCCACCTATGCAGTGCCCAAGATGACAGATGGTCATGGTTGGGAGGCCATACTCATAGGAGAGGTACTTATGCTAGGGTGTGTAAAGGAAAGTTTATGTTTGTTTATCAGCATACTAAGTATGATGATTCAGGGTTATCCCTGATAGATGTATCGAATCTTGTGGTGAAAGTGTACCACCTCTGCAGAGTGTCAAACTATTCGAATAGCCGCGTCCGCGGTTATGGACAGTTGGAGTGGCCATACTGTTCCGTTGTCAGATGTTTTCAAAATGACTTATGATATAAATGATCAATCTTGACTTGACCATAACAAAGTTGTGACTATGACACTAGCTTCCCAACTTAAGTGATTCTAGAACTTTATTTTATCTTTATTTGCTTCTGAACTCATCTTAGGTTTCAAACTTAACTTTACAAATAAACTTAGAGTTAGAAATCGCACTAGAACTACCTTACTTGTTAGTGATAGTTTGCGAGTACTTAAACAGTACTCATGGCTTTTGTCCCTGGCTATTCCTATGGCCAGACTATAAAGGAGACTACCAAGATGACGGACATCATGACGGCTATGATAACTAGTACTATCTTCCATCGTCAGCATTGCCTGTGCCACTGAAGATGGACCCCACCGCCACGCTTATTATTTATTCTATTGTTTGTTGTATTAAGACTGGATCATGAGATCCTTTATTCGTGTAAGACCTTATTATGGTTTGTAATGGATGAGGTAGTGTGATATCCAATCTGTTATGTCTCGCAAAAATGGTAATCCTGGGATTGCGATGTATGACATAACAGGCATTTGGGATTAAAAATCCGGGTGTTGACACCCGTTTTCTCCTAGTACCTTCCTTTTGTTTTAAAACTTCGTAATATATAATCCCCCGGATCCCCCGAGGTTCGTATATCGTGTTCTCATTGTGTTTTCATTTCAATCTGTTTTGTTCAGATGTTGTTCAAGGGTTCATCTTCAAAGGATCATGAGCTGCGACGCCGTCGCGAACTCCATCGCAATCTCGAACAGGAGATTATCGTGGGATGGGTGAAATAAGGAAGGATTGTAACTAGGTGCGAAGACATGGATCGAAACATCGGGGAAGAAGTAAAGGACATGACAGCATGCATGAAGGGGCTGATACCTCCCCCTCTAGATCTCGGTTCCTGCCCTACGGCGGTGGATGCTCTACGAGTAACTGATGAGTTCTGTGACAAGTACCAAGTCTTGAGGAGGAAGGTGGATATGATTCAAGAGGAGAATAATAGGCTTCACAAGATGCTGGAAGATTTCATCGTGCCAACCGAGAGAATACCACCACCACTGAAGGAGTAATTCGTCATCAGGTTTTGGCATCCCCTTGGTTTGTTCCAAGCTTGGGGGTGTGCCGCGGTATCACATCACTATCTTCTATCTTTTTACCTTTTTAGTAGAGTCATATCATGAATAGAGAAGTTATCATATAGGATGGTTTGCATTATGGAAGTGTCCCCTCTCTCGTTAGATATTTATCCCTTGGTGCGAGTTGCCGTTATGGAATATTAATGAGAAGTCTATCATTTACTCTCTTGCATATATTTTATTAGTTTTCAATTCATGGTTATATGATTGATCTTGTCGTTAGTACTGATTTCACTTTGGGATCATTGAGTTAATTAAGTTGGTTTTGGCAAACCTGGCTTGGTCAGTAGTAACACTATTTTTGAGAGTTGAATGAAAAAGATAAAAGTACTCTAAAGAAATATAATTTCATCATATTTCTATCTTGATTTGCTCATGAGTCTAGTATTCTCTAGTTAAGATCTTTTGTGCTTCCAAGGAAGGTTGCATGTTTGTTTTTATCACTTGTATGTTTGTTGGTTTCCTTCAACTCTTATACTTGCTACCTAGCCTTGCTAGCCAAAAACCTGTACTGAGAGGGAATTCTTCTCGTGCATCCAATCCTTAAACCAAACCTATGCCATTTGTGTCCACCATACCTACCTATTAGCATTATTGCTATTCCAAGTAAATTCATGTTTTTATCTACCTTCCAAATTAAACTTGTTATGTGAAAATTAGTGATTAAAGTTCTCACGAACTTGATGGCACACTTTACTTTCTTGCATTTAATAAACTTGAACCATTGTGCCCATCTATGTTGCGTATATGCTTGCGCTTTGTAAGTTGTGAATGAGCAGAACCATGCTGTCATGGGGAATGATGACCCACAAGTATAGGGGGTGTATCGCAGTATTTTTGATAAGTAAGAGTGTCGAACCCAACGAGGAGCAAAAGGTGCTGGCTAGTGGTATGGATCAGGAATTCTCTGCCAATACTTAGCAAACGGACTTTAGGGTTTTTTGATAAAGCAAGTAAACAAAGTACGAGTAAATAAAAGACAGTAGGAATAAATGCAGCAATTGGCCCAATCCTTTATGCAGCAAAGGACAAGCCGGTTGTATTACTTAAGATGACAAAACGTTCTCGAGGACACATGGGAAGACTGTCAAGTGCTTTCGCTTGATATAGTTGATTAATCTTCTTTAGCTTGCTAATTTTTGTGTGGGTGAACCTATGCTAATGTACCGACCTTCCTAGGACTAATACATACTTGTGATTATACCCCTTGAAAACATCCATAAGTACAAGAAAGTAATTAAGGTAAAAACCTAACGACAGCTTTAAACTCTAAGACCCTTACCCTTGTGTAATGGTTTCCTAACGGGGGTTCAGTTATCTGTCACTCCGGCAACTCCTACGATTATTAGCCAAATACACAATGCATTCCCTTAGGCCCATACAGGTGAAGTGTCATGTAGTCGACGTTCACATGACACCACTAGAAGAAGTACACCACAACTTAAATATCAAACTATTGAATCTGTCTCAACACAATTCCACTACTAACAACATGACTTCTCCCATGTCCTCAAGAACAAAACGAACTACTCACAAGACATCATATGGATCATGATCAGAGATGGAATAATAATGTATAACAATCTGAACATAAATAATAATTCAATGGTTCACTCAATAGCATCAACTACAAAGAGTAATCAACACCGGGAAAGTTTCCCCTATGAACTATGCAAGATTCAACTCAATTGTTACAGCAATATGGAGTTGGTGATGAGGGTGCTGATGGTGATGATGGTGGTGATGATGATGATCCTGATGAAGTCCAGCTTGATGGTGGTGTTGATGGCGACGATCTTCCCTCTCCAGGAAGGAATTCCCTAGGCAGAAATCTGTCTGCCGGAGAGATCTTTCTCTCTCGGTGTTTTCCGCCCCGCAGAGGTGACGGAATCTTTATGTGGTCACTCTCTGAGTCTTAGGGTTTCGGGAGGCTTGCCGCCAACGCGCGCTAGATGGAGAGTAAGCAAGCTACCTTGCTTTCGTTGCATTCGTTAAACGGTAGCTTCCACGCCCTTCCTGCCTGCCTTCCTGTCATCGTATCTTGTGTAAGAATCGCTTTCCCATCAGTGGCAGTTTTGTATCCCGTCCCTACCGATAGTAACTGATCAATATACGCCAGAGGGGAGTGCCAGGGGTGGACCAGGGCGGCCACACCACCTGGTGGCGTGGCCTAGGCTGGCCCGCGCCAGGGGGTGGTGTGGGCCCCCTGTGGCCCATCTCCAGCCCCCCTTCTGGCTTCCTTCGTCTTTGGGAAAAATAGGATTTTCTGTATATTTTCCCGGATTTTCTGATCTTCGTGAATTTTGCCTCCAAACAACACCTTTTCCATCAGAATCCTAACTACAGCGGTCCATGCTCCAAAAGTCATCAACCATGCAAAAACAGATGAAATAACATAAGTATCACCTCTCAATATGAAATATATCAATGAATAACAGTGAATTATGACATAGAATAGTGATGCAAAATGGAAGTATCAACTCCCCCCAAGCTTAGACTTTGCTTGTCCCCAAGCGAAACTGAGCTGAATAAACATGACCTCAGGTTTATGGAGTGAAGAGTCGATAAAAGCATACGGACAAGAAGCATCACAATCATCAATACATAGATCTTAATAGAAGACAACTCACTATTATATAACTCAACTTGCAATGAGTAAAGGAAACACAATAAAGACACATAAAGTAAATCATAATTGGTAATGGCAAACTTAGCTCTTGGTCGAAGAATAGTTGATAATTTGCTGGAGTTCACAAATAACTGGTTTTCAATGATAGCTTTCAAAGTAGTAAACATCAAGATAAGAGCAATGTGCAAAACTAGGAACATAAGAAACATGATTGAATAAATCATCATATGAATGAATGAAACACAACAACTCAAAATACTTGCTGAGATAGAAGGGAGTAGGTTTACTGACTCAACTAAAAAGTAAAAGAAAGGCCCTTTGCAGAGGGAAGCAGGGATTGCAAGTCTCATAAAGAGCTCCCAAAAATTATGATACTTACTAGCTTTAAGCTCTCATTGCCCCTATCATAGACATCTTTAGGTGATTAAGGTTAAAGTGATCAAATATGAGGATATGCATTGACAAGTTGTAAGTTGAGAATCTCATGTCCCTTGAATACGAGGGCCGCTCCTCATGCTACTCAAGTTTAGTCACCGATAAGTTCTTGTCATCGTAAGCATATGTGTATCATAGAGAACCGCCAATGGGGTACCCCTTGCCCGATGATATGGAAGAATCCCCATATCAAAATGACAAGGCAAGCAGACAACAAGTATCTCAGCAATCTTCTTATTTACCATGGGAATATGATGCTTTTTTCTCTCTTTCCTCTTTTCATAGTATCTCTTTTTTTCTTTTCTTTTTCTCTTTTTTCTCAATCTCTATCTCTTTTTTATAAGAAGAATGCTTCATAGATACTCATTATGGTTACGCTACAGGTTTCCACCATGTTAGCATGGATTAGACCAACGGCCCAGGCGTTTCTCTAACACACATGCATAACTCCATGGACTTACAAGCTCCCCTTTCATTTCACACCGACGACATCCATAGACAAAAGAACATGATATCAACTAGGTACAAAGTACCAGTGCAATGTTGAAAGCGTTCCCCAGGACAGCATGGTTCTGCTAATTCACAACTTACAAAGCGCAAGCATATACGCAGCATAGGTGAGCACAATGGTTCAAGTTTATTAGATGCGAGAAAGTAAAGTGTGCCATCAAGTTCGTGAGAGCTTTAATCACTAATTTTCACATAACAAGTTTAATTTGGGAGGTAGATAAAACAAGAATTTACTTGGAATGGCAATAATGCTAATAGGTAGGTATGGTGGACACAAATGGCAAAGGTTTTGGTTTAAAGGAGTGGATGCACGAGAAAAATTCCCTCTCAGTACAGGTTTTTGGCTAGCAAGGCTAGGTAGCAAGTACAAGAGTTGAAGGAAACAAACAAACATACAATGATAAAGACAAACATGCAATCTTCCTTGGAAGCACAAAAGATCTTAACTAGAGAATACTAGACTTATGAGCAAATCAAGAAAGAAAGATGATGAAATTATTTTTCTTTAGAGTACTTTTATCTTTTTCATTCAACTCTCAAAAATAGTGTTGCTACTGGCCGAGCCAGGTTTGCCAAAACCAACTAAATTAACTCAATGATCCCAAAGTGCTACCAATACTAACAACAAGATGAATCATATAACCACGAATTGAAAACTAATATAAGCTATGCAAAAGAGTAAATGATAGAACTTCTCATTAATAATCCATAACGACAACTCACACCAAGGGATACATATCTAACGAGAGAGGGGACAATTCCATAATGCAAACCATCCTACATGATAACTTCTCTATTCATGATATGACTCTACTAAAAAGGTAAAAAGATAGAAGATAGTGATGTGATACCGCGGCACTCCCCCAAGCTTGGAACAAACCAAGGGGATGCCAAACCTGATGACGAATTACTCCTTCAGTGGTGGTGGTAATATTTTCTTAGGTGACGTGAGAAAATCTTCCAGCATCTTGCGAAGCCTATTATTCTCCCATTGAAGCATGTCCACCTTCCTCCTCAAGTCTTGGTACTTATCACAGAACTCCTTAGTGACTCGTAGGGCTTCCGTTGATGCAGGGCAAGAGACTAAAGGTACCAACCCCTGCTTGGGGTCTTGGAGATCTTCCTCCATAGGCTCCTTCCCCTTATCCTTGGCAGACACCATTGTGCTTCTAGGCTTTCAAGAATAGTTCCTGGGAGAAACAGATCAAAACAAAAACACGACGAAAACACAATATACGAACCTCGAGGGGTCCAGAGGATTATATATTACAAAGTTTCACACCAAAAGGAAGGTACTGGGAGAAAACGAGTCGGAGGCGGAGTCCGGGGTGGACTCATCACCTGGTGGCACGGCTAGGGGAGGGCCCGTGCTACAGGGTGGTGTGAGCCACCCTAGATCCGTTTCGTCCCTCTTTCGCTTCGTAGCTTTCCTTATTATCTAAAAACTGCAAAAATATAGTTGGATAGTATTTTTGCGGAACTTTTCTTACCAGAACTGTTACCTATTTGAAAGCAGACTCTACAGGTCTCTGAGTTTAGTATCTAGTAGATTCTTCCAGAGTCACCACTTGAATAACATCGATATCTTCTTCTTTATACACTTATTACTTGAGTCATAAAACCCTTCTCTTCCTTATTACACCATTATCTCCACTTCCTGGAAATTTCTTTCACACAAAACTTCACACAGTTCTCATTGGCAACATTAGTATAAGTGAAGTGATAAAACCTTTTGTGTCCAACTTCAACTGAAAACCATCAAAACATAAGCTACTGTAGCAACTCCTTCCGAAAACCCAAAAAGAATTCAAAAGGGAAATCAAATAAAGAAGCAAATGCAAGAGTGGCAAAATCTGTCAAAACAGACCAGCAGGTAAAGATCAATTTTTTCGAAAATCCTATGTTGCTCAAATAAAAACGTGCAAAACTAACTAAAGTTAAACAACAACCTGGGGCAGAAGCACAAAAAATTACAGCTCAATCTGACATACAGAGAACTCTCACGAATTTTTACGGTTAAGCACAAAAATCTGTTTTGGGACAGCAACTTCCCTAAATCTTACTTCTCTCTCATTAGAGGTTGATCTTGACACAAAAACCAAACAAAACGGATAAGGAGCGGTTATTACCGAAGTAATAACTTCCAAGACTCAAAAAAACAAAAACAAACTGAAAGAAAAAACAAATTGGGTTGTCTCCCAAAAAGCTCTTTCTTTATAGCCATTAAGATGGCCAAGATAATTTTGAAGATGCTCACATAGGAATATGAATTGAAGTGAAAGAGAGCATTAAGAAGCAAAAATACACACATTTAAGTCTAACCCACTTCCTATGCAAGGGAATTTTGTAAACAAACAAGTTGTTGAAACTAGAGGCTACTTGCATAGGAAGGCAAAAGAAGTGCAACATAAAAACTTTCAGCATAAAACGAGGAAACTTGATATTATTGAGATGCATAAGAACACTTTTCCCTCTTTCATATAACTTTCAGTATCATGCATAAACTTAACAATATAACTATCACAAGGACCATCGTAGCAATGATTACTTATTCTAACAGAAAACACAGGAATACTAGCTCTCATAACACTACTATGTGAAACAATATTAGAGGTATCCTTACAAAGGATAGTGTGTCCCTCTTCTTCATTTTTAGTAACAAAGTCTTTCACATTTTATATTATAGGTTCATCAACCATTTGTTTATCAGGTTAAACAGCTTTGATTACACTTTCATTAACCATACTAGCTATTATAGAATGTTCCTTAATCTTAACTGGGAAAGGCATTTTCTCAATATAAGGTTCAGGTATAACATGATTAGCAGTATAAACTTCAGTATTTCTTGCAGGAACACTCTTAGAAATATCTTTATAAGGTTCATGATACTTATTCCACTTCTTTTTAGGCACTTCAATATAGGAAGCAAAAGCCTTAAAATAAGAAGCAATAGCTTGAGAGTCTAGTCTAGACCATAAGCATTTCTAATATTTTGAAAGTCATCAGTTCCCATAAAAGATTCAATGCATTCATAATCATAATTTATACCTGACTTTCTACCTTTGTCATTCTCCCAAGCTTCAGCATTGTCTTGAATACGGTCCAGAAGATCCCATTTAGCTTCTTCTTCCATGCGAGTGAATGATCCAACACAAGAAGCATCCAATAAATCCTTATCATGTAGAGGGAGCCTTGAATAAAAGTTGTTGATAATAATATTGTTGGGGAGCTCATGAATGGGACATGTGAGCATTAGTAACTTCAATCTCCCCCAATCTTGAGCTGTACTCTCTCCATCAAGAGGCCAAACGTTGTATATTTGATTACGATCTTTATGAATCTCACTAGGAGGATAAAACTTTGAATAAAAGAGAGGCACTATTTCCTCCCATTCCAGAGCTTGACCATTCTTCAGCAGCTTATACCATTCCTCAGCTCTTCCTTTCAGTGATAATGAGAATAAATTCTTCTTAACTTGATCTGTAGTAATAGCTGCACACTTGAACAACCCGCATAATTCGTGTATAAAGAGTAAATGATCACCGGGATGGACAGTTCCATCCCCAACATTGAACCGGTATCTTTAGCAAAGCCCAAATCCGGCATACCCCTTTGGGGCCCATATTGACTATCATGAGATCTTTTCTTGTAAGCGGTAGACTCATATCCTTTCTTCCTTAATTCATTATTCCATGAAAATGGATTATTCCATGAATTCCTCAAAACGAGGCTCATCAAAATGCAAAATCTAAGACTAGTTGGACCATCTGCGCATATTTCCTATTATATTGTTCAATACGTTCGCGGAGAATTTTATGAATTTCGTCGAGTCAAGCTGGTCTCACTATTGGAAATTCTAGCTTTTTTTTTTCACCGGCTCTTCTTTGTCAACGCTACTAAGGACCTGACGGTTCGCCTACTTGATGGATGAAAGAACATGAGAAAGGTTTATCAAATAAAAGGCTAGAAAGTCTACTACGGCTATGGTTCTTAATCGAATCCAATAACGGAACCAAGGGACCACCTTCTATCTTGGTAAGCAGAGTTGGTTCTGACTCCAATAAGTAATCAATAATTAGCAGCATGTCAAGGAAAGCGGAAGATGAAAAAGGCGAGGACTGAAATGAGAAAGGAAGGACAAGACGACTTCGGTTCACGACCAGCTAAAACGAAAGTTCCATTAAAGAGCGTTTCCACGTGGTAGAACCTCCTCAGGGAATATAAGATTTTCATGAGGCTGATCCTGAGCTGCCCCCTGCTTATGTGTATGGAGACAGTAGGAGCAGTAAGAAGGCCAGATCAAGGTGCAAGTCTTAGTGCCATTTCTGCTGGGCAGCAGGAACCGCCCGTGGAACTCTTGTTTTGAGGAAGCAATGAACATTGTATTTTTCCATTCTCAATAAATGAGGAAGGAGGGGTGACCACTGGCTTTCAAGGAATGGAATATTACCAAGCACCCTCCACTATTTCGGATAGTATTTATGGTTCTACCTTTTTCTTAGCAACAGGCTTTAATAGGGCTTGCCAAAGAACCCCTCCGGGGCCCCGGGAAGAGGAAGAAGGAGATAGAGCAAAGGTCTCCTCTTTCTGTCCGCTCTTCCCGGCATGTAGAGATTGGGCTTATAGTTTAATTGGTTGAATCAAGGTATTCAGGAGGAGCAGGTTGTTCCAGCTAGATACCGTCAAGAATTCCTGACTACGTATATGTTTTAAAATCTAAAATGAAAAGAAAAAAAAAGAAAACATGTTGATTATAGAAAAATTTGGAGGAACCTAGAATTAGAGTCTTGATCCCCGACTGGGTGCTATTTCACGAACCCACCCTTCTCTAAAAATAAAAAGAAGTTTCTCTATTTAGAGATTTATCTACTTAGATGAATAAATCATACTCCATCTATATTATTCACTAATATGTATCCCAATCCATCTCGAGTAATTTGTATCAATATTTATGAGATAATAAAATATGGCAAAAGCTATACCAAAAATAGGTTCACTACCGACAAGGGGACAATATATTACATTGAACACGCATCCAGCACCCCGAGTCACTACCAGAAAACTCGCGATATAGGAGGTAGACTGCAACCCCCGCTCCACAACGAGTGAAGAGAAAATCCGCTCCTGAAAGAGCTCTCCTGAGCGACAACGGGAAGAACGAAGCGATAAAAGATCGCTAGCCTCTTTCTTTTCTCCACCTCTTCTCCTGTCTGAAGAGGGGCAGCGGTGCCTCCAATCATCTCAACTAGGCCTTTCAGCTTCTCGGCTTGAGCGGATTTATCACCCTCAGCTGTAGGATCCCTCGAAAAGTGAAGTGAACTAACTCATATGCGGAAAAGAGTCTTTCATGTCAAGGTGAACATAGACAGACAAGGTTAGTTTGTTTTCCTTTCTATTTCTACCTGCTTAAGGTATTCATCATTCCAGTATAACTGTTGCAGTAGAATCACAACAAACTCGCGTATAGGGAACTAAATTAATTTAGCTACCTATCTATTTTAAAAGCATCATTCTCAGCAGGTGGTGGCTTATCTACTACCTTAGCAGCGGTAGTAGCATTACCAAATAAGAAACTCAGCGAATTATCCATAACAAAAATAAAGCAACTAACAGAAGTAAACAATACTCACAGTACAAGTTTCCTTTACCAGTTCCACTCTCCAATAGCGCTTCACTCCCTGGCAACGGCGCCAGAAAATAGTCTTGATGACCCACAAGTATAGGGGGTGTATCGCAGTATTTTCGATAAGTAAGAGTGTCGAACCCAACAAGGAGCAAAAGGTGCTGGCTAGTGGTATGGATCAGGAATTCTCTGCAAATACTTAGCAAACAGATTTTTAGGGGTTTTTGATAAAGCAAGTAAACAAAGTACGAGTAAATAAAAGACAGTAGGAATAAATGCAGCAAGTGGCCCAATCCTTTATGCAGCAAAGGACAAGCCGGTTGTATTACTTAAGATGACCAAACGTTCTTGAGGACACATGGGAAGACTGTCAAGTGCTTTCGCTTCATATAGTTGATTAATCTTCTTTAGCTTGCTAAGTGTTGTGTGGGTGAACCTGTGCTAATGTATCGACCTTCCTAGGACTAATACATACTTGTGATTATACCCCTTGCAAACATCTGTAAGTACAAGAAAGTAATTAAGGTAAAAACCTAGCCACAACTTTAAAATCTAAGACCCTTACGTCCCTTGTACAATGGTTTCCTAACGGGGGTTCAGGTTTCTGTCACTCCGGCAACCCCTACGATTAGTAGCCAAATACAGAATGCATTCCCCTAGGCCCATATAGGTGAAGTGTCATGTAGTCGACGTTCACATGACACCACTAGAAGAAGTACACCACAACTTAAATATCAAACTATTGAATCTCTCTCAACGCAATTCCACTACTAACAACATGACTTCTCCCATGTCCTCAAGAACAAAATGAACTACTCACAAGACATCATATGGATCATGATCAGAGATGGAATAATGATGTATAACAATCTGAACATAAACAATAATTCAATGGTTCACTCAATAGCATCAACTACAAAGAGTAATCAACACCGGGAAAGTTTCCCCTATGAACTATGCAAGATTCAACTCAATTGTTACAGCAATATGGATATGGTGATGAGGGTGCTGATGGTGATGATGGTGGTGATGATGATGATGATGATCCCGATGAAGTCCAGCTTGATGGTGGTGTTGATGGCGACAATCTTCCCTCTCCGGGAAGGAATTCCCCTGGCAGAAATTTGTCTGCCAGAGAGATCTTTCTCTCTCGGTGTTTTCCGCCCCGCAGAGGTGGCGGAATATTTCTGTGGTCGCTCTCTGAGTCTTAGGGTTTCAGGAGGATAATATACGCCAGAGGGGAGTGCCAGGGGTGGACCAGGGCAGCCACACCACCTGGTGGCGCGGCCTAGGCTGGCCCACGCCAGGGGGTGGTGTGGGCCCCCTGTGGCCCATCTCCAGCCCCCCTTCTGGTTTCCTTCGTGATGGGGATATGCCTAAGGGGGTATGCTCAGCAGTAGGTTTCGAGTGGGCCAGAAGGCCCGTGAGTAAGCCTGAAGGACAGCGACTAGACTTCGAGGAAGGAAGAGGCCCATCGACTGGCGACTGGAAGCCCAGGAACGTAGAAGAAGCCCAGTCGGATTAGGTCAAAGGCTCCCGAATCCTTATCTTGTTCGGAGGCAACTTGTAAACCCGGGGAGGTGCTTCATATATAAACCTCCCTAGGGTATCGTAGAGACTTACGTTCCATCATACACCCCCTCAAGCGACTCGCCGCCTAGCCGCCGAGCTCGCCATCCTTGTAACTCGCTCTCTCATAATCTAACCTAGCAGGAGTAGGTCTTTACCCTCCGGGGGGCCGAACCTGGGTAAACCCTTGTGCACCTGCCCCATCTCGCACCGTAGATGGCCGCCAACTCTTCCTCACAAAACTCCCAATCGCCGCCTATGGCGGCGACTGCCGTTGCCATTTCCACAACAGTGGCGCCCACCGTGGGGCATAGTGGGACTGGCCTGAGTTCTGCAGCGAGACCCTACTCGCCGATCGAGCGGCCGCTCGCCACCGGCCGCATGATCGCCTTTGGCGGGATCTTGCAGATCCTGCCCAACAGCTACATCCCGGCGTCGCGCCCGATCACACACGCCACGGTGATGCCGATCGGCTCCATCAACCTCTTCGTCGGCTTTACCGGCGCGGTCGACCCAGCCGCGACCATGATCGTCAGCGGATCGCCTCCACACCACGATCTGCTCTCGAAGGAGCAGGTCCGTTCCATCAGGGGCCTCGTCACCGAGTACGACTCGGCCACTAGCGACGCGGTCGAGACCAACGTCACCATCAACGACGACGCCCTAAACGACGACGCCGACTCCGCGACCCCCACATCGGCCAACGGATCCATCACCGCCGCGTCGCGGGAGGACTCCATCACGCGAGTCTCCAACCCCGAAGATTTCGAGGATCCCTCCATACTGGGGATCTTCGACTCTGACTCCGGCTTAGAATCCCCCGAGGATCTTTGCGCCAGATCCAATCGCTTCAACGCGATTTACATGGCGGGAAGCGTGTCCGCCCCACCAGATCCGTTCTCCACACCGATTCCACCGACCGCGATGGCCACGGAGGTGGAACAAGCCCGCCTGCAGCTCTAGGAGGCGCAGCGCAACGAACTCGCCGAGCGCGAGAAATACCGCCTTGAACGAGAGACGGCGAAAGAGCTGTCACTCTATCACCAGCGCCGCATCAGGACCCGCCTGAACCCCGACGTTCAGGGCCGCGTCCTGAACTTCAACGATGAGGGCGACCTCACACGCACCGCCGAGCGCGAACACGGCGAGAACGCGCTGCCAGGAGGAGGCAACCCCGCAAGGCCACCACCTGGAGCACCGGCGAATGGGGCCCCTCCACCACCCATCATCTCGCCTCAAGCCCGGGACGCCAACGGGCTACCACTCTACTCCACCCCGATGGACAACGTCGTCGCGGCCGACGCCATGATCGCCAACCTCGATGTCCAAGGCGACGGCGCGCTGCAGATCCAGTACGCCAAAGCCCTACTCATCAGGGCCGTCGAGCAGCAAGCCGCGGGAGTAGATCCGCGTGGGCGGATGTATTCCCGCTCGTCAGCAAGCAGGGCGGCATCGAGCGGCCACCCAACCATGGCCAACGCGATAGTTTGCCCACCACCCCAACCACTGGCAAACCAACCGCGAGCCGCCAACCCCGCGTTGTCGACCAACGAGCCGCGACCTGCGAACAACACCGTCGCTGCAAACGGGCAACCACTCGATGCCCGAACACACATCATCAACAATCAGGCGTGGCGGTCGCGCCATCCCTACGACTTGCGACACACCCTCACCAACCGCGGCGACCCGGAGCCAAGAGGCTCACTCAGTCGAGTCGGGCCACAATGCTTTGGACCCATGATCCGCGGGGAAAAATACCCCACCAACTTCAAGGCCCCCAAGGAGATCAAGAAATACGACCCAACGTACGACCCCGCCGTTTGGCTAGACACATATCTCATGGCAATGGGGATCGCAGGCCACACCGACCTGCTCGCCGCTCGCTACCTCCCCCTGATGATGGAGGGTGTGACCCGGCAATGGATCAATACGCTACCCGCCGATAGCATCGACTCATGGGAAGAAATGCGGGACGCCTTCGTCAGGCACTTCGAGGGTTCCTACACCCGCGCCACCACCATCGAGGACATGGAGTGATGCATCCAGGGACAACGCGAGTCGACCCGCCGGTGGGTCCAAAGGTGGCAAGAGCTGTGGATAAACGCCTCCGGCATCCACCCAAACACGGTGATACATTGCTTCAAAAACACGTGCTGGTATGAACCTCTGGTCGCCAAGATCAAGAGGGTCTACCGGACGCTCGACAACATCCCCGACCTCCTTGGGATTGCCAAGCGCTACGCGGAGGAAGATCCCAACCAAGACTCCGACGACGAGTCGGGAGGAAGACGGTGCACCAGCATCCATGACAGCGGGCGACTACGCAACATGCGCTACAGCAACACCCGCATCACCGGCAAGCATCGGACCAATGGGCGAGTCGACTTCGTCGCTAATGCCGGCTACAGCCAACGTGACTCCAAGAACTACCGCCGTGACGGAGGAAACTACCGCGACAGCGGGAACTACCGCGCCAACAACGCGACGAGGCCGAAATTCGACCCTGCTGCCCTGCTTAATCAGCCCTACATCTACCACAGTAGGGAGGGAAAACCAGCCACCCACACCACCGCCGACTGCCACTCTCTCAAAGAGATCGAGAAGGCAAGACGTGCAAGGGAGGACCCTAACAACAACCAACCGTGGGACAACGGGAACGGCGGTGGCTTCGGAACCGCTGTCGGGTCGCTTCATACCTTCACCGGGCTCGGCACCAAGCGTGAGAAGAAGGTACTCGCCCGTGCGGTTGCCGTCAATGCGGTGACGCATGTCGGCATTCCCCGCTTCCTAAACTGGTCCGAGCAAAGCATCACCTGGAGTCGCCAGCACCACGCGCCAAGAATCGAGTATCCAGGGCGAGTCGCCCTGGTGGTCAGGCCAAAGGTGGCCAACTACTGGCTGCCCAAGACACTGATGGACGGTGGGAGCTCCATCAACATCCTATACCTCGACACCTTCAAAAGGCTCCAACTCCCAGAAACAGCAATCGAGCCAACACTGACGACCTTCCACGGCATCGTCCCCAGTCGGAAGGCGTACCCGATCAAGAAAGTGACGCTGCCAGTCACCTTCGGCACCCCGGCAAACTACCGCACGGAGAGGATCGTCTTCGAACTAGTAAACTTCCACAGCCCCTACCACTGCGTCCTGGGCCGCCAGGCATTCGCAAAGTTCATGGCGACCCCACACTACGCCTACAACATGATGAAGCTCCCCGTGCCGAGCGGCATCATCACCGTCCACGGCGACCCCGATATGGCCGTGGAATGCGAGGAAAAAGGCGCCGAGCTCGCCGACGCCGTCATCGCCGCGGAGACTGACCACGCGGAGGAGCTCGTGAAATATGCGGGCAACATCAACAAGGACGATTCCACCATCCTGAAGAAACCAATCGCCACGAACTCCACGTTCGAGGCGACCACGCACACCCGCACTGTCGAGCTCGTCCCAGGCGACTCCAGCCAGGCGGTCACCATCGGGGCGCATATGAGCCCCGCATAGGAAAGCGCGCTCATCGGGTTCCTCCGTGAGAACCGCGACATCTTTGCATGGAAGCCATCTGACATGCCAGGTGTCCCGAGGGAACTCGCTGAGCACAACTCAATGCCGACCCCAAAGTGCGACCAGTAAAACAGTCGCTACGACCCTTCAATGAAGAACGCCGTCGAGCAATCGCCGAGGAGGTCCAGCGCCTGCTAGCCGCAGGCTTCATCCGGCCAATTAAGTACTCCAAGTGGCTGGCAAACCCAGTCCTGGTTCTCAAAAAGAACAACCCCTGGAGAATGTGTATAGACTACACCAACCTCAACAGCGCCTGCCCGAAGGAGGAGTTCGTCCTACCGCGCATCGATCAGATCATCGATTCGACTGCAGGATCGGAGTCGCTGTGTTTTTTCGACGCTTACTCTGGTTACAACCAGATCAAGATGGCGGTCGAAGACGAAGAGAAGACGGCGTTCATCACGCCATTCGGCGCGTTCTGCTACACGGCCATGACATTTGGCCTCAAGAACGCAGGCGCCACATATCAGAGGTGCATGCAGGAGTGTCTAGCGAGCCAAATTGGCCACAACATCCATGTATACATAGACGATGTGGTGGTCAAATCCACCCGCCAGGACGATCTGCTCGCTGACCTAAAGGAAACCTTCGCAAATCTATGGAGGTACAACATCAAGCTGAACCCCGGAAAATGCACCTTCGGCGTACCCACTGGACAACTTCTAGGGTACATAGTCTCCAAGAGAGGCATTGAGGCCAACCCCACCAAGATCGACACCATCGCGCGACTCGGGAAACCCGAGTGCCTGCGCGATGTCCAAAAGTTGGCAGGGCGAGTCGCGGCTCTCAGTCGCTTCATCCCCCAACTAGGCGAGAAGGCAATGCCCCTATACCGCCTAATGCGCAAGAACCCAACGTTCCAACGGGACGCAGAGGCTGACAACGCACTAAAAGCACTCAAAGAAGTGCTACTCGCGGCACCACTACTCGCCGCGCCACTCGACAGAGAGCCAGTGCTCGTCTACGTTGCGGCCTCCAATCGGGTCGTCAGCACCGTGATGATTGTCGAACGACCAGAAGAGGGCAAGGAGCGCCCCATACAGCGCCCAGTATAGTACATCAGCGAAGTCTTAACAGACTCAAGACAGCGCTACCCGCAATACCAAAAACTGGTGTACGCGGTATTCCAGGCACAGCGGCGACTCCCACACTACTTCCAGGAGCACCCAATAACGGTGGTATCCTCCGTGCCCCTGCAAGACATCATACGCAATCGCGATGCGACTGGGCGAGTCGCCAAGTGGGCCGTCGAGATCGGCGTCCACAACATCAAATACAAGCCCCGAAATCGATCAAGTCGCAGGCCCTGGCCGATTTCCTCGCTGACTGGGAAGAAGCACAGCAGCCAGAGAAGCTCCCATACCTCCACTACTGGTCGCTCCACTTCGACGGCTCCAAGAACGCCGACGGCGCGGGGGCTGGGGTCATACTGACCTCCCCCAAAGGAGACAAGCTCCGCTACGTGCTCCACCTCAACTTCACACCCTGCACCAACAACATGGCGGAATACGAGGCCCTCCTCCACGGCATGAGAGCCGCCAAGGAGATGAACATCAATCGCCTACGATGCTACGGCGACTCCGACCTAGTCACCGGCCAAGTGGACGGGACATGTGACACTGTTTCCCCAACAATGATAGCATACCGCCAGGCTGTCGACCAACTAGGAGGACACTTCGACGGCTACTCCGTCGAGTGGATCGACAGGCGTAAAAACGAGGAGGCAGACGCACTTTCCCGCATCGGGTCGGCTCGATAAACGCCACTAGTAGGCGCCTTCCTCGACATCATCCACAAGCCCTCCATCAGCCCACCAAAGGAGATCGACGTCGGGATCCCACTACAACCAGAACCGGCCTTAGTCGCCATGGTTGTAGAACCTAGCGACTGGACAGCGCCATACGTCGCCTTCCTGGAGCACAAACTCCTACCGAGCAACGAGACAGAGGTGCGAATGATCGTACGCCGCTGCAAATCCTTCGTCATCATCAACGGCGAGCTCCACAAGCGCAGCGTGACCGGCGTGTTCTAGTGCTGCGTATAGCCAGAGGAAGGCCGCAAGATCCTCCAGGACATCTACACCGGCGACTGCGGCCATCACACCGGCGCCAAGTCGCTAGTCGCCAATGCCATGCGGCACGGCTTCTACTGGCTCACTGCACACGCCGACGCCACCGACGTTGTCCAATTATGCGTCGGATGCCAGAAGTACGCCAACCAAACGCACCTTCCTGGTTCGGCGCTCAAGACAATCCCCATCACGTGGCCATTCGCCGTATGGGGCATGGACATGGTCGGCCCGTTCAAGAAGGCCCCATCGGGCTTCACTCACCTCTTGGTCGCAGTCGACAAGTTCACCAAATGGGTGGAGGCCAAGCCGATCAAGAAGTGCGATGGCAAGACGGCTACCAAGTTCCTCCGCGAACTCATCCACCGGTACGGCTACCCACACAGCATCATCACAGACAACGGCACCAACTTAGCCAAGGGGGCCATGGCGGAATTCTGTGAGGAGCACGGCATACGACTCGACCTCGCATCAGTCGCCCACCCGGAGTCAAACGGCCAAGCAGAACGCACCAACCAGAGCGTCCTCCATGGTCTCAAGCCGCGACTACAAGTGCCCCTCGAGCGCACCCCAGGATGCTGGGTTGACGAGCTCCCCTCTGTGATATGGGGGATCTGCACCTCGGTCAACCGATCAACATGATTCACGCCTTTCTTCATGGTGTACGACGCTAAAGCCGTAATGCCAACAGACCTGGAGCACGAATCCCCTCGAGTCGCCAACTACGTCGAGGCGGCCAACGAAACCGCCCGCCAAGACAGCGTTGATCAACTCGACGAAGCACGTGACCTGGCTCGCTCCCGCACCGCCATATACCAGCAGGGACTTCGCCGCTATCACAGCCGCCAAGTGCGCACTCGCACCTTCCAGGAAGGCGACCTGGTCCTATGACTAGTCCAAGATAAAAAAGGGCATGCACAAGCTATCCCCCCCATGGGAGGGGCCATTTGCCATAGGCCGAGTCCTTGGCAACGACGCTTACTACCTCATCGACATACGGGGTGACGGCCAACTGGAGGTCGGGAGGCCATGGAATATAAACCTCCTCAGAAAGTTCTACACTTAGAACCTCACACTGTACTCCATCGGCATATATAATGAAATTCATTCGGATCGCACAAATTGTGTCCACTCACCATATTCTTGTGCTACTCACACTCGTACATACTAGCAATATGCTACCAACGGAAGTCAACCTCTGGTCGAGCGACCGGCACGGCCAAGTAGTGCGGCACAAGGGCACCGAAAAATTCTGGGCCTTGGGTCGTCCACGAAAAACGCCAACCCGGAGCCGCCATTGGAGTCGCCTAGCCCGACTGGCCCACTGGGCCAAGACATCCTACACATGCTTCTCACAGCGACCTGTCCCACCCACCCTCGCGCAAAGCGACTCGAACGGTTAAGTACCACGCACGGGGACTCCGCAAAACAGGGACCCCACGCGCCTCGGGAACACACCCAGTAAGAGAGCAGCCTAGGGCTCGCCAAGCGACTGGCTCTCCGGGCCAGGGGAGGAGACGCGTTACAAACAACACATTCGTAACCTGCAACAGGATCACGACCAATACGGTCTAGCACAATGCTCGGGGTCTCGTTCACAAACAAACCTCACCCGCACTCGGGGACTAGCCGTTCAGAAGACGCGAGGGGCAAAAACAAACGCAAAAACAAGGCAAACACATATAAATACATAGTCGAGTTATACCCCATTAAATGGTGGTGGCGCTCGGGGACTCGCTCAAATTGTCGAACAAAACACTGCTTTAATAAAACACAAGCCGACCAAGTCCCTACGGCATGGGTCACAAAATCATACAAATGTTCGCCACCTGGCATCTATTACAACTTCTACATTTGCTCATTACACAGGCCCTGACGAAGAAGAAGCACCACCACCCTTGACGCACACAAAGGGCTGCCACGGGTTCGTCGGATACGTGGTCAGCAACTTTGCCAATGACGACCGGAAGGGCTGCTCCGACTTCATGTCGCGGTGCTCCGGCTCGGGGTCGCCGGGCGCCAACACCGTCTCCTGGTACGGCAGCAGATCCCCCATCGCCAAGACACGATCAGCATAAGGAGCGGCCTTCGCGGTCAGCTTCAGCACCTCCGACATCTCCACCGTGCCGGTCGCCGAGGGATAGCCACTCGTGACATCGTCAAGGTCGAAGTCGTCGGGGAAATGCGCGAGACCCAAGCTCAATGCCGTGGCGGCCCCACGTCTGAACACTGAGCGCGTCATCTAGTCCACAACCGTGGGCACCTCCTCCAGATAACGCCACACCTCCGTGAGCCCCCTAGGGATGACTTCGGTGGGAGACATGCCTTGGAGAGCTGCCTGGACACACAACGCCGAGGCTGTGGCCGCATTCACCACGGCAGTTACGCACTGCGAAGCAGTATAAGTCTGCACCACCGGGTCGCTTTGGCCTGCCACAGCTGCAAAGTCAGGTATCAGCGAAACAATGAAACCCCCAAAGCGGGGACTGGACAAAAGGCTAAAGCAATGATAGAAACTCACCAAGAAGCTTACGGCAACTCTCCTTGACGTGCTTCTCCAAGGCGGCCTGGTCGTTATGCAGTCCCACGATGATGGAGTCCGTGGCTTTGCGTTCCTCTTTAGCGGCAGCGACGGTAGCCTTCGCCCGTTCTTCCGAAGAAATTGAGGCCGCCTTAGCATCCTCCAACTCTTGACCAAGAAGGCCACTCGCTCATTCGCCGCGTCCAGCTCCGCGAGTGGGACATACCCCTGACGGGCCTTGGAGACCTCAGCCGGGAAACCGTCTGCAAGTGGAGATGTTAAAGTATCGCATAAAAATCAGCTCACAACAAACAAAGAAGAACAAACGCCAAACACTCACCGATCCTCTCCTGAAGCTGCCGGTTAACCTCCTGCGCCTCGCGCAAGTCACGCTCCAGGCGCTCTCGCGCAGCCTGCCGATCAGTCGACTCCCGCTGCAACCCCTGCAAAACAACAAGACCAGCTAAGCATCGGGAGGAAAATTATCACCAGTTCCAAGTCGCTGCGATTTAGCGACTAGGAACTCAGGGACTGGAGAAGGAATAAAAAACAAGACTAGTTCCCAGTCGCTGCGATTCAGCGACTAGGAACTCGGGGACTAGAGAAGGAAGGAAAAACAAGACCAGTTCCCAATCGCTGAAATTCAGCGACTAGGAACTTGGGGACTGGAGAAGGAAGGAAAAACAAAGACTAGTTCCCAGTCGCTGCGAAGCGACTAGGAACTCGGGGACTAGAGAATACAGGAAGATAAAGACAATTCCCAACCGCTGAAATTCAGCGACTAGGAATTCGGGGACTGGACATACCTGAATGGCAGCGCCGAGCATCTTGTGAAGTTCAGCAGCGTCAGTCGACGGGACCGTGAAGGAGGTGCACCCGCGGCGGGCCTCAATCTCCACGTTTACGATTTCCAGGAACTGCGGAGATTGCGCGTCCGCACCGCCTGGAAAACCCCTCGCCATAAAGCGAGGGAATGACGCCGACGCCCTGGCAGGGGCGCTGACCGCCGGGGCCGGCACCTCTGGCGCGGATGCAGCCAGCGCTGGCTCCAATCGCGTCGCTGCCCCCTCTTTGACGAGCGGCGCAGCAACTGGCTCCACGGCGGTCCCCCCGGTCGCGGCGTCGTCAGTACTGCCCTTCTGTTTCTTCGCGACTTCAGCAGTCATGACATCCTCGGAGGCCTTCCTCTTCCTAAGGAGATCACCTTCTCCCGCGACAGTGGCCGGGGGAATCTTGGCCACCGAAGGGCGCCCTATCTTCTTAGCCCCCGACCTGCACGAACCCTTCCAATCAGCGCAACCACGTCACGAAAGATGCAAAGCATAGTGGGACAGGGCAGTGTAAACTTACTTGGCGATTGGAAGAATGCGAAGACCGGTACTGATATGGGCAGGCTTGTCCAACTCGGGACCAAGTTTGCGACTAAGCCCCCGCTCGAATACGTCTGAAGCCCACGAAACCGATGGCTTCCTTGACGACAAAGCCGCAGTCATCGGGATCTCCGGCTCCGACGCCGCTGCCTCTGACGGCAATGGCGACTTGGGCGGCACCACATCGGTGGCTTATTGGCTTGGGACCCCCGAGGTCGACGGCGCGATCGAAGCCAGGGGCGCCTCTACCACCACCTCCGCGTCCACGTCCTCCAACCTCTTCGTCGGGATTGCAGCCCTCGGGACCTTGTGCGAGACTTCAGGAGACCCTTCGCCGTCGGAGTCGTCTTCCGACCCAAACACCACTGACGACCTGACTGGCGATGCGGGCCTCTTCGCCGGCGACCTGGGCCGGCGTGGGGGCTTCGAAGGCGTGGCGGTGCGTCGGGACGTCTGCTCCTGTGCGACCTCGTGGCCTTCTTCGAACTCGTCCAGGCTGCGGCTCGCTTCGACCTCTCGCTGCTTCTGCATTCGGGTCTTGCGAGCCACAGGCACTGGGGGAGCGACCTCTTCGTCTTCCCCATCGCTATCGGAAGGATTCTCCTCGAAATCTTCCTCCAGCTCCTGGGGGACTTCATCGAGCGGAGGGAGCCAACCCTCCAATACCTGAAAAAGCTGAGAACCATTGCGAGTCAGAAACACGACGAGCGAAAAGAACGAAATTGGAATACGAACGGAGCGATTGGAAAGAAGACTTACTGTAGGGGCTTCATTCTTCACGGGAGTATACGGGGCGACTCCGACCGCCGCACCCGTGAACTCCACGTCGGTGATTTTCTTCAGGGCGGCCTTGTAGTCTTCGGCTTCCCACGACTCCGTGCTGGTGCGAGATGGATCAAGCTTCCCACTGTACTCGTACATCTAGCGTGGACGAGCCGCCAGCGGAACCAGGCGCCGCCCAAGCCAGCAATTGTAGAGGTTGATCGGAATCAACCCCTGGTCCTTCAGCTTCTGGATCTGGTCCATCATCTCCGCGACGGCCATCCGCTGATCTTCAGGGAGCTTCTTTGGCGCCAGTCGGCGGGGCTCGCTCCTCTCGGCAACGAATTCAGGGAGGGAAACCTCGCCGGAGGGACTGGCTTCCTTGATGTAGAACCAGCTTTTCTTCCACTCGCTGGCGGCCTTCGGCTTCAACTGGAAGGTGACCCCGCCTGCGGCCAGCATCAAGCCGTTGGACGCCTCACGCTCGATGCGGCCATGGAAGAGCTCCAGCCATAGCGGGAAGTAAGGCCTGCAGCCGAGATAACACTCGTAGAAGGCGACGAAGATCGCCAGCTGCTCGATGCTATGCGGACCAAGATCCGAGGGCTTGATCGCGTAGTAAGCGCAGAAGCGGCGGAAGAAGAGCGAGGTGGGGAACCCCAAGGCCCTCTCGAGATGGCTGGTGAAACAGATGAATTCGCCGGGCTGCGGCTTCGGCTCGGTCTTAGAAGAAGGGTGAACTCGCCAATTCCCCTTGCGAAGCACCCCGGCGTCCTCGAAGGATTTCAACTGGGTCGTGGAGCACTTGGATTTTCCCCACGAGCCTTTGGGAGGCGCCATTGAGTGGGAAGCGGAATCGCGCGATGCAAGGAGAGTAGGTCAGGGGCGAGCAGGAAGAGCGAATGAGGAAGGATGAAGAATGCGAAGCAGGATTGCGAAGCAGATCCATCACTCCCCTTATATGGGAAAGGTCACCCACCAAAATCGGGATAGCCATTACCCACGGTAATTGCACCGTAGTTACCGTTGGAAGCTCCAATGAGTAGTTTGACTGAAGTTGACGGTCCAACTTTGGTGATCCACTCGCTTCCCGCCAATCTCTCTTCTCGCCGAAATGACGACTGGGCAACGATGATGTTCATTAAAGTGACGAGTGGAGCTGTGGAGAAATTCTCTCCGGCATTAATAGAGTCCATCGCCGATTCGGCTGGGCTCCCAAATTGGGCTCGCCTACTTCAAGCACCAAAGAACGCCTATGCCCACATCAACAATGGCCTCGGGGACTACTGATGGGGATATGCCTAAGGGGGTATGCTCAGCAGTAGGTTTCGAGTGGGCCGGAAGGCCCACGAGTACGCCTGAAGGACAGCGACTTGACTTCGAGGAAGGAAGAGGCCCATCGACTGGCGACTGGAAGCCCAGGAGCATAGTAGAAGCCCAGTCGGATTAGGTCAAAGGCTCCCGGATCTTTATCTTGTTCGGAGGCAACTTGTCAACCCGGGGAGGTGCTTCATCTATAAACCTCCCTAGGGTATCGTAGAGACTTACGTTCCATCATACACCCCCTCAAGCGACTCCCCGCCTAGCCGCCGAGCTCGCCATCCTTGTAACTCGCTCGCTCATAATCTAACCTAGCAGGAGTAGGTATTTACCCTCCGGGGGGCGTACCTGGGTAAACCCTTGTGCACTTGCCCCCATCTCGCACCGCAGATGCCCGCCAATTCTTCCTCACGAAACTCCCAATCGCTGCCTATGGTGGCGACTGCCATGGCCATTTCCATGACACTTCGCGAATTTTCCATATATTTTCCCGGATTTTCTGATCTTCGCGAATTTAGCCTCCAAACAGCACCTTTTCCATCAGAATCCTGACTGCAGCGGCCCATGCTCCAAAAGTCATCAACCATGCAAAAACAGATGAAATAACATAAGTATCACCTCTCAATACGAAATATATCAATGAATAACAGTGAATTATGACATAGAAAAGTGATGCAAAATGGACGTATCAGGGAACACTTTCAACATTGCACTCGTACTTTGTACCTAGTTGATATCATGTTCTTTTGTCTATGGATGTCGTCGGTGTGAAATGAAAGGGGGGCTTGTAAGTCCATGGAGTTATGCATGTGTGTTAGAGAAATGCCTAGGCCGCCGGTCTAATCCATGTTGTCATGGTGGAAACCTGTAGCGTAACCATAATGAGCATCTATGAAGCATTCTTCTTAAAAAAAGTAGATATAGATTGAGAAAAAGAGAAACATAAAAAAAAGATGAGAAAAGAGGAAAGAGAGAAAAAACACCATATTCCCATGATAAATAAGAAGATTGCTGAGATGCTCGTTGTATGCTTGCCTTGTCATTTTGATATGGGGATTCTTCCGTATCATCGGGCAAGGGGTACCCTGTTGGCGGTTCTCCGTGATACACATGTGCTTACTATGACAAGAACTTATCGGTGACTAAACTTGAGTAGCATGAGGAGCGGCCCTCGTATTCAAGGGACATGAGATTTTCAACTTACAACTTGTCAAGCATATCCTCATATTTGATCACTTTAACCTTAATCACCTAAAGATGCCTATGATAGGGGCAATGAGAGCTGAAAGGTAATAAGTACCATAATTTTTGGAAGCTCTTTATGAAACTTGAAATCCCTGCTTCCCTCTGCGAAGGGCCTTTCTTTTACTTATTAGTTGAGTCAGTAAACCTATTCCTTTATATCTCAGCAAGTATTTTGAGTTGTTGTGTTTCATTCATTCATATGATGATTTATTCAATCATGTTTCTTATGTTCCTTGTTTTACACTTTGCTCTTATCTTGGTGTCTAGTGCTTTGAAAGCTATCATTGAAAAATCAGTTATTTGTGAACTCCAGCAATTTATCAACTATTCTTCGACCAAGAGCTAAGTTTGCCATTACCAATTATGATTTACTTTATGTATCTTTATTTGTGTTTCCTTTACCTATTGCAAGTTAAGTTATATAATAGTGAGTTGTCTTCTATTATGACTTATGTATTGATGAATGTGATGCTTCTTGTCTGTATTCTTTTATCGACTCTTCACTCCATAAACCTGAGGTCATGTTTATTGAGCTTAGTTTCGCTTGAGGACAAGTGAAGTCTAAGCTTGGGGGGAGTTGATACGTCCATTTTGCATCACTATTCTATATCACAATTTACTGTTATTCATTGATATATTTCATATTAAGAGATGATACTTATGTAATTTCATCTGTTTTTGCATGGTTGATGACTTTTGGAGCATGGACCGCTGCAGTCAGGATTCTGATGGAAAAGGTGTTGTTTGGAGGCAAAATTCACGAAGATCAAGAAATTCGGGAAAATACATGGAAAATCCTATTTTTCCAGAAGACGAAGAAAGCCAGAAGGAGGAGTGGAGATGGGCCACAGGGGGCCCACACCACCCCCTAGCGCGGGCCAGCCTAGGTCGCGCCACCAGGTGGTGTGGCCGCCCTGGTCCACCCCTGGCTCTCCCCTCTGGCGTATATTATCCTCCCGAAACCCTAAGACTCGGGGAGCGACCACAGAAAGATTCCACCACCTCTGCGGGGCGGAAAACACCGAGAGAGAAACATCTCTCCGACAGACAGAATTCTTCCAGGGAAATTCCTTCCCGGAGAGGGGATATTGTCGCCATCAACACCACCATCAAGCTGGACTTCATCGGGATCATCATCTTCCTCACCACCATCATCTCCATCTGCACCATCATTAGCACCATCATCTCACTGTAACAATTAGGTTGAATCTTGCATAGTTCTTAGGGGAAACTTTCCCGGTGTTGATTACTCTTTGTAGTTGATGCTATTGAGTGAAACCGTTGAATTATTGTTTATGTTCAGATTGTTATACATCATTATTCCATCTCTGATCATGATCCATATGATGTCTTGTGAGTAGTTCGTTTTGTTCTTGAGGACATGGTAGAAGTCATGTTGTTAGTAGTGGAATTATGTTGAGAAAGATTCAATAGTTTGATATTTAAGTTGTGGTGTACTTGTTCTAGTGGTGTCATGTGAACGTTGACTACATGACACTTCACCTATATAGGCCTAGGGGCATGCATTGTGTATTTGGTTACTAATTGTAGGGGTTGCCGGAGTGACAGAAACCTGAATCCCCGTTAGGAAACCATTGCACAAGGGATGTCAGCATCTTAGAGTTTAAAGTTGTGGTTAGGTTTCTACCTTAATTACTTTCTTGTACTTGTGGATTCTTGCAAGGGGTATAATCACAAGTATGTATTAGTCCTAGGAAGGTCGGTACATTAGCACAGGTTCACCCACACAACACTTAGCAAACTAAAGAAGATTAATCAACTATATGAAGCGAAAGCACTTGACGGAATTCCCATGTGTCCTCGAGAATGTTTGGTCATCTTAAGTAATACAATCGGCTTGTCCTTTGCTGAATAAAGGATTGGGCCACTTGCTGCATTTATTCTTATTGTCTTTTATTTACTCATATTTATTTACCTGCATTATCAAAAACCCCTAAAAATCTGTTTGCTAAGTATTACAAAGAATTCCTACTCCAAGCCACTAGCCAGCACCTTCTGCTCCTCGTTGGGTTCGACACTCTTACTTACCGAAATACTGCGATACACCCCCTATACTTGTGGGTCATCAACTCTCTAGCACCGCCCACGACCTCTGTCTAACATGCTCTCCGGCGAGTCCAGCGTGGCGCACGTGTGGCGTCGACATGGCGCCGCGTGGTGAGACCTGGACGCTGACCAAGGTTGGCAAGTGTGGCCGGCTGGCCTGGCCATAGGGCCAAACCGTTAGTGATTGGAGTTGTCTTAGCCCAGTGAAAAATGACCCCCACACTGTGCTCACATCAACATTGCCTAATAATTGCTTTAATCTTTTCCAAAAATTGAATAAATGTTGTAAAAATCATATCTTATTATATGTAATTCAGAACATATGTATAATATATAAAAATGTTCAGAAACATGAGATCTACATCTTAGAATCAAAATAATGCATTGTTAAGAAACTTTCATGAAAAGTTTAGTTAGAAGAACCAAATGAACCCCCGTAGGTGATTCCAGGGTTCTTCCTGAATTAGGGTTTGTAACCCTCACACCGTGTTTAAAAAGGATATGCATGCCTTAGGGTTTCATTTCAGTACCATTTAATTTTCCATATCAACATTCATGCTTGAGCATTGCATCGATGCCATGTGTTGATTGTTTCCCTTCTTTTCTGGTGATTTTTGGTTCTTTCCGATAGAATTCGAGATCGAGTCCAAGATCGAAGTACGAGATCAACACCGTCGAAGATCAAAGATAAATATTTGAACACTATTACCAAGTCAAGTAAATGGTTTGCGAAGATCGACTTATTGGTTATCAACAAACAAGGCAAGCATAGCCCCTAGATGATATAATCCTATGATTTCAAAGTAATTCAATTCTTGCCATGTGCATATGATTCCAAAGTCTTTTATCGATAGATAGAGTAATCCTATCTGATGCATGTTACCTTTGTAGCCTATATTTCCCTGATCCACTACTCCTAGCATAACTAAGATTTGGCTTTCTGAGCGTTTCTAGAGCTGTTATATTTTTTGTGCTTAGCCATGCTTAGTTATTACCACTGGTCTATCCAGTTGATGAATCAGAGCTACGAATGAACCTAATTGGACAGGATGACGTGGTATGATCAGAGATGTAAGTTGAACATGCTAAGCCTGTATGGGAGGCCACGGTGGGTTGTGGTTTTTGAAGTCCCATACTTGCCACCACTAGGATCCGAGTTCTTGCCTCTTGAACCAAGACGAGCGTACAACCACATGTGGACCTAGAAACGCCCTTGACCAACTAACTTGCCTAGTAGATTCCACGAGTCACATAATTCGGGTGTTCCATTTGGCATATGCACTTTGGATGTTTTGATGAAGGCGGTGAAGGAGGTGCATTCATGATAGGTAGGGCGTGGCCGGGAGCAAGAGAGGCACGACCTCTGTAATCTTGGTCCCTGCGCACAACTCTAGGGACCGACTTCGGGACTCGATCTGTTATGGAGGAATCTCCTTAGGGCGTGACTCATGGTCTCAGAGAAAGCAAGGTAAAATTCGTGGTCAACCACCACTACAAAAAAAGTTTCCTTCCCCAATGACTTGGCCCGACAGTTGTCGTAGAAGGCGCATCTTCCGCGACGAAATTCTCAGCTCGGCCATGGCCGATGGAAAACTTTTTTTTCCCGGTTTCGCAGCCCTCTACTACGGTGGATCCGCTAAAACATGGAGGAAGCTCGGCCAGCGCGTGGAAGAAGCAAGATTTTCGTTTCCTCGTGCGATGTTGACTCGCCGAAGTGTTTTGAGGCGTGTGGGTCCGGACGTCAGTATGTCTAGCGGACCATACTTTTCGGTCGCGCATCCCTGATTTGAACTTGATAACGTTGCTCGATGCGTCTGCCGTTTATTCAGGCTGCTAGGGCCCACATGTCAGCCTCCCATTAGAAGGATCGTGTGTATGATGGAAATTTTTTCCTTCACTCGCACTACCCAGTTCCAAAGTTGATAGCGCTGCTCGATGCATCTACTGTTTAATCAACCTAGCAAGACCCACATGTCATCATCTTATTAGAAGAAACGTGTGTATTCCTTCGCTGGCTACCCCATTCTGAAGTTGATAGCGCTGCTCAATGCATCTACCGTTTAACCAACCTCCTAAGCCCCACATGTCATCCTCTCATTAGAAGAAACGTGTGTATGATTGAATTTTTTCCTTGGCTTGTGCTACCCTGTTCCAAACTTGAGAGCGTTGTTCGACGCATCTACCATTTAATCATGTTGTTGGGCCCCACATGCCATCCTCTCATTAGAAGAAATGTGTGTATGATGGATTTTTTACCCTATGTCGCGCCTTCGTGTTCCGAACATGATAGCGTTGCTCGCTGCATTAGCCGTTTATTCAGGCTGGTGGGTACCTTATGTCAGCCTTACATTAGAAGTATCATGGGTATGATGGAAATTTTTCTTCTCTAGCACTACCCTGTTCCGAACTAGATAACATTGCTCGACAAATCCACCATTTGCTCACTCTGCTGGGTCCCCCATTTTAGCCTCTCATTACAAGAAACATGTGCATGCTGAACTTTTTTATCGCTCACGCCTCCCTGTTTCGAACCGGCAACATTTCTCAATGCAACATCTGTATAAGGTCGCGCTGCTGGGTCCCACATATCATCCTCTCTGTAAATGAAACATGCGTCTAATGGACCTTTTTTGGCTATGTTCGCTGTTTTGACCTTGGCAACTTGCTGGGTCCCAGATGTCAATCACCTCTATGCAAGAATCGTGTCTATGCTGGGTCCCAGCTGACAGCCTCTATTTAAAAGAAACGTGTGTATGTTGGACTGTTTATTCGAGTCCCAGATGTCAGCCTCAGAGTACAAAAAATGCTCATAAAGGCCAAATTAAAAAGATTCTGGGCTAACTCGGGGCGGATGCCCTATTCGTCATGTCTTATATTCCATGGGCTCACTCCTAAATTGAATGGGCTATGGCCGGTGACCACAAGACCATGAAAAGGACGAATTAGAAGGTATTGGGTTATGCTTGGGGCTGATAGGATAATTTCATGAGCTATGCTTGGGCCTGCTGGGTCCGACATGTTAGCTTCTTTGTAAGCGCAATGTGTGTGTGATTGACTTTTTTTTCGCCCGCGTCCGCTATTTTCACCATGGCAGCCGTGTATGGTCTTACTGCTAGGGCCCTTATGTTAGCCTCTCTGGCATGTTCTGGCTTGTGGGTCCCCGATGCAGCCTTGTATGTTCTGCCTGGTGGGTCCCCAATGTGATCCTCTCTGTACAAGTATTTAAACTTTTTTTCGAACCCACCCTCAAAACAAACTGGGTCCATGATGTCAGCCTCTCCGTAATGCGATGTTGCTAGAAGAAGAAAATGGAAACCCAAGATATAATTATAACTAAAGACCTTCAAATCAAATAAACATAAACTGAGTGTGTTGCCACTACAACAAAGATATTTATAGAATAAATATCATTAAACTTTTCTTAGTACTACAATTTATGTATTAGTCTTCTTAAAAATATTTTGTATGTCTATGTTTATCTCTTTTGAAATATAAAAGGGCAGCACTCCTGGCATCTCAATTTATAAAATGCCACATAATGGAGTATTTTCTTAAAAACATGGGTAGGCAGAGTTTTTTATTTATTTTGAGAGGTGGGGGCAATGCTCATAAGGCTAAATTAGAAAGAGTTTGGTTATTCTACATAGGCTGCTCTATGTGGGTTATACTCCGTAGGCTATGCTCCATGGGCTTCATTCTCAAATTTTAGTGGGTTGTGCTCAGCAGTCCCCTGACCCTCGACTCAAAAAAATAGTCCCCTGACCCCTAAAAGGCAGAATTAATATGTTCTCAGGTATGCTACATGGGCTCATTTCTCAAATTTCAGTGGGCTATGGTCAGCAGTCCCTTGACCTCAAAAAGAACGAATAAAAATGTTTTGGGCTAAAGAGGGTCCGAATGAGCTACGAGATTTCTTCTCCTAGTTAATAAAAATGGCATTATGATGTGCTCGGCCAGATTCGAAACAAAGACCTCAGAGAGGGAGGGGGAAAGCGATAATTCTTTTTGGCAGCTACTCATGTCAAAATTCAGCAGTACATAATAAGGTAGAAAAATTATCAACAGATTCGAAGTTCATATTCATGAGCACTTGACCAATTCAGCAGCATTTCAAAAGTGACCAATTCAGCAATACAGACAATGAAATACAATAGCAGTACAGAGAGAACCAATTTTTGTTTTAGCTCTAAAAACCTTGTCGTGTGATCAGTTTGTCCTTTTCACCAATAACACTTGACCATTGGAGCAAGCAAAACTGACGATCAAGTCTGCTTTGAGTACCTTCTTCTCGCATCAATGCCCGTGTGACCCCCATATGCAACCCAAAATGCCCAAGTCTCATCTAGATTGTGACATGGCCATGTACGAGGGCGACGAGCACGTGTTCGGTTCACATTCAGCGGTACATGACATATTCAGCAGCAATTTAAAGTGACTGATTCAACGGTCGCAGAAAATGACCAAAAGAATTGACAGATTCAGCAATGCCGACATTGAAATTCAATGGATGTATAACAATGTGGCAAAGCCAAGTTTCAAAAGGAAAACGTGACCATGCATTTTCTCCACTCGATCTGAATAAGTCCAACTACATAGGTATTACTACAAAATAGATTAGCAGTAGCTGAACTCCATACAAAATACTTAGTAGAAGTGTAAAACTACAAGCTTACACTTAGCTAGAAACCACTATATGTCCCATCATACGTACTCGAAGAAACAAGAATGCTTCAGCGTGTCAAAGTGCCGGCCGGGCTGTGATACATTGCAAATGTATCTATAATTTTTGATGTTCCATGCTTGGTTTTATCCACTTTCTTGTGTTTTGTCCACACTTTGGAGTACTTTTCATATGATTTCTTGGACTAACCTATTAACAAGAGCCATAGTGCCAGCTGCCTGTTTTCTGCTGTTTTTGGTTCCAGGAAAGTCAAAAAATGAATATTCTCGGAATTGGACGGGACAAAAGCCAAAGTGCCTATTTTTTCGGAAGTCATCAGATGCCAGAATACGAGACGGAGAAGGGCTGGGGGCGGCCACACCACCTGGCCACGCGGCCAGGCCTGGCCCACGCCAGGGGATGGTCTGGCCGAACCCAGTACCCCCTCGGCCTCTCCTTCCACCTATAAGATGCCCTCGGGACGAAAACCCTAAGTACCTAATCAAAAATCCACGAAAGAGTATGTAGCCGCTGTCATCTCCATCCCTAGATCGGGAGGGATCTGAAGATCTTCCCGGCACCCTACTAGAGAGGGGAATTCACCCTGGAGGCCTTCTTCATCATCATGCAAGCCTCCGATGTGATGCGTGAGTAGTTCATCTTTGGACTACGGGTCCATGTAGTAGCTAGATGGCTAGTTATCCTCCTTTGTGCTTTCATGTCTAGATCTTGTGAGCTCCGTTCATGATTAAGATCATCTATTTGTAATTCTGCATGTTGTGTTTGCGAGGATCCGATGGATATTGAGATGCTATTTCAGATTGATTATTGATTCTATCATGTCGTTGTTATTTGTGATCTTGCATGCTTTCCGTTGTTAGTAGCTATCTTGGCCAAGTAGATGCTAGCAACTCCAAGAGTTAGTATTTATGCTCGATAGTGCGTTCATGCCTCTGGTAATCTGGGGAAGTGACAGAAATCTCTAAGGTACTAGATGTGTTGTTGCTACTAGGGAGAAAACAACAATCCTTTGTCCATAGAACAATCGTATTATTTACATTACACGCAATTTGTAAAGCAATAATCTGTTGCTTGCAACTTAATACTGGAGGGGGTTCGGATGATAACCTGAAGGTGGATTATTAGTCATAGATGCAGTTGGATGGCGGTCTATGTATAATGCTGTAATGCCCAATCAAGTTCCAAAGGAGTGAAGATGATTAGTATATGCATGTATTGCTTTCTCGATGTTTGTCGCCCCGCTATAATTTGTTCACCCAGCATGTTATCTATCTTAAGGAGAGCCACCTCTAGTGAACTATGGACCCCGGTCCTTTCTTTTACATTCAATATACAATCAACTGTTTACTGCTTTTGTGTTCACTTTCTCCAAACTACTACTTCCTTCCATTCGATACGTTTAATCCTTTGTTTTCAGCAAAACATGTGAGATTGACAACCTCATCGCAAGTTGGAGACAGAGTTCTGTGGTTGTGTTGTGCAGGTCTCCACGTTGCTGCTGACACCGGTAGTGCGCCCTGCCAACGTTCAGCTAGCTACACATTTGGGGTGTTTCCTTGCTCCTACTGGATTGATAACATTGATTTCGTACTGAGGGAAAACTTGCTGTTGTGCTCAGCATACCTTCCTCTTAGGGTTCCCCAACAAGCTCGATATAATTTGGGCCATCAGGCTGCACCCTTGATTTCCTTCCTAGGACGTGTCTCTCGTTTCATTGTCGCCTGCCCACCTCTAGGTCAGCAGCATACATGTAAAATTCATACGACAAACCAGGAAATTCGGGATCCTTAATTTCGGCAATTGCAATTATGAAGGGAATCTGCCACCAACATAAACTAGCTAATTAGTACAACATTACATACACCCACAGTAGGATCATCACAAGAGGATTAAGATGTGATATCTCACCGGTGAATCTTGTCCGACGACAGGTTCAGTAGTATGCCAGTAAAGCCACGGCTTGGACAGAAAAGACATGAGCACTTCCTGTGCGGCGTTGGCCAGTGACGGCCTAATTGTTGTCTTGGGTGACCTCTTTACTACAACCTGATTGAAACTAGCGAACAAGACCAATGATCAAAACCTCACCTCATACCGCGGCGATTCGCATGCCGCCGACCTGACCAGCCTGAAGAACAGGAGAAATTCCGGGATATGCCCATCAATTTGGGCGATGAACAGCTTGCCCTCCTTCCCGATACCAATGACCTCAGCTCTGAGCGAGCCCGGTGCGCGAACCGACATAGACGGGTCTCCTTTTTTGGGGTTGTATCTAGGCACTGTCATCGAGTGAGCAGATATGAGGTGCTTGATGAACACTTTCTTGACGCCGGTGAAATCGCATCCTGGCTCCGTGTAGACACACGGCGGTAGTTGCATGCGATCTTGTGGTCGTAGACATCCTTGTAGGAGACCAAAGTCCAGCAGATGTTGTTGGGGCATCTACTACCTTTTTGTGCCAGCGACTTGGTGGTACAGCTCCTTGGAGCATGCGGCCAGCCGTACGACGCTGATAGTGTCCAGACGCTTAGCTATTTCGTTGAATACGTCGTCGCCGACCTTCAGCCAGACGTTATTCAACCGGTTGTGCCTCGAATCCACAACCATCACGTCCGAATGATTGGGGTAAAGGGCGGATCTATGTATGAATATTGGGCTTATTTGGAGGAGAGGGGTGGTGGCCTGGAAGGATTGATGTTGCGGGTGAGATGGCGAGAAAAATGTGTGAAGTGCGTGCTAGAGAAGATCCAAATGCGGCCTCTCGGAGTTGGGAATGGCTCTTTGAAGGAGGGGGTTTTACCGTGCTCCTTCGGCTATCTTCTGCTGGGCATACTACATCGAGCACGCCAACTAGAGTTATGGAGTAGGGAGTACTATAGGTACTCTAGACTGGCATGCTGCCATGGACTGTTCTCTCATCACATCTCAGTTCTATTAGAACTGAGAGATGATTTATTTACTGCTTCCAATTTTATACTACTCCCTCCAGTTCGTATTCTAATGGTCTCAACTTTGTCTAGATTCACATCAGTTAGACAGAGTAGTTGTAAGTTGAGTCAGTTATGTTTTTCGTTATTTCATAGTACGTACCAAAATACCAAGATGCTGAACCTCATATGAACTTTCTAGAAAGGTACCCCTTTGCAAAGATTGGCAAGCCTGCTAAAATTGATGAAACTTCTAGAAAGGCAAGAATCCACGACCTAAATTGCATCATTCTTGGTTAAATAACGACAGGTTCCCAGTTCATATTCAACAGCATTTCAAAGTGACTGATTCAGCAATACAAACTCTGAAATTCAATAGCAGGACAGCGAGAATCAATTCTTGTTTCGGCACTAAAAACCTTGGTGCGAGATCAGTCACTTTTTTCTGAACACACTCGATCATCGGAGCAAGAAAAACTGACCATCAAGCCTGCTTTCCTGTGCATACTTTCTACTCACATCAATGATTGTGTGACCCACATATGTAAACCAAAATGCCCCAAGTCTCATCTAGATTGTGACAAGGCCATGTTTCAAAAGAACAGTAAGACCATCTACTGCTCTTGATCTAAAAAAGTATCAGTATGTCAGTATTAGTTCTACAAGATACTTTAGTACTGTAATAAAAATGATAGAACATTTGACAGATTCACTACCATTTGAAAGATTCAGCAGCACTGAATAAAACATAAAAATATCAATAGATTCCAAACACATAATCAGCAGCACTTAACAGATTCAACAACATTTCAAAGTGACCGATTTAGCAGTACAGATAATGACCCAAAGTATTGACAGATTTAACAATGCAGACACTGAAATTCAATAGATGTAGCAAGGCCATAATTCAAAAGGACGGAGAGAACATATTCTGGCCATGTTCCAAAAGAAGAGTAGGACCATCTACTGGTCTTGATCTAAACAAGTACCAATACATCACTATTAGTTCTTAAAAATACTTTAGTAATAGCAACAATAGAACATTCGACGGATTCACTACCATTTGAAAGATTCAGCAGCACTGAATAAAACAGAAAAAATATCAATAGATTCCATATACATAATCAGCGACACTTGACAGATTCAACAACATTTCAAAGTGACCAATTTAGCAGTACGGATAATGACCAAAAGTATTAACAGATTTAACAATGCAAACACTAAAATTCAATAGATGTAGCAAGGTCATAATTCAAAAGGATAGAGAGAACATATTCTGGCCATGTTCCAAAAGAAGAGCAAGACCATCTACTGGTCTTGATCTAAACAAGTACCAATACATTACTATTAGTTCTAAAAATACTTTACTAATAACAACAACAGAACATTCGACATATTTAATGGCATTTGAAAGATTCAGCAGTACTGAATAAGACAGAAAAATATCATCAGATTCCCAGTTCATAATAAGCGACACTTGACAGATTTAGCACCATTTCAAACTGACCGATTTAGCAGTACAGATAATGACCAAAGGAAATGACAGATTCAGCAATGCGGACATTGAAATTCGGTAGATGTAGCAAGGCCATGATTCAAAAGGAAAGATAAACCTTATTCTGCACTAGATCCATAGGTCTGAACAAGTACCAGTACATAGGTATTACTCCTACTACAAAATAGATTAGCAGTAGCAGAACTCCATACAAAATACTCAGAACTACCTTAAGCTAGGAACCACATGTCCCAAAATGATAAGAAAAATTCTGTCAAGGAGTACATGTGTTCAAGTTAGGGTCATCACAAGAAGATAAATATGGGTTAATTGCTAAGAAATAGGGATGCATAAGTGGGACAAATGGGATAGGTGGGATCCTAATTTTAGACCCCTATACTAACTCTAAACTAAGTGGGAGAAGTGGGACAAGTAGGATTTAACAAATCTCACTTATCCCGCTTATCCCACTTAGTTTAGAGTTACTTTAGAAGTCTCCCACCTATCCCACCTCTGCATCTATGGTAATAATCTTGTCGATACGAAGCTTGTATTCCACGGTGCACTCCGATGGTCGATTCCGACGACGAGCGACCATATTAGACCGACAAAATGGCAAAGAGCAAGTGGCTTTAGAATTCGCATAGAATACCTTCTCACACAAGCCATTTGGATGTGCAGAGCTCAACTTCACCATGAGCTGCAGTGACACGCGCAACGCCGGCCTGACGCACACGATGGATATAAAGATGACATCGTCATGCCCATCGAATAGCACGCAGAACACCGTGTCATCGAACCTGGTTAGCCCGATATCTACATTTTGCGCGCCCGGTGCCGGCACCAGCTTAGAGATGTACCTGCCTTTCCTACCATAGTGTAAAATGCGCAACCTCATGGCGTGGGCTTCTCTGAGGTGGGAGTAGAGCACACACGGAATTGCGGCGAACTCGCAGCCAGGCACCACGCAGTTCCATTGAACTACATCAGCAAGCATTGAACATGAAGACATATTTGGCTGGACAGCCCATACAAATTGGGTTTGTCACCAACATAAAGTAATTAATTAGTACGGCATTACATATATTCATATTAGGATCATCACAAGAAGATTTATATGTGTTAACTCACTCTTGGTTGATATTCTTGTAATCCAGGGGGAATTCTGACAACATCTTGAGAAGCTCACAGGTAATGTCGCGGTTTCGACAGGTACGACATGAGCCCTTTCAGCGCGACTTCAGCCAATGAAGGCCTGCTCGTCTGCTCAGATGTCACTGCCATTTCGACTGAATGGAGCTTATTCCATGATGACAGCGACCATAACATCACCTTGTACCACGGTGATTCGCACGCCGCCGACCTGACGTACCTGACGGATAGGAAGATGTCCATGGTGTACCCTCCAATTAGGGCGGCAAACTCCGTGCCCTCTTTCCCGATGTCGATGATCTCTGGTGCGTGCACCCGGTTAGTCGGGTACCCGTACTTGTTGGAGTAGGCCACTTGGGGCAAATATTACATCTTGTGGGAAAGTTTCAAGTGGTCAAAGAGCTCGTGCACAGTCAATGGCTGGGTGACAAACTCGCATCCTCGCTCCATGTAGGCTATGCACAGGGCATAGCAGCACTGGATCTTGTGCTTGTAGACGTCATTGTAGGAGACCAATGAACAACAGTGGTCGTTGGGGCACCTGCTACCTTTTCCGCTGGCGACCTGGCGGTATAGCTCCTTGGAGCATGCGGCCAGCCTAACGGCGCTGATAGTGTCCAGATGCATAGTGATTTCGTTGAAGACATGGTCGCCGACCTTGATCTAGCCGCAGTGCTCCGGGTTGCACCTTGAATCCGCCATCCCATCCGAACGAATTGGGGGTGAGGGTGGATCTATGTAGAGTTGTTGGTGGTTTTTGGAGGAGAGGGTTGGTGGCCTGGAGGTAGTGATGCAGTGTGCAAGACAGGGAGTAAAATGTGTGAAGCACGCACCAGAGATGCGGCCAGGCGGCATCGGCGAGTGGGGATAAACTAAACGGAGATGGGGAAGATAGGATGGCTCTTTGAAAGAGGTTTTTATTTTCTTCTGTTGTAAGAAGCGGCTGCATCAAGGACGCCGACTAGCATGAATGCGTGTAAAACGTTCCCCTGTGCAATAAATTAAACATGTCACTTCCTAGCGTAGTACTTTCTTGTCATGTCAGCGGAGTAATATTTACAGATTCTATTTCATACTAGTATTAGGGAAGAATTTGTCTATAAGCTGGGAGGTTTTAAGAAAGCTTTCGATGTAATGAATTCCTGGTTAGCTTAAAAAGTATTTGGAAAATTTTAAGAGCAATCTATCTATCGTGCTTACTTGTAGTTAAAATTTGACACGGTCGGTGGGAGTACGGTTTACATCGAAGACCTCAAAAAAGATAAAATTACATAGAGGTCCATAAACTTAGCACAAAGGGCCCTAAAGTTAAGCAAGGAAAAGCACTTGGGTCCTTCTCGAGTGAGAAACTGAGCCATACCCTTCGTACTACTATACTTGCTTCACACAAACACACAAAACGCTCCTCACACTTTCGAACCAACGTGCGAGGGTGTGCTTGGTGCTTCCTCTTTGCAGGGTGTGAAATGGAACAACAATGTAGGTCGACACACGTGGGCAGCGCCACGTTGTAGACGAGGGAGAGATCAGCGGGCCAGCAGGGTGTGTGTGGATGGTGATAAGGCAGGAAAGGAGAGAGAAAACACAATTTTTTTACGTGCATATATATAGTAAAGGTCCTGAAATTTTGACAATAGGTTCAACTGCTTGCTAAGATTCTACATCTTGACAACTTAACAAAATTATATTAGGTCAAACTTGAGATAGAAGTAAGCATGATAGATAGCTCTTGGATTAATTGTGTTTTCGAAGGCAGATGGGTGCATCTTCTTTTAGTAAACGATGTTCTAGGTGTGAGTTTCCAACTATCAGGAAAGGACATTCTCAATTTTCCCATGTTTTGTGAATTATAAAACTTCCTAGCTAACTCTGCCGACTTGAATGAGACTCTATGCCAATTTATTGAAATTAGGTCAAATTTGAACTACAAGTAAACTATAGATTTCTTTGAAAGTTTTACGAAAAAGCTTTCGGTGGTTTTGGATGTACTGAATTCCTGGTTAGAGCTTCAAAAGTTTGTTGGGACATTTTAAGAGGAATCTATCAATCGCGCTTACTAGTAGTTAAAATTTGATATGGACGGTGGGAGAAAGTACGATTTGCATCGAAGACCTAAAAAAATTACATAGAGGTCCATAAATTTAGCATAAAGGGCCCTAAAGTTAAGCAAGGAAAAACAGTCTAGTCCTTCTCGAGAGAGAAACTTAGTCATATACCCTTTGTACTAGTGTAGTTGCTTCACACACACACACACAAATGCTCCTCACACTTTTGAACGAGCGTGTCGGCGTGTGCTTGGTGCTTCCTCTTCACAGCGTGTGAAATGGAACGACAAGGTAGGTCGATGCACGTGGGTAGCACCACGTTGTGGACGATGGAGAGGTCAGCTGGTCGGGGTGTGTGTGGATGGCGATGAGGCAGTGTGAAGGAGAGAGAAAACACAACTTGTTTTGCATGCATATATATAGTAAAGGTCCTGAAATTTTGACAAGAGGTTCAACTTCTTGCTAAGAATCTACATATTAACAACTTAATGAAATTAGGTCAAACTTTAGCTACAAGTAAGCGTGATAGATAGATCTTGGAATAATTGTCTTTTCGAAGGTAGATGGTGGGTGCATCTTCTTTTAGTAATGATGTCATCGGTGTGAGTTTCCAACTATCAAGAAAGAACATTCTTGATTTTCCCATGTTATGCGAATTTTAAAACTTCCTGGCTAACTCTACCGACTTGAATGAGACTATGTGCCAATTTATTAAAATTAGGTCAAATTTGAACTATAAGTAAATTGAGGTTGCTCTGGAAATTTTTTGAAAAAACTTTTTGGTGGTTTTCGATGTACTAAATTCCTGGTTAGCTTCAAAAGTTTTTGGAAAATTTTAAGAGAAAACTATCTATCGCGCTTACTTGTAGTTAAAATTTGACACGATCAGTGGGAGTATGGTTTAGATCGAAGACCTCAAAAAAGAAAAAATTACATGTAGACGTTCATAAATTTAGCACAAAGGGCCCTAAAGTTAAGCAAGGAAAAGCAGGTGGGTCCTTATCGAGCGAGAAACTAAGTCATACCCTTTGTACTACTGTACTTTCTTCACACAAAAAACGCTCCTCACACTTTCAAACCAACGTGATGGGGGATGTGCTTGGTGCTTCCTCTGTGTAGGGTGTGAAATGGAACGACAAGGTAGGTCGACGCACGGATGAGGGAGAGATCAGCCGACAGGGGTGTGCGTGGATGGTGATGAGGTAGTGAAGAAGGAGAGAGAAAACATAATTTGTTTTGCGTGCATATATATAGTAAATAAAAGGTCCAAAAATTTTGACAACACGTTCAACTTCTTGCTAAGAAATTGCATCTTGGCAACTTAACGAAATTAGGTCAAACTTGAGCTACAAGTTAGCGTGATATCTTGCTCTTGGATTAATTGTTTTTTCGATGGTAGATGGGTGCATCTTCTTTTAGTAAACGATGTCGTCGGTGTGAGTTTGCCAACTTTCAGGAAAGAACATTCTCGATATTCCCATGTTTTGCAAATTTTAAAACTTCCTAGCCAACTCTGCTAACTTCAATGAGACTCTATCCCAATTTATCAAAATTAGGTCAATTTTGAACTACAGGTAAATTGTAGGTTGCTTTGGAAGTTTAACGAAAAAGCCTTTTGGTGGTTTTCGATGTGCTGAATTCCTGTTTATAGCTTCAAAAGTTTTTTGGAAATTTTAAGAGGAATCTATCTATCGCGCTTACTAGTAGTTAAAATTTGACACAGTCGGTGCGAGCGAGTACGGTTTACATCGAAGACCTCAAAAAAGAGAAAATTACATAGAGGTCCATAAATTTAGCACAAATGGACCTAATGTTAAGCAAGGAAAAGCATTCGGGTCCTTCTCGAGCGAGCAATTGAGCCATACCCTTCGTACTACTATACTCGCTTCACACAAAAAACGCTCCTCACACTTTCGAACCAACGTGCTGGGTGTGTGCTTGGTGCTTCCTCTTCGTAGGGTGTGAAATGGAATGACAATGCAAGTCGACGCACGTGTGGGCAGCGCCACGTTATGGACGAGGGAGAGATCAGTCGGCCTAGAACATAATTTGTTTTGCATGCATAAATACCATAAAAGGTCCCAAGGTTTTGACAACACGTTCCACTTCTTGCTTAAAATATGCATCTTGACAACTTAACAAAATTAGGTCAAACTTGAGCTACAAGTTAGCGTGATGGATTGCTCTTGGATTAATTGTCTTTTCGAAGGTAGATGGGTGCATCTTGTTTTAGTAAACGATGTCGTTTGTATGAGTTTCCAACTATCAGGAATGAACATTCTCGATTTTACCATGTTTTGTGAATTTTAAAACTTCCTAGCTAACTTTGCTGACTTGAATGAGACTTTGTGCCAATTTATCGATTTTTTTTTCAAATTTGAACTACAAGTAAATTGTAGGTTGGTTTGGAAGTTTTACGAAAAAGCTTTTCGGTGGTTTTTGATGTACTGAATTCCTGGTTAGCTTCAAAAGTTTTTTGGAAAATTTTAAGAGGAATCTATCTATCGCGCTTACTTGTAGTTAAAATTTGACACGGTTGGTGGGAGAGAGTACGGTTTACATTGAAGAACTCAAAAAGTACGAAGGGTCAGGGTGTGCTTGGTGCTTCTTATTCGCAGGTTGTGAAATGGAATGACAAGGCAGGTCGACGCACGCGCCACGTTGTGGACGAGGGAGAGACATCAGCTGGCTGGGGTGTGCGTGGATGGTGATGAGGCAGTGAAGGAGAGAGAAAACATAATTTCTTTTGCGTGCATGTATATAGTAAGGTCCTGAAATTTGGACAAGACGTTCAACCACTTGCTAAGAATCTGCATCTTGACAACTTAAGGAAATGAGGTCAAACTTGAGCTATAAGTTAGCGTGATAGATTTCTCTTGGATTAATTGTCTTTTCGAAGGTAGATATGTGCATCTTTCGAAGGTGACGGCGGTGGTGATGGCAGCGGTGGTGTAGAGCGGCAGCCCAGCGCCGCGATGGCGGTTGGCGACAGAGAGTAGGACAGCGACAGGTAAATCATAGGTTTCTATAAAAATTTTACGAAAAAGCTTTTGGTGGTACCCATCGGGGGTCAATTAGGAGTATATTGGAAACCACCGAGAGTTTGGACAATAGGTTTAACTTCTTGATAAGATTTTGCATCTTGACAATTTAATGAAATTTGGTCGAACCTGACCTACACAAGTAGAGAACAAGAGGGAGGTAGCACGAGACTTTAAAAAAGGCAGCGCAAGATCAGCACAAAAGAGGACTTGAAGGTGATGTGATGTCAGAACAAAGCTATGATGGGCTGCTGACACGCGGTACAGAGTACACTCCAATAGTAGTAAATGTATGGACCTACTACTAGTATATGCACGTAAAACAAGTTGCGTTTTCTCTTTCCTTCGTTGGCTCTCACCATCCATCCTCCATCGATTTCTTCTCTGTAGCCGCGGGTGCACAGTCCGGCTTGTGTCTTCCTCGTCAACAATAGATTCAACTTCTTGCTAAGATTTTGCATCTTTAAAGTTTAACAAAATTAGGTACAACTTGAGCTACAAGTAACCGTGATAGATTGCTCTTAAATTAATTTTCTTTTCGAAGGTAGATGTGTGCTTCTCTTCTTGTAAAAGCAGTGTCGTTGGTGTGAGTGTCCAACTACCAGGAAAGAACATTCTCAATTGATGATGACTGGTTCAGCCTCTAGCTAAGATTTTGCATCTTCCTCAAAAAAGATTTTGCATCTTGAAAATTTTGAACCCCTTTTGAAAACAATCACATGAAATAGGGAGAGAGAGAAAATGATATTTCTATTCTCTATGGGCAACCAACAAGCTTGAGGTGCACCTTAGGCTTAAAGATAACTTTAACTTTATTTTTTCCACTATGTATAAGGTGAACCTTAGCGGATGCCACATAGTAGGCCTTATTAAGGTGTGATTTTTTATACAATGCGGGAGTAGTCTATTTCTTTGCTTAGACATATGGTCACCTCTGTCCACGCGCTGTACATGCTGAGAGAATAAAACGTTGGCCGGGGAAGAGGGCAGCAGCGAAGAGAAGTTGAAGGCGCTTCCTTATCAGAGCAAAGTTATGATGGGTTTCTGACACGAGGTACTCCTGCGGTCTTACAGTGTACACTCTACTAGTAGTAGATTTCAGGACCTATGCATGCAAAACAAATCGTGTGTTTTCTCTCTCCTTCCCTATGCTCCATCTCTCCTCCCCTTTCCCCCCGCGCACCAATCTGGATGATCTCTCTCCCCTCGTCCACAGCGTGGCGCTACGCATGTGTGCCTTGGTATGGCGGCTCTGTCTCTCTGGCATGTTCGGCAGCCGTGCGTTAGTGTGGAGTAGGGATGAGGAGTACATAGGAAGGAAACCACTTTGCTCCTTGGCAGAAAAAAAATTCAAATTTTCCGGTTTTCAAAAATTTCACTTGCTTCCCAAACATCAGGAGGGAAGGTTATTCAAAAGATTGTCCATTCGCAGTACTATACTTCTTATCTTCTCTTTCTCGTGTCCTATCTCTTGCAATATAATACAATCCAATACATCACTACGTAGTGTACGGATTAACTTTGAACATTGACCGTTGGATCAAGACTAGCAAATCCAAACATTGCCAACCTCTTGATCTTCTTTTCCATTCTTAGAATCTAGAAAGATTCTACTTTAGCACGATGAACGCTAGTATGCGCAAACCTAAAAACACAAACTCCATTGCTCAGTTTTCAGGGTCCCTGTGCTAATAAATGCATGGACTTGGATGTAATTTTCATTTTTATGAGGTCATTGATGTAACTTGTACTTCCACCGACCGTGTTAACTATCAAGCACCTCTCTCCTACAAGACCTACCATTTGATAGGCCATTCGCGGTACTTCTTATCTTCTCTTTATCATGTCTTATCTCTTACAATACAATAAACCACTACATAGTTTACGGATTAACTTTGAACATTGACCGTTGGATCAAGTTGGCAAATGCAAACATTGCGAACCTCTTGATCTTCTTTTCCATTCTTAGCATCTAGAAAGATTCTACTTTAGCACGATGAATGCTAAAATGCGCAAACCTAAAAACACAAACTCCATTGCTCAGTTTTCAGGGTCCTTGTGCTAATAAATGCATGGACTTGGATGCAATTTTCATTTTTATGAGGTCCATGATGTAACTTGTACTTCCACCGACCGTGTTAACTCTCAAGCACCTCTCTCCTACGAGACCTACCATTTGGTAGGCCATTCATGGTACTTCTTATCTTCTCTTTATCATCTCTTATCTCTTACAATACACTAAATCACTCCATAGTCTACGAATTAACTTTGAACATTGACCGTTGGATCAAGACTAGCAACTCTAAACATTGCCAACCTCTGGATCTTCTTTTCCATTCTTACCATCTAGAAAGATTCTACTTTAGCACAATGAACGCTACTATGCGTGAACCTAAAAACACAAACTCCATTGCTCAGTTTTCAGGGTCCTTGTGCTAATAAATGCATTGACTTGGATGCAATTTTGATTTTTATGAGGACGTTGATGTAACTTGTACTTCCACCGACCGTGTTAACTCTCAAGCACCTCTCTCCTACGAGACCTACCATTTGGTAGGCCATTTGCAGTACTTCTTATATTCTCTTTATCGTGTCTTATCTCTTACAATACAATAAACCACCATATAGTGTACGGATTAACTTTGAACATTGACCATTGGATCAAGACTAGCAAATCCAAACATTGCCAACCGCGGGATCTTATTTTCCATTCTTAGCATCTAGAAAGATTCTACTTTAGCACGATGAACGCTACTATGCGTGAACCTAAAAACACAAACTCCACTGCTTAGTTTTCAGGGTCCTTGTGCTAATAAATGCATTGACTTGGATGCAATTCTCATTTTTATGAGGACCTTGATGTAACTTGTACTTCCATTGACCGTGTTAAATCTCAAGCACCTCTCTCCTACGAGACCTACCATTTGATAGGCCATTCACAGTACTTCTTATCTTCTCTTTATCGTGTCTTATCTCTTACAATACAATAATCCACTTCATAGTGTATGGATTAACTTTGAACATTGACCGTTGGATCAAGACTAGCAAATCCAAACATTGCCAACCGCTGGATCTTCTTTTCCATTCTTAGCAGCTAGAAAGATTCTACTTTAGCATGATGAACGCTAGTATGCGCAAACCTCAAAACACAAACTCCATTGCTTAGTTTTCAGGGTCCTTGTGCTAATAAATGCATGGACTTGGATGCAATTTTCATTTTTATGAGGTCTATGATGTAACTTGTACTTCTACCGACCGTGTTAACTCTCAAGCACCTCTCTCCTACGAGACCTACCATTTGGTAGGCCATTCACAGTACTTCTTATCTTCTCTTTATCTTGTCTTATCTCTTACAATACAATAAACCACTCCATAGGGTACGGATTAACTTTGAACATTAACCGTTGGATCAAGACTAGCAAATCCAGACATTACCAACCGTTGGATCTTCTTTTCCATTCTTAGCATCTAGAAAGATTCTACTTTAGCACGATGAACTCTACTATGGGCGAACCTAAAAACACAAACTCCATTGCTCAATTTTCAGGGTCCTTGTTATAATAAATGCGTGGACTTGGACGCAATTTTCATTTTTATGAAGTCCTTGATGTAACTTTTTCTTCCACCGACCATGTTGACTCTCAAGCACCTCTCTCCTAAGAGACCTACCATTTGGTACGCCATTCGTAGTACTTCTTATCTTCTCTTTATCGTGTCTTATCTCTTACAATACAATAAAGCACCGCATAGTGTATGGATTAACTTTGAACATTGACCGTTGGATCAAGACTAGCAAATCCAAATATTGCCAACCGCAGGATCTTCTTTTCCATTCTTAGCATCTAGAAAGATTCTACTTTAGCACGATGAATGCTAGTATGTGCAACCTTTAATACACAAACTCTATTGCTCAGTTTTCAGGGTCCTTGTGCTAATAAATGCATGGACTTGGATGCATTTTTCATTTTCGTGAAGTCCTTGATGTAACTTGTTCTTCCACCGACCATGTTAACTCTCAAGCACCTCTATCCTACGAGACCTACCATTTGATAGGCCATTCGCAGTACTTCTTATCTTCTCTTTATCGTGTCTTATCTCTTACAATACAATAAACCACTGCATAGTGTACGGATTAACTTTGAACATTGACCATTGGATCAAGACTAGTAATTCCAAACATTGCCAACCGCTGGATCTTATTTTCTATTCTTAGCATCTAGAGAGGTTCTACTTTAGCACGATGAACACTAGTATGTGCAAACCTCAAACCACCAACAGATTGGACAACAGATTAACTTCTTGATAAGATTTTGCATCCATACAATTTAACAAAATTTGGTCAAACCTGAGCTACACAAGTAGAGAACAAGAGGGAGGCAGCGCGAGACTTCTAAAGAAAAGGCAGCACAAGATCAGCGCAGAAGATGACTTGAAGGCGTTGCGATGTCAGAGCAAAGCTATGATGGGCTGCCGACACGAGGTACAGGGTACACTCCAATAGTAGTAAATGTATGGACCTACTACTAGTATATGCACGCAAGACAAGTTGCGTTTTCTCTCTCCTTCACTGACTCTCACCATCCATCCTCCATCAATTTCTTCTCTGCAGCTGCAGGTGCACAGTCTGGCTTGTCTCTTCCTCATCCACAAAAGGTTCAACTTCTTGCTAAGATTTTGCATCTTGAGAGTTTAACAAAATTAGGTCAAACTTGAGCTACAAGTAAGCGTGATAGATTGCTCTTAAATTAATTGTCTTTTCGAAGGTAGATAGGTGCATGTCTTCTTGTAAAAGCAGTGTCGTTGGTGTGACTCTCCAACTAGGAAGAAAGAACATTCTCAATTAATGATGACTGGTTCAACCTCTACCTAAGATTTTGCATTTTCCTCAAAAAAAAATTTTGCAACTTGAAAATTTTGAACCCCTTTTGGAAACGATCACATGAAATAGGGAGAGAGGGAAATGATATTTCTATTCTCTATGGGTAACCCACAAGCTTGAGGTGCAACTTAGGCTTAAAGATAACTTTATTTTTTCCACTATGTATAAAGTGAACCATAGCGGATGCCACATAGTAGGCCTTATTAAGGTGTGATTTTTTACACAATGCGGGAGTAGTATATTTCTTTGCTTAGACATTGTCACCTCTGTCCACGCGCTGTACATGCTGAGAGAATAAAACGTTGGAAGGGGAAGAGGGCTGCAGCGAAGAGAAGTTGAAGGCGGTTCCATGTCAGAGCAAAGTTATGATGGGTTTCTGACACGAGGTACTCCTCCGGCCTTACAGTGTACACTCTACTAGTAGTAAATTTCAGGACATATGCACACATAACAAATCGTGTGTTTTCTCTCTCCTTACCTATGCTCCATCTCTCCTCCCCTTTACCCACGTGCATCGGTCCGGCTGATCTCTCTCCCCTCGTCCACAGGGTGGCGCTTCGCACATGTGCCTTGGTACGGCGGCTCTGTGTCTCTGGCGTGTTCGGAAGCCACGCATTGGTGTGGAGTAGGGACGAGGAGTACATAGGGAGGAAACCACTTTGGTCCTTGGTGGCACAAAAATTCAAAGTTTTCCGGTTTTTGAAATTTTCACTTGCTTCCCAAACAATAGGAGGGAAGGTTATTCAAAAGATTAGCCATTCGCAGTACTATACTTCTTATCTTCTCTTTATCGTGTCTTATCTCTTGCAATACAATACAATACAATACAATAAACCACTGCATAGTCTACGAATTAACTTTGAACATTGACCGTTGGATCAAGACTAGCAAATCCAAACATTGCCAACCTCTTGATCTTCTTTTCCATTCTTAGAATCTAGAAAGATTCTACTTTAGCATGATGAATGCTAGTATGCACAAACGTAAAACACAAACTCCATTGCTCAGTTTCAAGGTCCCTGTGCTAATAAATGCATGGACTTGGATGCAATTTTCATTTTTATTAGGTCCTCGATGTAACTTGTACTTCCACCGATTGTGTTAACTCTCAAGCACCTCTCTCCTACGAGACCAACCATTTGATAGGTGATTCGCAGTACTTCTTAGCTTCTCTTTATCGTGTCTTATCTCTTACAATACAATAAACCACTTCATAGTTTACGGATTAACTTTGAACATTGACCGTTGGATAAAGTTGGCAAATGCAAACATTCTAACCTCTTGATCTTCTTTTCCATTCTTAGCATCTAGAAAGATTCTACTTTAGCATGATAAATGCTACTATGCGCAAACCTAAAAACACAAACTTCATTGCTCAGTTTTCAGGGTCCTTGTGCTAATAAATGCATGGACTTGAATGCAATTTTCATTTTTATTAGGTCCATGATGTAACTTGTACTTCCACCGACCGTGTTAACTCTCAAGCACCTCTCTCCTACGAGACCTACCATTTGGTAGGCCATTCATGGTACTTCTTATCTTCTCTTTATCGTCTCTTATCTCTTACAATACAATAAATCACTGCATAGTGTACGAATTAACTTTGAACATTGACCGTTGGATCAAGACTAGCAACTCCAAACATTGCCAACCTCTGGATCTTCTTTTCCATTCTTAGCATCTAGAAAGATTATATTCCCTCCGACCCAAATTAGTTGACTTAGATTTGTCTAGATTCGAATATATCTAGACTTGTTTTAGTGTTAGATACGTCAGAATCTAGATAAAACTAAGTCAACTAATTTGGGTCGGAGGGAGTACTTTAGCACGATGAACGGTAGTATGCATAAACCTCAAAACACAAAATGCATTGCTCAATTTTCAGGGTCCTTGTTCTAATAAATGCGTGGACTTGGACACAATTTTCATTTTTATGAGGTCCTTAATGTAACTTGTACTTCCACCGACTGTGTTAACTCTCAAGCACCTCTCTCCTACGAGACCTACCATTTTATAGGTCATTCGCAGTACTTCTTATCTTCTCTTTATCGTGTCTTATCTCTTACAATACAATAAACCACTGCATAGCGTACGAATTAACTTTGAACATTGACCGTTGGATAAAGAGTAGCAAATGCAAACATTGCCAACCACTGGATCTTCTTTTCCATTCTTAGCATCTAGAAAGATTCTACTGATAGTTTTTAGCATGATGAACGCTAGTATGTGCGCAAACCTCAAAACACACACTTCATTGCTCTCAATTTCAGGGTCCTTGTGCTAATAACTGCATGGACTTGGATGCAATAATTATCATTTTCATGAGGTCCTTGATGTAACTTGTACGTCCACCGACCGTGTTAACTCTCAAGCACCTCGCTCCTACGAGACCTATCATTAGATTGGCCATTCGTAATACTTCTTATCTTATCTTTATCTTCTCTTATCTCTTAAAATATCATACCATCACTATAGAGTGTATGAACAATTGACCATTTGATCAAGGCTGGAAAATCCAAACATTGCTAACAACCATTGGATCTTCTTTTACATTCTTAGCATCTAGAAAGATTCTACCGAAAGTATTTAGCATGATGAATGCTAGTATGCGCAAACCTCAAAACACACTTCATAGCTCAGTTTCAGGGTCCTTGTGCTAAATGCATGGACTTGGATGTAATATATTTTTATTATGAGGTCCTTGATGTAACATGTACTTCCACCGATCGTATTAATTCTTGAGCACCTCGCTCCTATGAGACCTAAAGTTAGATCGGCCATTTGCAGTAGTTCTTATCTTATCTTTATCTTGTCTATTATCTCTCACAATACCATATATACCACTGCATAGTGTACGGAACAATAAATGTTTGATCAAGACAGGCAAATCCACACATTGATAACCATTGGATCTTATTTTCCATTCTTAGCATCTAGAAAGATTCTACTTTAGCACGATGAACGCTAGTATGCGCAAACCTCAAAACACACACTTCATTGCTAAGTTTCAAGGTCCTTGTGCTAAATGCATGGACTTGGATGCAATTTTCATTTTTTATGAGGTCCACTTGTACTTGCTTAACAAAGAAAATCAGCGTGGTGCTCACTCCTGTGGCCTTACAGTGTGCTACTCCTCCTCTATGCAAGGAAAATAAATTGTATACTACTCTCTCCTTTGCTGCATCACACCCATCCTCTAGCTGATATCTCCCTCATCCATAGTGTGGTGCTGCGCACGTGTGCCATGGTACTCTGGTGGCTCTGTTTCTATCTTTTTTTCATAACTTTGCTCTGACATCGAACCGCGTTCAACACCTCTTCGCTGCAGCCCTCTCGGGATGCCTTCTCTAACCCCATAATCTCTTCTATAGTATCTCTTTGTTTCCCCCCTCCATTTTGATCCTTATTTTCCTAGTACTACTATTTGCTTTGTGGACAACAACGTTCTAGTTTTCACAAAAAAATCCTATCACCTGGAAATTTGAGATCATCTCTTTTCATAATACTTCTTGGAAACTCCCCTTGGCAAAATATTGTTTACAATAATGCCAAGATGCACCAATCTACATAATATGGGGAAATTACCATAAATTATGATGTGGATCACGGGATATGGCATTGACCTTGGTCGTCCGACTCGAAACCTATTCATATGCATTGTAGGACAATTTTGTGAACCTGGTTTTTGAAAAGTTGTCAAAACACAAGTTTATCATTTTACATGGCATGTGATACATGAAAAATGACACCATGCACATGTCTTCCATAAATTTTTAAGAACAATCTACCTCATCCTCATGTTACAATTCTTTTACTTTCCTGTGAATCTAACACTTCTTTAAGAAAAATTCCTTTAGGCTCCAAATCTTGTAGGATTCAACTGGACATGATATTCTAATAATACTGTGTTTTCCCTATCCCTTTGTTTTTCCTATCCCGCGAATCAAACGGCCCAATGTTGAGACTCCCACGGGCAACATTTCATACTACGCCAAGATGCACCCATATACCAAAGTAATGTGGGAACAGTTCATTAACTATGATGTCAATATGGCCATGACCTTTTTTGGTCATCGGGGTTGAAACCTAATAATATTCATACATGGTGGGAAAATATCACGCGGCTGGGTTTCCAAAAGTTGTCAAATCCCATGGTTATCAGTTTCCTGGCAGGCTGTACACGTGACGTGATAGGATGCCATGCGTAAATAATTGTTTTATGTTTTTCTTTATTACATGTGATTGTTTTAGAACGGGTTCAAAATTGTCAAGGTACAAATTCTTAGCAGGAAGTTGATTTTGTCAAAACTCTCGATTGTTTTTGATATATTAACTGCATGATGCGTACCACCAAAAGCTTTTTGTAGAACTTTGATAGAAATCTACCACTTTCTAGAGTTTCTAGTTCAAATATGACATGATTTTGTTAGCTCGGAAGCTTTGAGAACTCATAAAACTTGGGAATCGTACATAAAACATTGTCCACTATATCTACAAACTTGGCTTATGGCATTCAAAACCATGTTCTCTGTACTTTCTGTGCATAGTATATTCATGGTGCTAAAGGCCAACAATAATGGGGTCTTCTATATGCTAGACATGGCATAATCAAATGTACTGAAAGAGATCTAATGGTCAATAATGTCGGGTTTTGCCAATCTATATCTAACTGCCGATGTTCGAAGTTATTCGTACACTATATAATGGTATGGAAATTGTGAAGAAACATAGTCGTTTTTTGTTTTGAAAAGAAGTGTCAAGCACAAATTTCTGATTTTTTTATGGCGAGCAATACGCATAAGTGGACGCCACATGAAAGTATTTGGTTTATTATTTGTTTTACTTCAATGTCTTCAAAACATTATCAAATTTGAAGGCATGCATATTCTTAGCACGAAGTTAGTTGCGTTTTAAAATCTCGCGATGGTTCTCGATATATTGACGACATTGGTACCAACAAATGACATCTGTAAAATTCAAGAGCAACCTATCATGCATACTTGTACTCCCTCCGATTCATTTAGTTCTCCCTAGATTGGATGTGTCTGCACTAAAACATGTCTAGATACATCCATTTCTGCGACAAGTAATATCAATCGGAGGGAGTAGTTCATATCTAACATAATTTCGTTAAATTGGCATCAAGTCCTCTAAGTGGGGGAAGTTACCTAGCTAGGAAGATTCAACAATTCTAAAACAAGGACGTTATAAGAAAGCATGGTCCACTTTGTCTGAAATGTGATGCGGTGGCACCTTTTTTGAACTAGGTTTGGCCTAGAAGGAGCGAGATGTTTCGGTTAGCAACTTAACATGGTTAGTGGAAGTGTACATGTTACATCAAGGACCTCAAAAACGAGAAAATTACACCTAACCCTTGTTTTAGTACAAAGGGGCCTGAAAATAAGCATGGAAAAATCAGTCGGGACTGGCTCTCCTTCTCCACCCACTAGCTGAGCCATAACGTGTGTACTAGAACAACAACAACTTGCTTAATAAAAAGGAAATCAGTGGGGTCCTCACTTTTGCTAGATCTTGCTAATGAAGTGCATCGAATGCGATGGGACGTGTATATATTTATATATACATACCAAGTACAATATCCCTTCTCTATTGTTGTGAGTGTTGATCCTTGTAATAACCTTCCATGCCATGTTTGGGACGAAGCAAGTGAAAAAATTGAAACCCGAAAAGTTTGATCCGCGACTACTTTTTTGCCACCGCCCCAACCCAATGCCCAAAGTGGTTCCTTCCTATGCACACCAACACAACGTAGCTGATGAACACACGATAGACATACAGAGAGCCGTCGTACCAATGTTAGAGTTGAAAGCAGCATCCCGCGGAAGTTCCGTTTCTAGTTCATTTTGAAGTACTCCTATAGAAACTTTAAAATGAACTAGAGGCGGGACTTTCATGGGATCCCACTCGCAACCCTAACCATGGCACATGTGCTGAGCGCCACACTCTAGACGAGGGAGAGATCAACTAGCAGGTGTGCATGTGGGTGCCGAGAAGATACATACTTGATTACATTGTGTAAAATTTGACTGAATAAATAGAGTAACTAATACACTTGATTAATTTGTGTAAAATTAGTATTGTTGGAGGTAGAGTAAAACTTTCCAATAATACTAATTTTCTACCAACACTCTTTATACTATATATTTAGAGTAAATCTTGGTCAAAGAAAAAACATGCAAAACAAGGACACCTTATTCCTTGGGACGGAGGTAGAGTAATACTCCTACCCACTACTCCAACTTATGCAAACAGTACTACAGTAGAACCTGTAAATAAATAATGTGTCTAGTCAAACCGACGTGATGAGACTATACTGCGCCAGGAGGTGACATGGTTAATTTATTACAAGAAAAGAGAAAACCTCTTTCAAAGAGCCATTCCATCTTCCCCATCTCCATTTAGTTTATCCACACTCGCCGACACCACCTGGCCGCATTTGGGATCCTCTCCACCGCGGGATCACACATTTTCCTCGCCATCTCACCCGGTGCATCTCTCCTTCCAGACCACCACCCCTCTCCTTCAAAAAACCCAAACAGTTCTATATAGATCCGCCCTCACCCCCAATCCTCCTCGACACGATGGCAGATCGTCGGTACAAAATATGGAGAGGTTTAGGAGGGAGTCGGTGGTGCAACGGCTTTAGCAGGTCGCCGACAACGTTGTCAACCAAATCGCTGAGCATCTCGATGCTAAAAGCGCCGTCCGGCTGGCCGCATGCTCCAAGGAGCTACACTGCCAAGTCGTCGGCGAAGAAGGTTACAGCTGCCCGAACTACAACTGCTCGCAAGTGGTCGCTTTCAACGAACTCTATGCCCACATGATCTCATGCATCCACAACCCGCTTATATGCATGGAGCCAGGATGCAACTGGGTCGGCAACAAATTAACGTTGTATCTGCACCTCAAATCCACCCACTCGATCGAGGTTCCCATAGTACTCTATAATGTCAAACGATGGGACCCGTCTAAGCTGGTGCCTGCAGGGTGCTTGCGGAGAACAAATGTCATCGGCATCGAGAAGACGGGCATGCTTTTCATCAGCCAGATTGACGGGCACATCATGGAGATTGTCCTGTCCATCAACCGCGTAAGGTCTGTGGCATGGGAATTGGAGGAGTACGAGGTGAGGATATCATCATTGGTCGATTTTTGTGGGTTCTATCAGCTCGAGTTTTATTCTCAACCAAAGATTGTGGAGCCGCCGGCTGAAGTCGTGCTGGATGCGCTCAACCATTACCTGTCGGTAGCGGGGACGTATTGTCAAGCTCCTCAATTGTTGGTCGGAGTTGCTCGTGGAGTTCCAATGTTGGATCGACGACGACATCAACCCATTGTGAGATATCACATCTTAATATTCTCCTGATGATCCTAATATGAATGTACTATGTAATTTTGTAGTCCCTCTGCTCTAATATTAATTACTTTATTTATTTTAGTGGCAGATTCCCTTCGCAATCGGAGTGGTGGAAATGGCTGGAAATATCCATGAATTTTACATCTATCTTGCTATGGGTGAACAGGCGAAAGCCTATTATGAGGATCCACAGACGACGGTAAAACGAGAGAAGCGTGCCAGACGGGAAAGCAAGCGCTACCCAGCCACGACCTAGACACACTGAATCATTGTCATACAGATCTTGTGGTGATTCCGACCTCTCTCTTTCTCTCATGGATGTTTGGAGTATATGATGGGACATGTAATAGTTCCTAGCTAGATTAAGGTACTACTACGAGTAGTTTTATACTTCTACTGAGTATTTTGTATGGAGTTCTGCAACTGCTAATATATTTTGTAATAATTCCTATGTAATGGGAATTGTTCAGGTCGAGTGCAGAATATGGCATGTACCGCTAAATGTTTCAAAAGCTACCGAATCTCTCAAATATGCTGATGTTGCTATTATTAAAGTATTTTGTATAACTAATACTCTTGTACTGGTACTTGTTTTGATCAATGACAGTAGATTGTTTTGCTTTTCTTTTGAAACATGGCCTTTCAATCCAGATGAGGTTTGGGCTTCTTGGGTTGCATATATGTTGGTCACACATGCATTGATGTAAGAATGAGGTATGCACACAAATGCAGACTTAATCGTCAGTCTTGCTTGCTCCAATGATGGAGTGTGTTCAGAGAAAAAGGGCAAACTCATCCCTTGCCCGTTAAAAAAATAGGCTCAATGTTGAGACTCCCACCGGCAACATTTCCTACTACGCCAAGATGCACCCATATACCAAATTAATGTGGGAATAGTACATTAACTATGATGTCGATATGGCCATGACCTTTTTTGTCATCAGGGTTGAAACCTAATAATATTCATACATGGTGGGAAAATATGGCGGGCCTGGTTTCCAGAAGTTGTCAAATCTCATGGTTATTAGTTTCCTGGCAGGCTGTACACGTGACATGATAGGATGCCATGCATAGATATTTGTTTTTCTGTTTTTCTTTATTACATGTGATTGTTTCAAAACGGGTTCAAAATTGTCAAGATACAAATTCTTAGCAGGAAGTTGAATTTGTCAAAACTCTCGATTGTTTTCGATATATTAACTACCTGATGCGTATCACCAAAATCTTTTTGTAGAACTTTGATAGAAATCTACCACTTTCTAGAGCTTCTAGTTCAAATATGACATGATTTTGTTAATAGAGACTTAAAGTCATTTGAGTAGGCCGAGTTAGCTCGGAAGCTTTGAAACCTCATAAAACTTGGGAATTATACATAAAAGATTGTCCACTATATCTAGAAACTTGGCTTGTGGCATTCAAAACCATGTTCTCTGTACTTTATGTGCATAGTATATTCATGGTGCTAGAGGCAAACAATAATGAGATCTTCTATATGCTAGACATGACATAATCAAATGTACTAAAAGAGATCCAATGGTCAACAATGTCGGGTTTTGCCAATCTATATCCAACTTCCAATGTTTGAAGCTATTCCTACACTATATAGTGATATGGAAATTGTGAAGCAACATGGTCGTTTTTTCTTTTGAAAAGAAGTGTCAAGCACTATATAGTGGTATGGAAATTGTGTCACGTGCCTTTTACTAGTATGGATATGGATGATCAGTTGATGTGACTCTCGGCCTTGAATTCCTGGACAGATAGGTTATGGTCTACTACCTTTTTCTATTACTAGATGGACGCTAGCCAAATTCAAAATATGAATCGAGCGGCAAAATCACCCACCGACCTTGAAGCATTTCCCACCCCACCGAGTCAAAACCTTTGAGCCAAAATCTCCCACCAGATAGTACCATTTTTCTATTATTATTAGCTGGACGCGGGCCAAATTCAAATCTCAATCGAGTGGCATTATTACACACCGACCTTGAAGCATTTCACACCCCTCTTTTTCAAAAAAAATTGTCTTTAAATTTCCTATTCTAACCATTGTTCAGACGATACATGGGCATGCTAAAGTCACTAGCTCGGGGGCATGATCGTAATTATATTGCTATTCACCTATACTATGGTCCCGATTCGCGCAGTTTTCCCTGTTGGCCCTCCCAAAAATCCCAAGCTCCTCTGTCGCCTCCACGGCCACCACGTGCATCGGCTTGATCTCTGGTCTCGCGCACCGCCACGGAGCCGCTTCACCGACGCTCACCCACCGGATCTAGTTTACCGGGTCTCTCTACCACTGCACTGGAGTTGCGGTGTCGTTCACCATGTCGATGGCGTCATCAACCTCCAAAGCTCTGCTTCCTCGCCGCCGATGGCGTCATCGACCGCAAAAGCTCTGCTTCCTCGCTGCCAAAAGATACCCAACCGTACCAGATCCGCTTCACTGGTGTCCACCGGACATGATCTAGTTCAAGGAGTTCCATGTCCACCGCTCTAGACCAGCTGCACGACCATCACCGTTCACTGCATCGGATCTGCCTTTGCAATGCTATCATCCACCATGTTCAAGCCGGCATCGACCGCCTAAGATCTGCTTCCCCGATGCCAACAGCCAGCATAACGGAAGCACCCTTAGTGACCTGGACATCACTCGCACGGTACCGACGATGCTTAGACGCCTCTCCAACCAAGGTTAACCAAATCTTCAACCCATTTTTGTTTTGTCAGTAGTATAGCAGGTTCAAGCCTATCATAGTGAACAACATTTTTGTAATCATGCTAGTACATACAAGTCACTGGGCACGCCTGTTCTTCATGCTAGTACATGCAAGGTCATTAGGCATGTTGGTTTGCATTCGCTGCTCTACAAATTTCAAGTCATGCACATGTCTATTATTTTGTCATGCACATGTTCTTAGCTACTCCATACAACAGTAATTGCCTGCTACCGTGTAATTCTTGCAAAATCTGTAGTCAGTGAAAAATATTAGTGTGGATTCCCTGCTCTATAGTTGTTGAATCTATATAGTTCGTTCTGAGATCAGTTCCTGCTATTATTTCCTCCTCGACATCATTTTGCTATCCTATAGTAGCCGTTTAAACTCTTCATACTAATTCGATTATAATTTTGTTGTTGCCATATTGTCATCCGGTTCTTCAAAAGCTGCATCACTAACTATTTCCTTTTTCTTGCATAGAGCTCAAAATGGAACAATGAACATGTTGGTTTGCATAGCCAGTTCTATAGGTTCACAAGGGATGCCATTACTTCCTTATCTAGTGTTGGTTCATCCTGAGCAACGGCATAATTGTCCTTTACTATGTAGTTCACTCGTGGTTTGCATTCCTGCTCTAGAATTTCTCTTATGATGCCATTATAATTTCCGTCTGGTTGATTTTTAGCCATGACGGTAACTACATGACATTGTGTAGCTCACCACAAATTTTGAGTCACCCAATGACTCTATGCATTCCAGGAGATGCCACTGCTTCCATATATATTTGCTAAAATTCTAAGAAACACTTTGTTTGATTGCTCATTTCATTCTAGGCACACTTGTCTAATGCTTGTTTGTCCTGTTCTACAGGTTCACGAGCGACGCCATTATATCTTGCATATGGTTCTGGGTCTGGTCCGTCCTAAGTCACGACATAACTATCCTCTACAATATATAGTTCATTCGTGGTTTGCATTCCTGCTCTACAGGTTCTTGTATGATGCGGTTATAATTTCTATCTAGTTCATTCTTTGCTATACCAGTAACTGCATGCGATTTTGTGGCTCAATGCAAATTCTGAGTCACCCAACGTCTTATGCATTTTACGGTATAGAACTGCTTCCATATATATTTGTTCAAAATGACCTAGCTAGTTTATATCTGCTGAAATTCTAAGCCACACACACACACATATTTTTTGATTACTCGTTTCACGGTAGTCACACTTGTTTAATGTGTGCTTGCTTGTCATGTTTGTTTGACGTGTTGGTCAATAATTGAACCATTGACTAGTTGTAAACTCCAATTCATAGCTCATGTCATATCAATCAAATGAGCAGTTTGTCTTGTTTGATATATTAACTTGTTATTACTTAGTTTCAGACTGCAATTATTGCTAGCCCCACTAAAGAGGGGGCTAAAAGATCATGTCTCCTCCAATGTTGTCACACTCAATGAAAGATGCAGGTGATTGATTGAGAAAGCAAATTAAGGACTCTACTATCAACTTGATTGACAACTGAAATGCCGATTTTTCTTTCCCCTAAGTTGATAATATGTAATAATTTTAAGAAGTTTGCAGCTGATGTAATATCTAGATAACTCGCGTAGGCCATGTAGGCATTTAGTTGACGCCGTCCACACATTGCGGTAGTTGTTACGGTAACTATGCTAGGCAGGTCGATTAGGGAATAATACCGTGCTTTGTTATTGGCCCATCGTGTATTCGGCCGATGACGAACACTAAAAAATGCTGGATTATTATACATGTTTTATGATATTGGCATGGGCCAAAAGGTTGTAAACGTAACGGGTAAATCCACATGTGGTAACATGCCGTAACAGTAATAGGCCATAAATGTAATAGGCCTAACGGGCCATAACGGTAACAAGCCATAAGAGTAATAGGCCGTAACAGTAGCAGACCGGAATAGAAACAACCCATTACAGTAATAGGCAAGAAACCGCAAAAATCACAAAACAGTAACATGCCAAAACAGTAGTGGGCCACAACAGTAAAAGGTGAGAACAGTGACAAGCCTGAACAGTACGGGCTGAGAAATTTCTGGATGAGGGTAGTAACAGGACGACAAATTTACCAGGCTAGAACAGTAAAGGGCCGTTTGTGGGCCTGAACAGCTAAAGACCAGAACAGCAAAAGGCCAGAACAGTAACATGCCAGAACAGTAATGGACCATCTCAGAGAAGGGCCGTCAGTAGGCGGTCGATGATGGGCTACGGTAATAGTGATGGACTGACCGCAGACCTTATGTTTACAGGAGTGACTGGCGCAAGCTGCTAATGGGCCGCACGGTGTTGGACCAACATGGGCCTTCTATAGGCCGAAACAGAATCAGGCCTGAAATTTCGTGGGCCGCTGCTGGCTACATTTTTGTGCCCATTTCAAACAGTGCAAGACAAAACAGTAACGAGCCATCTACTTATTGGGCTCTCTTGATGGCCTGCCCCAGTTAGTATTTAGCAGACCTTGGCTGAGCATGGCTTCTGCCACGGTTTCTATGGCCGTTAACGGTGGTAACCGGCCACTAATGGTGGCTACCATCTGGCAGTTTGCATGACGTCAACAGTCAGCGCGGCTAGCGAACAGATCTATGGTGGAACAAGTATTTGTGGCTGAAGGGTGCGATCCGCCATGATCGAAAAAACCGTGCTTAATTGATTTATGACGAGGCTTTTACTATGAAGGCCATCCATCGCGAAAGACTCTTTGGCCACGAAAAATGGGCCTTCAACCACGAAAATCGTCCGTTGTAAAAGCCAACTTTTCTTGTAGTGCACCCTCTGTCGGCCTTCCAAGAAAGAGGGCTAATGTTCTGGCATTAAGAGTTGGTTGGTACGTATGGGTAAAGTTGTACACCCCTGTAGGGTTTTAATTATTTTTTAAATCCGTGTCCGCGGTTATGGATGACTTGGGAACGGACGTTGTGATCATAGAGAAATATAACCTAATCGTAAAACTTGGCAAGTAAAGTATAGTGTGCTCTAAGGATGCTTCCTCGGGGATCGAGGGGTTGATCCTAGTTGATAGGTTCAGCTAATAAAGATTCAGTGGATATCAAAAGAGGTTCAAAGCTAGAGATATCGCTCTCTTACCCCTTTTAAATATTCTGATTAGTCGATCTTCTATTCCTCCCTGTTTTATAAGCAAAGATAGCTTTATGCAAATTAACTCTAGCAGCCAGAAGTCTTGCAGAGTACACCATGTACTCAACCTTTCTTTGTTAATACTTTTGTAGCAGGGTAAGTGTTACCGTAGAACAAGAGTTCGCTATAGCATTGCCATTGACGAGTAGTTTGGGGTTCCCAAGCGACAGTCTGGGATCTATGGATTGGGACGTCATCATTATGGTTTGGGTCTCTTAGGACATTTGTTAAGTTTGCTATACCTAATAGAATAATTTGTCTTCCATTTTTTGATGTTTGTGGTCAGTGACCTCCGCTTGTAATATTTGGTTCTCTGCTCTATTATGAGCTTGCTGTAATAATTTTTATGGCGTAGGGTCATTGTTGTGTTACCAAATATCTCTCTATATGCTTTGTAGATCTAGGTTAGAATTATATCAGACTAAGGTCTGGGATTTTATCTAGCCTTGATACCGGGGGTGTCACATGTTTTGGTATCAGAGCAGTACTGACTGTAGGAAAACCTTGTTACCGGTCGATGTTGAGTCTATTATTTGTAAAACTATTTGAAAGCTAGAATTATTTGTGAAAACTATAGTATTCTTCTTTTGCTCCTTACCCAGTATCTCTCTAACTCCGGGTTACCTTACCTTGTGTTGATTTGGAAAAGCTTTGCTATCTCATCTCGTCTTTGAAAGCTTAGGTTCCCTCTTGGCATGTCGTTTCTTGACCAGTTGACCTAGTATTGAGTACTCTAGAGTTAGTTGTGTGTGTACCTTGTTTCCCTTGTTCCTTTTCAGCCGATAGACTGCTTTCCACCATGATCTCTCCATCTTAGGGGCCCACAACATCATGTTGTAGGTTCCATAGTGTTCTGGTCTAGGATTCGAGGTTTCTTTTAACCTCGTGTGTCTCCGTTTCATGTGTTTGTGTACTTCAGAAGTCTTGTCTTTTTTGGAAGCTACCTTGTGATTACTACCTTGCAGCATACTCTATGTCACTCGGATAGTAGTTACTCCTTTATCGAGTTTGAACCTTTGGACTTGAACCAAAGATCCCTGATTGTGCTAGATTCTAGTGTTGTGAATCTTGTACATGAAGCTGGCCTTTAACCCAAGATCCATTTTGTTGATCCCTATTGTTGATGTTCAAACATTACCTCAGGATGGCTAGTACCTATTACTTTAGTCTTCAAGCTTGTGGTTATTGTCGTGATTTAGTTGCGACAACATAGGACTCCCCCTACCACATGTTATGGCAGATGTTATTTAATGGAACCAAATAGATCACGACAAGAGTTCTCTTAGTGAGTCTCACATCTATGACGGTGACTCTGCCACACCTTCCCTTTCTGCATTGGTATTTGGAAGATTGATAATCTATGCATCCACATCTCGGGATTCTATCATGAGCATGTTCCTTCTCCTTGTTGTTTTCTGACCTTTGTCTACTAGTTGGTAGCCAAGTAGTAAATAAGCATTGGTGTCTTCTGATGCACGATACTCTTGTGGTACATCACACAAACCATTTCGGGATGTCAGGAGAAACAAACTGCAGTACCTTGTCCTTTCTAGGACCAGGTCAAAGTGTTGTAATCCATAAACCAAGAAGCATACTTATCTTCTATTTTGTTCTTCCTTGGTGTATCACACTCCTTTATACTAAGAGGTCGTGGTGAGTTTCATGACCCTCTTAATGAAGTGATGCTTATACACATCCCTACCCGCCCTTCCTCCGAGTTGTTAATGCTCGTGAATGATGTGTATGCATAATGGTGTGGCCATCTGAGATTCCTAGCAATTCTTATTGTTTTGAAATTTAAGGACATTTGTGTCATTCTTAGCGTGATTGGTTGACCCTATCACTAAGCAAAGGATGATTGTGCTACCAAGTCCATTATTCTAGTTCACTCTCTTCGGTCAAAGAGTTAGGTTTGTGTTGAAGCTCTAAGACTATGTCTTATTGGCTCGTAAAGCAAGTTTACTCTTGTACTAAGTGATATATCGTTGGTTCATGATATTCTAGATGTCTTCCTAGAAGTATCACCATGTTGCCACATGACCGTGTTATTCTTGAACAAGCTAGTTCTTTGAACTACTTCTTTCTCCAAGGATCTATACTGGATACCCCTGAACTAGTTGGTTGAGCTTAAACAACAACTTGGAGAGTTGTAAGACAAAAGTTCTAATCGACTTTGTTCCTTTGTAAGGGATGTCTAGTTACATTTGTGTTGAATCAAGATATTATCTCCTTTGTGGATATGTTATATTTCCTGCCTTTGATTTGAGTTCGGGTTATCATCAAATCAAACTCGGTCCTAAGGAATCTCATGATGGTGTACCTACTTGTGATGTTTCACCTAGGTAAATATTCATGTTGTTTGGTCTAACCAACGTCCATGCTTTGTTCATACCATATATCAGTTCATCTTCTTGGATTATCATGATAAGTTTGTAATTGATCCCATTGATGACATCCTTATCTTCTCCATGTTAGACTAGATTCATATGGAACCGTTGGCATTAATGTTGGAAACATTTGAGAACCGTGTTCATGTTATCTCAAAGTATGTGTTCTAGATGTTAGAAGTTACCCTCTCTGGTTCACGTGCAATTGTTGAAAGATGTCGTCATGGATTCAAGCAGAGTTAATTTTGTTTCCTTGGGAATCATTTCCAGTCAGTCAAACATATGCGAAGTATTCTTGATATGGTAGGTTGATAGCTTCACATCTCGATAAGATCCTCTAAGCACCAAAGCCACTGATTGATTTGTCATAGAAGATAAGAAGTCCTTAAAAACATCAATATCCTCTTTAATGTTTCCCAACAACAATTCAGTTGTGTTTTGTTGCAAACAGTTTATGTAGGAGCAATTACCTTTTGATAACTTGCTAATACATGGGTTTCGCAACCTAGCTCATTCATTTGGAGCTTAAAAATGTAGTCCATGTCTTGAGAATCTGGTAACTTTACCTGTGTGGTAAGTGTTGCATACTTTATATTCGGACATACTGAGTATGAAGTGTCTTTCCACCTAACTAAATCTGAATCTCAAGCAAATATGATGGTTGGTTTTTCACAAGGTTTTGACGTAGGTAGCTTGTAACTCCGAGAAGGTTGATGTTATGGTTAACACAATTAGCTAGAAAACCTATTTCTATATTCTTTTGATTCAGCAATAACAATCACTCTTCCTGAGGTTTCTCCTATGACTTGTTCTAGGAGTTATGCTTATGGTTTCCTTTGTATCCAAAGTTCAACCTATACTTGATGACCGATTGAAGGCTTATCAGAAGTCTGATATTACTATCTCAAACATGAAGGAGGACATTTAAAGTAGAGTTACTAAATGTCTCTCGGTTGGTCCTCGAGACCCTTCTATGTTGGCAAGCATCTTGTTATGCCAAGTACTTGGAGTCTCAGACTGAAGTTCCTTTTTCTCGTATGACCAGGAATCTTCTTATCTATTCATCCTAGTGGTTCAAGGTGGTATCATAACCTCTAGCAAATATTTTGATAAACCTAGATGAATAAAGAGTTTTCTCCGTTCTCTTCAATCATGTTCAATGAGCGACAATCATTTTAGTAATCATAAGTTTCTCTTGACATATGTTTCTTGTGACTCTTATGAGTCATCTCCACAAAACAACCTTCTGTCTTGGCCTTCTGTTGAACCCACGAATGACCCTTCTGTGTCAAAAATAGTTCAACAACTTGGTTTGTTGGTCTCTATCTCTTTTGCATGTAAAGCTCTAATTAAGCTGTCTAGTAGACATTTACCACTTGGAGTTTATGGTCTTGTTCTTTCTGTTGGAAGGCTTCTTCCTTGGAATCAAAAATTCTTCCATAATTCCATGGTCTCAATCCTTATGAAGAGCAGATAAGCATCAACTTGGAACCTTCTCCATGTATTCCCTCTGTTACCTTGACGTGTTTCATGTTTGTTGGCTCTAGAGATGTTCGCGAAGAATCTATCCGTGAGTTGACCATGAGATAATCAGTTTGTTGTTGTGTGTCTTTCCCTCTCTTCTTTAGTGTGAGCATCAATCCTAAAGAAATAAAGTTCTTCATTCATTTAATGATGGTGGCATTGATCAACCTTTTCGAGAAGATCGTTGAAGATTAGTGTAACCATGTTCCTTTCTTTCTTCCTACCTAGGAATCTCGGGACAAGATTCTTTTAAGGGGTAAGAATTGTAACACCCCTAGTTCTATCAATAGTAATTAGGGTTTGATTTGTGCATCATGATCAACATCTACTCTAAAATGCAAATAAGAAAGGGTAAACAAAACCCTAACCCTAGTTTTCCCTCTATCTCTAAAAGCATTCAAAATGTTTTGAATTTGGAAATACAAAATGTATGGAGCTCAAACTGTATCAAGGGCCCCTGCCTTGTCTTCAAATTGTTTGTAAATATTTTATGTTTTTGAAATATTTCAAAATAGATTTGGGATTGAAATTCAAAAGGGGAAAGGAGAGGATAAAAAGAAAAATATTTTTAGAAAATAAAAATGTATCTAGCAGCAATCCAGGCCGCATCCCAGCTAGCTTTCCCCTTCCGCAACCTTTTATGTGCCCCATCCGACCCAGCCGCAGCCCGCTGGCAGCCCGTACCGCTTCGGTCGCCTTTCTCATCATCGTCTTCATCTATGATAGCAAGAAGCTACGTGCCGTCTCCCTCACAGTCGATCGCCCGACGTGATGCTCGCCGCTGCCCGCCATCATATGGAGGGGATAAGACCCTGTGCTGATGCCCTTGCTTGCCCTTATCATCTCTTTCCTATCCCTAGCTCTCTTTCTCTTTTTCCTGAGAAAGACGAACCCTAGCCCTGGCCAAAGCCGTCCGACGTCGTCATTCCCGACCACCCCGGGCCTTGTTGAGAAGCCTAGGAGCACGGCCATGATCTCCTCTATCACCTCGCAGAAGGAATCAAGCCATGAATTGACGGCATCGAGCCATCTTCTCCCACTCCGGCCGCCGCTGTTCAAGACGATTTCGGCCGCATCCAAGCTCGCCTGTCCGAGATGACCCCTTCCCTGCAACCGTGGTGAGCTAGTGGTTCTCAAGAACCTCTCCACCTTCTTCCTCGTGCCCTCTTCCGTGCTCACGCCGTACGCCACCATCCGCCTCCGTAGTCACCTGTCGTCGGCCATGCTCTAGTGACCCTCCCGTAGTGGCGCCGCCCACGACCGCCATCTGATGTGCTCTCTGGCGAGTCCAGCGTGGCCTCTGGGTGGCATCGACATGGCATCGCGTGGCATGACATGGACGGTGACCAAGGTTGGCCAGCGTGGCCTGCTGACCTAGCCATAGGGCCAGCCGTTAGTGACTGGGGCTGGCTTAGCCCAAGTGAAAAACGACCCCCACCCTGTGTTGATCTCAACATTATGTAATAAATGTTTTAATCTTTTTCAAAAATTGAGTAAATGTTGTAAGAATCATATCTTATTATCTGTAATTTAGGAAATATGTATAATATTCAAAATGTTTAAAAAATGAGATCTACATATTAGCATCAAAATCATGCATTATTAAGCAACTTTCATGACAAGTTTAATTAGACGAACCAAATGAACCCCCGTAGGTGATTTCAGTGTTCTTCCTGAATTAGGGTTTGTAACCCTCGGACCCTGTTTAAAAAGGACAAGCATGCCTTAGGGTTTCATTTTAGTACCATTTAACTTGCCATATCATCATTCGTGCTTGAGCATTGCATCGATGCCATGTGTTGATTGTTTCCCTTCTTTTCCGGTGATTTTTGGTTCTTTCCGGTAGAATTCGAGATCGAGTCCGAGATCGAAGTACGAGATCAACACCATTGAAGATCAAAGATAAATACTTGACCAACTGTAACCAAGTCAAGTACAAGGTTTATGAAAATCTACTTATTGGTTATCAAAAAACAAGGCAAGCATAGCCCCACACATGATATAATCCTATGATTTCAAAGTACTTCAATTCTTGCCATGTGCATAAGGTTCTAAAGTCTTTTATCGATAGATAGAGTAATCCTATCTAATGCATGTTACCTTTGTAGCCTATATTTCCCTGATCCACCACTCCTAGCATAACTAAGGTTTGGCTTTGTGAGCGTTGCTAGAGCTATTATATTTGTTGTGCTTACCCATGCTTAGTTGTTATCACTAGTCTATCCAGTTGATGAATCAGAGCTACGAATGAACCTAGTTGGACAGGATGACGCGGTATGATTAGAGATGTAAGTTGAACATGCTAAGGCTTGTATAGGAGGCCGCAATAGGTTATGGTTTTTGAAGTCCCATACTTGCTATCACTAGGATCCGAGTTCTTACCTCTTGAACCAAGACGAGCGTACAACCACACCGGGGCCTAGAAACCTCTCGACCAACGAACTTGCTTAGTAGATTTCATGAGTCACATAGTTTAGGTGTTCCATTTTGCATATGCACTTTGGATGTTCTGATGAAGGCGGTGAAGGAGGTGCATTCATGACAGGTAGGGCGTGGCCGGGATCAAGAGAGGCACGACCTCCATAATCTTGGGTCCCTACGCACAACTCAAGGGACTGACTTAGGGACTCGACCCGTTACGATGGCATCTCCTTAGGACGTGACTCATGGTCTCGACTAAAGGAAGGTAAAATTCGTGGTTAACCACCCTCTGGCGGCCTTCCAAGGAAGAGGGCTAACGTTCTGGCATTAAGAGTCGTTGGGTACGTGTGGGTAAAGTTGTACACCCCTATAGGGTTTTAATCTTTTCAAAAAGTCGCGTCCGCGGTTATGGACGACTTGGGAATGAATGTGATGATCATAGAGAGCTATAAACTAATCATAAAACATGGCATGTAAATTATAGTGTGCTCTAAGGATAATTCCTCGGGGATCGAGGGGGCGATCCTAGTTGATAGGTTCAGCTAATAAAGATTTAGTGGATATCAAAAGATGATCAAAGCTAGAGATATCACTCTCTTACCCTTTTTAAATATTCTAATTAGTCGAGCTTCTATTCCTCCCTGTTTTATAAACAAAGATATCTTTATGCAAATTAACTCTAGCAACCAGAAGTCTTGCAGAGTACACCATGTACTCAGCCTTTCTTTGTTGATACTTTTGCAGCAGGGTAAGTGTTACCGTAGAAGAAGAGTTCGCTATAGCATTGATTTCGACAAGTAGTTTGAGGTTCCCAAGCGGCGGTCTGGGATCTATGGATTGTGACGTAATCATTATGCTTCAGGCCTCTTAGGCCATTTGTTAAGTTCGCTATACCTAATAGCATAATTTGCCTTCTATTGTTTGATGTTTGTGGTCAGTGACCTCCGCTTGTAATATTTTGGTTCTCTGTCAGTTATGAGATTGCCGTAATAATTTTGTGTCGTAAGATCATTGTTGTGTTACTGATTCTCTCTATACGCTTTTGAGATTTAGATTGGACTTATATCAGACTAAGGGATGGAATTTGTCTAGCCCTGATCCCGGGATGTCACAGTCACCCAGACAGTTATGGGCCAATGTTGTGGTTTAATAGTGGGCTTCCACCTCGGGCCAGATCTCAAAGCTATACATAGTACTAACAAAATTTCCATCGGCCCCAGGCCTGGTGGCCCAGGGCATGGCGCTGCCCCTGGATATCATGGAGTAATTAATGCCACAAAATGATGGATATAAATATTTCTGATGAAGCTAATAGATTTGCTTAAGCTCATTTTCTACGCGTTTTCTCTATTAAATCTGTGCACCATGATTTTTCTCGAAAATACCTATGGAAACTTAAAATCGCACTAAATTTAAGTTTTTTAATAGAAAAGTGTTACTTGCAAAATATAACCTTGCTAAAAGAAAATGGACGGGTGGTACAATATTTTTTTTATGGTTCATAGGAAACCATTTGATATTTATTTATTTCATGTTCTTTTGTACAACTTGTACGGCGTATTGTTTACTTTACCCTATAATCCTCCACCAACCAATAACACCAATGTGTTTGGTAATTTATTGAATACATTTAAATATCATTAAGGTTATGGTACGCATAGGTGTTTCTACTTGATGTTGGTTTATTTCAAACTACATAAATAACATAATTTTTAACAAGGTTGGAGGCACAAATTTGTTGCAGGTTATCCGTATGGTTGTGTATTCGATTCAGCAGTGGTCGGTTCTTTTTTTAGATGACAGTGGTCGGTTCTACCTATGGCGTGAACCCTAGGCTATTGGGTGCAACCGGCTACTGACGGTCGCATGGGATATCTACTACTAGGCTTTATGGTGGTATTCTAGTAGATTGGATAATTTTTAGTCTCTATTTGCTTGTCATTTTTCTTTGGCTCATATACGTATTGGCTTTCTGTGATGCGTGAAATGTAATAATGTGGTTGCCAAACGACAATAATAAATGAGTTTGCGTGTATAGACCAGGTTGTATATATATGTGTGTGTTATTCTTCTTTATCAATCTAGATGCATTCCATTACAAATTAATAGATACTTCAAGAGAGTTTTACACAAAATTCGTTTCTTTTATGTACTTACATTGACTAGTAAGTTGCACGTGTCTTGCAGGTAATACTCAGATAATAGACGTATGACATATCATTACTATATAAAATTATAATAAGTAAAATTTAAAAAACATAAATTTGATCGATATCTATAAAGTATATGCGCATATTTGGTTCTTGTACTTTGTATCATGTAGAAGTCAATGTTTATTAGCTCTCTAACACTGAAAAATTTGGTAACATGATTTAGAGAAACGAAAGAGAAGATTCTAAAATGATGAAGAAGTATGTTTTGAGGTTTATACATAACGTATTGTGCTAAAGCCTATTAATAGAATCTTCTGTATGCTAGAATGGAAAAAATAATCCAACTACTGAAAATGTTGGAATTCACGAGTTTTAATCCAATGGTTAATATTTAAAGTTATTTATATACTATATAGTGGTAAGACTATGTGAATTAGAGAAACTCATGCACTGCAACTCTGCAAGCAACTCCTTTTAACTGCATCTGCAATGATGTTGAACATCAAACTTGCCCCTTCCGTTCGGTCTAGCTAGAGCTTCATGCACTTATTTCCAGGGACCTGATCAATCAATCAACTAAAGCATGAGTGGAGTAGCGAAGGAGAAATAGATCTCACCGAGAAAGCTACAGAAGCGTAGTCCATCCTGAAAGCAATGCGCTTAAATTTGCCAAAAAGAGGAAACATGTCGCTTTGGACAATTATTCCCTTGATAGTGGGGTTTGATGGTGAGCCCATTTTCCCTGCTTATCATCCATTGGACACAATAATCTTTCTCGCTCCTTTTCCTTCTTCGTCCAAAAGAGAAACCGTGGGAAGCTGAGTAGACAAGAACGGAGTGTGTGTGCGTGTGTTTTCTTAGAGAGAGAGAGAGAGAGAGAACGGAGGGTTGGGCATCTTTTGTCGCCATTGGAAACCGCAACGGCCGCAGAAACAGGATTATCCAGAAACAGAGGCTGAAATTATTGTGGCTTGCAAGTTTCTATCATCATTGCTGACTGTTGCTTTCAGCAAGCGCTTATTGGCAATCCCTCTCTTCCAGATATACAGTGACACACAGACACAAGCTAGGATACCTGATTGGCATGCGATTCCCCTGAATTTTGCCGAGCATATGATGCTTCTGTTACCAGATTCAGATAGTACGAGTACATAACATGCGTGTATGCACACCAGGTGGTGAGCGCGTGCCGTTTGCTATGTTCATGCGGGAGATAGATCATGTAACTGCGGTTGCAGCACTACAACAATCCATATAGTACGTCATGGATTGCGAATCTGATGCTCTGGATCACCACTCTGAACTTTACACCAAGAAGTATGAACAGTGGTCATAAATTTAAGATGTTCTTATCTAATAGGACATGATTGATTAAGGAAATCCCACGGAATATACTTGAGCTTGGCCATGTCCATAGATCATTACAACTATCTGTGTTATTCAGTGATGGAGTAGTCTGCTCCCCACTACCAACAGATCGGGGTAATCTTCCTCCACTTCGTAATCATGCAGGAGGAATCCATTAGCACTAACCACATCCGTGTTAATCTTCCTGTCTAGTCTCGATTAATTAAGTTGACCCCAAGTTGGGCTACCTTATCCTTCCTATTTTCACATAACTTCGCGCCATCCAACTACCTGTGCAACAATTTGTCGATGAATGGACCATCTTTATTTTGGACCATATTTGTTCTGAATAAGAAAATATACTGCTGGTATTAATTTCTGAATCAAAAAAGTTACACGCACATTCTGGGCAGGACAAAGTCTGCTCAACATGTACTATGTCATGCATATCTGATAAATGAAATGAACGTCACCATATATCTTGCATTGCATCAGTGATTTGGCCGTTGCACCTTCATTTTGCCTTGTCACGTTCTTTCTTACATCTTGTTCCCAAAGAAAAACCCATTTTGCTCTCTGATCATTTCGCCATGAATCCATCGTCACCACCTCATCACCAGCAGCTGCAAGAGCAAGATCATGATCAGGATGGATGCCCGACCATGAAGAAGAAGGAGCCGGGGTGGGCGGAGGCGGTGGCCCGCGAGGCGCGTGCGCAGCGGGGCATCGCGCTGCCGCTGATCGGCATGAACCTGACGTGGTTCGCCAAGCAGGCCGTCACCACCGCCTTCCTCGGCCGGCTCGGCGACCTGGAGCTGGCCGCCGGCACGCTGGGCTTCAGCTTCGCCAACGCCACGGGGTTCGCCGTCCTCACGGGCCTCTGCGGCGCCATGGACCCCATCTGCGGCCAGGCGCACGGCGCCGGGAACGCGGCGCTGCTCCGCAGGACGCTGCTCATGGCCACTGCCATGCTCCTCGCCGCCTCCGTGCCCATCGCGTTCCTCTGGATCCGCGTCGACGCCGTGCTCCTCCACGTCTTCGGCCAGCAGCCCGACATCTCCGCGGTGGCGAGGAGGTACGTCGTGTGCCTCCTCCCGGACCTTGCCGTCGCCTCTTTCCTCGGCCCGCTCAAGGCGTACCTGAGCTCGCAGGAGGTGACGCTCCCGACGCTCTTCGCCTCCGCCGTGGGGCTCGCCGCCCACGTCCCGCTCACCGCGTGGCTGTCACGGACCAGGGGCGTCGAGGGCATCGCCGCCGCCGTCTGGCTCAGCGACCTCGCCAGCGCCGTCGGGCTCGCCGCATACGTCCTCCTACTCGCGAAGAAGAACAATGGCAAGGCGGAGGCGCCGCGGTGCGGGAGGTGGTGGTGGCCGGACCCGGAGAGGACGGCGGACTGGGTGCGGCTGGTTCGGCTGGCCATCCCGTGTTGCCTGAACACGTGCCTGGAGTGGTGGTGCTACGAGATCCTGGTCCTTCTCACGGGCCGCCTGCCCGACGCCCGGCGTGCGGTGGCGGTAATCGCGGTGACGCTCAACTTCGACTACCTCCTCTTCGCTGCCATGCTCTCCCTATCCGTGAGCGCCTCCGTTCGCGTCTCCAATTCCCTCGGCGCGGGCGACGCCGCCGCCGCGCGCCGCACCGCCACCATCTCCATCATGGGCGGTATCCTCGCCGGGGCCGCCGGAGGCGCGCTCATGCTCGCGTCACGCCGGCAGTGGGCGCGGCTGTACACGCGGGGCGCGGGGGTGCGGGACGGCGTGGCAAAGGCGATGACGGTGATGGCGGCGCTGGAGGTGGTGAACTTCCCGCTGAACGTGTGCGGCGGCATTGTGCGGGGCACGGCGAGGCCGGCGGTGGGGATGTACGCCGTGCTGGGAGGGTTTTATCTCGTGGCGCTGCCGGTCGGGGTGGCGCTCGGGTTCAGGGCCCGGCGAGGGATCGAGGGGCTGTTGGCAGGGTTCATCGTCGGCGCGGCGGCGAGTCTGGCGGCGCTGGTCGTGGTGATCGCGCGCATGGACTGGAAGGCCGAGGTGGACAAGGCGCGGGTGCGTGCTGGTGTCGGCGCCATTGGTGACGATGAGCCTGGCTCCGGCAAGGAGGAGACGCCGTCCGGGAACGCTGGCGATGTTTGACGACGAGTGGCTGCATTGTCATATGGGTGCAGTATTCCGACTGCAGCTGGTTTCTCGTGTAGTACAGTATGAAACTTTAGAAATTTTGTTAGCCCGTAAGTAATGCTGGTTTCCGATTTTGTTACGAATCGATTTGTCGTAACCCGGAGAAGCAAATCTTACATCTAAATTTTTACGGAATCTCAGCTACGGACACACATGGAATCACGCGGAGAGATTTTCAGTCTTAAATCACGAAGGGGAAAAAATGAACTAATCAACCGTGTCCACATCATCCCGTAGGTCTTTTCCATAAGCACACGAGTAGATGATGAAAAAAACGCTAGGAGAAGGCTAACATATAGGTACAGGATGTAAATTAAAATCCTAACCGGATTTGTGGCCGTCGGATCATCCATCGTCGAGCGTGCGCGTGAACGCGTCCGTAATAGTTTCTATCTGGGAGGGCCCACCGCGTATGTCTCGGCGTGCGAAGAGCCGTTGCGCCTAGCTTATTTTGTGTGGCTCTTCATCATTGTCTTCGTCTCCTTCCCATTTCTTTCTCTCCACTAGGGTTCCTCAACGGCGATTTCGCCGGTGAAAGCGACATTTCAAGGTGCTCACCGGTGGAGCGGGGGCCACGCGGGAGGAGGGCGTCTAGTTCGGCGTTGGAGAGCTCCCAACGCGTGAGGAGCGGGAGATCATCGGCGGAGGGCCAGGCGTGCGCGATTATATCGAGTTCGGCGACGTATATCAGTCGGTGGCAGCAAGCTAGTGGTGCTCGACGAGGACGAGGAGCGCGGGATGTCGCCAAATTCGGCTATGGAGAGGGCTCTGACGACGGAATCTCTTCTCGAATCTCCCCGTGTGGATCTCTTTTTCGCTTAGATTTGCCCCTCAAATCCATTGAATCTGACCATATGTTAGCCTTCCCCTAGTGTTTTTGCTACGGATCTACACCTTAGAAACATGTATACCTCCAATTTCTCGATGAATTTCTTAGGATTTCATCTGTACATGAAATCCCCATCTCGACTTCACCCCCGCTCGTTGCTTAGTACCTATTGGAGTTCGAGTTTTGTAGGTGTCAGAGCATCTCCAACATAAGCTGTAAAATAGCGCGGCGCGGGAAAAACGCTGATTTAGCGCGCGTGCGAGTTTTGCCTGCTCCAGCAGACGCGCTACCAGCAGACGCGCGAAAATAGCGCGGGTACAAAAAGTTTTGCCACGCGTGTCATTTTGCATAATCCTGAGCGCTATATCTACGGCTTCCGCTAGCATGAGGCAAAGTCACAGCACGTGCGCGCAAACCAACCGCCCGAAAACTTCCCCCTCTTCTGCGCGCGCCACGCCCGCTCTGCCGCTTCACTTCCGCGTGCCATGCAAGCCCACGCCGCCAGCGACACCGAGATGCTGCCGCGGGAACTCCTCCGGCTATGTCAGCGTCCGGGCGCGCTCGACGGGGAACTTCTACACAGAGATCCGCTCAGGCGACACACGCATCGGCCTCGGGACCTTCAATATGGCGCACGAGGTCGCGCCCGCGTACAACGCGGCGGCGTGGCGCCTCGGCCGGCCTCCCCGGTCGATGAACTTCCACGACATTCACACGTGCGAGCAGGTAAAGATGCTCGCGCCGCCGCCATGCCTCATCACCGACGAGGAGCGCCGCCGCCATCACGCCCAACAGCGTTAGCTCCTGATTGCCGAGGAGGCCGAGCGTCACCGCCTGCTGTGGGTGGAGCGCTTCCCGGAGGACATCGCTGCCGAGGTCTCCTTCTACGCCAAACAGGCGCATAGGACGGAGGAAAGGCGGCAGAAGGCGCCGCGTGAGGAGGGCCGACAAGGTGCGTCGGCGCCTACATCCCCCCGCAGCTGGACAATCCCACAATCCCGATCGTCGACACCGGTTTCGTCCTCAATGGAGGACGCCTCCGATTACAATTGGGAGGACTCCGATTAGTTTCATTGTGTTTAGTATAAAGTAGAACTAGTTTTATTATCGTTTTTAATTTCATCCTTTATGTACTCTTGTTTGCTTGTAATATAATCCTAATTTCTAGTATTTGTTCTTGTATTGATTTTATTGTATGTGTTTGATCTTCTTTTTTGAGATGGGTGTGTTGAAATGTGTTTGTTCTACCACGCGCGCTGAATTTTTTTGCAGTGTCTGGTGGAGTGCTATTTTGCCGCACGTAAATTTGCAGCTCCGGTGGAGTGTCACATGCCCACGCGCGCTGCAAACCTAAAAATGGCACTGTAAATAGATTTGAGCACTTATGTTGAGGATGCTCTTATATGTGTGGATAGTATTGTACCACGATGAAATCAGACGAGGGTAGTACACATTAGATTAGTGTTGATCCCATCTATCTAGGCACTACCTTAAATCCATTGGTGAGTAATTTTGAGATAGCACCGTGCGTACCATGGTGAAATCAAATGTAGAGCATCTACACATTAGAATCGTGTAGGTTCCCATCTATTTAGGCACTACCGGAAATTCTAATTCACTTGTACAACAAGTTAGAGAGAGATATTCACCATAATTTGTGACCTGATGTCAGTTAATCCCCCATAATTCAGGTTGTTTTTTCTTCGCATCTTACTTGTTTTTATCACCACTGCTAAGTTTTTTTAATCATATCTAACTGCCTTTTCACCACTTTAACTAAGTTCAATCCCATATATAGTATGTTAGCCATGAGTTCTAGTTTTGTTCCGGGGGGCAACTGGGCAGTGTGTTTCTTGATAGTTAAATTGTTTTTGCGGCAATTAGCTAGGGATTAGCTGAGTTTTGTGTTTTGTTTTACAAGTGATGATTGTTGTTGTTTTATCTGTAGTAGTGATTTGCTTTTCCTTTTCTGCTTTTGTATATAAGTTCATTAACCAAAATAGCTAAGTTGTTTTTCTGTGGTCACTAAGTTCACTTCCGCACTTAGTTGTATACATAAGGGTCTAGGATTTTGTGTTTATTTTCATCTGGTCTTTGATTAAGTTGCCTTGTACCCATCCAACTTAGTTACCTCTAAGTTTCTTATTAAGTTGATGCATATCGAGGGGGCTGAGTTTTCTAAACTTTTGTTTGTCTCTTTTTACGCTTTTTTGCTCTTTATTAAGTTGATACTGATCAGTACCCATTCTATCAATAGGGTCAAGTTGCTTGGCTAGTTGCTTACACTTGATTTCTCCATTTTAATGTCAAGTTGTCTCACCGGTTTGTCATTAAGTTGAGTATGGATTGCCATTAAGTTTGATGTTTAAGTTGTATATTGCTCCCTTTAATCAAGTTGTTTTGCCATCATAGTTCAGTTACTTCTCGAATCTAACAAAGTTGATCACACATGTTTGCCTAGGTTGCATAGTGATTTCTTATCAAACCGTGTTTCCCCACATACAATTTTGCTAGTAACCATTTCTTTGATGCCCAACAATTGCATCTAAGCTCACATATATAATCAACTTGGGAATTTAGTGAGAATTTTTTTCTTACTAACCAGTATGAGAAACTAAATGCATAGACATTCAACTTGGGGATAGCTAGAAGCAACTCTTTGCACAAACAAATGCAACCTAGGATTTTTAAGTTGCTTCTACCACTTAATTAAGTTCGATTTTGTTCCCTGATATGGTAGAATGATATTTATGCCTTGCTCAGTCCGACACGTTTGCAGGAAGTGTTGGTATGATTTGCATCTATCCTAGAGATTAGTTGTTTGTAGGTGTTCCATACATTAGTTTAGCCTAACTATTTTTTTGTGGAATCATATGAATTGCGGGTTGTATTCACATGAGTTGCAAGAATCCTAGATATTCACATGACTATTTTTTTGGAATCAACTTTGTGAGTAGAGCATGTACACATTACGTTTCTAGTGATCCCCATCGGGTCTAGGCCAGATGGGTGTGTTTTTATGACCACACTACAAGTTGTTTTGCTTTTAGCAACTAATAGTTGTGTTTCTCCCCCTAGTACCTTTTGTTATTCTATGTAAGTTCATGTTCCAAAATAGTTAAGTTGCTTTCCTGTGGAAATGTTTTGAGTAGTATGTATGTAAGTTCATATAGTTAAGTTGCCTTTTTATCAACATATCTAATTGCTTCCACTAGCTTAACTAAGTTTGATTAGGTAGGGTATCTAATTGTTTTCACCATCCTAACTAAATTGCTTTTTCAGCATCATTATGGGAGGGGGTATAACATCCCAGGCTTACCATATTTTTTTCATGTGGTTCTTTATTAGCTTGTCTTGTTTTTTATTTTTTTAGCGTTGAAAACATATGGTTTTATATTTTTTGCAGACAGCAGGTATGGCGAATAATATTAGAAACCCGGTTAGAAGGACTGCCCTGATTGTTACACCCGCTACAAAGGTAGTTGCTCCTAGAGATTCCTTAGATGATATTGGACCTTCTGCAGTTCTAGCGTGTGCAAGATAGAGCCAACAAACCTACGACAAGTGTGATGGTCATAAACTTACCAGGAAAAGGATACATTTTTTCATCCCAACTCTAGAACACTATGTATAAATTGCAAAATAGCCTGATGGGGTGTGGGGGAAGTTGTTTTTAGTTTTGCACTTTTGTGTCTCGGTAGTGAGCTATATTGAAGTACTCTATTTTCTGTGAAGCTTTTATAGTGTGTGAATTTTTTTGCCAAGATTTTATTATGCACAATATGGATGGTGTCCAAAAGCACATGCTTTTTTAACCGTGGGAAACTAACTAAGCTACTGCATGGTTTTTAGTTCCTCCAATAACAATGTTCATTCTTTTTATGGTTTCCTAAGATTTTAATTTTTGCTATCCCCCTACATGATACTTCTAATTAGTCCAAACCAGGTATCAATGACCATAGTTTGTTTTTTGGAAGATGATATCAGGTTTGTGTTTTTGAATCTATGATGCAACCTAGTTGTTCAAGATCATATGCCATAGTTACTTTTTGCTTCAAAAATCCCTGCAAAAAGTAGTTTCCCCAAATGTCGCTCCTCTATTTCCTATAGTAAGTTTGTTACTATGGGTTCCATAATCATGAAGAGGATCATAGAACCAAGGAAAAACTCCCCAAAACTTTCCAGAATCAACTTCAGAAAGGTTGATTTATGTTGGACAAAACAAAGGAAGAGTGAGAGGTAATCAAGGTTATGCTTTTTTCGGTGTACCTTTTTCCTCCCCTTTTTACTACTCTTGGATCCAAATCTGAAGGTTTTTTCACAGGCCTCTGATGGAGATCTGAAGAGAGAAGAAGGATCTGTCTTGGGGGAAGAAGAGAGAGAGGAAGTTGGGTGTCACGTGGTATCAGGGGGAATATGTGGTTGGTTGGCTTTGGCTGGGAGCCTGGGACGTATGGGTAGGGTTTAAACCGAAAGGGAGGACACACGAGGGTGGACAACTGGCTTTCTATTTCGAGAAGGATGGAACGGAATCTCTCTGTTTTGGGCGATGGTTGGTTTGGACTAGCTAGCTAGCAATTGCTACCTAGACGTTGCCATTAAAATAGATGCGGCGATGAAAAACCTAACATTTACATCATATAAGGCCCAAAAACAAGCGTTACTGTGTGATGCAAACTGTTTTGATGATGAAAAAAAATGGACATCCCAAAGAATTGAGCCCGTGATGTAAATATACATCACCTGCAGCTGCAGCCTGATAAAACAAGTTTTTATCACGCGTGGGGGAACCAACCAGCAATTGAGCCATTGGTCTCCTCTTGTAACCGCACGCAGCCGCCCAAGGCCACCGTTAATTCTGCCGCCGACGAGTAGCTTCCGACGCTGCCCTACCGCAAATCTTGTATATTGGTCGCCCCCACACCCCCGCCGACCATTTCCCGCTCGAATCAGGCTTCTCCACTACCGAATCTATGCCGCCGCCAAAGCGCACCTGCAGCGCCACCAGCTTTGGGCGTGCGACAACACCCATCCAGCTGGTATGCGGCGGATCTCACCATAAACATGATGCGGTACTGGCTCGACACGTTTGAGATGGTTGATCTTGTTGTGTGGGCCTACAACATGGCCGCATGGAGGCACCGCCGCCCGCGGTCGAATTTGAACTTCCCCGACATGCCAGACCACGCGGAGGTGGACTTCCTCACGTTGCCGAACATCCGTGTTGTCAACGGGGCAGCAGAGCTGGAGAACCATGACACCTACATGCAGCTCCATCAGGAGATGGCTAATGAGGAGCTCATGGAGGACTCACCAGGAGCTCATGCGAGGAGGACTTATACGCCTTGAAGAAGAAAAATACGAACGAGGTCTGCCCCTCCACCATCGCCGGGGTCATGAGGTATGACAACATGGACAACAATTTCTATAACGACCTCAGTGACTCCTCCACCGACGAAGAAGACGAAGGTGAGAACGATGCTGACAACTGCCAGTTCTGGGATGGCAATAAGTAGATTGCCATCCCAATTGTTGATGTCTAGTTTTTAGTTGTGTGGAATCGAAATCGATGTTTATCTAGTTTGAATTGTTGAATTTAGAATGTTGAAATTGTTTTGTTGCAGCCCCATTTTACATCATCTAGTGACTACCTGTCAGTGTGATGTAAGAATGTGTTTTTGGTGATGTATGTCGGGGGGACTCCCGTTATACCAAATTCCATGACTCGACAAAATAACAAGAGAAGCAAATCAAGAAGAAGAAAAAAAGACCAGGCTGCCAAATCCGGCTAGACCCAGCCAGCTCGTTGGCTCCAGCGTGCTGCCCAATCCGGTTGGAGCCTTCCAGATGGTTCGTCCGGTTGGAGCCTTCCAGATGGTTAGTATGGCTAGCCCCTACTAGCCCGTTGGCCCCAGCTGGACCTGTTTCCCAAAGCCAACACTACATTCCATCGGACATGACGAGAAGACATTGTAGCCACGCTGTTGCGGAATCAAATAGCGTACCATTGTACAAAGGTCATATCACATCTCAAATAGTGTTCGTTGGGCCAAGTGGACCATCCCTTGTCCCTTGGGCACCATTTTATAAGGTTTACCAGGGAGTCTCCTGAGGCCATATTCTCATACGCTCACACTCTCAGGTAGCTCTCTCCCTCGCGAGCTCTGTTCCTCCTAGTTAGCTGCTCCACAAATACAGCTCAAGGAGCGTCATTGTAGCTTTCAGATATTAACTCCATATACATCAGATATGTAGGAGTAGGGGTTTTATCTCACCACGCGGGCCCTAAATCTGGGTACACCATCGTGTTTGCGTGTGCCCAATATCGTTCCTGGACATCGTCATCGCACTATATCTCTCCCACCTCTTTTTTTGCCATCCCGCTATGGATATGTCGTCCACGCCATGACGACAATGTAAATTTTTTACATCACATGTTTACATCACCAAATTATTCATCATCTACTATAGATGCTCCAAGGGAGGTGGATAGGTGGGGGATGGAGCCATCGAGCATTTTCTCTCAGAAGTTTACCAGTTAGCTCCATACATTCGTTCAGTCACTCCGGTAAATAACTATGCACTCGAGGGAAAATACTACTAGAATGGACATATTCTTGGGGAAGGTTAGCAAGAAAAAACATACTCACTCCTCTCCAAATTATAAGATATTTTAGTATTTTTCTAAAACACATATATCTATACTCTTTTTAGTGTGTAGGTTCGAATATATGTGTTTTAGAAAAAGACTAAAACATCTTATATTTTGGAGGGGTACTTAAAGTTCTAGTAGTGTGGTACTTCCTTTGTCGTATATTGGTTGTGATAACATCTTATATTATAGGACGTATATCGGTTGTGATAAAATATTATATTACAGGACTGAATGAGTAATAGCAATTGGATAGACCAAAATGCTACGTTTAAGCTATAACACTCTCATTACTATAACGTCCGGGTCTTTTGATGCTTCTACCGTCACGGTGATTGTAGAAAATATAAAAGATGTGGTGGGCTTATGGAGCCTAGCCAGCGCAAAGTCTGAGTATTACCGCGAGAGTAGGTTTGTGATTTTCATCCTTGGCTTTTATGGCCAAAGCTATGTCCACAAGACTTATTTTATTCTCCTTAATCAATAAAAATAGTAAATATTTTGCCTATTTTAAAATAAAACAAATATGCATATTATTTTTCAAAAATGCACATATAAGTTCATCCTTGGAGTTATGGTATTAAAATTGTTGCCTAGTTTTCTCATGCTTAGTTTAAGTCAAGTTTGACCTTTGTGGTTATATAAAAAAATCGTTGCTTGTTTTGCTCTAACCAGTTGAGTTACCAGAACCACTTGCCTAAAGTCTCTTTTCTTCATCTATAAGCATTCTAGCTGCAGTGGAGGAGCTTGCTCAAGAACCAAGAGCTAGTCAGGGACTGGACGGCCCTCGTTTGAACACCAAATGTATTGAAGGTTCATTAAAATGAATAGTGTTTTTTTCATTTCACAACCACAACAATGGCTTGTTGATGACCAAGAGTGGACGAAGGTGAATGCGGACACTGCGCTGGCAAAGAATTCAGAGACGGGCAGCGGAGGTGCAGTCGTACGTGATCACGATGGTCATTTCCTCGCGGTAGCTAGCCATTTTTTCCTCCGCGACTAACCCTGAAGCTGCTGAACTCAAGGCTACCAAGCGAGCGGTGGCTCTGGTGAAATACGAAGGTGATCATTTAGTTGGATAGCAACGTAGCGGTCTCGAAGCTAAACAATGAAGGAGTGGACAAGTCAATCCATGGGCTACTGATTGAAGGGATTAAGAAGGATCTTCGAGAGGTTGATGATTTGGTGATCAAGTGGGTGAGGCGCTCTGCTAATGTGGTTGCTCATATACTACCTAAGGAAGGCCGCGGGTTACAAATATGCAAAACATGATTTTGTTTCTCACCTTATACCTTATTGTATTATAAATGCTTTGGCCCAGGATATGTCCGAGTTGTAATAAATAACATGGTAAGTTTCTCTAAAAATGGCTTGTTGCACTTAGAGCCCACTTAAATATCATGAAAAATATTTCTAGCCAAAACATAAAAATAAGTATGACTTGCCATCCTTTTGAACTAACTAAATGCTCGATAATAGTAACGGTCGATCCCATAATACAAAATGAACTTTTTTAATGACAACATCATTATAAAAAAGTTAGTTCGTTTTTTGAACTAAAGAGGTAGAGCGTACACCAATGATGACCCACTTGCATCTCTAAGTAAAACAAATGGGTGGTTTCACATGCTTGCTACAACATGTCCTAAACTCCTAATGGCGATCCCTACAACATCAAATTTAGTGTCTATGCAATCAACTAGTCCAATCCAAATGTATAAGTTTTCATATGTATTTATACACTAAAACGCGTCTAGCTACATGCAGATTTAGCCACATCTACGACATATTTTTCTGGATGAAGGAAGTACTAACTGTTGGAATATGCCCTAGAGGCAATAATAAAGTTACACAATAGCCATAGGCAAAACCCATAAAGTTACAAATACACAACAATTATACTTTCGGTTGATACATACACAAATTTTATATAGTTTACATCTTTCTTCACAAGGTCACTATCCTAACTATATGGTGAAATTTAGAAAACAATCTTGGTATGTGTCAAGGCACCGACGTATAATTCGGATGGCATATTTACGGGCAGCCGCATAGTGAGGAGCCATGGCCATATCACCACCATCCAGGAAGACGGAAGACTCTCCGACACAACATCTAGATCCAGCATCGATGATGAACGTGCACCCAAGCAAGGGCAACCTTGGCACCCACAACAAGTTGAAGATTGATAAAGTGGTGGATCGCTTCACCGAGATGGAACTCCTGCATCAGTGCGGCCAGTCTTGTGGCTGTGGGCCTTTGGGAAACATAGCATTGTACACCATCGCCAAAGCGGAGTGACAATACTCGAAAAATTCCCCAGCCTCTTATACCTGATCTTGAAGCAATGCCAAAGTATACCCCCACCGGTGGTCAGTCTAGAAATCTGTACCAACAACCGACAAAGCATCCATCAGAGCACTCATCCGAGCTTTAAGACGTTGTGACTCCTCCACCGCACTTAATCAAATGCCTAGAGCAGACAAAGTTATTCTACATCAATGAAACCTAAGAATATTCAGATACTCGAGGGATCTGCGAGAAACTCACATAACATATTTTCGCTCACGCTCAAAATTTCGTCAAGAAGTTATTCCTCGCATACCATGGCTTTCTTCGATTCGGAGAGGGCGATGTCTACCTGAGCTTTTAGCACCCGAAGTTCCCCTTCCATTTGTTTTATGCGGTGGATCTTGTCGGAGTACAGCGAAGGATCAACATATCGGGTGACTGTTGTAACATTGGTGGGCACATCCTTTTCATCTTGGCAAGTTTGTTGACCCGAAGGAGCAGGAGAACTCGAAGGAATAGGAGCATCCAGTGGAACAGGAATAGGCGAAGGACCGAGCAAGTTAGATGAATTCTAAGGAAATAAAATGCAAGAAAGCAATCAGCAAGAAAAATCCGTCGGGCGGATTGAATTGTTAAACTTATCAGATCACCCAGGGATACAAAATATCAATATTCTCCACGAAATCAGGTTCATTACAAGCACTTAAAATAACTAAAAAAACTAGAGCTAAACTAGGCGGCTCCGCTAGCAGCCGCAGGAGTGCTGGTCGACGGGGTAGCAATCGAAGTCTTGGTAGATAGAGCGACAGCTAGATTTTTGGAGAAACGGGTAGTAAGGACAACATCCTCTTCCTCGGATATGTCAAGAAGATCCCTATAGAACTTCTTGATTTTCATAAAATATGGCTCGAGCTTGACCTCTTTGCCTGAGTTGGTGACTGGGAGTGAGGAGCTAACCTTATCTCAGTAGACCTTCTCGCCATGCACCAAGGCTAGGGTCATCGCACTGTCTGCACCGCTCTTCTCCTATATCAAACCGTACCTAGCAAGTGGATTCGGGTCAGCATTGAAAATTTTGGTCAGGGCATTAAGGTCCAGCAGGACATCCTTGTTGGGGAAGATCTCCGCATGAAGACTCTTGAACGCGTGGCAGGAGCGGATCAGAAGGTTGCAGCCACGAACATTTTTTCCCTCCAAGATACTCATGGCATCCGGCAAAGGATCAACATGTTGGTTCTCAACCAAGGAACCTGAGTAATTGGTGATCTCTTCAAATAGAAAGGAAGCACAATAGTTACGATCTGCAAAGCCGATGAAAAACCGTCAAAGTTACATGATGAGATAAAAAAACTTACTAGTCATGGAGGATTTCACCTTGTTGATCCTCTTCCGAAGATTTTCTTCTTGTCCTACCATAGTAGCAGCTTCAGCTTCTCGCTTCTCCACCTCGGATTTAGCTGCTGCCCGAGATTTTTCGAGTTCTGCCTCGATGGCCTCCAGTTTAGCTTTGAGATCATCCGCACGCTTCAAGGCATATTCACGAATAATCTCGGACTCAGTAGCAATAGCTGCATGAATGGACGAAGTTATTCAATAATAAAACTACATGAGAAAAATATCCACATGAGTAAAAAGGAAAAGCAAAATACCTTTGGATGCATAAGCTTCATGTTAAATTTTGATAAAACGACTGGCTATTTCGACCATATCGCACATCATCGGCTGCTGGAAGAAAAACACTTAGGAGGGTGTGCAGCAAAAGCAAGATGCAAAAAAGTAAAAGGAGGCAACCACTTACATGATCCATATTAGGCTCGGGTGGGTTCTCTGATAGGACTATGCCTTTGCCAGTATCTTTTGACTTCTTGCGGGGAGGAGCTTTGGGAGTCACCTCAGGGTCTTCCCGGGTTAGGTCACCTGCAGTTTCTCCTTGCGGGTTCATCGGCTCTGTCATTTTCACGGGGGACTCAATCAGAGCATCTGTCCCATCAGTTGCATCTGCAATAGGCAGTCTTGCATAAATTTTCTCCTCCTCATTGCCACTAACCCAAAGGAAAAAAGAGATTTCGGTAAAGAAGCATAACAATAGAATTTTTTGGAAGAAAAATAACAAGGATGAGAAAATCAAAGAAGGCCCCTTTTCCTGGGAGGATCCACCCTGAGTGGTTGAACCAGTTTCGGCTTCGCGATGCTGGAATCATCAGAATCTTCAAAATCTTGGACATCCATCTCTTCACGTTCCTTTTTCCTTGGCTGGCAAAGGAATAGAAATTCATAGAAGGAATGACTTTGGTATGAGTACACGAGGAATGAGGAACAAAATTTTCATCGTGTTCCTCAATATCATAGATAACATCATCCTCAGCAAATTCTTCGGATACCATCGTACTGGTAGGTAGCTCACCCTTTTCGGGCAAAGGGGGAAGGGAATCCAGGTGATCATAGCCCTATGAAATAAGTAAGACCATACGGAAAAATGAGATTATGAAAAGGCATAAACAGACAAGTTATTAATAATAAGTAAACTTACACCAGGAACAAGGTTCTTCTAGCCATAAGGTTCGACCCGAGACTCTGATGGCACAACATCCTTCTTGTGATCATGGTGAAGGATCTCACCCTTTTCTAAAGATCGGCAATGGGAAAAATTTCCGGGGAGATCCTCATCGAGTCCTTCTTCCTAGAGTATGCCCACATACCTGATAATCTGGCTTGAATAGGTTGGATGCGGATCCAAAGAAAATAGGCAATGATTGGTAAACCTGACAGTTCCCTCCTAGATCGGGTGCTTAACTGGTCATTCCGGTTCAGCAGTGGCTTGATCTCCTTCATTTCCTCCACACTTGGGCATTGTTCCCAGGAACTAAGCCTCCGGCGGGTTTTCTTCGGGTCAAAGGGTGCTAACCCGAAGGATTGACCCTCGGCCTGTTGGCCCTTGATGTAAAACTACTTCGATCGCTAGCCTTGAACAGAATCCGCAAGTTTGAGATCAAAGTAATCAACGTCCGGGCAGATGGAGATTATAGCACCACCAACCGTGTGGACGTTAGTATTGGTGGCATTTCTTCGGACACAGAAAAATGTTTTCACGGGCCCTGGCGGGGATGGATCTCGAGGAAACTCTCACAAAGAGTGATGAAAACAATGATATGGAGGATGGAGTTGGGCGTGAGTTGATAAAGCTGCACGCCGTAAACAAAGAGGAGCCTACAAATAAACTCATGGGCAGGAAGAGACAAGCCGCAAAAGAGGAAGATAGGAACATTACCCGCCATTCCTGTTCAGGCGTAGGAGTTGCTTCATCGTAGGGCAACTTGAAGGAGTTCTCGGCAAGCAAGCAGTACTTTCGGGCATCACACAACTCTCGCACAGAGCACCTTGAGGTTTCACAGCCAATGGACCGTGGTATGGCGGCCGTAGCTTCGATGGTGGAGGAAGCGGCCTTGCTCCTGCCCATGGTGGTGAAGTTGCAAGAGATTATGTGCAAGAAGCTAAGTGTAGAAGCAAGGAGAGCAACGATATAGAACGAGATGGAGCGCAAGGAAGAATAAGACTAGCGGCGGAGGAGGGGATGAGGAGTAAAAAATTCACCCCTCATTACCTATAAATAAATCTTCATGTGACCAGGACCATTGGATCTAGAAAACATGGTGTCGCGATGAAACCTAATGACACCACATGTCCACGGTAAGAAAGGGATCAGCCGTAATGAGAATTAATTATTGCAGTAATTTCGGAGAAAACAGTGTGGTGCCTTGATTCTTGTGCAAATGTGGGGTCCTGCGGTCAAACTCATCGCTGACACGGCTCCCACGCGTCGTCAGCCTACATCATGGGCCCACCACTAAAATGTCCTGTCGGGAGCACTAGAACGTGACTTAGGCATGCCATCGTCATCAACAATGACATCATAGAAAGTAATGAAAAGGGTTTGGATGCATTCAACAAAGAACCCGAAAAAGTAACTTCAAGACTTGAGTCAAAGTAAATTCCTCAGATGACAGACTTGAGCCTACACTCGAATACAAATATTTGACTGTAGCCTCAGGGGCTACTTCCATCGGCAGCGCTGGTCATGCACCCGATAAAATACTTCAATAATTCTAGAAAAAGAAGACCTGAGCTGAAAATTTCCTCAGATGATGAAGACTTGAGCCTACACTCGAATACAAATATTCGACGTTAGCCTCGGGGGATACTCCCATCGGGAGCACTGGCCGCGCACCCGATAGAATAAAAGTAATAATCCTCCAAATGGAGACGATGAACCCATGAGTATTACACCAGTGTATCCTCAGACGGTTACTCCCATCGAGAGTGCTAAACAAAAAATAAACAAACAACCTGACAACTTCAGCAATTCCAATAGCCAAACAAGGTAGTCAATAAATTATCAAAAATTCTCAGACCACGTCTGCCGTGATAATATATCTGAATATCATGTCTCTCGACATTTAGGTAAGACCCTAGGATTCATCCTATGAGGCCTAGTAATCGTACCTGAATGCGCCCTGCTAGTTATTATCCGTATCCATGATATGATGAAAAATCCCGACGGGCGCGTTAGGTACCCACAAAATATGAGCCTTGAATTCAGTACTTGATAAAACCTCCACGACCCAAACTGAATTATGCCAGTACATACCGAATTTGAGTCCAGGGACTCGAGTTCAAAGTAGGTTCACGATGTCTTTTCCCAAAAGCAAATAACTGGTTTTTGATCCGTTGGATGCACCAGCCCCATGGCAAAAAAAAGTTTACTCGAATAAATCTTTGGGTCCAAACATCGAAAATGTCTTTGAGACTCAACCCGAATTGATTCGGATAGAGTCTCGGGGTCTACTGACATGGTTATGACTTATCGGGTTCATGTAATTGGTATATCTGGTAGATACTTAGACTATGGCACAAGGCCCACAAGGAAATAAGGAGTCCTGGAAGCATCCGAATCCTAGGAACTAGGCGTGTTGATCAAGATAGAAATATGAACTGACATAGTCGGATAGCTGTAATCAAACTTGTAACCGGTCCGTATTAGACTCTGAGACTCAGCCTCTCATACAAGGGCTAGGAGGAGCCGACGCAGAGGGCACCATAGATTTGAGTAGACACAACCCACCATGATTTAGATTGCATCTAGTGAATCAGTGATTTTGTAATCATCTCTGATTCGACTCCCTTGTTTGTCTGACAGGCCGACGAAATTACCAGTGCTCTCGTTTCCATCAAACCCAAGTCCATAACTATGGACATTGCTGAGGTCACCCCTCGTCAGTTATTATTCAGATTTCCTTGTTCATGATTAATGTTTATTGTCCATTCTAGAATTGTATGTATTGGAAACTAAATAAATTTGTGGATAAATAAACAATATGGAGTCCCTAGTGAGCCTCTTCTACTAGTTTGTTAGTCAAGGGATGGTTAAGGTTTCCTAACCATGGACATGATTGCCACTTGGTAACAGAATCACATCATTACGAGAATGATGTGATCAACATACCCAATAATAAGCATAGATTTTGATCGCATCGTTTAGTTTAATTGATATCGCTTTCTGAATATGTCAAGTATTGTTTCCTCAGACCATGAGATCATGTTACTCCCTGGCATCAGAGAAATACTTTGTGGACATCAAACTTCCCTTTGTAACTGGGTGATTGTAAAGTTGGCTTAAAGGTATCTCTGATGGTGTCTAATGGGTTGAATGGATCAAGACTAGAATTTGTTCCTCCGTGTGATATCTCTGGGCCCTCTCGGTAGTATAGCACCCAAGAGCTCAAGTGACTAATGTGTTTTGTCACGGGGATCATATACCATGGTACGAGTAAAGAAAACTTGTTGGTAATGAGATTGAACTAGGTATAGTGATACAGATGGCCGAATCTCGGGCAAGTAATATATTATACGAAAAAGAAATTGTATACCAGATTGATCGAATCTTTGATATTGTGGTACAACCAAAAATAACTTTGTTGAATATGTAGGAGCCACTATAGACATCCTGGTCCTACCAATGGTTATTGATCAGAGAGGTGTCTCGATCATGTCTGCATGTTCTCGTACTCGTAGGGTCACATACTTAACGCTTCGATGTCGATTGTCTTCGTTGATATTATGTATGGTGCAATCAAATGTTGTTTCAAAGTTTTGAATGAGATCCTTGATATCACGGGGAGCTTCAGAATGGTCTAAAGGTAGTGACGAGGGTTACTCATCAATGCCCATTGTTATGGACTTGGGTTTTGGAGAAGGAGGGAGCGTTGGAAGCATCTATCGGCTAGAAAACAAGCACACAGGGACGCAAGGTTTACCCAGGTTCAGGCCTCGTAGAGGTCCCTACTCCTGCTTGTCTACTCTTGGAATTAACGAAGGAATCGAAGATTACAGGGCCGCGCAGATGCAATCTGGCGAGAGTTGTGGAAACTAGGGTTGCGTGTGTCCTCCTCGCCGCTCCCTCCTAGCCTTTATATAGATAGGTCAGGTCTCGGGTAGCAGGTCGAGTCGGTTACATATTAGGATTTTCCCTTCAAACTTTCTATCTTAAGACTTCTTCTTGTCTCGCAAGTCATCAAGAGTTCGTGGGCCACTCGAAGTCTTCACTAGGCCATGGCAACACCGTGGGCTTCCACCGTATCTGGACCGTATATACCACACTCGAGTACCTGCAGGGTATACCGACGTCAGTAGCCCCCGAGTGTCCAGTGGAATCGCAGAGTCGACTGGGGACTTTACGAAGCCTTTCGAGTGCATGACTGAGTATTTTTCGAGTGTTCTATTTATGTCATAGGGATTGTTGATATGCGTGCCTAATTTAACCGATGTATCAGTATCAGTTAACTACCTTAGGGCAAAACAGCGCAATCTACTCGAACTTGAGTCCCCGGACTCGATTTCGGAAAAGTGTTGGTGTAATTCGACTCAAGCCACAGAGGTCTTACAAGAGTCGAATTCCCGTATAAGGGTGTGAGCACTCGACGCGTCCGTCAAGGCATGTTCTTCGTACCTGTAGGCACGGATATATTTCTGGTAGTGCGCAGCAAATGCGTTGCCAGGCCTTATTCAGGTCTTATCTTAACGCTGCAAGCGCGGCATCCGAGTTTTGTCATCGCGGAGATGATTCGGGTGACCCAGGAGACGCAGTCTCTTTGTAGGGAAAATATGAGGCGGTGTCGCCATAGACTTTGAGTGTGGATGTTATCAACACACAGTACGATGTACAAACAATCATAGGGTGCACGACTAGCGCTCCCTATGGGAGTATCCCCCGAGTGCCTGGTTGAGTCGAAGACTCGGGCAGGGACTAAAGAACTTTTGCGACAGCTGTCGTCTTTTGTTTACTTGTTTCAGTCGAATTTGTTTCCGGTGCTCCCTATGGGAGTAACCCATCATCCATAGTCGAATCGTAGATTCGAGTGGTTGGGTATGCTTTGAATGTCCATATTCCTGCAGAAAAGAAAATCGCAGGGTGCGCGACTAGCGCTTCCTATGGGAGTAGCCCCCGAGTTCTTGGTGGAGTCGAAGACTCGATCAAGGACTAAAGTACTCGAAGTCTTCTAGTGCTCAATCTTTGATGACATCAGTGCTGACGATGTGATGACCTCAGTTGCCCGCCCGAGCGGCTTTGACGGGACGTGACGAGTGGTGGGCCCCATTTTCTGACCCTGACTTGACCGGGCGTGCGTAATCTTTCATTTTAACTGCGCCTCCTCGATTTCCATGCGTAATGGGGATAGTGGAGGATGGTTCATGTTTTAGTCTCTCCATGTGTCGATCGCGATGTGCACCACGCGTCCAGTAGGGTTTCTGCTGGCCGTTGGATTGCATCTGCCAGGGGGTTAAGTAGCAACGTAGCTGTGGTAATTTCCCATATGCTCTTTCTCTACTTTGTGCCTCCATCGTCATTTCTGCTGCTCTCTGCCTCTTAGAGTTTGTCCCGTTTCGCGGCGCTGGACCAACTCCGTATGTTTCCTAGTTACTTCCTCTGCTCGCATCGCCACCGCAAGATGGGGAAGAAGAAAGGAGGTGCTGCCACTGAGTCCGCCGCCGCCATTGCTACCGCCAAGAAGAAGGGTGGCTCCGCCGTTGCAGGCAGCAGCACTGCCGTCGCCGGGAAGAAGAAGGGCGCGGGCACCCGTGTCACCAATGGCGCATGGCACGCGTCCATCATCAAATCGTCTGAGTTGTGTCTTCTTCGTCAGGATGGAGTTCTGTCTCCCGCGGTCGGTGACTCGCGAGTCCCAGGTGGTGAGGTAACCCCTTGCCCTCCTGCTGGTTTTCGGGTGATGTTCCTAGCGTTCATCATCTGCGGTCTTTCTCTGCCCCTACATCCTTTCTTCAGGGGCCTCCTTTGCTTCTATGGGCTCCAGCTGCATCAGCTGTCCCCCAACTCTATTCTCCACATCGCCTGCTATATTACACTTTGTGAGTGCTGGCTCGGAGTTGAGCCACACTTTGGTCTCTTCAAACGGCTCTTCAAGCTGAAGCATCAGTCGGCATCTGGTTCCATAGTCTATGACATAGGAGGCTATGGGATCCATGCCGACTCCTACGTCACATACTTCGATATCAAGCTCATGGTGTCCTTCCAAGGGTGGAGGGACAAGTGGTTCTACATCCGCGACCAGAAGGCCGACGGAGAGCACTACGGACTCGCGCCCTTCGATCCCGCGATGCTGTGCAGGAGGAGGCATTCTTGGAAGAACGTGGTGATGCCTGGCGAGTCTGAGGAGACAGAAGTGTTGTACGAGCGCGTCTGCGACCTCGAGAGTCGCATGGGTAAAGAGGAGGGAGGTTGCGCCCTCATTCGCACATGGTTGTGTTGTCGCATCCAACCCCTGTAGGCCAGAATTCACCCCATGTTCCAATGAGCTGGTGCGGACGATGTCACTCGCGTATCTGCCGATGGAATTTCCGTGGGTGAACTAGATAAGAGGGTGCGACTGCTGACCAAGTACACCGCCAAGGATGTTCTCTCGAGTGAACCAGTGGTGCCTCCATTTTATGCTTCTAACCCTCCTCCTGAGGTATGATTGTGCTACGAAGTAGCTATATTTGTCGAATGCTTTTGACGTGTGCTGACTTTGTTTTCTATATGCAGGATTGGAAGGTGTCTCCCAGTTTGCCCCCTCTTCCTGAGGGGGTTATTCCTCGCGAAGTAGATGAAGAGGACGAGTCGGAGTTGACCGTCCCATTTGAAGAGGAGGAGGAAGCCCCCGAGTCCAGCAGTCTGGACACTCGCAAGTGCTCGCGCAGTGAAGATTCGGAAGCTTCTTCCCCTTTGACTCTGGAAGGCCCAGCTATTGGTGCGGAGTCGCCAATTCCTGCTATTCCTGTGAGTTCCATGGCGCCATCTGTCCGCAGGAAGATGCGGCTGACAAAGGAGTCACTGGAGTCGGAGGACCAAACCTTCGATTTTGATAAGTTTGACTGGTAAGCATACAATTCTCGTCTTGGTTCTTTTCGGAGTTGCATTTACTGATGTTGGTTTTGTTCCGTAGTCAATCGGCGTTGTCATCTTCTGGCGACGTCCAAATTTTGAAGGAATCAGGAGTCGTGGACTCCAAGGCCAAGGAATTGGCTGAGCAAACTCCTTCTCCTCCATTGGCGGCCCACTCTGGGTACAATTCATCAAGTTCTCCACATGCTGTGGAGCACCAGATGGTTGTCCGGACGACTTCGTGGCAATCGACTTCGGAGTCTCTGGAGGAGCACGTATGTGTGATGTTTCTTTTACTTGCAGTCGAATTAGACATCCATGTTATCTGCTGATACTTTTGTTTTTCTCCTTTTATAGCTTATTGTGAAGGAAGCTGCTCGCCTGGCGGAGCAAGTACTTGCAATGGGTCGCAGCATGCATTGCTTGACAACCGCCACCGCGTGGTTGAAAGTTAGTATTTTGTGCTTCTTCTTCTTCATCCTTGTGACATTTTTACATACTCGACTGACGGTCTATCTTGTGTGTTTTGCAGCTGAGCATAACGTGCTTCTTCGCGAAGCTGCTTCCCTTGAAAAGACGCTCGCCGTGGCGGTGAAGAGTCCCGATGAGGCAGTCGTTGCGCTTGATGAGTCGCGGAAATGCGAAGAGGATTTGTGCGCCTCCATCGCTGCTAGGGAGAAGTTGTTCGAAGAACAGCTCTTCTCGATTGCCAAGGCTCTTTCAGGTATTCTTTCGTCTGGATTTCTGTTGTGTCCTTTCTTTCGACTTTGTTACTGTGCTGACTTTTTGCTAACACTTTGCTCTGTGTAGATGCTGGTGGTTTGAGCTTCGACGCCCAGGCGCTTCGTCGCGATGATGTTTTGGCAGGCGCCGTCACGGCAGTCAAAGACCACAGCGCTTCCATTCAGGGAACGCTGACCAAAGCCAAGGGTGTACTCAGTCGCATCCGCGAGAAGCTGGTGCCCAAAGCTGAGCTGATCGAGAACGTGGATGACCTGGTGGAGTCCCTTGCTGGAGGTATTCCTGCAGGCTTCAAGAACTCGCTTCGTGCGGCTGGCGCTTCCATGTCTCCAAGGCAATGCCTGTCGGCGCAGATGGTTAATCGGTAGTTTTTGCTCCTTTTGCAACTTCTTGTGGCAAGTACGAGCCTCAACTCACCAACACAGTTGCCAAGTACTCTGAGGAGCTACAGCGAGCCAAGAAGGCGGCGAAGGCTGCGGCATCAGGGGCCGGCGGGAAGTCTATGGCGTCTGATACCGCCACGGAATCGATGAAGCCTCTGAAGCCAAAGTCCAACTCGAAGAAGCAAGCTGCTCCTCAGTAGTTATATTTGTAATAGTTAATAGCTTGACTCCTTTTGTCTGGAACATGCCGCTGGCGGGTGTCTCTGTTGATACTTTGTTATGTTTGAATGCACTTGAGTTTTTGTCCATGTGTTGCTTGGTCTTCTTATCATCTCTTGCTTGGCTTGTGATAGGGCACATCGAGTGGTCCCTCGAGTGAGCCTCGAGATCCGCCATCCACTGATGATACCTTAGCGTAGTCGCGCTCAAGGGTGGATGAGTTGTCTCTGCTTTCACCGCTGTGTGATCACGTTAAGCAGCTGGAGCGCAAACTGCCCGTCCTCCACGGTAACATGGATGTATGTAAGTCGAGGGCAGAGAAGGCCATCGCCCGAGAGCAATATCTACTAGGGGAGGTGGCACAGCTGGGTGACCAATTCAAGTGTTAGTTTTCTGCCTCCTTATCTTTTGTTGTTGTCAATCGTGGTAGTTCGTTGTCTTCATACTTTTGCCTCTTACTTGGCATAGTTGTCAACACGCGTCATCCGTGGGATGAGAAGGACAGGATCGCCATTCGCATGAATGACCTGACTCAGGAACAACTTCAGGCAAGTGGGTACTTCTGGGTGGATCATGATCGCGCAATCGCACTTGCGACCCTGCAGGATCGTGCCTCGCGAGTGCTTCATTTTCTTAAGAAATCGCAATCATGCTTACGGAATATCTATCAGACAATGTTTCCGCTGGATGTCGTTCCTTCGAGCCTGTTGGCTCTCCTTGCTAAGTTTCAAGACTTGAGTGCAGTTCAAGATTGCATGCGGCAGTAGTTGGTGGCCGGTGCCAAGGCTGCTTTATCGCTGGTGCGACTGCATAGGCCTGATGTAGATATTGCAGCTATTGCTGCTGGTCCGCCTAGTCCGCCGGTAGGTTCGACCTGAAATATGGTTCCTCATTACCAAGCGGTGGATCGGCCAGCGGAGGAAGTTGTCGACTTCTTCGAGGAACAGACAAACGTTCTTCTATTGCAACAGTAGTATTAACTTGTATCCTGCACAGAAATGTACCAGTGTTGTAAAGTTCATATATATATGGCGTTTATAATTGATTGACATTGATGTGTAAAGAGCTTGTTAGCTCGTATGTTTTGTGAGTGCGTGGCACTATGCGATTCCTTTTCGTTAGCCTGACTTGTGTTTATCTCAGCACCTTGCCAACCTGCTAGGTGCGTTGCAGCTGGGTTGGTGTTTGTCAAGGGTTCGATTATTGCGTCAGCTACTCAGGATACCGTGATTGGTTCGTAGAACAGATGTGTAAAGGGTGGCGCAGCCCCCGAGTAGGTAGATGGCAAAAAAAAATAGAAAAACTCAGAGTTTGGGGCACTTAGCTTTATTTATTCGTAGAATCAGTACGAGGTACAATGTGTGGCTAAGTAGCCTGGCTGAATAGCCTTATTTGTAATGAAAAGAAAAAGAAAAAACGACTAAGGGTAGAAGCGTCGCAGCTGCGTGACGTTCCAGGGGTTGGAGTATGCGACTCCTGTCTCGAAATCTTTAAGGCGATAGGCACCACCTGGGATTACTTATGTAACCACATATGGTCCCTCCCAGGGGGACTCGAGCTTGAGGTGCCCTTGCTGTTTCAGTCGCAGGACCAGGTCTCCTTCGAAGAAGGATATGGGGCCTAGCCTTCTGCTGTGGTAGTTGCGCAGGTTCTACTGGTAGATCGTCGATCTTTCTGCTGCGATTTCTCGTGCCTCGTCAAGGAGATCGACGGAGTCTTCGAGTGCAAGGGTTGACTCCTGCTCGCTGTACGCGGCTATCCGTGGGGATTTAAAGCGTACTTCTGCGGGTAGTACTGCTTCAGCACCATGCACCATGAAGAACAGGGTGTATCCCGTGGCACTGTTCGGGGTTGTGCGCAGGCTCCAAAGTACAGATTGCAATTTGTCTGGCCAGCATTCGGCAGCTTGCTCGAGTGGCTAAAGGAGTCGCTTCTTGATTCCGCCACAGACGAGCCCATTGGCCTTTTCAACTTGACCGTTGGTTTGTGGATGAGCTACGGAGGCATAGCTTACGTTAATCCCCAGGTTTTCACAAAATCCCTGGAACTCCTTAGAGGTGAAGTTTGTTCCATTGTCCGTGATGATGCTATGTGGCACTCCAAAGCGATAGACAATGGACTCGAAGAACTTGACTGGGCTGGCTCCTGACTGTTTGTCATCGGCATGGCCTCTATCCACTTGGTGAACTTGTCGACTGCGACCAAGAGGTAGACGTAGTCTCCTCGTGAGGACTTTAGGAGCTTGTCGACCATGTCGAGTCCCCATTGCGCGAAGGGCCAAGCCAATGGTATTGGCCGGAGCTCCGCGCCTGGTGCGTGCGGTTTGTCCGCAAATCATTGGGAAGCGTTGCATCTTTGGACAATGTCCTTGGCGTCACGCATGGCCGTGGGCCAGTAGAATCTAGCTCGTAGAGCTTTGACAACAAGGGCACGACTGCCGGCGTGGTCCCCACAAGTCCCCTCATGGATGTCGAGGAGGACAACCCTTCCATCTGCGTTGGAGACGCACCGTTGGAGTACTCTTGTGATGATGCGGTTGTATAGTTCGCTGTTGATAATGGTGAATGCCTTGGATCGCCGTGCAATGTGTCGCGCGTCAGTCGGGTCGTCCGGTAGCCTCTTGCTGAGAAGGTATGTGACGTAGGGTTGAGTCCAAGATGGCTTGATCATCATGACCCCCATTGGTCCTTCGAGTCATGTGTCAAGCTCCAGGTCGTCGAGTGCCATTGGCTCATTGGGTGGCGTAGCCCCCGAGTCCGTTGTTGTGCTTGTTTTATTCTCTGTGGCCTTTGGCTTGATGGAGCGTTCACAGATATGCTCGAGAAATACCCCAGGTGGTATGGGGGCGCAAGTAGAGCCAATGTTGGCGAGTGCGTTCGCCTCTTCATTGCTTTCGTGGCCTACGTGCTGCAGCTCGCAGCCGTCGAAGTCCCCTTCGAGTGTGTCGTAGAGGTCGCGGTAGGCGATCATATTGTCGTTCAGTGCGTCGCACTCGTGCATTGTCTGGTTGACAACCAGCTTGGAGTCGTCATAGATGATTAGCCTCTTGGCGCCACAGGCTTTTGCCATCCGCATCCCGTGCAACAGGGCCTCGTATTTAGCTTCGTTGTTGGAGGTGGTGAACTGCATTCGCAAAATATATTTCATCTTGTCTCCCTAGGGCGATGTCAGTATGACACCTGCGCCAGTTCCATCCTTTCGCTTGGATCCTTCGAAGTGCATTGTCCAGAGGTAAGACATATCTGGTTTTTTAGGGAGCTGATTCTCCATCCAGTGCACAAGGAAGTCAGGGAGAACTTGCGACTTGATCGCGTCGTGCTTTTCATATGTAATGTCTCATGGAGACAGCTCGATTCCCCAAAGCGCGACTCGTCCGGTGGCGTCGGGGTTGTTGAGGATGTGCCCAAGCGAGGCGTCGTTGACCACCACAGTTGGGTGCTCCTAGAAGTAGTCGCGCAGTCGCCTGGCTGTCATGAAGACGCCATATGCCAGCTTCTGGTAGTGCGGGTACCGCTGCTTTGTTGGCGTGAGAACCTCGCTGAGGTAGTAGACTGGGCGATGTACCCCGCGAACCTTGTTTTCCTCGGCTCGCTCCATCACGAGCACCATGCTGACCACCTGGTTGGTGGCGGAGATGTATAGCCATAGTGGTTCCCTTTCGCGTGGGGTCACCAGTACTAGTGAGGCATACAGTAGACACTTGAGGTCTTCAAATGCTTCCTGTGCCTCCTTGGTCCACTCGAACTTGTCATCTTTGCGGAGAAGTTGGTAGAAGGGCAGTGCCTTTTCGCCCATTCTACTGATGAATCGACTGAGCGCCGCAATTCGCCCAGCCAGCTGCCGGATGCCTCTTACATTCTCCGGCTTCTCCATGGCTAGTATGGCTTTTATTTTCTTCGGGTTTGCCTCGATCCCTCTTGCGGAGATGAGATATCTGAGTAGTTGCCCAGATGGTACGTGGAAGGCGCATTTGTTCGGATTGAGCTTGATCCGGTAGCGATCGAGGTTGGCAAAGGTTTCGTGTAAATCGTCGATTAGCGAGGCTTCCTCTTTGGTTTTGATTATGATGTCGTCAACATAGACTCGGATGTTGCGACCGAGTTGGTTCTTGAGGCAAGCCTGCATGCACCGCTGATAGGTTGCTCCTGCGTTTTTAGCCCGAAGGGCATTGTGTTGTAGCAGAACACACCAAAAGGCGTTGTAAACGCCATTTTATCTTGATCTTCCTCCTTCATTCGAATTTGATTATAGCCTGAGTAGGCGTCGAGGAAGCAGAGGCGCTCACATCTCGCGGTGGAGTCGATGATCTGGTCGATTCGCGGCAGCGAGAAGTGATCCTTTGGGCAGTGCTTATTTAGAGAGGTGAAATCCACGCACATCCGTAGGATATCCGTGTCTTTTTTGGGTACCAACACCATGTTGGCGAGCCAGGTACTTCCCTTGATCTCGCGTATGAATTTGGCGTCGAGGAGTCTGTTGATCTCCATTCCGACCGCTTTTGCTCTTGGCTTAGACAGTCAACAAATTGTTTGTTTGACTGGCCTTGCGTTTGGGTTGACGTTGAGTGCGTGCTCGGCGAATTCCCTAGGGACCCCTGGCATGTCCGCTAGACACCAGGCAAAGATTTCCCAGTGCTCACGGAGGAATTCGACGAGCGCGAGTTCCTATGCGGGACTCAAGTTGTTGGCGATGAGGGCCGTCTTGGCCGGGTCCGATGGGTGGACCTGAACTTTCTTCGTGTGCACCGACGAGTCGAAGGATAGGTCAGGTGAACTTGGCCGACTCAGGGGAGGCAGACTATTGTCTGTCGACTCCTTCAGTCTTGCGAGTTCTTCCTGCATGCCGAAGGACTGGGAGATTCTGTTGAACTTCGTGTCACAGCTATCCGACCTCTCGAAGCTCCCGTTGATTGTGATGACGCCGTTTGGACCTAGCATTTTCATCTGTAGGTAGGCGTAGTGCGGTACTACCATGAACCTAGCGAACACGATGCGTCCGAGGATGCAGTGGTACTGTGAGGGCCAGTCGACGACTTCGAAGTCGATGCGTTCGCGTCGAAAGTTTTTCGGCGTGCCAAAGATGACGTCGAGGTTGATTTTGCCCAAGGGATATATGCCCTTGCCTGGGACGATGCCGTGGAATGTCATGTCGGAGACCTCTAGGCAGGTCAGAGGGATCCTCATTGCTCGCAAGGTACTTGTAAACATGAGGTTAATGCCGCTTCCACCGTCCATGAAGATGCCACTCATGTCGAAGCCTCCGATATGTGCCTCGAGTACGAGGGGACAGTGGACTAGGCGAGGTACTTGGCACGGGTGATCGCGCTTGTCGAAAGTGATGCAAGAGTAGCTTCCACTGAGGTACTCAGTGGTGGATGGTGGTGAATTTGTCGCCAAGTTGACTTGGCAAGTGATGGCCTTCTGCACCCGATTCAAGGGGCGTCCCTTTTGGATCATCATGTTGCCCACAACCCGTGGGTATGGTTCGCCGCCTTGATTGTGGACCGGTGCGGCCGCGGGTTGTGGCACTCCAGGTGGTGGTGGAGGAGATCCATGTGCTACAGCGCCTGGGGCGAACCTGTAGCCCCTGTTGACTGCGTCGCGATTCATCCGAGCCAAACCCTGGTGGAGCTTGAGGAACTTGTGGCACTCCTTGAGAAGGTACCTAGATTTCTTCTTGCCGTCGTGCATGTCGATGTAGAAGTGCACGTTGCACGGCCCGGACAGTTTGTCCTCGATTGTTGTCGCGGGTGCCTCTTCATGAGTGCAATGCTGCCATACCTGTGTGGTTTTTCCGGAGTCGCGGTGTCCACCGCTGCGATAGCCGCTATTGCAGTTGTCGTCGCGCCTGTCGGCGTAGCCGGCTGCGACCATGTCGACATCTTCGCGATCATCGTAGATGCGCATTCGACGTTTGCTTTGGCAATCGCGTCTGCGCTCGAGTTCTGCTTCGTCATCGGAGTGAACGTGGTTTTTCACCGAGTCTTCTCCGTCAGCCCACCTATTTCCGATTTCCATCAGGTGGTCAATTGTTTTGGGCTCCGAGCGGCCCAGCTCCTCCCTGAGCTCTATGCGGCAAACGCCGCCATTGAATGCGTCGATTGCGCGATCCTCTAAGATATTTTCTGCGGAGTTCTTGATGATGGACCACCTCTAGATGTACGAGCGTAGCAATTCGCCCGACCTTTGCTGGCAGCACCTCAGTTCTTCGATTGACACGGGCCTTTTGTAGGTTCCCTTGAAGTTGCGCACAAAGCTGTAGACCATCTCATCCCAGCTGCGAATGGATCCGCGCGGGTGGTTGTTGAGCCATGCTCGGGCGGCGCCCTACAGCTGTAGTTGTAGGCACTGCATGGCCATGCTTCGACTCCCACCATGGAGCCTGACGGAGGATATGTGGTCCTCCAACTAGATTTTTGGGTCCTGCAGGCCGTCAAACTTTGGGTTCTCCGATGGGAGTTTGAACCCCTTGGGCATTCGCTTCTGCCTGATGGCTCTGCTGAAGCATCTGGCGCCGCAGAGCTCCACGTCTTCGTCCTCTGAGTCACTCTATTGGGCAAGTTGTGCCCTTGACTTGTCGATTTTGCGTTGCGTGATGTCATCACGCGCATCATAGTCGTGGTCGTGTCGCCGTGAGCAGCGACGTCGAGACAGATCGTGACTATCGTCGCTGGATAAGGGTGAGGAATAGCATTTTTCCAGAGCCTTGCTTTTCTTCGGCTCCGGCATTGGTTCTTTGTCGAGAGCGGCCTCGAGTAATCCCAAGCCCGCGACCGTAGATCGGTGCATGGCGGCTCGGGGATCTCCAGCCGGCAGCTGGTTATTGAGTAGGTACATGGTGGACGCTGTCACCGCTGCTTGCGGCATCTTTGGGACCACGTTGCCCCGGGTGTCGACTGTTATAGAGCTGAAGTCGAGGACTTTCGCATCTTCTATGCGCTCCTGCTCGGTGAGGTGGGCCATTCGAGATCGCCTCTTGTTGGCCACGTACTCATTGCCCTTGGAGGAGGATCCTCTGTGGGAGGAGAGCCCGGCCCTTCGAAGGCTCAGCTCGTCTGCCGCCTTTTTACACGCTTCGAGTTGCGCGATCGTTTGTAGCTAGCGTCTGTACTCCTCCTTTAGTAGCCAATGGTAGCCCACCAGCAGTTCTTGCAACGTGCCAGGGGGCAAAGGATTACCTTGCAGAGCTTCTCGGCAGCGGGCCCACTCGAGATCATTGAGTCTGATCACGACGCGTTCGCCAGTGTGTTCGTTTACCATGGTTGGAGGCTCAACTGCCCCTCCATTGTTGACGGCCACGCTAGTGCCATCGTTAGTGGGGCCACCGTTCGGTGGCCCACCATTAGGTGTGCTACCGTTGGGCGGATCAGGCCCATTGCCGCCGTTTTCACGATTGGCACTGGTTTTGCCAGCATTAATGACGGCGCACATGAAGTGCTTGGGGAAGTTGTTGCTCCTACAGCTTTCAGATCCGGAACCGTAGGCTCCATCTTTAGTTGCTAGGTCACCCAGATCGGATTCGCGACTGCTGTCGTTGTCCGTGCTTTCAGCTGCTGCTGAGGTGTTAAGCTCGCTGAGGGTGCCAATTGGTGGCGGGAACCACGATGCTGGAGAAATTGCGGGTGCCGTTGGCTGGTCAGGCATGCAGAGCGTGCCCATCTGACCAACTTGGAAGCGGAAGCTCCCGATCGCCAGGCTGATTCCATCACCCACGGACTCAAAAGCCGGGCGAGTGGCTGGCGTGTGGACGGTGAAGTCGAACGCGCTGAAGAACTGGCGAATCTCCGCTGTTGCAGAGTTGTAGATCGCGATTGATGGGGCCAAAGAAGCCACAACATCAGCACTCCCAATTCCCACAGACGGTGCCAATTGATGAGGGTTTAACTCATCAATGTCCATTGTTATGGACTTGGGTTTTGGAGAAGGAGGGAGCGCTGGAAGCATCTATCGGCTAGAAAACAAGCACACAGGGACGCAAGGTTTACCCAGGTTCAGGCCTCGTAGAGGTCCCTACTCCTGCTTGTCTGCTCTTGGAATTAACGAAGGAATCGAAGATTGCAGGGGTGCGCAGATGCAATCTGGCGAGAGTTGTGGAAACTATGATTGCGTGTGTCCTCCTCGCCGCTCCCTCCTAGCCTTTATATAGATAGGCCAGGTCCCGGGTAGCAGGTCGAGTCGGTTACAAATTAGGGTTTTCCCTTCAAACTTTCTATCTTAAGACTTCTTCTTGTCTCGCAAGTCATCAAGAGTTCGTGGGCCACTCGAAGTCTTCATTGGGCCGTGGCAACGCCGTGGTCTTCCACCGTATCTGGACCGTATATACCACACTCGATTACCTGCAGGGTATACCCATGTCAGGTAGAGAAAAGTATATGGCAAGTCTGACTTAGGGTTCCGAGAAATGTTTGGGATGTTTCTGTGAGACTGAAACATTCTAGAAGGTTTGTGGAGGGTCCACATGTGGGGTTTGGCAAAAACCTAGATGACAGGGGCGTGGCAGGGGGAGGTTTTCCCTCTCCCCTTTGGCATCCACTGGCCCTTATGGCTTGGAGGAGGGGCCAAGCCTTCTTCCCCTCATGCCTATAAAAAGGAAGGGCAGGGACATGGGCGTCCCACCCTGTCTCTGGTCACCGCCTCCCCTCTCTCCCACATACTTCCCTCCTCCTCTAGAATATAGCATGGCGAAGCCCTGTAGAATTCCTTCTCCAGCATAGTTGCACTACCATTGTGCTGCCAGAATCTCGCCTGCAAGATCAAGAAGGAGGAGACGCCACCAAGAAAAATGTGTGGATATAATGAAGGTGTCGTCGGTTCGATGCTAGGATCAAGAAGGTTAAGATATTCATCACTTTGAACTAACGCAAGCGAACGACTACATCACCCATGATCTATAGATCGTTAACCACTCGTGTTCTTCAAGGGTAAGTATATTAGATCTATCTAGTTGTTACTTGCATCTCCTAGATTAGATCTTGTTGGTTTCCTCTTCCTATTTCGTAGGAAAACTTTTGTTTTCAATGCAACAAACCCATCAGTGGTATCAGAGCTAGATCTATGCGTAGATGTATGGTACGAGTAGAACACTATGAAGTAATGGGAGTTCATGATCATGTTATTACCCTCCCATGTGTACTAATAGATGTTACGGTATAGTTAGATGAAGTGGCCCAGACCGACTTTACACATAAGCTTACACGAGACTGGTTCCATGCTCAGCACGCAATTTATATTGCATAAGTGGCTGGTGGGTGACTGTCTCTCTTTCTATAGTTAACATCTCTTCTGCAACGGAGAGCCTGAAAGGGTGTAGTATAGATACCATGTTCATCACCGTTGTGGTTTATGCGTAAGTAAGAATGGTTCTTCTTCCTACTAAAAGTCTCAAACCACATAAAACATGCAGCAACAAAGTAGAGGTCATCTAACTTGTTTTTGCAGGGGCATGTGATGTGATATGGCCATGTTTGCTATATTTCATATTTGATACATGAGATGTGATCATGTTTGTAGTATCATGACTTGCATGTCGATGAGTTTGGCAATCAGCGGGAGCCTGAATGGTTGTCTTTATTTATTATATGGCATGTGTGCCAATGTTTAACGCCATGTAAATTGCTTTACTTTATCACTAGTGTAGCAATAGTTGTAGAAGCAACAAGATGGTGGAAGCAACCATGTTCTTGTCTTCGTGCTAGTGATGATGGTGATCATGATTTTCTTTGGAGATGGAGATCAAAGGAACAAGAAGAAAATGCCATATCATCTCACATTAAATTGCATGAGTTGTTTATACTTTTGAGTATCTTGTTTTTTATTAGATTACAACGGTAACATTATAAGATGATTCGTAACACTAAAATATCAATATAAAAGTGTTCATCCATATTTAGCACCGTTGCAAAAGTTCATCGTTTCGAAGCACCACGTGATGATCGGGTGTGATAGATCTATATTCACATACACCGGGTGTAAGCCATGTTGCACATGCAGAAACTGTGGTTAGCTTGACGAGCCTAGCATGTACAAACATGGCCTCGGAACACATCAAACCGAAAGGTTAAACATGAGCCATATGAATGATATGATCAACATGTTGATGTTCACCATTGAAACTACTCCAACTCACGTGATGATCAGACTTGGGTTAGTGAATTTAGATCATGGGTCACTAAGAAACTTGAGGAATATTAAGTTTAGTGGGAGTTCACTAAGTAATTTGATTTACTTGAACTAATTATCATGAACATAGTCTAACCTAAGTACTTCCAAATATTTGTAGATGTCTAAGTCACAAGATTCGTTCAACATCAATGCGTTCCTAGAGAAAGAAAAGTTGATAGATAATGGGTCAAATTTCACCAAATGGCACCACCATTTGAGGATTATCATCACTGGCATGAAAAATTCCTATGTGCTAGAAAATCCGCTAGGTGACGCTCGTGTTGATACTGCGTCTCAGTATGAGCGCAATGTATATGACAACCACTATAATGACTACACTCTTGTAACGTGTGCGATCCTTCAATCACTGGAGACTGAACTCCATAAGAATTTCTGAACTCACGGATGCATTTGAGATGGTTGAGGATCTCAAAACTATGTTTGAGACCCAAATCTGTGTAGAGAGATATGAGATCTCTAATAAGTTCTTTTTTGCGAAGATGGAGGAGCATGGTTTTGTGGCGAGCACATCATTAAGATGACGAGATACGTCCAACGTCTTGAAGCTATGGAATGTAAGATTCTGAAGGATCTCACGACGAATAGGATCCTACAGTCGCTACCACCAAGATACAAACAATTTGTGCTGAATTACAACATGACTGGGGCAATCAAGTCGCTCTCTGAACTTGCTACAATGCTAAAAACTGTTGACGTAGACATCAAGCGGCATCATCAAGTGTTGATGGTCAACAAGACCACTAGTTTCAAGAAATCTAAGGAAAAGAAGGGGAACTTCAAGAAGGGTGGAAAATTTGTTGCTACTCCCATGAGAAGCCCAAGGTTGGACCAAAGCTGGACACAGTGTTCTTCTACTATAAGGGAGAGGGTCATAAGAAGGCTGGCAACATCAACAATGGTATATGTGATATATATGTTATTGATGTGTACCTTACTAGTGCTCATAGTAGTGCCTAGGTATTTGATATTGGTTCAGTTGCTAACATTTGTAACTCAAAATAGGACCAGTAGAATAAACGATGCCTAGCAAGAGATGAGGTGACGATGTGTGTTGGGAATGGATCAAAAGTTGATGTAGTCGTTGTCGGCAAGCTCCCTCTATATATACCTTCGGGATTAGTTTTAATCCTTAATAATTTTTATTTAGTGACTGCATTGAGCATGAACATAACATCTGGATCTTATTTATTGCGAGACAGTTATTCATTTAAGTCTAAGAATAAAGGTTGTTCCATTTATATGAATAATATCTTTTATGGTCATGCACCGGATGTGAATGGTTTATTTCTATTGAATCTCAATAGTAGTGATACACATATTCATAATGTTAATGCTAAAATATGTAAAGTGAATTATGATAATACCACATACTTGTGGCACTGTCGTCTAGGTCATATTGGTGGAAAATGTATGAAAAGGCTTCATAGCGATGGGCTTTTGGAGTCACTTGATTTCAAATCATTTGACATGTGTGAACCATGTCTTATGGGCAAGATGACTATAACTTCCTTCTCTGACATGATGGAGAGGGCAAGTGACTTGTTGGAAGTTATACATACTGATGTGTATGAACCAATGAGCATTTCAACACGCGATGGATATCGTTACTTCCTAACCTTACCGATGATTTGAGTAGATATAGGTATATTAACTTAATGAAACACAAGTCTGAAACATTTGAAAAGTTCAAGGAATTTTAGAGTGAGGTAGAGAATCATTGAAATAAGAAAATTCGCAAGAAACCTAAGCTGTCATTTCTTAAAGTTTGGTGATGCAACATTTATGTCAAAAGGGTACAACCTATTAAACTCGAACCCAAGTCAGAAAATGCGACTTCATAGGATACCCTAAAGAAACTATTGGGTATACCTTCTATCATAGATCTGAAGGCAAAGTGTTTGTCGCTAGGAATGAAACCTTTCTAGAGAAGGAGTTTCTCTCGAAAGAAGTGAGTGGGAGGAAGGTAAAACTCGACAAGGTTGTTGAACCTTCTCTTGAGACTACGAGTGGTGCAGCGCTGGAAGTCGTTCCAGTGTAGTCTTTGCCTCTTGAAGAGGAAGCTAATGATAGTGATCATGAAGCTTAGAACGAAGCTACTACTAAAACTCGTAGGTTGACTAGGAAGTGCATTGCTCCTAAATGGTACGGTAATCTTGTCATGATTGTTCTGTTGTTGGACAACAGTGAGTCTGTGAACTATGGAGAAGCGATGATGAGCCCGGAGTCTAGTAAATGGCTAGATGCCATGAAATATGAAATGGAATCCATGTACGAAAACCATGTATGGACTTTGGTGGACTTACCGAACGACCGCAAGGCCATTGAGAACAAATGTATATTCAATAAGAAAATAGACGTTGATGGTAATGTTACCGTCTATAAAGCATGACTTGTCACAAAAGGTTTTTAACAAATTCAAGGAATTGACTATGATGAGACTTTCCCACCTGTAGCAATACTAAAGTATGTACAGATTTTGTTAACAATTTATGCCTTTATGATTATGAGATCTAGCAGATGGATGTCAAAACTATGTTTCTGAATGGTCACATTTAGGAAGAGTTGTACATGGTACAGCCTGAAAGTTTTGTCGATCCTAAGGATGCTAACAAAGTATGTGAACTTCATAGGACCATTTATGGATTGATGCAAGCATCATGGAGTTAGATCCACCGCTTTGATGAAGTGATCAAAGGATTTGGATTTGTTCAAATGGGTGGATAATCTTGTATTTATAAGAAAGTGAGTGAGAACTCTATTGCGAAGTGTTAAGGATTATTTGCACTAAACTTCTCCATGTGCCCCTTAGGGCGCGGACGTTAGGCAGAACGACTTATGATATGGTCGCGCTACATCCACGTGAAAGAGAAAAGATCTATTCTCGGAACGCTAAACGATAGTGTTTTTCGAGAACAACATCGTGTTCTCATAGTGTGGGTCTCAGCTGCTCCCCCTATGGACAGTATGTCTATGGCAGGCCAACTCTTATCATGTCGTTTGATGGTACAACATACCTAACAATTCTGCTAAACCATCATTCGAGAAAGATTGGAAAGAATAAATAAAACGGAGCAAATCAACCATCCTAAAACATACATGTCCGCCCATTTAGTAGCAGCTAGCGCTCACGTCATGTGCGTTAGTAAAAACGGTGGCTAATTTTTTCAGCCAGGTCTTCATCAGCAAACGCTGAAGAGATACATATGTCGACGATTAAAGGAAGTGAAGTTGGTGAGAATCACCCGCAATATTTTCACACAATGCAGGATGCGATACCTCGAAACTTCATTTTATAGATACATACTCGTAGATCACTCGATGAGAGTAAGAACTACAATAGTACATACTTTTGAATAGATTACTCTCTACACCTCCAGGGAGAAATTGTTAGCCAGACGTCCAAAACAGAACATTCTTTACAACTGGACGCGGTAAGAGACAATAGTATATAGATCTTTTATCACTAATCAACATAGACTATCTAACTCTAGAGCGATAATACACCGTAGGGATGAGCAGGCGTGAGCAGTTTTTTCATCATCGAATGGTCGTAGGCAGTCACCTTCAAGACACAAGACCTAAGCACCTTGAACATCAAAAAAATCTAGTCCTAGTGTCATGAGCAATCACAAACTCTTCCCAATCAACGTCCATCACCACCTCGTTGTCTTCATAGCTCGTGATCTTCACATACCAGGTACAACCGCTATTTGTTTTGAGATTTAAGCTCTCGAGTTTATGAGGATAATGCCATCGAAGAAAAGACGGCGGTATACGCAAGGTCGTTAGACCATTGTCCCATGGCTCGTTATCCCGTAGCATATTGAAAAACGTATTAGGGGTGTCGTCTTCAAAATAGTGTCTAATATTCGATCGCCATCCTCTCTTGCGGTCGACTCGTTCATTCGCGGCGTTAGCATCCTTACGTAGCGAGGAAGGAAAAATAACATGTGTCGGAAGCTCTTCTAGAAAAAGCGTCAATCCTTTTATCTTCATCAAGTCTATGACTGAACATATTGTAGTCGTTTCTACATTTACCAAACCAAACATATTGGTCACCGTCACTGCCTTGTTCGTGCAAGGTGTCGTCGTTTTGTTTCTGATCTGATGTAGCCTAGAATAACTTCTGACGGTGACCTTGTCCTGTATAAGCGTCAGTCCCATGTATGTTTCTTCCGTGGGAGGCATTTCCGTATGTAGCCTCGTATGCTCTAGCCTCGGAGATCTTCTGACGGTGACCTTGGAATGTAGAAGCGACACTCCCATATTCGGACTCCTCGAAACTCTAATCATTTGAGTCTTTGATCTAGTATGCACCGTATCTGGCTGAAAGTCAAAGCAAACCTCAAAGTTAAAAGAAGTACATAGTTAGATAATCATACATCAATTGCACGTAAAGATAGAACATGAATATCATGAACTAAGCTCGCCTAAAGATAGAACAGGAATAACGTGCCCTAAATGAGAGCGGGGCAGCAGACTCTGGCGACTCGCGCGAAGGAGTGACGATGCGGCTAATGAAACAGCATGGGTAAAGCGTCTAGAAGAAGAGCGCAAGGTACAAAGAAAACATAACAGCACAACGTACGTATGTCAGAAAGTACTCACCTCCATCGTAGTCAAAGAATAGCCAGCAGCTTTAGTCGTCCAACATTCACACATGCGAAATTTGGAAACAAATGACGCGGAAGAGAAGAAACATGGCCTAGCAGTTAGCCTAAGATGACATCCTGCTCACGACCCGAGATGCAACGAAAGCTGAAAAAATATGAAAACATATCGTAAGCACCAGTGTCAGACGAACTGGTGTAAGAAAGAGTAGAGCGAAGCTAACATAGCACGTACATAAATCCTAGAGTTCGTAGTTACGAGCTGCAGTAAGCGTCCTACGCCGAGAGAAGTAACGAAGCAAAAGAATAAATGTCAGAACATACCGAGTATGATAGTAAGTAGGCGCAAAATCTATGAAAGAGGAAAGCAAATTTTGACATACAGTGCATTGAGGAAACCATACCTCACAGGCAGTCCTTAGACGGACGGAGCGCGAAGAATCAAAGGACGCATACACATTATCGAGCACGAGCATGACCAGGCGAGCACAGGCACGACCAAGACGATGATGATGTTATAGAAAAGGGAAAACAATCAAAATAAACACCGTCAACTGCAGCCGAACTCAGTATGCCAGCAACAGCGGTGTATAAAAACGTGGCTGACACCAAGAAATGCTAGCAAGATACCGTTCGTCCAAATGAAAAGGCGGACGAAACACTAAGATAAAAGCGCGTGGTATCTTTCTCTCCAAAAGAACAAAACATGCACAATGAAATAGTCGAAGAAGAAGCCGCTTTAGGAAAAAAGAAAATGTCGCCAGATTGATGACAAGTACGCTATGAGAGGGTCCTCGAGGCGTGTGGAAGAGAGGAGTGTGAGATGTACGATGTTCCTGAACGGTGAGCACACAAGTTTACCCAGGTTCGAATCCGCCAACTTTGGACAGATTCTACTCCTGCTAGCAATCCAGTAATATAGCAGAGCCGAAATATGGGTTACAAGGGTTTCGCCTGTACGAGTTGAGATTGTAGACTATTATGGTGTTATTCCCTAAAGGCGTACCCTAGGATGGCTTATATATATATTCGTCCTAGGGTTTATAGGAGAGACCTATCCGGCTACGACTAAGAGTCGGTTACAGAGTACATCTTGAACTACAAGTAACATAGCATGCCTATGTCGGTAAGTCTTCTAGGCCTTCCCATAGCCGGACTGGACTCTGTCTCTTCTTCCTGACTGGGCCGCTCATGAAGCAAAGCTCTAACCCGAAGTGGTCCACCCTGGTCAGTGAGGCACAGTGAGGATACCCGAAAAGTATATCCCCAACAGCGGCCCCCGGAAGCCTCCAAGATCCAGAGTCGGATTTCATCATCGTCTAGCTTGATCTTCGGCTTGCGGAATCTTGAAGGGTTCCTAAAACTTCAAAAGAAAGGATAAGATCCGGATCTAAACAATGAGTCAGACCTAAAAATACATTATTTGGGTTTCCAGCTTAAAATTCAAACTAAGCCAGAACTTGGTCTCTGATGTAACCTGACACCAGTCATGGTCAAGTCACGTCACTGACAGGAATTCCTGTCAACACGACCATTGGTGGGTCCGCCTTTCACGGAACAGAGGCATCGTTTTAATGCGTGCGTGGAGATCGAGGCGGCGTAATCATCGCGTGGGTGTTACCCAGCTCCTTCCACGACGTGTGTAATGGTTACTGTTTACATTGCACGAATCTTGGCGCGGATGAAGGATATAAGGGGTTGAGATTTCTCCCTCTTCTCTTCACCATCACTTGTGCTCCTTCCTTCCTCTCGACGTATCCCATGAACATAACTCCTCTGCCTCCCCCAAAATCCCCCATCGCCGCCCATCCTAGGTCACCGGTGCACAGAAAAAAGGCTGAGGCCTCATCTTCCGGCATGGTGGCGACCATAGCGGCAGCATCGGCAGCGGAGAAGGAGAGCTTTCGCGGGGTCTGGATTCCCTACGTCCTGGATGACGCCAAGCTTCGTGTCATCGAGAATGAAGGTCTCCTCCGCACTGGCGATTGGCGGAGCGGCCATGGACAAACCATCCCCACCCCCAACACCGACGAGCGGGTGCATTTCGGCACCCACCTCGATAGAGGTTTGAGCTTCCCACCCTCATATTTCTTCTCTGAGATGGTAGATTATTACAGAGTTCAACTCCACCATCTCCCCCCGAACTCTCTCTTAGAGATGAGTGCTTATGCTTCTTTATGCGAGGGGTATCTCGGCATTAGGCTGAGTCTCATTCTTTTTCGGTATTATTTCCATACCCAGAGAAATTCTATCACTGCTGGTAACCCATACATTACCGGAACTCTTAGCTTTTCCGTTAGGAGAGAACGTGTCTATCCTAGGATTAAGGCTAGTGAGTCGGTAAAACAATGGCCATCCACTTTTTGCTATCATAAGGATATACCAGGTCCCTGCAAAGCTACTGCTTTACCGTCTTTTGTTGATGGTGCCGCCACGCCCCAAGAGTCCTGGGACACAGATGCACCGGCTCTCAGTGATGATCTGCTTCTCACTAAGAGGCGGATTGAATATCTGATGAAGCATAAGGGCCTTAAAGGGTCCAACTTGATACACTGCTGGTTGGCACGTTGGATCCAGCCTCTCCAACACCATGGGGACCGTCTTATGAACTCCATCATGGCGTCCAAGAAGGACTCTCTCCGGATCTGCTCCGGCCTTACTCATAAAAGGACTATGAGTCCCAAATCAGATGGTTGACAATGGAGCAGATCGAGAGGAAAATCCCAAAGTTGTCCTAGGACATGCATACGGTTGATAATCTAGTGGTACCAGTAAGTTTCAAGCAATAACTTGAATTATGTGTTCATATTTACATTATTGTCTCTTTTTGCAATACTGAGATATTTCTTCTTTTCAGCTTGCTGACCTCCCCGAGTCAGAGCTTGCTCCTCTCGAGGGATATCCTCCTGAGATCTCTCAGGATGATGGAGATTTGGTTCCACTGCCGGAGACCCTTGCCCGAAAGCGTAAGGCTCCAACATTGGCTATTGGCACAAAGGAAATGCCCATTGTGAGAGGTAACTTTCCTCACAAGGTCTTTGTATTTTATTTCTTAATTCTTTCTAAGGTGTAATGATCTTTGTTCTATTACCTCCTCAGAGCTAAATAGCTCACCAAGGGTAAGGGGAAAGGAGGCTCATCAAAGCCCCTACATCAGTCAAAGTTGAATTTGACTTCTCCTGCCACAGCGCCTCTGACTCCTGCCCCTCAGCCTTCTGCAGCACTGGAGATTATTCCATCTCCGACCATCACAGAATATCCGGCTCCTCACTCCGAGCTAGCGAACCTTGGTTCGCAGACCGACGTCACCATGGGTGACTCGGCAGTTGATAAGGGTGAACCCTCAATGGGTAATGATCCCTCGGCAGAAGTGTTCACCGAAAACCTCCTCAGCAATCCGGGTCTTTCCAAACTTGGCATTACTCAGAAATCTGCAAAAGAGATCCAACGGTTGGCCCAACAATGCTTGGAAGGCTGGAACATCACTGCCGAAGAGGAGGCATAAGAAGCATAGGACGTCAAGTACTTTGAGCTTCTCGAACAAATTCGTGTTCACGATGAGAGGCTGAGAGCTGGTGTGCTTCCGCCACCACCAGTAATCCCGCTCACCCTCGCCGAGAAGGTTACTATTGAGGTGAGCATGAGCCTGAGCAAGCTCACTGATGAACAGCATGTAAGTCGGAATTCCAACTCACCTTTTCCTTATGTTATTTCATATCATATCATATCCTCTAGCCCCCAAGCATGAAGTTGGATAGACAATCCGGATTTATGCTTTCATAGGATGCCAAAGAATAAACTAGTGTAGCCCCCAAGGCTCATGCTGATATTAGTTAAAATAATAGCCCGAGTCTTTAGTAGACTTCTGACTCTGGGTATTCCGACTTACAGAAAGTTAATTCATATAACCAGGAATTATTGAAGAATATCTACAACAAGCGGAGAGAGATTAGAGCTCTTTGGCTTGAAAATGCTCAGTTAAAAGTGTCTAGGGATGAGACTGAAGGTAAACATTTCAATCCTTAACCTTGCTCTTTCTTTCATCATTGAATTATTTATTCAACTGTTGTTCTTTTGCTTATAGCACTGGTCAAACAATCATGTGCCATGATTGAAGAATCCGAGAATCTTAAGACCCTAGAGGTGGAGAACACCGACTTACGTTGGGAGCTGGACAAATTGAAGGCGGATCACGAGCGGAGCATTTTCTCAAGTCCTCGAATCCTCTTCTATGGCCACCAAAGAATGTGATCGCCGGATCGTGGCCCGGGACCAAAAGATCTCGTATATCAATGATGCTTTATTCAGAGAGAAGGACATATCCGAAGCACTCCGGGCTGAACTCCAGAGCCTTAGGGCAGAGAAGACCAAAGTTGACGATGTCATCTTCGGTATGTTTCCTACTATCTGATTTTCTGTTTTTTCCAACTCTAAGAGTTCGGATATATTTGCTAACCTTTGTATTATATGCGCATGTCCTATGAACTTACTGGACTCTGCCTCCACCGAGTCTCGCATCAGCCGGCTTACACAAGTTGGCGATTTGCTTCACGATTTCCGCCAATCTTTGGAGGATGTTGGCGAAGCACTCAAGGTTCCAGACATGAATAGAATGTCCGACTTTGAGGTGCGATACAAAGCCAAGGAGATTCCCCAGCTCATCCAGGACTAGAACATGTCCTACGCGCGGACCGCAGCATAGAACGCTCTCACCATAGTTATGAGCCACCATGGAAACATGGAAATCTGGCAAGTAACCAGAGGGTACTGTAAAGTGGATGAAGATGGACATGAGCAGAACATCAAGGCCATCATGGACTCATGTACCGGATACGGGTGTCACATGGCTGATCTGACCAGCTACGACACTCCCTTCTTCACTCGCGTGGAGACGCCTCCTCTGCCTGCTGAAGAAACAGCTGAAATATCTGACGACGGACAAACCGCTTCGGATTTGAACATCTTGGAGAGATATCAAGGCGAGGTCGATGTCTCCAGTGATCTGGCAGCTCCTACCACTTCCCCTACACCATAGACAATCAGAAAAACATTGTGTTATTCTGAAAACAATTAGGGTTGTAAATAAGTAGTATAATACTTTTGCTGGTGCTAAGATTTGCTACTTCTATTCAGCACTTTTGGCTTTACTTTTATGTGCCTGGAATGTTTACATAAGCACTTATATTTTTGTCTATACTTATCGTTTATCTGGCTTTCCACCTCGTCCTTTTTGTGAGCCGGCCAACCTTCAACATGGAAACTTTGCCGAGCAATGGAGCTTAATTGCTAAACCAGTTTAAACTCAGAAACAAAGCCAGCTTCCAGTACAAACAATTCACTACTCGGAAAATGCCCGCATCCGGCAATCAGATAAATAACCAAAGTACAAGCTAGAAAATTTAGATTTATACCCGAAGGTAGCATTTTTAGAATCAGAAATCTTAACCAGAACAGACATTAGCATAAAGTACTTTCAAGTATTCTGGATTTTTCGACTGTGACATGATCATTCAGAAATAATATGGTAATACAAAACTTCTTAGAAAAATTGAGGCAACCAATAGTTTATTTCTCATTGAACATGTACACATATATGATTACAAATAAAGAAAATTTAAGAATAAAAGGGACGTAGCTGAGAAATATTCCACGGTCTGTCTAATTCTTCTGGGTCTGTACTACCTCTAGATCTCTTTCTTTTCTTAGTAGCAGGTCTTTCTTTGACTAGCCGCATATCAGTTAGATAGTAAGAACCATTGTGCAATACTTGGCTAACTAAAAAGGTCCCTTCCCATATTGGGGAAAGTTTGTGCTTTCTTTTCTGCACAAGCCGGAGAACCAAATCGCCCTTATTGAAAGATCGTTTTCTGACTCTCTGGCTATGATACTTGCGTAACTTCTGGTGATAGGCTGTTGATCTCTTCTCAGCAACGACGCGAACTTCTTCGATTAGATCGAGATCATTTTTTCGAGAAATTTCGGCATCCTCTTCAATATACGCAGCAACTCGGGGAGAAGTATGAATCAAATCACTAGGAAGAACTGCTTCTACACCATAACCCAAGAAGAAAGGTGTGTATCTGGTTGACCTGTTCGGAGTTGTTCGTAAACTCCATATCACAGAAGATAATTCCTCTGCCCAAGCCCCTGCAGCACGTCGTAGTGGTGCTTCGAGTCTTGGTTTTAGGCCTTGTAGGATTAAACCATTGCTCTTTTGACTTGTCCATTAGCCTATGGATGTGCGACTGACGCAATGTCAAGCCGGATATTTTGTTCATCGCAGAATTTGGCAAGCTCCCCCATAGAAAAGTTACTCCTGTTGTCCGTGATAATGCTATGTGGATAACCGTATCGGATTATGACATCCTCAACAAATCTTCTGGTTGTTGCTCCATCACAACTGGTTACGGGTTTATCCTCAATCCATTTTGTGAATTTATCCACCATCACTAAGAGATGGGTAAATCCACTTGAAGCCTGTTTAAACGGTCCTACCATGTCAAGCCCCCAGACCGCAAAAGGCTATGTTATAGGTATTGTTCGCAGTTGATCAGCCGGAACATGAGCTTGTTTGGCGTACTTTTGGTAGCCTTTGCACGTCTTGACCAGCCGTTTGGCATCTACCTTATTTGTAAGCGAGAAAAAAACCGTGTTGGAAAGCTTTTGCCACTAAAGATTTGGTTGCAGCATGATGGTTGCATTCGCCTTCGTGGATCTCTCGTAAGATTTCCACTCCTTCTTCCGAAGATACGCAGTGCTGAAAGACCCCAGACACACTCCGCTTATAGAGCTCACCATTTATGATTGTATAGGTTTTTGCTCGTCGGACGATCTGTCGGCTCAGAACCTCGTCTTCGGGTAATTTGCCATCTACCAAGAAATCAAGGTAGGGTTGTGTCTAGCTGCGAATTATAGCCAGAACTGGCACTAAAGGTGATTCGGATTTGGTCGGTTATTCTTCATCTACTCCTTTTATAGAGGGGACTTTGACGTGCTCTAAAAAAGCGCCATTCGGGACCTTTTTCTGTGCAGAGCCTATTCGATATAATGCATCTGCTTCCTCATTTTTCTTCGAGGGATGTGTTGAACCTCATACCCTTCGAACGATTTAGATAGTTCATCCACGACGGCTCTATATGTTGCCATGTGCTTATTTGCATTATAGATATCCGACACTTGTTGAGCCACAAGATCCGAATCTCCATAACACATTAAACATCGGATGCCGATATCCTTAGCAATTCGGATTACATGCAGTAGTGCTTCATCTTCGGCAATGTTATTCGTCGCCGTGAAGTGGATCTGCAACACATAGAAAAGTTTATCTCCTTGGGGTGATTTGAGCACCACGCCAGCCCCCGAGCGCCTTAGACCCGTCAAAATGTAAGGTCCAGTATTCCGACTCTGGGAGGGTCATGTTCTCCGTTGTCTCTGTCCAATCAGTGACAAAGTCAGCGAGGATTTGGGATTTGATTGTTGTACGAGGTTTATACTCAATGTCAAAAGTTGAAAGCTCTATGCCCCATTTTGCGACATGTCCTATAGCATCGCTGTTGTTGATTATATCTCTCATGGGAGCTGTGCTCACCACGGTAATTGGATGTTCCTGTAAATAATGCCGTAACTTCCGGGATGCGAAAAAGACATCGTAAGCCAGCTTTTGATAGTGCGGATACCTCTGTTTTGATTCAGTTAGGACTTTGCTGAGATAGTAAGTCATACGCTACACCAGGTGTTCATGTTTTTCCTCTTGTCTCTCCACCACCATGACGACTCTGTTTGTCGCAGCGAGATATAGCAACATCGGTTCCTGAGGTTCCGATGTTGTAAGGATAGGAGCAGATGAGAGTACTGCTTTCAGGTCTTGTAGTGCAGCTTTAGCTTCATCAGTCCAAATGAATTTTTTGGTCTTTTTCGGGAGCTTGTAGAGTGGTGCGGCTCTTTCACCGAGCCGGCTGACAAACCGACTGACTGCAGCAATGCAACCAGTTAGTCTTTGAATGTCTTTCAGGCGATTCGACCTAGAAATATTGAGTATAGCCTTAATTTTTGTCTTGGTTCACCTCTATGCCTCTTTGAGACACGACGAAACCTAACAATTTTCCGACTGGTATTCCAAAGAAACATTTCTTTGGAATATTATGTTGTATTTGCGTAGATTGGCGAATGTTTCCTCCAAGTCAGAAATTAAGGTTTCCTTCTTTTTGGACATCACCGCAATGTCATCCACACATGCATGTACATTGCATCCGATTTGATCGTGGAGGCAACACTGCATAGTGCCTGATACGTAGCTCCTGCGTTCTTGAGCCCAAAGGGCATTGTAACAAAACAGAAGGTTCTGAAGGGGTTATAAATGAAGTTTTGACTTTGTATGATTCCTTCAGCCAAATTTGGTGATAACCGGAATATGCGTCGAGAAAACATAGGAGTTTCGACCCTGCCGTAGAATCGATAACTTGATCAATTCTAGGCAGAGCGAACGGATCTTTGGGACAAGCCTAGTTAAAGGCAGTATAATCAACACACATCCTTAAATCAGTGGTGTTCTTTTTAGGGACCATTACATGATTGGCCGACCACTCAGTGTGGATGACCTCTTTTATGAATCCGGCTAACTCGAGCCGAGCTAGTTCCTTAGCTATTGCTTTTCACTTTTCATCGCCGAAACGTCGTAAGGACTGTTTGACGAGTTTAACATTTGGGTGTACATTTAGAGAGTGCTCGGCAAGTTCCCTTGGTACTCCGATCATGTCAGATGGATGCCATGTGAAGATATCTTGATTTGCTTGGAGGAACTTGACGAGCGCGCTTTCCTATGCGCTATCTAAACCTACACCTATCTGGGTCACCTTGGAGGGGTCATCATCCTTCAACAGCATCTTCTTCGTCTCTTCCGATGCCTTGAACTCCGGAGTTGGCTTTGTCAGCTCCTTCTTCGTCGCGGGCATCTCGGACGGATCGATGGTCTTCATCTCCTGGTACTCCTGGGCGTGTAGCACGGCTTCAGCAAAGGCGGCATTTCCGTCCTCACACTCTCGCACCTTCTTCGGATCTCCCCTGATGGTGATCACGCCTTTGGGACCTAGAATTTTCATCATATTTTAAATGTAACATGGATGAGCCATAAAAGCCCCGTAAGCCGGACGTCCAAATATAGCATGGTACGTGCTCTTGAACAGGACCACTTCAAAGGAAAGTGCCTCCGTCCGATAGTTCTTTGGAGTTCCAAAGGTAACATCCAAAGTGATCTCTCCCAGGGAATTTGCTTGTCTTCCTGGGACAATGATGACCCACAAGTATAGGGGGTGTATCGCAGTATTTTTGATAAGTAAGAGTGTCGAACCCAACGAGGAGCAGAAGGTGTTGACGAGTGGCTTCGCATGAATTCTCTGTAATACTTAGCAAACGGATTTTCAAGGTTTTTTGATAATGCAGATAAATAAAGTGCGGGTGAATAAAAGACAATAATAATAGATGTACCAAGTGGCCCAATCCTTTCTTTAGCAAAGGACAAGCCAGTTGTATTACATAAGATGACAAAATGTTCTCGAGGACACATGGGAATATCGTCAAGTGCTTTCGTTTCATATAGTTGATTAATCTTCTTTAGTTTGATAAGTTTTGTGTGGGTGAACCTGTGTTAATGTACTGATCTTTCTAGGACTAATACATACTTGTGATTATACCCCTTGCAAGCATCCGCAAATACAAGAAAGTAATTAAGATAGAAACCTAACCACAGCTTTAAACTCTGAGATCCTACACTCCCTTGTGCAAAGGTTTCCTAAAGGGGGTTTAGGTTTCTGTCACTCCGGCAACCCCTACGATTAGTAGCCAAATACACAATGCATTCCCCTAGGCCCATAAAGGTGAGGTGTCATGTAGTCGACGTTCACATGACACCACTAGAAGAATAGCACCACAATTTAAATAACAAACTATTGAATCTTTCTCAACACAATTCCACTATTAACAACATGACTTCTCCTATGTCCTCAAGAACTAAACAAACTACTCACGAGACATCATATGGATCAAGATCAGAGATGAAATAATGATAAGTAACAATCTGAACATAACAATAATTCAATGGTTCCACTCAATAGCATCAACTACAACAAGTAATCAACACCGGGAAAGTTTCCCCTAAGAACTATGCAAGATTCAACCTAATTGTTACAGCGGTATGAAGTGATGATGATGGTGCTGGTGGAGGTGATGATGATGATGATGACCCCGATGAAGTCCAGCTTGATGGTGGTGTTGATGGCGACGATCTCCCCTCTCCGGGAAGGAATTTCCACGGCAGACTTCTGCCTGCCGAAGAGCTCTTTCTCTCTCTGCAGTTTCCAGCCTACAGAGGCGGCGGAATCTTTCTATGGTCACTCCCCGAGTCTTAGGGTTTCGTGGGGAATATATACGCTAAAGAGCAGAGCCAGAGGTGGGCCAAGGTGGCCACACCACCTAGTGGTGTGGCCTAGGGTGGCCCGCGCCAGGGGTGGTGTGGGCCCCCTATAGACCATCTCCGCTCCCCCTTCTGGCATCCTTCGTCTTCTAGAAAAATAGGATTTTCCATATATTTTCTGGGATTTTCTGATCTTCATGAATTTCACCTCCAAACAGTGTCTTTTCCATCAGAATCCTGACTTCAGCGGTCCATCCTCCAAAAGTCATCAACCATGCAAAAACAGATGAAATAACATAAGTATCATCTCTTAATATGAAATATATCAATGAATAACAGTAAATTATGATATATATAATAGTGATGCAAAATGGACGTATCAACTCCCCCCAAGCTTAGACTTCGCTTGTCCCCAAGCGAAAACTGAGCTTAATAAACACGACCTCAGGTTTATGGAGTGAAGTGTCAATAAAATAATACGGACAAGAAGCATCACATTCATCAATACACAAATCATAATAGAATACAACTCACTATTATATAACTTAACTTGCAATAAGTAAAGGAAACACAATAAAGATACACAAAATAAATCATAATTGGTAATGGCAAACTTTGTTCTTGGTCAAAGAACGGTTAACAATTTGCAGGAGTTCAAACATAATGGGGTTTTCAATGATAGCTTTCAAAGTAATACTCACTAAGATAAGAGCAATGTGCAAAACAAGGAACATAAGAAACATGATTGAATAAATCATCATATGAATGAATGAAACACAACAACTCAAAATAATTGCTGAGATAGAAAGGAATAGGTTTACTGACTCAACTAAAAAGTAAAAGAAAGGCCCTTCAAAGAGGGAAGCAGGGATTTCAAGTTTCATAAAGAGCTTCAAAAAATTATGGTACTTATTAGCTTTCAGCTCTCATTGCCCCTATCATAAGCATATTTAGGTGATTAAGGTTAAAGTGATCAAATATGAGGATATGCTTAACAAGTTATAAGCTGAAAATCTCATGCCCCTTACTTACGAAGACCGTTCCTCATGCTACTCAAGTTTAGTCACAAATAAGTTCTTGTCATTGTAAGTACATGTGTATCATAGAGAACTGCCAACAGGGTACCCCTTGCCCGATGATATCGAAGAATCCCAATATCAAAATGACAAGGCAAGCAGACAATGAGCGTCTCATCATCCTTTTATTTCCTATTTGCATAGGCCTCCTCTTTTTTTTATTTTTTTTCTTTCCTATTTGCATAGGTCTTTCTTTTTTTATAAATAGGATGCTTCATAGATTGCTCACTGTGGTTACACTGCAGGTTTCCACCATGATTAGGCATGGCTTAGACCAGCCGCCCAGGCGTTTCTCTAACACATATACGAACTCCATGAGCCTTACAAGCTCCCCTTTCATTTAACACCGCCGGGATCCATAAGCAAAAGAACATGATATCAACTAAATAAAGTGCAATGTTGAAAGCGTTCCCCATGATAACATGGTTCTGCTAATTCAAAATTTACAGAGAGCAAGCATATACGCAACATAGATGGGCACAATGGTTCAAGTTTATTAAGTGCAAGAAAGTAAAGTGTGCCATCAAATTCGTGATTTAATCACTAATTTTCACATAACAAGTTTAATTCGGAAGGTAGATAAAAACATGAATTTACTTGGAGTAGCAATAGTGCTAATAGGTAGATATGGTGGACACAAATGGCATATGTTTTGGTTTAAGGATTGGATGCACGAGAAGCATTCCCTCTTAGTACAGGTTTTTGGCTAGCAAGGTTGGGTAGCAAGCATAAGATTTGAAGGAAACAAACAAGTGATAAAAACAAACATGCAATCTTCCTTGGAAGCACAAAAGATCTTAACTAGAGAATACTAAGCTTATGAGCCAATCAAGAAAGAAAGATGATGAAATTATATTTCTTAAGAGTACTTTTATCTTTTCCATTCAATTCTCATAATAGTGTTGCTACTGACCGAGCTAGGTTTGCCAAAACCAACTAAATCTACTTAATGATCCCAAAGTGATACCAATACTAACAACAAGATCAATCATATAACAGAAATTGTAAACTAATATAAGATGTGCAAAAAAGTAAATGATAGAACTTCTCATTAATATTACATAACGGCAACTCACACCAAGGGATACATAGATATCTAACGAGAGGGGGATACTTCCATAATGCAAACCATCCTACATGATAACTTCTCTATTCATGATATGACTCTACTAGAAAGGTAGAAAGATAAAAGATAGTGATGCAATATCGCGGCACTCCCCCAAGCTTGGAACAAACCAAGGGGATGCCAAAACCTGATGATGAATTACTCCTTCGGTGGTGGTGGTGTTCACTCGTTGAGTTTTTCAATCAATTTCCTCAAATCCTCAATCTCGAAGGTGAGAGTACGAATCAACTCCGAGTTGTGCTCAATGCGGTTCATGATCATGTCGGGCTGTGAATCCCAGCTCTTGCGATTCTTTCCCCACTCTTCCTCCTTGAAGTCTTCTTTTCCTACATGGTTAGAATGGGGCATATCCCAATTGGAGGGTAGTTTCTACTTTGGCATATTTTAGAATTGATGCTCATGGATAAGGGTATGGAAGGGATTCTTGATGCGTGGAGGAGGTGACCGTGAAGCCAAGCAATGACGCGGAGTCTTCCCTCCAGTGGACATCCGTGCAGTCCTTTTGAACCTGGAAGGGTTTGCCACCACTCCAATGCTTGCAATGGTGGTGCTGGTGTGCGGATGCTGGTCTTCCTTTACCTCCTCTTCAACTTCACTCTCAACCTCCTCCTCCTGCTCAAGGTCTTGGAGATCCTCCTCCGCAGGCTCCTTGCCCTTATCGTTGGCGGAGACCATTGCGCTTCTAAACTTTAAGAATAGTTCCTGCCAGAAACAGATCGAAACGAAAACACGACGAGAACATGATATACGAACCTCGGGGGATCCGGGGGATTATATATTATGAATTCTTACAACAAAAGGAAGGTACTGGTAAAAATGGGTCGGAGACGGGCTCCGGGGTGGCCATACCCCCTGGTGGCGTGGCTAGGTAGGCCCGCGCCACGCGGTGATGTGAGCCACCCGGGCTCCGTTTCCGTCCCTCTTTCTGCTCATTGCTTTCCATGTTAGATAAAAACTACAAAAATATAACTTGACAGATTTTGCGCAGACCTTTTCTTCCTAGAACTATTACCTATTCGAAAACGGACCCTGCAGGTCTCTGAACTTGGTATTTAACAAATTCTTCCGGAGTCATCGCTTGAATAACATCAATATCTTCATCCTCTTAAACATATTGTTTGAGTCATTTGACCATTCACCATCTTATTACACCATTTTCTCCTATAACCTGGAAATTTCTTTCACACAAAACTTCACACAATTCTAATTAGCAACATCAGTGCATGCAAGGTAATAAACCTTTAAGTTCAATTTCAAATTAAATCCATCAAAACATAATCTACTGTAACAACTCCTTCCGAAATCCCAAAAAGGAATTCAAAAAGGAAATCGATATAAGAAGCAAATGCAAGAGTAGCAAAAATCTGTCAAAACAGACCAGCGGGTAAACATCAATTTTTTCGAAAATCTCTTGTTGCTCAGATCAAAAAATCTGCAAATCTAACGAAAGTTAAATAATAACCTGGGGAATGCACACACAAAATTACAGATCAGTACGACGTTCTGGGATTTTTCATGATTTTTTATAGTGAAGCACAAAAATCTGTTTCGGGGCAGCAACTTCCCTAAATCTTACCTCCCTCTCATTAGAGGTTGATCTTGACACAAAAACCAAACAAAAAGGATAATGAGAGGTTATTGCAGAAGCAATAACTTCCAAGACTCAAATAAACAAAAATTGAAAAGAAAAATATATTGGGTTGTCTCCCAAAAAGCTCTTTCTTTATAGCCATTAAGATGGGCATGATAATTTCAATGATGCTCACATAAGAATATGAATTGAAGTAAAAGAGAGCATCAAGAAGCAAAAATACACATGTTTAAGTCTAACCCACTTCCTATGCAAGGGAGTTTTGTAAGAAAATAAATTGTTGAAACCAGAGGCTGCTAGCATAGGAAGGCAAAACAAATGTAACATAAAGACTTTTAGCATAAAGCGAGGAAACTTAATATTATTGAGATGCATAAGAACAGTCTTCCCTCTCTCATAATAACTTTCAGTATCGTGCATAATCTTAACGATATAACTATCACATGAACCATTGTAGCAATGATCACTTATCCTAACAGAAAACACAGGGACACTAGCTCTCATAACACTACTTTGTGAAACAATATTAAAAGTATCCTTACGGAGGATAAAATGTCCATCTTCTACATATTTAGTGACAGAGTCTTTCATATTTGCTATCACAGGTTCAGCTACTATTTGTTCATCAGGTTCAAGAGCTTTATTTGTACTTTCATTAACCATACTAGCTATCTTAGAATGTTCCTTTACCTTGACTAGGAAAAGCATTTTCTCATTGTAAGGTTCAGGTAAAATATTATTAGCAGTATAAACTTCAGTATTTCTTACAGAAACACTATTAACAATATATTTATATGGCTCATGATACTTATTCCATTTCTTTTTAGGAATTTCAATATAGGAAGCAAAAGCTTTAACATAAGTTGCAATAGCTTGAGAGTCTAGACCATAAGCATTACTAATATTACGAAAGTCATCAGTTCCCATAAAAGATCTAATGCATTCATAATCATAATTTATACATGACTTTCTTCCTTTATCATTCTCCCATGCTTCAGCATTGTCTTGAATACGGTCTAGAAGATCCCATTTAGCTTCTTCTTCCATGCGTGTAAATGATCCAGCACAAGAAGCATCCAATAGATCCTTATCATGAATAGAAAGCCTTGCATAAAAGTTATTTATAATAATATTATTGGGGAGCTCATGAATAGGACACTTGAGCATTAGTAACTTCAATCTCCCCCAAGCTTGAGCTGTACTCTCTCCATCAAGAGGCCAAAAGTTGTATATTTGATTCCGATCTTTATGAATCTCACTAGGAGGATAAAACTTTGAATAAAAGAGAGGCACTATTTCCTCCCATTCCAGAGCTCTCATATAAATATCTTCTCTTTATGATACTACTCTTAACTACTCTCCGGTTGAACACTCTAATCGATGGTAGGGCTATAACAGCACACCTCAAAGTTCATCTTTCTGCATCTAGATAACCCCACACTGTCACCTTGAGCACTAGATGGTTCAAACAAACACCACAATTTCATAAAGACATCCAACTCCAAATATAAAGCATAACAAGTATTTGTAATCTCTAGCCTAAGTGCCACCATGGTGTGCACATTGTCAACTTCACACACATGGGGAGAGCAGAGATCTATTAAAGCACTTGAGTAGCAAGGTAGATCTATAGATTACAAGCTCATGATCTCAATAAGATCATGCATAGAGAGAGAGAGAGATGAACACATAGCTACCGGTATAACCCTTAGCCTCGAGGAAGAACTACTCCCTCCTCATCATGGGAATCAGCAACGGTGATGGAGATGGTGGTGGAGATCGATGGAGATGGCTCTAGGGGCACTTCCCCGTCCCGGCGGGGTGCCAGAACAGAGACTTTCTGTCCCTGAATCTCCCCTTCGGTGGCGGCGGCGCTGCAGAACTTTTCGTGGCTGGAGGCTTGACGATTTAGGGTTTATGCATCGGGAGGCTCTTATAGGCGAGAGGGGAGACCGAGGGGGTGCCGGAGGGGCCCACACCACCCCCTGGCGCGGCCTGGCCTAGCCCACGCCACCAGGTGGTGTGGCCAGCCCCTGGCCCCTCTCCGTCTCGTCTTCTGGCTCCATGAGTCTTCCGGTAAAATATCGACTTTGGCTTTTGTCCGGTCCAATTCCAAGAATATTGATTTTCTGACTTTCCTGGAACCAAAAACAGCAGAAAATAGGCAGTTGGCACTGTGGCTCTTGTTAATAGGTTAGTCCAAGAAATCATATGAAAAGTACTCCAAAGTTGGAACAAAACATAAGAAAGTAGATAAAACCAAGCATGGAACATCAAAAATTATAGATACATTTGCAATGTATCAACATCCCCAAGCTTATCTCCTGCTCGTCCTCGAGTAGGTAAGTGATAAAAAGAAAGAATAATTTTTGAGGTGACATGCACCATCATAAACTTGATCAAAGTATTTATAAACATGGGTAGCTAGGATCATAGTACTTCAACATAGCATGAAAGATAAAGTTCTAACAATAAAACATAGCAACTATGTTGTAACATGAAAAGGCACAAACAAAAGATTCATGAATAACAATGCTTTGTAAGACGTTTGTTTGTTTCACATAAAGAAAACATAGCATAGTGGCATTCAGCTTGTCCCTCATAGAGTAGCAAACATAAATGCATAGGACACCTTCAAAGTTCATAAGAGTGACTAGATACAAATAGTTTAAAACAAGCAATATCAAAGCTATGCATCAACAAATCTTGGGACAATGCACATAGAACTAAGAATGACCACTATGCTCTCAAAGTAGGTGCATAAAGATAGAAGGTGGAGACTCAACAACAACAAAAAGTAAAAGAAAGGCCTTCATAGAAGGAAGTAGGGATTCAAGTTTCATAAAGGGCTTCCAAAAATTATGGTACTTAATAGCTTTCAGCTCTCGTTGCCCCTATCATAAGCATCTTGAAGTGATTAAGGTTAAAGTGAACAAACTATGGAGTATATGCTTGACAAAGTATAAGATGGAAATCTCATGTCCCTTGAATACGAGGGCCGTCCTCATGCTACTCAAGTTTAGTCACCGATAAGTTCTTGTCATTGTAAATACATGTGTATCATAGAGAACCGCTAACGGGGTACCCCTTGCCCGATGATACGGAAGAATCCCCATATCAAAATGACAAGGCAAGCAGACAACGAGCATCTCAGCAATCTTCTTATTAACCAAGGGAATATGGTGCTTTTTTCTCTCTTTCCTCTTTTCATAATCTTTTTTTTCTTTATCTCTTTTTTCTCAATGTCTGACTCTTTTTTTTATAAGAAGAATGCTTCATAGACAGCTCATTATGGTTACGCTGCAGGTTTCCACCATGTCAGCATGGATTAGACCAGCGGCCTAGGCGTTTCTCTAACACATATACATAACTCCATGGACTTACAAGCTCCCCTTTCATTTCACACCGACGACATCCATAGACAAAAGAGCATGATATCAACTAGGTACAAAGTACAAGTGCAATGTTGAAAGCGTTCCCCATGACAGCATGGTTCTGCTAATTCCCAACATATAAGTGCAAGCATATACAACATAGACGACACAATGGTTCAAGTTTATTAAGGGCAAGAAAAGTAAAGTGTGCCATCAAGTTCGTGAGAGCTTTAATCACTAGTTTTCTCATAACAAGTTTAATTCGGAAGGTAGATAAAAACATGAATATACTTGGAATAGCATATGATAGTAGGTAGGTATGGTGGACTCTTTGGAATAACTTGGTTTAGGGAGTTGGATGCATGAGTGGAACTCATACTTGGTTGTGGAGGCTAGAAAAAGACTGGGAGCGACAAACTAAGAGAGCAATAATAGCCATAATCATGCAGAGCGACAAAACATCATTGATCAAAGCATTAAGTGATACTACAAGTTGAAAACTAAAGGATCATAAAGGCTATGGTGACTTGATAGTCATAACATGGTGTGAGCATGTGCCAAGTCAACCCAAATAAAGCATCAAAGGAGAATACCACTATACTATGCTTTTAATATGCTAAAACAACGCATGATTCATCCAAGGCACATTAAGAATCTCAATTGTTTATAACAAGTCATGCTACATCAAAGAATACTAAGCATAAAGCCAAAACAATATCAAGCATGGCATGACAAAGCATAGGCCACAGTCAAAAACAAGCTTTGTTTACCACTTAAGCATGAACTTTCCTACTCTTTTCCAATCCAAACCAAACTATTTGAAAACCAATGCATGAAAGAGGGGGTACAACCAATTTATTCAGCAAACTAAGCAAACTAATCAAAAGAAAACTAAAAACAAAAACAAAGACGCTCCAAGAATAACACAACTATGCATGAAACAATAAAAATGAAGTGTTTGGAAGAAACCTGAGATTTTTATTGATGAAGAAGGGGATGCCTTAGCCATCCCCAAGATTTGACGCTTGTACCTCTTGAATATTTCTTGGGGTGACACGGGGTGGCATCTCCAAGCTTGATATTTAGTCCATTCTTCATCTCATTACGTTATTCTTTCCATACACCTAAAATTCTTCCTTCATACAAAACTTCACATAATCTTTATTAGCAACATTAGTGCACTCAAGATAATAAGTCTTTAGGTTCAGTTCCAACACCAATAAAACTTCCATTAAAACACAAGCTACTGTCGCACTTCCCTTGAAAATCTCAATTCCCCAAAGAGAACTCAAAAAGGAACCAACAAGAAGCAAAATGCAAATAATGGCAGAAATTTGTCAAAACAGACTAGCAGGTAAAGGCGATTTTTTTCGAAGATCTTCTGTTGCTCAAATCAAAAAGTGTTGAACTAAAGAAAGCTATATAACAACCTAGGACAGAAGAAAAAAAATTCACGCCTCAAAAGGTCGTACAGAGATTTTACACGAATTTTTACGGTGAAGCACAGAAATCTGTTTCGGGACAGCAACTTTCCCAATTATTACTTCTCTCTCATTAGAGGTTACTCTTGGCACAAAAAGCAAATAAAAAGTATAAGGAGCGGTTATTACTGAGGTAATAACTTTCAAGACTCATCTAAAACTTTTGGATTATCTCCCAATAAGTACTTTTCTTTAACGCCTTTAAGTTAGGCATGATAGTTTGAGAAGATGCTCACATAAGGAATATGAATTGAAGTAAAAGAGAGAATCAAGAAGCAAATTCAAAATACATTTAAGTCTAACCCACTTCCTATGCATAGGAATCTTGTAAAGAAACAAGTTATGAAAGCACAAAGCAACAAGCATAGGAAAGCAAAACAAGTGCAACTTCAATACTTTCAACATAAAGAGGGGAAACTTAATATTGTTGAGATACATAAAACCATGTTTCCCTCTCTCATAATAACTTTCAGTAGCATCATGAATAAAATTAACAATATAACTATCACAAGAAACATTCTTATCATGAGCCACATGCATAAAAGAATTAATACTCCCCATATAAACACAGTCATTCTTATTAATTGTAGTGGGAGCAAATTCAACAAAATAGCTATCATTATTATTCTCATCACCATAATCATCAAATATAGGAGGCATATTGTAATCATAATTAATTTTCTCCTCAATAGTAGGTGGACTGAAAATATCATATTCATCATTGTAATCATCATATATTGGAGGTTTGGTATCATCAAAGTAAATTTTCTCCTCCATGCTTAGGGGACTAAAAAGATCATTTTCATAAAAACTAGCTTCCCCAAGCTTTACTTTTCCATAGCATTAGTAATAATGGTGTCCAAAGAATTCATACTAACAACAGTGCTATTATCATGCAAATAAAGTTCCATAGGTTTTTTAATTTTCTCTTCAAACACTTCATGTCCTAACTAAAGATAAATACTATAAATCTCTCTATTTTTGTTGTTGTTTTCCATTAAGCCTAACTAGTGACAACAAGAAACAAAAATACAAAATTGCAGAATCTAAAGGAAATAACTTCGAGCACTCACACCGGAGGATGTGAGTACCTTTTACCTTACCTCCCCGGCAACGGCGCCAGAAAATAGCTTGATGTCTACGCACTTCTATTCTTGTAGACAGTTGTTGGGCCTCCAAGTGTAGAGGTTTGTAGAACAGTAGCAAGTTTTCCCTTAAGTGGATCACCCAAGGTTTATCGAACTCAGGGAGGAAGTGGTCAAAGGTATTCCCTCTCAAGCAACCCTGCAATCAAGATACAAGAAGTCTCTTGTGTCCCCAACACACCCAATACACTTGTAAGGTGTATAGGTGCACTAGTTCGGCAAAGAGATAGTGAAATACAAGTGGTATAGATAACTATAAGTGGTAACGGTGATAGAAAATAGCTTGATGGCGTGGAAAAGACTAAAGGCAAACTGAAATAAAGATGGAAGCAAGCAAACATGTAATAGATCTAATTGCAAACGGTGTTTCAATGCTTAGAAACAAGGCCTAGGGATCATACTTTCACTAGTGAACACTCTCATATAAATATCTTCTCTTTATGATACTACTCTTAACTACTCTCCGGTTGGACTCTCTAATCGATGGTAGGGCTATAACAGCACACCTCAAAGTTCATCTTTCCGCATCTAGATAACCCCACACTGTCACCTTGAGCACTAGATGGTTCAAACAAACACCACAATTTCATAAAGACATCCAACTCCAAATATAACTCATAACAAGTATTTGTAATCTCTAGCCTAAGTGCCACCATGGTGTGCACACTGTCAACTTCACACACATGGGGAGAGTAGAGATCTATTAAAGCACTTGAGTAGCAAGGTAGATCTGTAGATTACAAGCTCATGATCTCAATAAGATCATGCATAGAGAGAGAGAGAGATGAACACATAGCTACCGGTATAACCCTTAGCCTCAAGGAAGAACTACTCCCTCATCATCATGGGAATCAGCAACGGTGATGGAGATGGTGGTGGAGATCGATGGAGATGGCTCCGGGGGCACTTCCCCATCCCGGCAGGGTGCCAGAATAGAGACTTTCTATCCCCCGAATCTCCCCTTTGGTGGCGGCGGCACTGCGGAACTTTTCGTGGCTGGAGGCTTGACGATTTAGGGTTTATGCATCAGGAGGCTCTTATAGGCAAGAGGGGAGACCGAGGGGGTGCCGGAGGGGCCAACACCACCCCCTGGCACAGTCTGGCCTGGCCCGCGCCACCAGGTGGTGTGTCCAGCCCCTGGCCCCTCTCCATCTCGTCTTCTGGCTCCGTGAATCTTCCGGTAAAATATCGACTTTGGCTTTTGTCCGGTCCAATTCCGAGAATATTGATTTTCTAACTTTCCTGGAACCAAAAACAGCAGAAAATAGGAGGCTGGCATTGTGGCTCTTGTTAATAGGTTAGTCCAAGAAATCATATGAAAAGTACTCCAAAGTTGGAACAAAACATAAGAAAGTAGATAAAACCAAGCACGGAATATCAAAAATTATAGATACATTTGCAATGTATCAGCATCCGCAAGTACAAGAAAGTAGTTAAAATAGAAACCTAACCACAGCTTTAAACTCTGAGATGCTACACTCCCTTGTGCAAAGGTTTCCTAACGGGGTTTAGGTTTCTGTCACTCCGGCAACCCCTACGATTAGTAGCCAAATACACAATGCATTCCCCTAGGACCACAAAGGTGAAGTGTCATGTAGTCGACGTTCACATGACACCACTAGAAGAATAACACCACAACTTAAATAACAAACTATTGAATCTTTCTCAACACAATTCCACTACTAACAACATGACTTCTCCCATGTCCTCAAGAACTAAACGAACAACTCATGAGACATCATATGGATCAAGATCAGAGATGAAATAATGATAAGTAACAATCTGAACATAACAATAATTCAATGGTTCCACTCAATAGCATCAACTACAACAAGTAATCAACACCGGGAAAGTTTCCCTAAGAACTATGCAAGATTCAACCCAATTGTTACAGCGGTATGAAGTGATGATGATGATGGTGCTAGTGGAGATGATGATGGAGATGATGATGATGATCCCGATGAAGTCCAGCTTGATGGTGGTGTTGATGGCGATGATCTCCCTTCTCCGGGAATGAATTTCCCCGGCATATTTCTGCCTGCCGGAGAGCTCTTTCTCTCTCTACAGTTTCCACCCTACAGAGGCAGCGAAATCTTTCTATGGTTGCTCCCCGAGTCTTAGGGTTTTGTGGGGAATATATACGCCAAAGAGCAGAGCTAGAGGTGGGCCAGGGTGGCCACACCACCTGGTGGCGTAGCCTAGGGTGGCCCGCACCAGGGGGTGGTGTGGGCACCCTATGGCCCATCTCCGCTCCCCTTCTGGCATCCTTCGTGTTCTAGAAAAATAGGATTTTCCATATATTTTCCAGGATTTTCTGATCTTCACGAATTTTGCCTCCAAACAGTGCCTTTTCCATCAGAATCCTGACTTCAGCGGTCCATCCTCCAAAAGTCATCAACCATGCAAAAACAGATGAAATAACATAAGTATCATCTCTTAACATGAAATCTATCATAAATAACAGTAAATTATGATATAGAATAGTGATGCAAAATGGACGTATCAGACAACTCCGTGAAAGATCACAGAGCTGTTATTCAGCTATGTCTCCAAGATCCGCATCCGGCGTAGCGTTTCGACATACAGAATATTGATGATGCTGCCGCCGTCCATGACAGTCTTGGAAAAACCATAGCCGTCAATAAGTGGATTGACGACTAAGGCGTATTTTCCTCGCCTGTGCAACTTAGGCGGATGATTAGCACGGTCAAAGGTGATTTCCACTTCCGACCAATCCAAAAATTGTGGGACGGCAGGAACAGTTGCATTGAGCTCATGTAGAACTGCTTTCTTGACCTTAGCTGGTTGAGATCCAAGGAAAGTGATGTAAGTGTCTTTCTTTATTGGGAAGTTCATCTTTCCATCCGGCTTGGGATTTGAAGGGTCGTCTTCCTCCATGTCGGAATCTTCCTTGGTCTCCTTCTCTTTTTTGGGATTCTTCTTTCCCTTCTTCCGCTTAGCCCTGTAGCCAGCGGTATCGTCTTTCTTGATGTCATCATTGAAACGACACTTGGTGTTTGTGTGAGACGAGCCCCTACTAGCATCTAAGTGATGCACACATGGGTTGTTGGAAATGTTGGCCCAGGAATAGGTTTTGCCAGGTTGTTGGTCTCCTCTACCCTGGACTCTTGAAGTCCCACGACCGCGTCCGCGGCCACCTCCGCGCCCTCCTCGTCCTCCAGACCCGAAAGTAGCAGTGACCACTGCTGTTTCCGCATTGGGCTTTTCTTCAGAGGTATTCTTGCGCTTCTGAGATTGTTGCTTTGGTTGTTTTACCGACTGTGGCACAGCTAGGGCGTTCAGTAATCCCTCTGTGTTGCCGTTAGCGTCTTCATACTTGCTCGATTTTTCTATCATCTCTCCCAAATTAGTGACCTTGTTGCACTTCGAGCGGTGATGTAGTAAACCAATTGGGAGTCTTGCAATGAAAGCTTCAATCGCAGTTTGATCATTTACTCCTTCACAGGAGTTTTTGGTGTCGATCCATCATCCGAGGTAATCTCGGCAAGTTTCTTCGGATTTCTAGGTGCAACGTTGTAGGTCTCCTACCGTACAGGGCCTCCGATATGTGCCTTCGAAATTCCGAAAGAACGCGCTTTGCATGTCATACCAATTGTGGATGGTATTCTACGGAAGTTCATTGAGCCATGATCGTGCCGTCTTCCGCAACATAAGTGGGAGATACCGGGTTGCAACTAAGCTGTTTTCGCCTTTGGTGATGCAGCAAGCCTAGAAAAAATTATGGAGCCAAGTATCTAGCCAGGCCACACCGTCGTAGGGTTGGATGTGTCTTGATATAGAAAATCCTTCTGGGAAGTTTGTTTGTCGAATACGCGGTCCGAAGCACTTTGGACCTATGTAGATGTTATCTGACTCGTAGCACCGCGCCTCTATGTTGGAGTTGATCCGGTGTCTCGCGTCACTTGGTGACAGGGAACGCCGTCTTGGTTGTTCGCTATGGCTGCGGTGCCTTGGAGCCAGACTTTGGCTTCTTCCACCACCTCCTCTGCCACGATGTCCTCCTTAGCCTCCTTGGGAGCCGTTGTGATAGCTGCTTGGCGAAGAGAGTGGTGTAGGTGGATTATTTCTAGCTGATCGTCGGCCTCCATCTAGAGCGTCATTATTCCGGTTCTGAGGAGGGTCTTCATTACGACGAGCCCCCTGCCGGCTTGACTCGTCACGGTGTCCGTCGTTCCTTCGTTCATCACTCCCACCACGATGGGGTTCAGCCGGACGGCTTGCATGTCTAGGAGGTGGCATCCTTTGACGGTCCTCCTCCCGACGTTTCTCTTTGTCTTCTTCCCTGCGATTGTTCGAGTCTCGCCGGGGAGGGTTTCTTGGATACAGTGCAGCAATCGCATCTTGCTCTGCGGCTAGGGCAACGTTGCTCCAGTTACGTGTGGTTATGTGGCGCTATCCTGAAGATCCGGTTCTTGAATAGTTGTCTTCCCGACGGTCGGAACGGTAATGCTATTCCGGAACTCGCTGGGGTCTAATATCATTCCAGGCTGGATCCGTGCGACATTGGTCAGATTGAGAGACTAGTTTTCTGCTTATGGATTTCGCGACCTTCTGTTGCTCCAGGCCCTTACTGAGCAGTTTTATGCCCAACTGAACTTGTTCTAGGCCTAGATTATTTGCCAGGATATCTCGAGCTACGGTAGTGTTTTGTACTGGTGTTGGGTACACCAGATATCCCTTGCTATTGAGTCGAGGCATCCCTGGGTCCCCCTCATAGAGAACCTTGTGGACTTCTGGAAATTGGTTGTCATGTGTGTGTCATTTCGGGGTCTTTTGATGCTGCAGAGAGATGAACTTCTCCGCAGTAGCTATGCGCTTCTTCTCTTCCTCGATGTTATTGGCTTCATCCAGGAGTACTTGGTGACGTGCTTCTAGGGCCTGAGCCCTTTCTTCAGACTCTTCAGTAGTAAGTTCTGCAGCTGTAGGGATAGGTGTAGTTAACGCAGCATCGATGAGTTTATGGGCACCAGCAGTGACCACGTGTCCATCCACCAAAGCTTCTTTGGGATCTTTTGGGATTAGTGCTCCATCTGAGTCTTCCTCATACTCCTCGGCAATCACTTCCTCTGCTAGAGGGTCTTTTGCTAGGGTCTTGTTCTTCTTCTTTGCCTTCTTGGCAGCCCCGGTAGCAAAGATGGCTTTAGGTCCGTTTCCCGGAGTCAAGCTCTGATCGGTACTTTCAGACATCTGAACATCGAGATTGTCTCCGAGATCCATGTCATCCTGCGCTTTGGGAGAGTTTTCTCCGGATCCTTCGTCCATGGCTTCTCCTTCTTCTGCAGCTTTGGAGTTAAACTCCTCTTCGTATTCCGCAGAGAACTTTCAGAAATCCGTCGATGTCATGGAATCATCCGAAGATGCCAGTAAGTTGGTGTTTGTTATGATCGCCTCTAGCACCGAGTCCTCATTGTCTCCAGCATCGGCAGAGCCGGATCCAGATCCAACATATCCGACAAAGTGTGATGCGTGAGTCCTGAAGTAGTTGCGGCTTTCCTCGTGGGCTTCCTCGAAACGCCTGATGGTCTCGAGAACCTCATCCACGTTTGCGCCTTGCATCATCATGCGCCTCAACGTATACCTCAGGAAGGGTTGGTCCGTTCCGGCACTGGAAGAACCGGAACCATCGTTGTTATCTTGATCCTCCTAGATTTCGACCTCGACGGGTAGGTCGATCTGGGATTCGGCCTCGCTAGGGAGATCCACTCCAGATTCGACTTGCATCGCAAATCTGCTTCGGGTTCGACTTTCTCCACTATCTCCGCAACAGGTGTGGGCTAGGTGGGATTAGGGTTTTCTAAGATCTGGAACTCTGCCGCCTCCGCGGACAGTGGACCTAGAGATTTCTTCCGCCTCTATCATCACCGCTGGGGTGGGTGGGGCAGGTTCAGCAAAACCGATGTAAACATCGATCTCACCAAAATACATGATGGTGTAAGCAATCACGGCCTCCCTAGCCAGAATCCAGGTCTCGTCGAGAACGATGAGAGGGACGTTGCTGGCGTAGAGGACACGACCGATAGCGATGGTCTCGCCGATTTTGATTCTTGTGGATTCTGTTCGAAACGCAGATCCGAAGCTCACTTGCCCCATGGTGGGCGCCAACTATCATCGGATTGATGACAAGTACGCCATGAGGGGGTCCTCGAGGCGTGTGGAAGAGAGGGGTGTGAGACATACGGTGTTCTGGGATGGTGAGTACACAAGTTTACCCAGGTTCGGCTCCACCGGCTTTGGACGGATCCTACTCCTGCTAGCAACCCAGCAATACGGCAGAGCCGGAATATGGGTTACAAGGGTTTGGCCTGTGCGAGTTGAGATTGTAGACTATTGTGGTGTGATGCCCTAAAGGCGTATCCTAGGACGACTTATATAGATATCCAGCCTAGGGTTTACAGGAGAGACCTATCCGGCTACGACTAAGAGTCGGTTACAGAGTACATCTTGAACTACAAGTAACATAACATGCCTATGTCGGTAAGTCTTCTAGGCCTTCCCATAGCCGAACTGGACTCCATCTCTTCTTCCTGACTGGACCGCTCGTGAAGCAAAGCTCTAACCCGAAGTGGGCCACCCTGGTCAGTGAGGCACAGTGAGGATACCCGGAAAGTATATCCCCAATAGAAAAACAATGAATAAGAGAAGGCGGCTTACGAAGGAATACGCGTTGTTCTGCAGAGATGAGGCTGTGAACTGGAACCCTACAAAAGCAAACATTCCAACTCAATCAAAAAAGGCATAAATACATATATAAATAAGAACACTACCTGCGTTCATCCGATAACACGCGGGTAGACTAGACAGGTCGACCCCGTGGCACAAATCGGGATAGTCGAGGTTTACGACGTCACCATTGACGTACTGTATTATTCACATCGTTCATCCGATATCACGCAGGCGGCCTAGAAAGGTCGAACTTGTAGCACGGATCGGGACAGTCAAGGTCTACATCGTCACCGTCAATGTACTGTATGCTTCGCGCATGTCGATAGCAGTCGGACATGGAAGGAAGGAGACAAAGAAGGAAGTGTCCGCGAAAATATGAAATGAGTAAGAAACGGGCGGAAGGATAAGTCTAATGAATTACCCTCCCGGCATAAAATCATAGTGGAGAAGCGTGCAGCACACGTCATCTCGTCCGCGCCAACGGGCCCCACCGTACGAACCCACCGCGAGAAACCGTGGCCGGCAAAGGATAACATTACCAGGCATGCTCTAGACAGGCACCACTGTATGACCTAGACGTGACAAAGCACGGAAGCCTAGAGTATACGCTGCCATGTCAGCCCTTCAACACGAGAACACACGTCCGCCCATGCTTTAGTATGCCACCTAAGCTACCATATCGGCTCAACGCTGCGAGATCCGCGTACACCTAGAGTATAGTTTTCCATGTCGGCCGTGGTCGGGCCCCACGGGCGCGAGGATCCATCGTCGTCATGAGCTCACATCGCAATGTCCACTACGTGCGGGCCTCGGTGACACGATAACCCATGTCCGGTCGTACTGTACGCCACCACGACGCTCTGGAGAGGAACCATGCTCGCGATAAAATGCTCTCGCCTAGGGTATACAATACGAAGTCTTCTCAAAAAAGGTCCCATGAACATGAGAATCCGCGATCGGCATAGGCTCGCGATGCCACATCGGCTCTCGGTGGGCACTCCCGCGAGAAAACGTAGTTGCCTAGGGTCTATGATACAAAGTCTTCTCAAAGCGGGCCTCGTGAATGCGAGAATTCGTGGGCGACATAGGCTCACGGTGCTACGTCGGCTCTCGGCGAAGCCCCGCCACCTGGCGGGTGCGGAGGCCTGGATCCGAGAATGCCTCTCACAGAGCTCAGTCCTTCCCGCGTCCGCTGAAGGCGAGCCCACAGCACGCTCATGGTCCACCTTCCAACAACGTGGGGTATGATGGCGCGCAGTACAGCTATCCACGATATAGAATCTTTCGCCCTGGCCCGCAGAGGGGCCCGCCTCACGGGATATCAGAGCTCCTTGCGATGTCACCACGTGTCCTCCTCGGCATCCATTCCATGGTCAAAAAGAATCGAGACAACGTGGATACCTGTTTGAGTCAAAACAATCTGGCGCTATTATTTACTCTTGATAAAAGTTTTCAATAAAATATCTTGGTGAAGCTGCATATATATTGGGCATCAAGATCTATAGAGATAGATCAAGACATCTATAGGACTATCGTAGTACCTAGACAAAGTTTTGAAGAAGTTCAAAATGGATAATTCAAAGAAGGGGCTCTTTACAATGTTGCCAGGTAAGACTTTGGGTAAGATTCAGGGTCCAGCTACGGCAGAAGATAGAGAAAGGATGAACAACATCCCCTATGCTTTAGCCATAGGTTCCATCATGTATGTCATATTATGTACTAGACCAGATGTGTACCATGTTGTCAGTTTGACTAGGATGTACCAAAGTAATCCAGGAGTGGAACACTAGACAGTAGTTAAGAATATCCTTAAGTACTTGAGAAGGATTAAGGATATGTTTCTTGTTTATGGAGGGACTAAGAGATTCTCGTAAAGAGTTATATCGATGCTAGTTGGGACACCGATCTAGATGAATCTAAGTCTCAATCTGGATACGTGTTTATTTTGAATGGTGGAGCAGTTAGCTAGAGGATTTCCAAGCAAAGCACGACAACATCAACAGAAGCAGAATACATTATTGCTTCAGAAACAACAAGGGAAGCAGTTTGGATGAAAGAGTTCCTCTCTGACATGGGTGTGGTTCCTAGTGCTTTGGGTCCACTAGCCATGTACTATAACAACACATGTGCCATTGCTCTTGCTCACGAGCCACATGCACACAAGAATACAAAGAATATGCTTTCACATCATATTGAACATGTCCAAGAAGGTGATATAGATATTTGCAAGATACATACAGATCTGAATATCACAGACCCGTTGACTAATCCTCTTTCACGAGCAAAACTTAATTAGCACAAGACTCCATGGGTGTTAGATATATACCAAATGTAAACTAGATTATCGACTCTAGTGCAAGTGGGAGACTATTGAAAATATGCCCTAGAGGCAATAATAAAGTTGTTATTATTTATATTTCCTTGTTCATGATTAATGTTTATTGTCTATGCTATAATGGTATGTATTGGGAACTAATACATGAGTGGATAAGTAAACAACACAGAGTCCCTAGTGAGCCTCTTCTACTAGTTCGTTAGCCAAGCGATGGTTAAGGCTTCTTGACCATAGACATGGTTGTCACTTGATAACGAAATAACATCATTAGGAGAATGATGTTATGGATATACCCAATAATAAGCATAGCTTCTACTCGTATCGTTTAGTTTGATTGTTATCACTTTCTAAATATGTCAAGTATTATTTCCTTAGACCATGAGATTATGTTGCTCCCTAGCATCAAAACAATACTCTGTGGACATCAAATGTCACTTCGTAACTAGGTGATTATAAAGGTGGCTTTCAGATATATCCGATGGTGTCTGTTGGGTTGCATGGATCAAGACTGGATTTGTTCCTCCGTGTGATGAAGACTGAGATATCTCTAGGCCCTATCGATAGTATAGCATCAAAGAGCTCAAGTGACTAATGTGTTTGGTCACGGGGATCCTATACCACGATACGAGTAAAGAGAACTTGTTGGTAACGAGATTAAACTAGTTATAGTGATACTGATGGTCAAATCTTGGGCAAGTAATATATTGTAAGACAAAAGAAATCGTATAACGAATTGATTGAATCTTTGACATTGTGGTTCAACCAAAAAGAACTTCGTTGAATATGTAGGAACCACTATGGACATCCCGATCCCGCTAATGGTTATTGACCAGAGAGGTGTCTCGACCATGTCTGCATGTTCTCGAACCCGTAGGATCACATACTTAACGCTTTAGTGTCGCTTGTCTTTGTTAAGATTATGTATGGTGCAATCAAGTGTTGATTCGGAGTCTCAGATGAGATCTTTGATATCATGAGGAGCTTCAAAATGGTCTGAAGGTACAAAAAGTATATGGCAAGTCTAATTTAGGGTTCTAGGAAAAGTTCATGATGTTTCTATGAGACCGAAACATTCGAGAAGGTTCCTGAAGGGTCCACGTGTGGGTCCACTTGCAAGGTGGGGCCACATGGGCCCGAGTGGGGGCACCTCGGCCCTAGTGGGCAAAGGGGCCATAGCCACCTATGTCGCCTAGGGTTTGGCAAAATCCTAGATGAGGGGGTGCGTGGGAGGGTGAGGTTTTCCCTCTCCACCTTGGCCACCGCCAGCCCTTATGGCTTGGAGGAGGGGCCAAACCCCTCCCCCCCCCCCCCCCCCACGCATATAAAAGGGAGGGCAGGGGCACCGTACCCCTCTCTCCCAGATACCTCCCTCCTCTAGGCCCTACAAAATTCCTTCTCCAGCATCTGCCATTGTGCCGGAATCTCGTGGAGATCTTCTCTCTCTTGCGGGATAAGCGGAACATATGGATACCGTGGAGGTGTCGTTCGTTCGGTACTAGGATCAAGAAGGTCAAGATCTTCATCGATTTGAACCAACACGGGTGAACGACTACATCACCCACGATCTATAGATCGTTAACAGCTCGTGTTCTTCGAGGAAAGTAGATTAGATCTATCTACTTGTTACTTGCATCTCTTTGGTTAGATCTTGATGGGTTTCCTCTTACTATTCCGTAGGGGAAAAGTTCCATGCAAGGAACCCCATTCGCTTAGTTTCTTGAAATTGGGACAGATGAAAATGCTACATTTAAATTATAACACTGGTTTTTCTTATTTTCTCCCAGGTCAAAAATAGCCATATTATTTTTCAAAAAAAATCACATATACCAAAACTTATAACTAATACCTATATTTGTGATATTTCTAATAACTTGTAAAAACTTGCAAACACATTTATTGACAAGTCAAAAGACAAGAGTAGAAAACAAATGTGATGGTCAGTAAGAAAATTAAGTTTTGCTCGAAGACGACATCTACTAACTTGTTTCCACGGCAGCTAGCAGCACAAGAACAAGAACAAGGCGAATCCCCTTACGACGGTCACCGCTAGAGCTTAGCGGCCCTGCCGCATCCAAATGACGCACACTAACAATGTTTCACTCAGAGTGTTCATAATAAATCATCATATAAACCTATGAGCATCTTTGATCTAGAACAATGGTGTCTTACCACTTACTTGTGATAATATAAGTACTCTCTCCGATCTAAATCATATTTATCTAGATTCAAATGTATATATAGTATTAAAACATGACTAGGTATATTTAATTATGAGAACATTAATATGGATCGGAGAGAGTAGTAAAAAGGTGATCATCCTACGTATACGGCGTTCGACATGGCTTTACATCCTGCACTAAGTCATAAAATTCTATAAAAGATAGAAAAAGTTTCAAAAACAAAGAAAAAATGAATGAATTTTAGTAGAAAAGTATTCCATCATATTCGAACCGATGACTTACTTCTTAGCACGGCATTACTCTACCACTAATTTTAAAAACCCTTTATCGGATTTGAACCGATGACTTATGCCTTACCATGGCATTAGTCTACCACTGAGTTAAAAGGGCTTTTTATTTAATTTAAAATTTTGACACTTTGATTTCTCATTAAGTATTAAGCAAGGTTGTCATTACCATCAAGACTCCGATAAGCGGAGGAATCGAGGCACATGCATAGATCTAGCCGTCAGGAAGTTGACTGAGAAGGTGCCTCACCAAAGCTGAGCCACATACCCGAGCGGTGAACCATACTACTCCCTCTACCTAAAACCATCTTATATTTTGAAACGGAGAGAGTACAACATAAATTTGCGCTGTGTCATTGATTCCAAATTATAAGATGTTTTAGCTTTTCCCCAAAACACATGTTTCTAAAACACATGTATCTAAACATCTTTTAATGAGCTAAGGGAAGACAATCGAGGAAAAAGAGGAGGAGGGGGCTCCTGCGCTCGTCCTCCCGCAGGCGACGCATGGGCGAGAGAAACCCTAGCCAGCCTCCCACCCCCGTCCCCTCTCCCTCCGCCGCCGTCAGCAGAAGCCGTCGGGCAAAGTCCGGGCGGTGCCGGCGGAGGCGGCCTTCCTCTTCCCGCACGTGCGAAGGGCTGTGCGGGGCATGCCGTCCGGCGGCGATGTGCTGCTGTGGAGGCGAGCTCGGCCCGACGACCAGCGGCGCGGCGGCGACAGTTTTCCCGGAGCCGGCGGTGGTGGGGCGGGTGCAGGACGGTGGCGGGGGTCGGTGGCCATGGCAGTGGGTGGTGCGGCCCAGATCTGGGCCAGTCTGGGCCCGATCTGGGTAGACCGGCCCTGGCATGTGCTTGGTCACGAGCAGGTGGGCTCAGGAGCCTACCCCTGGCCACCGGACCGGGGAGCCGGAGTTGGGCCAGGCGGGCAGAACTCTGGTGGTCATCGGGCAGACCTGTGGTGGTTCTAGGAACTGCAATTTGGGGGCGATTATTTGTCCCTGTTGCACCCCTGCCCTTGCGTTCCTCCTTCCGCCGATTCGAGACCCATCATGCCGGTGTCTTCTGGTTTGAGGGTTCGTGTTCGCGGTTGCTGCTTAGACCAGCGGCGCTCCGGTTGGATCGGGTGAGCATGTTTGCGACGGCGCTGCTGCTTGGCGGCGAGGATTTGCGGTGGGGGCAGATTCATTGGTGGACGATGAAGTAGGGACTAGCGTGAAGGTTGGTGATGATAGTGGCACCCTTGCTGCAGTGCAGCGACGGGGCTTCACGGACCCATTCGGGCTCGGCCAGACCAGAGAGGGTCTGGTTTGCCCCTGCTGCTACATCCGGTCGGCTATCGCCTTCCGGCGGTGGAGGTTGTTCCCTCTCGCGCGTTGCTGTCCTGTCGACCCGTACCGAAGTCTCTCCTTTTTTCGGTCTTACCAGCCTCGCAACATGGGTCACGGTGAGACGAAGGTGGTGACTACAAGACCATGGTGGTTTGTGTTGGTGGGCGGCGAGCTTAGTGGAGGAATACGAAGCGTTGCGTGGTTTTTCTGAGGGGTCGGGAGAAATCTGTCTAGACATCGACACGGTGGCGCCTGCGGGTGTCGCCTCCTTCTTGAAGGGCGTCAGGTGTATCTCTTCTCCACCTCCCGTTGCGTATCGGGGGAAACCCTAGGACTAGTCCGGGCAGCAGCGTTGTTGTCATCGCTTTCCCTCTTGGGGTGTTGCTTGGTACGCAGCGCTAGGAGCGTGGTGGAATTCTCCGGAGGGCGCAGCGGTTGCGGGTCATCCTCAGTTTCATCGAGCCACACTTGTCGGCTTTGTTTTCGCTTCTTTGTCTTCTTCCTTTTTCTTTGTTTTTCTCTTTTTCCTTTTGGGCGTTGTGCTGTCTGGTCCAGCAACGGTCTCTAATTCGAGAACGTCTTTTAATATGTTTTTTAATTAATTCTCTAAATATGTATAGGTTCAAAGAAAAATGAATGAACCTAACACTAAAAAACGTCCACATGCATGTGTTAAAAAGGCCAAGACATCTTATATTTTGAAACGATGGGAGTAAAAGTACAGTTTAGCTTTGACATTAGACTAACATATGAAGATGTTGGAATCACGAAAAGATAGGAATAGAGCCGTGGAACCGAGTGTCGGGACATAGTCATCCATCAACCAAAATTCATTGAAATAAAAATCAATATAAGAAATCACACTTGGCGTTCATGACATCATGGGAAATTGCGCAGATACTCTGTCATCTTAGAAAGGACAATCCTGTAGTGACAGGCCGTCTAATATTTTAACAAATCGGCGAGTGTCTTCACACATGTCATTACTTGAACGAAGCGGGATCCAACATGCAATGTGCATCAAAGCTCGTTTGGGGCTAAATATTAAGTGCTTACATTTCGATATTGTCAAACAAATCAAAACAGGATCATAGCTAGAGTGTACAACGAAGGTACCAAGTGGGGAAAAAAAGGTAAAGAAGTGATAACACGGGATCCAACATGCAGTGTGCATCAAAGCTCGTTTGGGGCTAAATATTAAGTGCTTACATTTCGATATTGTCAAACAAATCAAAACAGGATCATAGCTAGAGTGTACAACGAAGGTACCAAGTGGGGAAAAAAAGGTAAAGAAGTGATAACACCAGTGCGGTACATGAGCACAATTAGTAACGAAACAAGATCATTCTCGCAACAAAAAAGCTCAGTAGCAACAGGAGGGAGTGTAGCACCAGGACAGGCAATTGCAGTATTCACCATGAATTTTGCAGGCCTTCAACAACTCTCATGTGCTACAAGACTTCTAAAGCAATAGCACAAAAGATAATGATTTTCTACATATAAAAGAACATGGCGCTGAGCACTAAAAACAAAGCATGCTCTAACAATGTGAATGCCCCAAATAACCATTCAACATGGTTTCGACTATAAGGTTAAACTCTCACGAATGTGAGATGGTTTCCAAACTAGAAATCAAGTGCATGAGGAAACATGCTAAGCCTATGACTCGGAGATTCTAAGCAACTAGATTCTAAGATGTGTGGGTTGCATCTTGTCGCCATGACTTCAGATGATGATAACAATAACTGAAGTCAACAAACATAAAATCCTTAGTAAAAGAGAGTTGGAATTTTATTTCAAACCAAGACATACTAAAAAAATATGACCTATTAACCTGCCACCCTTTTAATGTCGTCAAAGTATTATCGGGTGAACTAACTAAATGTTGGATAATAATAACGATCAACCCCATAGAACAGTAGAACAAATGGGATGTTTCACATGCATGCTTGCTAGAAGTCTAGAACATGTCATAAACTCCTAATGGCAATCTCTACAACATCACAATCAACTAGTCCAAGCCAAGTTCTACATATACACAAATTGCAAATTTCTTGCTATATCATGCAAGTCCTACAGAATCTAAAAGCACAACATACAGATTAAGTATATAAGGCATAATCATTTTTCCAAAAAATTGAGAAATAAAGATAGGCATAATCAATTATTACACATTTGGGCTACAAATATGTGAAAAAAATAAAACACTTCGTAAAAAAAGTTGAATGCATGTCTATCCTTACCGCCTTCAGGAAAGAATGCAAGTACGATTGTACGAACGTGGAGCCCTCGCAGGGAATTTCTTAAACTGTCAATTTCTGCTTAGCAAACAGACAACAAAAGAAGCATATCATTCAATGGTCACCTTGGATTTAACAAATCCAGAAAAAGGCTACTGCCAAGGAAACTATTGTATACCGATAAGTTACCACCATATCAACATTACGGGGAAGCCATATAATTAAAATGTTCTTATTAAGGAGGCCTGGGTTCCATCTAATGAATTCTCCACCCCAAAACAATGCTAATCAGACAAGAGATATGCCTCATATTTTTTTTAAACAAAACAACCATCTACAATTCTCGCACTGTGATCAACAGTTCCGCATATAACCAAGCTAGCTAGCTCAGTACACCAATGTCTATCTCAAAACCAAGTAACATGGTTTTTTTTTCCTTCTACTTTTTAGTTTTTGACCTACAATGTACAATTGTTGGGTGCAAGTCCTTTCAATTAGACAAACCCCAACATGTTTAAGGTACTATATGCCCTCATGCTAACGTCCAGGATCCGTATTTCGTCATGTTTGCTCATTTTGGGTGTTCTGTACCTTATAAGTTTATTATCTTTGAGATTCTAGAATTTGCATGCCCTTGTAGGTACAAACAACCAAACGATGAAGTGACATACATATGTGAATAAATCAAATCCACACTCTAATAGGCATGCAGCAGGCTCTCCAGTAAGTAATTTGGTTAAAGATGGTAAGTAAGCAAATTCTTAGTATAAATATATAATGGATAAGAAAATGATGCTTGTAGCAATGATCAATGTTCTAAATAACGATAAACAGTAAACGAACAATCACCCCACCATTTAGTGTTTAAACAGCAACAAACAATCACCCCACCATTTAATATTTAAACGACAACATACACTATTTAAGTACCAATCAGAAAATTATACTCCCTCCATCCTAAAAAGGATGCCGCAAGTCTATCTAAATTTGAATGAATCTAAACACGTATTAATGTATAGATACATCCAAAATTTAATAAATCTAAGACATCCTTTATAGGACGAAGGGAGTACATACTTATACGATAGAAAATAAGCATCTCCATAGATGCAGCCAGCTATTGTCCATGGAAGCAGCAGAAACTAGAGGATTTGGCTAAACTATGCTTCTCCATTGATGCTTCGTGCTACAATTTTTATGATGGGCAGGGCTACAGATATTTTTACTTTACTAGAAAAAAGAAGCCTTATTCATGTGTATATAAACTTTCATTTCTATCAGACTGGTTTCAAATTCAATTAGATACAACAAGCCACCTTTACCTTGCAAACAACATTTTCACAAAGCACGTGAAGTCTTCACTTACAGCAGTGCCTAGGATTCTTAGGGTCTATTTCAAGTGATCCTCTTCTAGAATTTAACAAAAGCAAACTGGTGGCAACTTTACTTACCAGCAGTGCCCTAGGATTATACACATTTTTTTAGGCTCAAAGAGCCCGGCTTTAAATTAATGAAGTCACAAGCCTAGTGTAGTGGATATGCATGGAAGTGAAGTACTCCCTCTATACCATCTCAAACTATAAGGCCAATAGTTTTTGCAATCTACTTCCAAAATACAAGGCGTTCTGTCGAAATGATGTCCTTTTCTCACTTTTGCCCTCATTTATCTCTCATATTCACCATCCATGACTAAACACACATACTAATTATTCTCTCATTATACAACACCAAGGCTAACATGGTCATTTCCTCTACTATTAATTGCTTATCTGGTGCTAGACCAGAATGCGTCTTATATATTGAAATGGAGTACAGTACACAACTATTATCATATGTGCAATATTGGAAGGATGCACCCTCCTCGGAGTCAAAAAAACTTCAGGAACTTGAATATCCAAAATAGCAACAAAAAGTACAATAAAGCATGAATAGTCTGCAGCGCGACATGATAATAGAAGTTTGACGGCACTACAAGTTCCATTCGAAACATGCAGAACTACTTTAACCCAAATGCATAAACATGTCCCAATTTTCAGTGGTCTCAAACTCTCAAATAGGTCCAAACAGCACTGGCAGCAACCAGAGACAAAGCAACTAACTGAACTACTGAACTTAGGACAATACCGTTGCACTTGAGAGGGGAAATGCAACCACCAAACCTACCTTCAGATCTCATTGAGTGCGGAACTAGATAACAAGAGGTCTAACGCCTATTTCCACGGAAGTTGCCCTTCGCAGCTACTTTTTTGTTGAATGACTTGGGCCCTCCAGGATTCCTGAGAAATACGTGAAAATTTCAAACAGAAGAAATGTTTCACCTAGGATGTTAAAACCCAAATTAGTACAAATATATACGTACATCTTCTGCCTCTTTGCAACATCATGCTTCATTTTGAGAACAATGTCCATTGCATGCTGCTGATGTTCCCTTATGTGCACATGTAAACCCAGGTCCTCTGCACTCCCACAGTTAAACATGCATATCCGACACCAACCAACATCTCCATTACTAAAGAATCCACCCTGGATAATAATACAACAAACAGCAGTTGAGTAGTAAATTGGTACATCAATCAAGTATATAACAATAGCATATGGAAACTCATATGCATCATAAATAAACATGAAAAGAAAAGAAAATTATGAACTCAATATCCAGAACCCACCGAACTGAAGCGGCCAGATTCTTGCGGAAAACCATGGCGAGAATAGTCATCAAGATTTGGATCATCTGGATGTATGTGACCATGGAATCGGTGGCCAGAAGGTTCAAGTCCATGCAAATGTCCAAGGGGTTCAACACCATGTAGATTTCTTGGATGAAAAGTATCACCAGGGTGGAAATGTGTATGAGGGAACCCTGGATTAGCAAAATCATGCTGCAAATTCCCTGGAAGGTTGCCAGAACCTAGTTGGTCTTTACGAAGACCTCCAGGACCAGCTGTCATCCCTTGAAGAAATGAACCTGAAAATCATTTGAAACCATAAGAGAGCCATTGAAACATTCTGAAAAGGATCAAGTAACCATAAGCTCTCCGTCACCCCATGAAGACCTGCTGATAATGAGATTTCAGATCAAGCCTTGACTTATTAGAACCATCTTACAATCCTTACCTGGATTTCTAGGCATTCCATCAATCCTGTGAAGGCCGAATTCTGCACCAGGTGACGCAAAGTCAGGATGACCAACAATTGAATGGGGTTTCCTTGACAAATCTTCAGGGAAGCCCACAGGATACAAGCCTGGCTTGTTTGAGAATGGAGGTCTTCCAGGTAGTGAATCAAAACTATCAAAAGGCCTAGGGCCTCTCTGAAAACCATCGCCATCAAGATGACTTGGCCCTGGAAATGGCTTCATATTCTCTTCAATATCTTTAGGGTCGACATTGTATCTGCCAGGATATGGTGGCGCCAAGGACCTGAAATGTTCCTGTGAAGAATTGAACCCTTCTTCAAGAAAAGCCCTGGAATTTCCAAGTGGCCCACCACCAACGCCGTTGCTCTTTGTCATTCCTGAATTGATGGAAATTTTGGTTAAGATGTTATAACAATAAAAAAAACTCAAACGTGTATACATATAGTTCGAGAGAATTACCAGCAGGATGTGGCCGGACAACATTTTCTGGAGCAAAAGGAGGCATAGTTGTGTCATGATGTCCATGCAAGGGTCCACCCATGGATGGCCGAATCATGCCATCATCAGATCTGATGGGCGCAGGCCGTGGAAGGTTTGGTGCAAGCATCCTTGGCGCCATCTCTGATTGAAAACCATATGGCTGTTGCTGCATTGTAGGCCGGATATTTTCAGAAAAACTATGACCAGGTGGCCTCATTTGATTTATCTGACTAGGATGGAGCATATGCTGAGGAAGTAAGGTATCAGGTCCAGTCGGACGATGTCGTCCCATGCCTGGGGGCACATAGGATCCCAGTGCTCCCAGATCTTTCTGTGATGCCTGCTGCAATGATCCTCCTTTCTCAAGATCATTGGATATATTTGAAGCTTCAGACTGTGAATTACTTTTCTGGCCACCAAATTCATCCTTTTCTTTGCGTTTGTCTGAACCATCTGCACAGCCCAATGCAATGCCAGTCTGTTCCACATTTTTTCTAGTACTACCAAAATCATTCTGCTCTCCGTTCACATTTTTATCACCTAAAGATTCTGACTTTATGCCAGAAGATTCACCGCCTCCATTTGTACTATCACCTGCTTCAGTATTGCGAGTAGCATTAGGTGCATTTTCTGACTTTCCTGATTGTTGGAACTGGTGTGGTGTTGCGGCATTACTCATAGACCTGCTAGTCGAAGTTGGAACATGCTGCTGCTGCATAAATGGTGGACCATGGGGCTGAAAAGGTTGTGAATGAATATGTTGTTGTGATGAGTGTATTCCTTGTTGGTATGATTGACCTGTTTGTGAAGGAACGGATGTATTAAGAGGAAATCCTTGTTGCAGTGCCTGGGAAGGGATGCTGGGGTGCACTGGTGGCCGTTGAACATGATGCCCAATATGTTGCTGATGCTGTGATGTATGCTGAGTACCTTGAGGAGCCAGCATAGCTGGCTGTTGGCCTTGCAACGGAATTTGACCTTGCGGAGGGTGTGGTGCAGGATGCTGAGGACCAACCAACTGTTGGTGAGATGCATGCGCAGGACGCTGAAGTGGAGCACCATGTGGCATCTGATGTGTTGGCTGAGGCTGTGAATATGATTGATGACCCGCTACCGCATGTACTGAAGGATTCTGAGGTTGTGCAACAGGATGAGGCTGATGATAGACCTGGGGTTGTGGGTACGACTGCTGCACTTGTGGCTGCTGGTACTGTATCTGAGGCTGAAGATGTTGCTGCTGAGGTAGGAACTGCATTTGTGGATGTTGATGCTGGGCAACAGCCTGCTGATGTTGTGGAGGATGAGGTTGTACAAGTGGCTGCACCTGGGAGGCTATTGCTTGAGTTGTAGGCACTGCAAATGGTTGACTACCAACTTGAGTATGGGCTATAGGCTGTACATCACCTTGTGGGTGCATCGGTGGATTTTGAGGCGCTGAATGCAATTGTGGATTCGTCTGAGGCTGCGGCTGAACTGGTGCCTGGAGTTGAGGATGGTGGGACTGATTCTGGGGCTGGTTTGGCACCATGTGTTGGGGCTGTGAGGGCTGCAGGTACTGGGGCTGAGCATATGAAGCCAGTTGTCCAGGCACTTGAGCAACATTTTGTATTGCCACTTGCGTTTGAGGTTGTGTGTACTGCTGGTATTGGCCATACTGTTGATACTGCTGAGTGTAGGGGTTGTAGCCAGGGTAATTCTGCTGGTAATACTGCTGGTACTGGAGCTGCTGCTGGTACTGCTCAGTTGTTTGAGTTTGGGGAGCGACTGCTTGACCTTGACTAGCAACAGTAGGTGCCCCTGCGAAAGAGGCCACAGCCATCGTGCTTGTTGTGGTCACACCAGCTGAAGTAGTGGACACTGCAGGAACTGTTACAGCCCCAGCTGTAGTTGCAGATGGAACTGCTGCAGGTGCCACTGAGGAAACCGCAGAAGGATCTTGGGTGACTGCCTGGGTGGTTGCAGCTGATGACTGTGTTAGACTACTGTCAGCCTGTTGTGTTTGGGGTTGCACGCCCTGCTGACACAGGCAAAGGTACAAAAGGATTAATGCAGAGAGAAATAGTTCAAGACTCACAAAGCAAATTACGTAAGACATGTTGGACGTACAGGACAAAGCTGAGCATGTTCTTGCACTTGACGATGTACAATCTGAGTACCACAGCGGTTACAAACAACAGGGGAGTTCCCATAGGCACAAGTAGTACCATGTGTGATGCATTCAGATAGATTTCCTTGCCATTGGCAACCACTCTTGTTGTACAGGCAGTGTACTGCAACTTTACCAATTGTCTCAGCAAGCGATTTATTTAAATCCACCAGAAGCTGCATATTGGAAAGCTGGTTGTAACAAAGAGGGCACTACTTCCAAATATACTTAACTCACTGTATTAAGCACAAAGCACTTCCTTAAGAAGAAAGCCATACCTTGGAATCGGCTTCTGTCACCAAGTAGCCATCATAAGGGCAGGCTTGTGTTGTTGCTGCTACATAAGCCAAGCAAGGTTTGCAGTAGAGATGTGTGCACTGAGTTTGCAGAGCCTCGTTGGGGCATATGAGTGTTCGGCAAACAGGGCAAAAATATTCGCCAGGAAGAGATTGTATATTCAGAATACATTCATTATCGAACCCCATTGATGGTCTTAGTAACTTCTATCCGATACAAGGATTCTGATACCTGCACATGCACAAATTTCATTAACTTGTGCCTTCAAAATGTATGATGAGCTAAAACCAGAAATCCAACGAGAATACAAAAATGTGAATTATTCAAACTGATAAAAGAAGCAGATACAGATTTTCACATATTCACAGTTAAGAAGGCAAGTAATCAACGCGTGGCATCACCACATACACAAAAAAAGTAAAAAATTAACAAAATGTTAGCCAATAATGCACAATGATGGCAAAACGGTTTATGTTTTAACAATAGTACAGCAAATATTAAGAGTCAACTAAGAACAAAGATACAGCTGCTTACAGCTATAGAGCAGAGTATATAGGGGATGTCGAATTTTCGCCGCACTTCTCCATAATCAATGCTATACGAACAGCTATAAAAGCGAGCCATGTAAAGTACAGCAAGTGGGTCCATACGGCATACTCATGCTTTAGCGTTCAAGTGTGGCAGGTGTTTGTTCAGCACAAGAATAGAGTGTTTGCTAAAGAACCAAGTTACCAAACAGTACTCATATCCCTAACGCGCTAGCACGATAAGATTGAGACACATGAACAGCTATAAAAGCAAGCGATGTAAAGTACAGCAAGTGGGTCCATACGGCATACTCATGCTTTAGCGTTCAAGTGTGGCAGGTGTTTGTTCAGCACAAGAATAGAGTGTTTGCTAAAGAACCAAGTTACCAAACAGTACTCATATCCCTAATGCGCTAGCACGATAAGATTGAGACATAAAACACATGCCTCTCCTATAAGAGTCTGAACTAATAAGAGAAAGAGAGAATTCCCTATTTGACACTACTACCCAATATGAGTCCTTATTTGACACTGCAAAAAATTTAGTTCCTTATTTGACCACTTGTGTAAAAAAATTGCCTTATACGACACTCTAGTGTATTTTGAAAGCTAACAGGGTTAACTGGGGACCTACAAAGACATTTTTGCCCCTGGTGCATAATGTGACAAAATCATTTGTGATTACTTGAGACTTGGCCCTGTAGTTCGTATCCGATGATGTGTGTTATGCACCTCAATTGTAATCCGGAAAAAATAAAAGAAAAACACCACTTTGTTCTCCGCTAATTAGGATCGGAATTAATCCCCCAAATCAAGCATGCAGGAACCGCACGTCTCATCGACCTAGCCGCACTGCCCAGACCCAATCTCGTTATGCATCGTCGCCGGCCGCCCGCAACTCAGGTCCAAGCCACTCTGTCCAGCCTAGCTCCGTCCCGCTGCCGTCGCCGACCGCGCCCCATCGTTGCCGGCAGCCACGGCCACCCACGCTGATCAGCCCCAGCTCCGTCACGCCACGGTCGCAGCCCCATCCTCGCCGGCAGCCGCGGTCGTTCGCCCTCTGCTTGCAGCCAAGCCAGCATCCCCGATGCCATGCCCGCCCTCCTCGGCGCCATCCGCGCCTACCCGCCCTCAGCAGCCCCACCTTGGCCGCCCTCCGCGGCGCCTGGTGCGCCACCCACAGAAGGGGCCACTTGGTCCATGGCGTCTCGGCTCATGCCGCCGCCACCGCCGCAGCGGCGAACAAGCAGGCCACCAGCACCGCGCCGCCACTGCTAGGGTTCAGGTTGGTGGGTGCGTGAGACAGGGACAAGGATGGGTGTGGGCTCGGATTGTTTGTCCGATCGATTTTGGAGACACGGATAAGTCAAACGACTAAATCGAGGGTATTTGGGTCCAGCCGGGCAAAAATTGACGGAATGATTTAACAGAACTGACGGTAGTGTCATATAAGGCAAAATATTCACGCAAGTGGTCAAATAGGGAAGAGAAAAAAATCGGTGTCAAATAAGGAAGCATATTTGAGAGCAGTGTCATATAAGGAATTCTCTCTAAGAGAAATGAATGCTTGAAACAGACATATGGCAGATCATCCCTTAGCAGCCAAACTAGCATGACAACTGAGTCAATATCAAACCACAGTGAGAAAAAAATAACTACAATGCCGCGTACTTGTATAAGAATTTGGGTCAAACTGAACCCAAAATGTAATGCTACTTTCAGCTAATATTAGGTCAAACCCAAAGAAAAGTTTGTCAAGGATGTCTAATTCTTTTGTCACTTCCTATGGCCTGATTAACAGCCATAGAAAGACTCTTTTTCAGATTGGAGTTCAGTAGGTGTTCTATTCGCCAAAACAAGACAAGTTTGCTAAAGAGCAAAGTTACCTAACAGTACCCCTAAATCTCTAATGCGCTAGCATGATATGCACTTCACAAATACAACATGTCCTTCCGCTATACAGGGTGGATGATAGACAGGTATGGCAGGTAATCAATCTAGCTACAATTTGCAAAGTGCACAGCTGGTCACCGCAGAAGAAATGCATGATGCAACCAGGGTACTGATAATAATCAAATATATTATTAAATCTCAAATTGCCATGCTAACCATGGGAATTGTGAAGCACTACATTGTTAACACTGAAAGCAGTGGTAGACTGGGGAAATTTTTCAAAGACTGGCAAACCACAAGTCAAAGTGCTTAGAATGAAACGTCATGCTAATCACCACAAAAAATAACTCAAAGTCCAGCGTCGCGCAGGGCAGCCGCCCGGGCAGGAGGGACTCTAAGACCACCTATTCCTATGAATATAACAATGGTAACTAACAGAATAAACGACAATACCGACAGAATCTGAGTATCACTAGCAACAGACTACATTCTTAGAGCTGAAATTAAACTATTTCCATCTTACATTATGGCGAGCAATCGAGGCAATGAAGCTAGTAAGCTATATTAAGCTATATTATTACACGAACGGAGACAACATACTGAGTGAATCAAAGTAGCACTAGTAACAAACTATGTTATTAAAGCCAAAATAGGTTGTTACGATAAGGATTAGGGCAGCAGGCAGGTTGTCAATGGAAGGAAGCTGGCTAACTACGTCCCTGAGCGAGCAGAAACGACATGCCAGGAAAATCAAAATAACAACACTAGTGAACTAAATAATTTAAAAGCTGATAATGCTTGGTGCCACCAGACAAAAAATATAGTCATGCACCAAACGTCTACGCAAACTACTAACAGGAAGTCATGCCCTAAGAACAATGGTGACAGGTACAACACAGCATTACCGGACACACACACACACGAGAGGCACACAAAGAGGACACGGATCAAGAGTAGGTACAAATCCGCACGTCGTCTATGATGCTTTCACAACTACTCCCTCTGTTTCAAAATATAAGATGTTTTAGTTTTTGTGAAAGGAATGCATCTAGATGCATTTTAGTGTATAGGTACAGAGTGAATCTACACATTAAAAGACGTCTAGATACACTTATTTCACAAAAGCTAAAACATCTTATATTTTGGAACGGAGGAAGTAATTCAGAAATGCACAAGCATTGAAGCAAAGTAATAAATCAGCAGCAGCAGTAAGCCAGTGAACTCTAAACAGATAATAACAAGTACACCCTCCGTTCCAAAATACTTGAATTTGAACTAAAACCACGTCAAGTATTTTGGAACGGAGGGAGTACCAACAAACTAGTGCATATCAGGCGGCGTCAACTGAGGAGAACAGAATCTATATCCAGTGTCGTACTTAACAGGGGGAAACGGGGATTCAGTTGAACGAACCCCCAATTTGTTTTCTGAAAATAAACAGCTATTATTGATTCGGGATCTCAATCAAAAGTAGCGTTAGTTGAGGAAAATATGCATCAAAATACGTGGGCGGATGCACCCGAACGTCCTATCGATCTTGAAAAGGGAGATTTATCAAATTTGATTCGACTGGTACTCACCCGCAGAAAAATCCGAACAAGCTAGGGCTTCGTCACCAGGAAAGGAATCGCGTCCTGACCAAGCCAGCCCAGCAGCGGCACAAGGAATCGGTGAGGTAGATCACGAGATAAACCGGTGCATAGGCTTGAGATGGCAGGCGCGCTTTGGTGGTGGTGGTCTGGTGGAGGAGGTGGAGGAGAGGGGAGTTCGGCGGCGACGGACCCCGGGACGATGGTGTGAGGGATTTTGGGAGCAACAAGGGTTACGTTTCGTCCGCCAAGCCAACCCCACCAGAATATTGGATTTCGCCAAGGGCTGTTATATAAAAAAGGTTTGTCAGGTAGTAAAATCAAAGGAAGATATTTTGATTTGATTTCAGTAATAATATATAAGTGCTAGCTCTACATAACAATTATATTAATTTAATATATTTACAAAAATATTCTCCAAGGAATCCTTACAATCTCATATGTATTTAACTGGATTGTTTTCCATAACGTGGATGAGAAAAAGACAGATTTTGTTCAACCACTACTACGATACGGTGCATCCTTAGACATCACTCGTAGAACACTCGTCGTAGGAGATACATTATCAGTGATGGTTGATGCCTCACTATAGTCACGGGGCACTGTTTTACCAGTGGCATCTCCATTACTGATAGGCCACCAATAAATACATACCAGTGTCCCTTGATGTGTTATTAGTATGTGAGACTCGTGACTTTAGGTCATCGCACACAACTATTGGCGCAGCATATTAGCCACGACTAGCCCTGCAGGGCCATCTCGAGGTGATGCGACTAGTAGCACGCCCTGGTGGACCGCACCATTAGCCCAGCTGACCCAAGCCACCAACCAGTCCATTGCACGACCACCCCTCCCCAACCATTTACCAATTATTTCTCCCCTCCGTTCGCATCACGCCGCCACGCCTCCTACCCTCTTACCTAGCACCACCACATCCCTCCTCTCCTCATGTCGTCGCCTCGTCGCAATTCCGCCACCATTGATACCTCGTCGCCTCCGTCGGTGAGCCCCTCCTTGTCCTCTAATGTTAGTATTGTAGATGATTTGATTGTTAGGATTTTATTATGATTGTTAGTGGATAAATGTTAGTGTTGATAGATGAATTGTGGATTTAGTTGTTAGATGATTTTAGGATTGTTAGCTGGTTTGTGTAGTGTAGATGTTTTAGTTAGAAAGTGTTAGCTAGGATTGTTAGTTAGATTTGTGTAGTGTAGATGATTTGTTTAGTGTTGATGATTTATGATGTTGTTAGTACAACGTGTGTAGCTAGATGTTTTTTCACACTTATTATTTGTGGACTCTATATTTGCCTTACATGATATGGCATTGTGCCAAGTATGCTTTAGTGGGTGTGAAGATACCATGTCGAAGGGCTTACTTTTTAGTGTCTAGTTGTGTGAGCGGTTCCAAGATTCAGTGGTAACCATTCATACTGCACTAGTATCTTATAACCATTTTTTGTAGTCGTTTTACTAATTATTTAATGCGTGTTTCCTTTGTTATGGGTGCACATATTGTACCATGCAATGCACGGTTCTTGTTTGATGAAATAGCATGATAGTGTGTGCACTTTAAGGCCCTTGTGTGCACATATGACATTGACGTGGAGAAATGACAGAAAAAACTCGCATGAGAGGTGAAGGATGAAAGAAATTCATTGCATAGAATAGGCCCACCGGGGAGAAATGATATCTTTCTCTCTTAGATGAACAACGACGAGGATAAGTGTCATTTATATCGCGGGTGGTGGCAAGGAAGACCCATTCAAGTCTACCATCATCGTCCAAAGATTGCAAGCTTAGCGAGCATGAGAAAGGGCACCTCTTAGATATCCTATCAGGAGTCGATACCTACGTCAGAGTGCTATTTGTGACCCGCTTGACGAGGACAAATATTGTCAAACATAATACAATATATTCTTCAAACTTATTTATCATTTTTCACTGTTGATGGGGTTCGTTGCATACAAAACAAAAAATTCCTGCGGTTGCAACCACCAAGATCATATCTAGGAGATACATGTAACGATTTTAGATGGACTCACCCTCGAAGACCGTAACGCGGGATAACGTTCCTGCAAACAAACGTGGATGGTGTAGAATGTACTCGACCATCCTCAAGGACGCGTAGACGATCAGCACCACAAGAGGCAATGCCTCCGTAATCGGTCACATGTACAGTGTGCCGATGACTCCTGATCCCTTGCCCCAGCCGGGCAGCGGAAGTAGCGGATCCCTGGGAACTCCAATAGCACTACGCCATGATAGTGGTGGTGGAGGGGAAGGTTTAGAACAGGGTTTCACCGAGCACCTTTTCTAGTGGTAATGGGCAATGCAAGTAAGGGGGAGAAGATGCCAACCAAAGGGCATATGAGAGCTTATGAGAGAGTGTGTGGAGAGGAGGAGGAGGCCACCTCCTTTTATAGGGGGAGGGGGCAAGCCCCTCCCTTGGCCGGCGGCCAAGAGGGTGCCCCTTCCCCTCCTCTCATTCATGTGAGTGCTCCCTCCACTCACATAAACTCCACTTCCACTTTCTCCCATTTAATCTCCACTCAAAAATCAAAGGTATTTCCATTAAAACACTTTAATTCCCTTGTTTTAATGCAACTCAATTTAATGAATACTTCATTTAATGAGTACTTCATTTAATGAACACTTAATTTAATGAACATATTAACATTTTGATCCCTTGCTTTGTTTTGATACCCCGAAACTATTTTGGTGGATTCCACAGAATAATTTTCCGCAGCAGAACAATTTTCTACGATGTTCATTGACTTCCCCTGTGTTTCTTGTCCGCTCAAATGCGTCGGTTAACCTTAAGTGTGTCTCCATACGGGTTCGAGAACTATGTAGACATGATCCAGACTTTCTCCGATCAATGATCATTAGCGGGACCTAGAGATCCATAATGACTCCCACTAGTTCCACGAAAATCCTATGATCGTCTGAACCTTTTTCACTACAATCAAATTCCTTTTGTCTCACAAATCCCATTATTGATCCACGAGCCTCAACTAACACTTTCCAAGTACCCGATAACACCTTTATAATCACTCGGTTACGAAGTGATGTTTGATGTAATCAAAGTATCTTTCCGGTGAAAGTGATTAATGTGATCTCATGGTCTAAGGACACTGAGTTACTACAAATGTGATAACAATATAAACTTGAGGACATGATCATATTGTTACATCTACTTCGGGTGATTGTTCATCATATCATTCTTCAATGATATGACCATGTTATTAACAACATCTAATGTTCATGATCAGGAAACCTGTGATCATCAGTTAATCAACAAGCTAATATTAAGAGAGGCTTTACTAGGAACCTTTTCTGTTTATAAATCACACATGTATTTATGTTTCCTATTAACACAATTATAACATGAAAAATAAACATCCGTTATAAACCTGGAATAGCATAATAACCACTTTATTATTGTTCTCAGGCATATTCCTTTCAACTGTTTGTGTCCATAACTTGGGGTGGTCATGTGACATTATTGCTCTTTTGGTTTGTGTCTAGAAATTACCTAAGAAGGTGGTTTTGGGCATTAACATCCATGTTGAATGCTTCGATGGACCGTGTTGAACCTCTCGTTGTGAGCGTCGTTGTATACAAGACAGAGATGAATGGCCTCCTCTACTTCAAAAAAGATAAATGGAAGGAGTTCCATAAGGGCAAAGATGATTTACAAGATGGATAAGTTATGCTCATCAGTGCCAAGACCACCACACGTGGGGGCTTGAGCATCAAGTTTTTCATTGACATCATGTAGTAGTTAGGAGGTGTGCTACTCGCCATTGAACGAGATGGCCCGGTCCTTTAATATTTCAAGAAGATGGAGGTTGATTTTATGAAATGAAAGGGTTCTCGAGGGCTTCAAGAACAATACTCGACACATAAATTTCCACATAGAGCATGGTAAATAAGTTGTTAAGTTCTATTTTTGCTTGACTGGAACCTAAAGTAGGAGCACATGCTTTTTCAACAAGGAAGGGGGTCAAAAAGGACCCTGAACATGCTGCATTAATATTGGATGATTACAGAGATTCTCATACAGGACTCTTAGAAAATAAAAAATACAACATAGTCATGTGTTTTAGCCAATGTCGAGGATATCGTTTATCGTTAACTTCTTGGTCAGCCTGAAATTAACGGTTTTTGGGTGTATCGGCTGATAAATCTGCCATATCGGCCATTTTTTTTAGATAGTGGTTTTAGCTCAAAGGACCCTAGAAATCAAGATAGAAACACAATTTGGTCCTTGAACTCTATCATTGTGACTAGAGCTCCATCATCAGTCACTCTCGCTACCACCGAGGACCGAGCCACTTGGAGTAGAAGGAGCACAGAACAACAACGATGCTCCATGGAAAGGCCTCCACATTGGAGGTTGCACATATGCCAATATAGGAATCTAGAGAGGCCATGTACAAGTCCAAAGATCATGACGGCAACAACCAGCTACCATGTGTTCTTCTCAAAACTGCAGCTTCATTCTTCAAGGATCTCCTCCAGTCGCGTAGGCCACTACACCGCCCATCTCCTTCTTTACACCATGGTCATATAGAAAAGAGAAACAGCACAATAGAACTATAGAGGAATAAGAAACCCAAACAAAGCACCATCAGAGTAGAGGATTTATTAGATCGACCTCATCCATCTCCATCCCCGCAAGACGTCCACCATGGACACCAACTGCAAAGAGGGGAGGGGCCTAGCTCCAGCACTATTTGGAGTCGTCAAAAGCCAACCGAGTAAGAATGAATAATGCCAAAGACCACCACAAGGGGAAAACCAAACTACACCTACTTCTACCTCTACTATATACAGGCTTCTCGTACATGGCAAGTAGATCTCCACCTTAATAAACACTGCTATAACCGACTTATCTACAGTAATCATCATCCACTAGTATGTCGCTCGATAGATCTCGACACCTGCTCGTTTATACCAGCATGCGGGAAAACTTATGAGGGGTGACCTCGGCAACCCATGGTTATGGACTTAGGGTTTCGGGGAAAAGAGAGCATTGATAATTTCGTCGGCTTGTCAGACAAAAAAGGGAGTTGATGCATATTTGACTATTACCGAAGATGATTACAGAGTCATTGATTTGCTATATGCAATCTAACTCACAATGGGTTGTGGTTTTCTAAAAGCTACGATACCCTCTCCGCCGGCTCCTCCCAGCCTTTATATGAGAGGTTGAGTCTCGGAGTCAAGCACAGATTGGTTACAAGTTTGATCACCGCGTCTAGTTCCTGGGCTTCAGATGCTTCCAGGACTCTTGGTTTCTTATGTGCCTCATGGGCCATAGTTCAGGAATGTACCAGGTATACCAATCATGGGAACCCAATAAGTCATACCTATGTCAGTAGCCTCCGAGACTCCACTCGAATCACAGACTCGGGTTGAGTCTCAAAGACATTTTTTGGCATTGAACCCGGAGATCTCTTAGAGTAAATAACCAGTGAATTTAAGTATTTTTGTCATGAGGATTTTGGTATAATGAGTCTGGTGCATCCGACGGATCAGGAACCAGATAACTGCTATTGGGTAAAAACATCATGAACCTTGAAAAGGAAATGGACGTTGCCTAGAGGGGGGTGAATAGGCGTTTTAAAATTATTACGGTTTAGGCTCTAATAAATACGGAATAAAACTTAACGTTTAATTTATCAAGCCAAAACCTATATCCACTAGTTTCACTAAGTGCACCAACAACCTATGCTAAGCAAGACAAGCAACAAGGTGATAGCAAGATATAGTACTTCAAGCACGACGGCTATCACAATGTAAATTGCATAAGTAAAGGGCTCGGTTGAGAGATAACCGATGGACGCGGAGACGATGATTTGTTTCCCGAAGTTCACTTTCAAAGAAGCTACATCTCCGTTGGAGAGGTGCGGGGGGGGCAATGTAATTCGAACGCCACAAATGGCTCACCTCGAGGTGTGGTGGCTCGATGCTCACCCAATGCCACACAAGGCCTCACCAAGGATGCGAAGCCACGCAACTCACTGACGCCACAAAAGGCTCACCCTATTCTCCCGTGAGCTCGCCACAAAGGCCTACTCACGTTCCACTATGGGACACTTGAGGGCGGTCACCGAACCCGTACAGGGCTTGGGGCAATCTCCACAACTCAATTGGAGGGCTCCCAAGAAACGCCACAAAGGCTCCACAATGCCACAAAAGGCCAACAAGCTTGGGGAACCTCCACAACTCAATTGGAGCCCCAAGAACACACCACAACTCCACACAACCGTCTAGGGTTCTAAGAACCCAAGATAAACAAGCCCAAGGGCTTGAACTTGCCGAATCTCTGAGGAGAACTCAAACCTATGCACCAAATGCAAGAGGCAAGTCCTTCTCTCTCAAATTCCACCAAAGCTACAAAAGCTATTGGGGGAATACGGGAGGAAGAACACAAGAGGAGAACACAAAACTCTCTAAGATCTAGATCCCAAGGATTCCTTCACAAAGAAGGGATTTTTCTTGGTGGGGCTTGTAGATCTACATCTCCTCTCTCAAATCCCTTAAAAAGATGCAAGAATCATAGGAGGGGGAAGGGGAGAGAGCAAGCTCTTCAAGGTCAACAATGGAGGAGAGAGAAAGCCAAAACCGAGAAAGAGCAAGTTAGGGCCGAAGGGGAAAGGGGAGCTCCTTTTAAAGGGCTCCCCGATCTGCCCGTTACCCACAGAATCGCGCACGGCCGGTAGTACCGGTGGGTGGCCGGTACTACCGGTGGCACCCAGCCAACGGTCAGAAAATAGCAAGAGAAAGAACACAAACGCGAGCCTAGCCGGTACTACTGCCGCTTCGCCGGAACTACCGGTGGCGAGAATGACCTAGCGGTACTACCGCCTGAAAATCTGATCCAAGTTCCGTCAAATAGTGCTAACCAGGCAGAGAGAGTACAGAACCAAAAATGGGTTCACCGGAAGTTGGGCCGGAATTAACACCGGTACTACCGGCAGCATTTCTGCCTGAGCGGTACTTCCGGCGTCTGGCCGGTACTTCCGGTCAGAGAAACTTCAAAACCAAAAATGCCATAACTTTTGCATCCGAACTCCAAATGAGACGAAACCAATTTTGTTGGAAAGATAGCGACGCGTAGAATCCAACAAAAAGTCGAAATATTGGGTATCACCAAGGGAGAAAATGCCATGAATATATATGTGAGATACCTCCCAAGGTGTGGAGCCGGAAAACCCGGAAGATCAAAAACGCAATAAGATATGCATGGGAAATCCATTTTTGATGAACTAGAGTTTGTTATGAAGATAACCACAAGCTCTAGATCCTCACATGGACAAGAACCAAACAACAACCAAGAAAGATGATGATATGTATGCAAAGGTTTGAGCTCTCTCCGAAAGATACGAACGAGTCACCCACTCGAGAGCCCCTCTTGATAGTACGGCTATCTATCCTAAACCCGGTCTCCCAACACTACAAGAGACCGGTAAAATAGAAACCCTATCAAGATCATACCTTTGCCTTGAGCATCCCACTTGAGCTTGATGTAGACGATCTTGACACCTTCAAGATGGAACACCTTTCTTGATTGCACTTGCTTGCACTTGCTTGATGAAGACTTGCGAATGGCTCCCCCATACTCCATGGGGAAACCTCTTCTTTGACCTTGTCTTCATCACTCCATGAACGCCGAGGATGGCAAGCTCCAAGCATGATATCTTCTAGAGATGGCGCACCGTGAGCTTGCACAACAAATCTTGATGATGATGTCTTGAAGAAAGCCATGAGGAACTCCATCTTCTTCTTCTTCTTCAAGGCATACTTGTTCTTCTTCTTCTTCTACTTGATTCCAATAGGCACAAAGCCTTTGGATAATGCTTCTTATTTTTCATCCTTGAAACCAACACATGGTCCAAGCGATGCCAATGGACAAACCTACAAGTGAGACTCAATTTGCACATTAGTCTATAGGGATTGTCATTAATTACCAAAACCACACATGGGGGCATACATGCCCTTTCAAACCTTCTCAAGCTCAAGTACCCAAACTCGAACCTGGTACATACTGGCATAATTCAGCTCGGGCCGGGAAGGTCTTACCGAGTACTGAATTCCAATTTTATGTTTTGGATACCCAAATCATCCATCGAGATTTTTCATATATTATTAATATGGAAATTTTCTAGCAGAGCGTATTCTTGTGCGATTATCAGGCCCATGGGATGGATCCCGAGGTCTTATCTTCATGTCGTGGACACGAGATTCAGACATGTTATCATGGCAGACATGGTCTGAGAATTCGATTTTTTTTTGATTGTCCTGTTTGGCAGCTGGAATTGCTAAAGTTGTCAATTTATTGCCATTTTCATCAGGTGCACTGTTAATGCTCCCGATGGAACCGTCTGAGGCTACACTTTAGTAGGATCATACGTTTTCATTCGTTGACTTTTTAGGAGGATATTTGATCTTTGTATCGCGTGTGCGGCCAGCGCACCCAATGGGAGTAGCCCTCGAGGCTACATTCGGATGCTTGCATTCAAGTGTAGGCTCAGAGTTTGTTTTATTGAGTTCTTCTATTGACTCCGTAGGAGGATTTGTTGTTTTTGTCGGGTGCGCGGTTAGCGCTCCCTATGGGAGTAGCCCCCATGGTTGTGTTTGGGTATTTGCACCATAGAATAGGCTCAAATCTTTATCATATGAGGAGGTGATCAACTTAGGCCTTTTATTTCTTGAATCATCAAAACTGTCGAGTGTGCGGTCGTGCTCCCGATGGGAGTAACCTTGAGGCTATGTTGGGGTGCTTGCACCGAAGCATAGGCTCAAGATCTTCATCATCTAGGAAATGTTCATCTCAGGCCTTGAGTTAAAAAACACCAATAGTTTTTATTGAGTGCTGCATTCGCTCGCCCGATGCTTTTTATTAGCCGCACATGACGTTATTGCTGCTGATGATGGTGTGCTTCAATCACGATGGAGAGGACACGATGGGACACTTTAGTGGTGGACCCATGACGTAGGTTGACGACGCGTGGGCGGCGTGTCAGCGATGAGTTTAACCGCATGACCCCATGCCGCGCGGAAATCGAGGCACCACATGATTTTCTCCAGGAATTACCGCGGTAATTAGTGCACATTACGGCTGATCATTCGTTATCTGCACACACGTGTTGACATGGATTTTATCCAAACGAGACATCACCTAGATCCAATGGCTCTGGACTCCCATAGTTACTTTATAAGCACTGATTTTTTACTGCTCATTCTTCCCTCCGCCGCTAGCCCTCTTCTTATTCCTCGCGACATGTCTGCTCTGTTACTGCTGCTCCTAGCACTCTTTCCCACTTGATCATACTCTTACGCCCCAAATGCCATCGCCGTGGGGAAAAGCAGAGGTGCTGGCTCCACCGATGCCACGGCGTGTTGGAAATATGCCCTAGAGACAAATAATAATATGGATTATTATCATATTTCATAAAGTATATAATTAATTTATGTATCATGCTATAACTGTATTAAAAGGAAACGTCAATACATGTGTCATATATAAACAACCAGGAGTTCTTGGTGAAGCTCTAGTCACTGGTTTATTGGTCAACAGATGATCAAGGTTTCCTGATCATGTGGTATTTATGCAAGTTGGAAATGGAGTCACCTCATTGGGAGAATGAGATGATGAGCTATACCCAACCTAAACATCGTGACCCGATCATGTCACTAAGTTCAAGTTACGATGATTAGAATAGACCTAGTATCCTATTTCTTATACCGTGAGGCCATATCAATCACTGTTACCCGAGGGTACTTTGATAGCATCAAACGTCATCTGGTGACACAGCGATTATAAAGGTGTGTTCAGGTATTCGGGGGAACATTTGAGCCAATATGTGTCAAGAGCGATATTTGTCCATCCGCGTGATGAAAAAGATACTCGAGGGCCCACTCAGGAAAGTTATATCCAATAGATGTGCAGCGTGTGATTTGATCACAGGGATATCACTTGTCGGAACGAGTCAAAAATAATTTGTCAGTAACGATATTGAGCATGACATGGTGATTTCATTGATCAAATCTCGGACAATGCATGTATCAAGAGACAAAAGGAATATGACACGACGTTCATGGTTTAGCGACAAAATATTTCGTGGAATGCATAGGGATCACATGGCCATCCAGGTCCCTCTGTTGATCATTGGTGCGGGAGGGTCCCGAACATGTCTGGAGTGTTCCTATACCGTGGGGTATCATGCTTAAGGGCTTGATGATGCTCAGAGAGTGTTTTAGGATCAGCAGAATCACCGAAGAAAAGAGAAGACAGAAAATCGGAAGGGTTTCGGTAAGTCGAGAGGATGTCCGAATGAGAGGGAATGAGTTCCACATCAACGGGGATTGAATAATATGTAAGTGAATGTTTAATATTGATTTAATCATTCATTTATATTTATTCAATAAAAGAAAAGGAATTAAAAAGGGTAAATACCTTAATGGGCCAAATCTATAGGGAAAAGGGCCCATGAGGGAAAGACCGAAGGGAGGAAGGAGAGAGGGGGTGGCCGGCTGGGCCTTGGGAACCCCACGTGGGGCCCTCTAGGGCCTTGGCCGGCCGGCCAGCCCTCCCCCTCTCCCCTCTCCCTTGTTTAGTCCCACATGGCTAAGCTAGTTATCTAGGGGGTCCCTATATAAAGAGAGGTATTTTGGCAAATTAAATACACAATAAACAATAAAAGGTTTCCTCTCTTTTGGAGAGACCTCTAGTTGATTCTCTCTCTCTCCCATGACCGTGGTCCCAAGTACGGATCGCGTGAGTAGGAGTCTTCTTCACCAGGGAGCACCGTCGCGCTGCGGGATTCAGATCCAGGAGCTCTACTTCTGCAACTACTGATGGATCGGAGGAGCGGGAGTCATTGTCAGGCACCAGAGTGTGTAACTCCCTGCGAGGTGCAACACTTGGGGCACTAGGAGTCGTTGGAGCTGTCAGGACTGAAGGAGATATTCCCTAGAGGCAAATAATAAATAGGTTTTATTGTCATATCTCAATTAGTTCATAATAGTTTCATAATGTGCTATAACTGTATTAATACGAAACGTTAATACACGTGTGGTATGTAAACAAACCAAGTCTCTAGTTACCTCTAGCGAACTAGTTCATTGGTCATGAGGATGATCTAGGGTTTCGAGATCATGGGCATTTATGCCAATTGACAATGAGGTCACGTCATTAGTTGAATGATGTGATAGATAAACAACCTAACCAGTTGTATCCTAATGAGATATAGTTACAAAGTTCACCATTAATGATAAACTAAGGAAACCTCGCAACCTGATCCTTAGACTATGAGATAATGCAAATCACCATTCTAGAGGGAGCTTAGATGGTTATCAAGTATCACACTATGACTGGGTGATCAAAAAAGTGTTACTCAGGTTTCCCAAAGGGGCGTGTAGAGGAGTACATATCAAGACCAAGATTTTCCAATCCATGTAATGGATAGATACACATGTGGCCATCTCGGTGACGTTGCATTAACGAAGCTTGCAAGTGTGTGACTGGGTCACGGAATACAACGACACAGAAATGAGAAAACAAGTTCATCGGTAATGAGATCGAACGAAAGTATGGAGATACCGTAGATCAAATCTTGAGTGAACTAGGTATCAAGTGGCAAAGGGAATGGGAAACGACTGTTTACGATTCAAACGACATTATCATAGTGGAATGCTCAGGGGTCATTATGGGCATCCTGGTCCCGCCATTGATGATTGATGGAGATCATGTCTGTGCCATTCCCGAGCCATGGGGAAATACACTTAAGGGTACGATGAGCTAGAGATCCTCTGTAAGTTAGAATCACCATATGAAAGAGAAAAGGAAACCGGAAAAGTTCCGTGAGAGAACCGAAATCGTTCCGGGAAAGTACCGAAGTCGTTCGGAGGAAATCGAAAGGGAACCAAAAGGTGTTTCAGGTCAAATAGGATTTTGTAATGTGTATTTATATATTAATTAATGTAATTAATATTAAATATAATATTAAAATCTAATTTGAAGGGGTGATGTCTACGCACTTCTATTCTTGTAGACAGTTGTTGGACCTCTAAGTGCAGAGGTTTGTAGAACAGCAGCAAGTTTTCCTTAAGTGGATCACCCAAGGTTTATCAAACTCAAGGAGGAAGTGGTAAAAGGTATTCCTCTCAAGCAATCCTGCAATCAAGATACAAGAAGTCTCTTGTGTCCCCAATACACCCAATACACTTGTCAGGTGTATAGGTGCACTAGTTCAGCTAAGAGATAGTAAAGTACAAGTGGTATGGATAATTATAAGTGGTAACGGTACTAGAAAATAGCTTGATGGCGTGTGGTTGACGTGGGAAAAAACTAAAGGAAAACTGAAATAAAGATAGAAGCAAGCAAACATGTAACAGATCTAGTTGCAAACGGTGTTTCAATGCTTAGAAACAAGGCTTAGGGATCATACTTTCACTAGTGAACACTCTCATATAAATATATTCTCTTCATGATACTACTCTGAACTACTCTCCGGTTGGACACTCTAATCCATGGTAGGGCTATAACGGCACACCTCAAAGTCCGCTTTCCCCATCTAGATAACCCCACACTGTCACCTTGAGCTCTAGATGGTTCCAACAAACACCACAATTTCATAGAAACATCCAACTCCAATATAACTCATAACAAGTATTTGTAATCTCTAGCCTAAGTGCCACCATGGTGTGCACACTGTCACTTTCACACACATGGGGAGAGCAGAGATCTATTAAAGCACTTGAGTAGCAAAGTAGATCTACTTGGTTACAAAGCTCATGATCACAATATGATCATGCATAGAGAGAGAGATGAACACATAGCTACCGGTAGAACCCTTAGCCTTGAGGAAGAACTACTCCCTCATCATCATGGGAATCAGCAACGGTGATGGAGATGGTGGTGGAGATTGATGGAGATGGCTCCGGGGGCACTTACCCATCCCGACAGGGTGCCGGAACAGAGAATTTCTATCCCCCGAATCTCCCCTTCGGTGGCGGCGGCACTACGGACCTTTTCGTGGCTGGAGGCTTGACGATTTAGGGTTTTTGCATCGGGAGGCTTCTTATAGGCGAAGATGCAAGGTCGGTGGGTGGAACAGGGGCCGACACCACCTGGTGGCACGGCCAGGGCTAACCCGCGCCACCACATGGTGTGGCCAGCCCCTGGCCCCTCTCCATCTCGTCTTCTGGCTCCGTGAGTCTTCCGATAAAATATCGACTTTGGATTTTGTCCGGTCCAATTCCGAGAATATTCATTTTCTGGCTTTTCTGGAACCAAAAATAGAAGAAAACAGGCAACTGACACTGTGGCATCTTGTTAATAGGTTAGTTCTAGAAAATGTGTAAAAGTACTCCAAAGTGTGGACAAAACATAAGAAAGTAGATATAAAACAAGCATGGAACATCAAAAATTATAGATATGTTAACAATGTATCAAGGGGTATTACACTAATGGTCCAAACTTCCTAGGGAAAAAGGTCCCATGAGAGAAAACCGAAGGAGGGAAGGGCCAAGGCCTTGCCGCCTCAAGGGGGCCCACCCGGCCAGCCTAGGTTGTGCGTAGGGTGGGGCCCACCCCTGGCCGGTTGGCCCATGAGGCCCATGCGCCTCTGATGACTGCAAGTGCACAAATCGTCTGTAGCTAGTTTCAAAATAAAGATATCGATCCCACAGGGAGCAGGAGTCCAAAGTCTAATAACTCTTGAATTAAATACTACAATATAAATGCTAAATAAAGTTCTAAGTAGCAAGATAAAGCTGAGTATTTTGTAAAAAAGGTGTTTTGGGGTTTTTGGTATAATAGAACAGTAAGTAAAGTAAAACAACTGAACACAGAAAGTAAGTATCGCGTATGTAAAAGAGATTTGAAACTGCAATGGGAAAAAGCATTCTCAAGGAGTAGCGGATACACCTCTAGCATTATAAAGAGCTAAGGTAAAGATTATTATCATAAACATTCTCAACTATGTATGTGTGGGAGGAACTTCGTATTTGGACAAATAGGCAGCAACCATTGCTCACATCATCCTCTTAACCACAGCAGACATCAATCGACATCAATCGAATTACTGCGCTATTAAGGGACTTAATCCCGTAGGACGTATCCCATGGCACGAATAGTGTTTCGTGAGTTTCCTTAGTTCCCAAGTTGATACATAAGGGGTGCCAACAACTTTATAGTCACTATAAGTGCTAAGACAACTCCTTCTACCAACAAGTAGTTCCCTCCATCAAGTCCCCACAAGAGGCAAATATTGATAGATCGACTTCTCCCAACATCAAGATGAAGACAATCTAACACATGGTCAAAGCGATGAATATCATAATAAACTTTATCTTATTTCAATCTCATACTAGAGTTTCTCCATCTCTCTAAGAACTAATGATCTACTCAAACATGGAGGCAATCAACATCATGGCAATAATAATGGAATCTATCATAGATGAATAATACTTGTATAAATCCACAATGAGTACGAAAATTACAACAAGGTCTTGACAAGACGTAGATGGGGTGGATGGAGATGGTGGTGATGCAGCGGTTGATGATGAAGATCGATGCCTTAGCCTCCCGGATCTGCGCAGGGCGAAGATGGATCTCCAGTGGACAAGTTCCCCCTCCAGATGCCTTCCGGAGGTGAGGTTTCGGTGATTTCTGGTTGTTTTGTATGTCGTCTCTCCGATCCAAATGCACGGGGTGAAACTATTTGAGGAGGCGGTGGCAACGCCAACTATACGACAGGAACTATACAGCCAGAAAATTATTTCGTTAAACCTTCGAGATGCCTCGATCGCTTCGGGTTTTCTTCTGGTGTTATTGATATTTCCCAAATAAGCGATTTATGTTGTTTTTTACTCATTTTCTCCCCAATACAACTGCTCCAAGAATTGTGTCCATTGTATCCATCATCTGTCCTGATCCTAGTGAAAATAGACATAAAATGTGCGCACGAACGCCGTAAAATACCAAGATCCTACAACTACAGTGCAAAATAATAATATAAAACATGATGCAAATATGCACTCTCAACTTCCCCAAGCTTAGACTCTTGCTCGTCCCGAGCAAGTTTAGCTTAATGGATGTGATCCTCATATTCATGAAGCTAAGTCGATAAAATAAATGAGGCAGTTGCAACATGTGTTTATAATATATGATACATAGGAATAAGTTCATGAATAGTACCTTACTCGAACCACCTGAATAATATTAGCAGGCTTCCACATCTTAGCATTTAACAGTTCACAAAAGATCACTCTCAATATGATGTAAAAGTATTCAGCTCAATTGAATGAGTTAGCGAGGTAGTCCCAAGTGTTTTTGGATTAACATATTCACTTGGGATTTAAAATCTCAAATGCTTCTTTGTCATACTACAATATAATGGTGTATGCCTATTTGCTCTTTGCACATTCACTCTTTTTCTTCTCTCTTTTCTTCTTTTTTTATATATATGCTCACACTTTTGTTTAAGTGTTGTGCAAAGGAGCTAGCCATACATTCCACTTCATGTAGGAATTCAAAGTTTAACGATCTCAATTACCAAATTCCAATTGTATATGAAGCAATCTTTATAGCTTGAATATTCTGCCTCGTCTTGTTCTCACTCTAATTTGATAGCACTTTTAATTTTCCTTTGTTCAAGGTTTATTTTTCAACTTAACTGATTAGATATTTTTTTCTTTGTAAATCAAACCATGAACTTATAACATATTGACCAAATTATCTTTGTATGTTACATTAATACCAATGGTGTGGAAGACTCCTATTACTATCATCAAGTGCAAGTAAAATTATACTCAAGCCATTCATATATCCAATAAGACAAGCAAAAACTCAATAATGGTCCATATATGATAATAAACTCAGAAATTCATAAAAGGGATCAACTATTGCTGAAGGGAATTCTCATGATGCAAACTTTATTTCTAATTTGAACTAATGCAAAACTAAAATAGTAATGTAAAACTTATAAGATAGATTACAAGGTCTTAAAGATCTCCCCAAGCTTGGAATCAAGCCAAGGGGGATCAAATAATCCCTTGCGATTATTCAATACCGTGATTATTATAGATCACTGTGGCGCCATGGCACGCGGTATCTTCTCTTCATGGGCCAACCTGAGATGGAGGGATTGATTGACAGCCTCTAATTCTTTAACACGCAGCTTGTAGAAAAGATTACTCCTCTCCAGCACTTTTACTTGTTCTTTAATGAGCTCATTGTTATCTTGAAGGGTTCGTATCGCCTTAAGACTCATAGAAAAACCTGGTTCGGTTGTCTGCTTAATATCTTCATCAACTTTATCAAGATATAGTCGTAGCAACCGAAGATGTTTGGGTGTCTCTGGTGTCTCCTTGTCCATCTCTTCAATCTTCAGCTCAAGGGATTTCAACTCCGTCTTCCGACGTTCATTGTCGGCATCTAGGAACTCCATAGGGACGATCTTGATCTCCTTGCCTTGATTACTATTGCTCCCGATCTCCATAGGAACTTCTCTCCTTGGATTTTGTCCCTTGGTTGCGTGTCCTCACGTATGAATAAGAGGTAGATTGGTTTCTGGAGATTATGATTAGTGAGAGACACAATGGTAGTATATAACAAGGGTCAGAAGTCGGTAAAACTCGCGAAAAACACCAAATTTACGCCCAAGAAAAGAATCTTAATGAAACAGGGAAAGAAAACACGGATTTGGAAAATTCTTGCCACATAACGACCAACTATACGGGTGTGGCCCATATATCTCTGGCCGTATAGTTGGTTCCGGGCAGATATTTCCAAATATCTCGAGTCCATGTCAATTAAGTTACCGACTTGGAACTAACAAAACTATTTGTTACTCTAAAACAAAAAAGGAATCGAAAATGTCTGAGAGTTTAACGACCAACTATACGGTGGGAAGATTTTCTTCGGACATATAGTTGCGACCGTATAGTTTCCAGACATCGAAAACAATTTCATGAAGAAGGTACTAAAGGTTTAACGACCAACTATACGATAAGAGATTTTTCTCCGGTCGTATAGTTGTGACCGTATAGTTGGTAAAAACCTTCAGAAACTTTAGAAAAACACAAGGAATTCAAAGACAAAATTTTAGAAGTAAAATTTGTGAAAACAGATCACTTATTTAAGTAAGAACACTTACCTTGCACTTACCGTTTACTTATTCGGGGATGACAAGCTCCTCCAACAACAAAGACGTCTTCTCTTTTGAAGGAATTGACCTTAGTTTATTGAATAATTCTCATAAACGAAAATCACCAAGACTAAAGTTCCTCTCAATAAGATTGGTGTATTGCTGGGCAAACATGGACACTGCATTCAACATTTTTATTTCCTGCCTCTACATAATCTACAACTCAAATTCTTGAAGTAAAAGAATCCAACGGATCAGTATTGGCTTATGGTCTTTCCTTTCAAGGAGTTCTTTTAAGCCATCACGATCTGTATGAACTCTTACTTTTGCATCAACTAAATAAAAGCGAAATTTATGACAAGAGAAAAATACAGCAAAAAGTTCCTTTTCTTCCCTAGGATAATTCTTTTGAGCACCATTAAGAGTTCTACTAGCATGATGTATTATATTAAATTTGCGACCAATGTATTGTCGCAGAGTTACTCCTATAACATCATCACTAGCTTCACATATTAAGTCAAAAGTCATATCCCAGATAGGAGATTTAATAATAGGAGCACGGGATAAAGCATTCTTGAGTTTATCAAAGGTTATAAGACATTTATTATGAAAATTAAATCTTACTCCCTTTTGCAGTAGGTTATTCAAAGGTTTAGATATTCCAGAGAAATTTCTAATGAACCTTCTATAAAAACCCACGTGACCAAGGAAACTTCTTATACCCTTAATATCTCTAGGTTGTGGCATTCTCTCTATGGCCTCAACCTTAGTTCTATCCACTTCAATTCCCTTACCTGTTACCTTATGTCCAAGGACTATACCTTCTTTGACCATAAAATGGCGCTTCTCCCAATTTAGAACAAGATTGGTTTCTTCACAACGCTGTAAAACTCTTTTGAGATTATCCAAGCAACAGTAAACAAAGTTTCATAGACAGAAAAGTCATCCATAAATACTTCCATTATCAGTTCTATAAAATCCACAAAAATAGTAGTCATGCATCTTTGAAAACTAGTTGGAGCATTACATAAACCAAAAGGCATACGACGGTAAGCATGTAAACCATAAGGACTAATGAAAGTTGTTTTAAGTTGGTCATCAAGATGAACAGCTATTTGAGAAAAAATAGAGTATCCGTCCAAGTAGCAAAAATGAGTGTGGTTTGCAAACCTCTCTAAAGTTTGATCTATGAACGGTAAAGGATAGTGATCTTTCCTAGTTTCTTTATTCAATTTCCTAAAATCTATACACATCCTATGTCCAACAATAGTTCTAGTAGGTTGATACGTTGCAAACATATCTATAATTTTTGATGCTCAATGCTTGTTTTATATCATTTGTCCTATGTTTTGTCCACACTTTGAGGTATTTTTATACACTTTCTGGAACTAACCTATTGACAAGATGCCATAGTGCCAGTTGCCTGTTTTCTGCTGTTTTTGTGTAACACCCCAAAAATATTAATCAAGATTATCAAGTTCTAATCACCCAAGTTTAGGGTTAACAAAAACTTTTATTATTAAATTGAATATGAGTGTATGTGTGATTTGCATTAGTGTATGAATGAGTGAAATTTCCATGTTTGATTGCTACAAATGATAAGGAATGGTTTAAATATGAATACTACATCATCTAGGCTATTTACAAACAAAATCAAAAGCAAGGAAATTCAAATATGAATCATATGATAAAATGGTCATTTTGACCAAAATTAACCAGTAGACCACTTTGAGTGTTCCTAGTAAAAGATTTCTAATCGAAACTTTTCCAATTCTTCTTACCCCTTGCTAGACCAAGTAAAAGTGAACCCAAGCCCACTTTACAAACTCACAGAAATTATTTTCAAATCTATTTAAAGGACAATTCAAAATTGAATCAAGTGTATGTACTAAGATCACCATTTTGGAAAAACCACTCAAATCAATTCACCTTGACTTTTCCAAGCAACCATGGACTACCAAGCATAAGATCAGAACACTCACCAAATTTCATTCAAAAATTTCAAATTTCAGCCATTTGGTCGAGCACTTGGCAAACACAGAAAACCCTGGCCTAACTTCTACTGTTTTGAGCAGTGATCACTCACCCATTTGTCCTCTCTTCACCCCCTGGTCTCCCCCAACACCTAGCAACGCAAGACACGCTCCCCCCTTTGCTGTCGCGCTAGTGCAGCACCGCCCGAAGCTTGCCGCGCCGGCTGACCAAGAACAACTCGCCACAGCCAGCGCCACCCTCGTCCATGATGTCCAAGAGATAGGCCACCGTCCACCGCCACCCTCTGTCCAACCCTCGACCATAGGCAAGTCGTGGACCACCAGAGAACGTCGCGCCCATTTCTCTGCCCTCCATGCCGAGAGCGCGCTAGAGCGCCGTAGCCGACCAGCACACACACGATGTGCCTCGCCCTCACCGCGTGTGTACACACTCAACACGACACCAGCTATCCCCCAGACACGCCCGTTCGCCACTGCATAGACCATAGCCCCTGTACGCCGTCTCAAACGTCGCCGCTCCCGCGCAGAGCATCGACCTTTCCCGACCATTCTCGACCGCCCCTTGCCACGCTAGTAAGTGTGTGACGACCGCCCTGAAGCACCGCATCGACCCCTACCCTCAGCCACGCCGATAGCCCCATGTACCACCGTCGCCGGAGGAGCCAGACCATCCCGCACTGTCCCCTTCGCTGGTGTATACATAGAGGCCGCCCCAACTCCAATTCGACACACCATTCCACTCCCCACTCCTCACAAAATATCCCACACCTCACCCCGGAGCAAGGCGAGCACCAGCCCGCCAGAATTTAGCCGGAGTCTGCCGCTGCAGAAGAAGAAGGAAGTCGTCGATTGGAGCCATCCCAGGAGCTGCCGTGACCGCGCCTTCAACCGCCGTTGATGACAACCCCATTCACCCCCATCGCCGACCCTAGATGGAGCCCTGGTGAGCCTCACACGACCCCACCGCCGTGTTAGGATTAGAATCTCGCCGGAGCTGTTCGACATAGACGATGAATGTCAGTTGTTAGATCCTAGTCTAATCGTAGCGCTGAGATTAAACGATACCGTTTTGGGTTAAATGAGGCACTGACTAGTGGGACCCTCCTATCAGCATCCCGCTGCGCCAGCGTAGTGCAGTTGGACCGACTGAGTTTGTTTCCCGCGCAGAGCCCGTCGATTCAAATAATCTTTTTCCTTTTAGTTAAAATTAGATTCTGTTAGTAGATTCAAAAATCAATTCAAAGAGATTCACTGAACCAAATTGCATGATTCCAATTTTGTTAGAAAGGTATTCAAAATATCTATCCAAGCCCATTAGATTCAAACCATTTGAAATTATAGATCACTTATACCAAAAATAACAAGACAAAGGATTTTACCACTTCAAACATTTTTTAAAATCAACCATAAATGCTTTTGAGTTGATTCCAACTCTCAAAAATCACATTTGACAAGATCTATCTGAATATGTAAAAATATCTAGGTTTGCATGCACTGATCTTGGACTAGAACTAAAAGAATGCTATATAGGCATTTCTAGTCACTTTAATTGTATTAACAAGTAATTTTAAACTTTATCAAATATGATCACGACTTTAAATCACATTCCCAAGTATTAGAATATGTGGTGATGACATGTGTCAACATGATCCCATATTTTAATTGGAGAATATTAAATCTTAAGTATTTTCATTGAGTAGAAATTACTTTTCTAAAATAAGATAAAGAAGACTAGGTCTTTATTTCATGTGATGATTGTGATGATGCTAGATCATCTAGTGTGAACCTTAGTTTTCTAAACAGAAATAGTTAAGTATTGTTTAGTGTTGTGTACCCCGTATTCATTTATAGACGCTAGTACCGACTCGGGATACGAGGAGGAGGAGTACTACGAATAAGAAGAAGAGAACTTCAACCACTGCACTACTCAAGGCAAGCTAACACTTGCAAGTTTCATAACAATGCAAGCTAGAACTATGCAAGCCATCCTTGGAAGATAACTTATGCAAGATGCATTAGGCATGCTTGGTTATGCAACCTTGATTATACCAATCCCAAGTTTTACTTACAAGCTTTATGTTCCTTTACTTTTACTAAAGTTCTTTACCTTTAGTTAGTAACTTGTGAGTATTGGACAAATATGATAGATACCATAAAGAGTATAAAACTAGGCCTAACTAGTTATACTTAGATGTCATCAAAAGGCATAAAACTAGATTTGGATAGTTAAACTTGATTAGCACCCCTCATTAGTGAATCCTCTCAACTTTAGTGGCTAGTGCTAAGCATAAAAGTTGATCACTTTAGATGGGAATACTTGGTGAAAATGATTATGAAAACCTTGGAATGATGATTCATTCTATTGAAATGTTTTGACATGTGTTGAGAAACACAACGATTGATGATGAAAATGTTGAGGCATGAGCCTTGGCCCTTTATAAAAACTGATGGTTGGGTTTGGATGCGATACCATTCCACCACAATACCTGAATTGGGTAGGGCTTAACTGGAAGTTTATATGCCTTAGTATGGGTTCCCTTGCGGAAGAGGTTGAGCTAAGGCTACCTCATGATGAATGTCCACCAATACAGTGCCCATGATGGCAGATAGCCATGGCTGGGAGGCCAAGCTCATAGGGGAGGTGCCTATACTAGAGTGTCTAATTGAAAGGTTATGATTGATTATCCGCATACTAAGTATGATGACTCAAGGTTATCCTTGATGGATGTATCGAATTATGTGGTGAAAGTGTACCACCTCTATAGAGTGTCAAACTATTCGAATAGCCGTGTCCACGGTCATGGACAGTTGGAGTGGCCATACTGTTCCGTTGTCAGATGTTTTCAAAATGACTTGTGAATTGAACTATCACTTTGATTTGACCACAACAGGGTGTGGACTTGAAAACTAGGTTCCCACTTAGGTGATGTAGAACATTAACTTAGTTTTGTTTACTTCTAAACTCAGTATGAGATAAACCTGCCTTTTTGCAAATAAACCTAGAGCTTAACATTCCTACTAGAACTACCTTACTTGTTAGTGATAGTTTGTGAGTACTTAAAGAGTACTCATGGCTTTGTTCCTGGCTATTCCCGTGGCCAGACTATGAGGAGGACTATCAGGAAGATGGACAACAGGAGGTCTATGACAACTAGGATCATCTCCCATCATCAGCATTGCCTGTGACCCTGAAGATGGAGCCCCTACTATGTTTAATTTCCTCTGCTTTGATTGTATTAAGACTGGATCATGAGATCCTTTATTTGTAAGACCTTTATTATGGTTTGTAATGGATGATGTACTGTGGTACCAATTCTATTATGTCTCACAAAAATGGTAATCCTGGGATTGCGATGTATGGCATAACAGGCATCTGGGATTCAAAATACGGGTGTTGATATTTTGGTTCTAGAAAAGCCAGAAAATGAATATTCTCGGAATTGGACTGGACAAAAGGCAAATTCAATATTTCACCGGAAGACTCACGGAGCCAGAAGACGAGACGGAGAGGGGCCAGGGGCTGGCCATACCATGTGGTGGCGTGGGTCCCCTAGCCGCGCCACTAGGTGGTGTGGGCCCCTGGTCCACCCTCTGACATCGCCTCTTCGCCTATAAGAAGCCTCCTGATGAGAAAACCCTAGAGAATCCAGCCTCCAGCCACGAAAAGTTCTGTAGCGCCATAGCCACCGAAGAGGAGATTCGGGGGACAAAAGTCTCTGTTCCGGCACCCTGTCGGGACAAGGAAGTGCCCCCGGAGCCATCTCCATTGATCTCCACCACCATGTGCATCGCCGTTGGTGATTCCCATGATGATGAGGGAGTAGATCTTACTCGAGGCTAAGGGTTCTACCGGTAGCTATGTGTTCATCTCTCTCTCTATGCATGATCATATTGTGATCATGAGCTTTGTAATCAAGTAGATCTACCTTTTTACTCAAGTGCTTTAATAGATCTCTGGCTCTCCCCATGTGTGTGAAAGTGATAGCGTGCACACCATGGTGGCATTTAGGCTAGAGATTACAAATACTTGTTATGAGTTATATTTGGAGTTGGATGTCTCTATGAAATTGTGGTGTTTGTTGGAACCATCTAGTGCTCAAGGTGACAGTGTGGGGTTATCTAGATGGGAAAAGCAAACTTTGAGGAGTGTTGTTATAGCCCTACCATGGATTAGAGTGTCCAACCAGAGAGTAGTTCAGAGTAGTATCATAAAGAGAAGATATTTATATGAGAGTGTTCACTAGTGAAAGTATGATCCCTAGGCCTTGTTTCTACGCATTGAAACACCGTTTGCAACTATATCTGTTACATGTTTGCTTGCTTCCATCTTTATTTCAAACTGCCTTTAGTCTCTTCCTACCCGTCAAGCTCTTTTCTAGCACTGTTACCACTTATAATTATCCATACCACTTTTATTTCACTATATCTTCGTCGAACTAGTGCACCTATACACCTGACAAGTGTATTGGGTGTGTTGGGGACACATGAGACTTCTTGTATCTTGATTGCATGATTGCTTGAGAGGGAATACCTTTGACCACTTCCTCCCTGAGTTCGATAAACCTTGGGTAATCCACTTAAGGGAAACTTGCTGCTGTTCTACAAACCTCTGCACTTGGAGTCCCAACAACTGTCTACAAGAATAGAAGTGCGTAGACATTATAGGTATCAATTCATTGTTTTCATTAGGAACAACAGTAAAACCACCCTTCTTAGGGACACAATGAACATGACTTACCCATTCACTTTCTTTTATAGGATAGATTATACCTGTGTCTAGTAGGTGTACTATTTATTTTCTTACCACTTCCTTCATTTCGGGCTTCAATCGTCTATTAAATTCCGCAACTGGTTTAGCACCTTCCTCCATGAATACTCGATGGACGGTTATCATGGGACTAATGCCCTTCAAATCATCCATTGAGTACCCAAAGGCCTTGCGATGCTCCTTAAGTGTTTTCATGAGTTCTTCTTCTTTATCTCCTGAAAGTTTAGCACTAATAATAACAGGAAATTTATTTGGATCATCTAAAAATCTGTATTTAAGATTATCTGGTAGAGTCTTCAATTCTTGGGGTGGTAATTCCTCGTCCCCTCTCTTTTCTGGCTGTTCGAAAGCCTCATTAGTTGGAGGCCCTATAATGGGAAGTGAATCGAATTCACCTTCTAGTTCTTCTAGGGACTTGTCCTCCATAACTATTTCTTCATAATTTGAGTCTTCATTTATTTCTTCTTCTTGATCACTAAAGAAGAGAGCTGCCTTTTCCTTAATAGTTTTCTCTTTCTCTTCTTCTTGTATTTGTAGAGGTCTATCATTAAATTTGGAAAAGTGGAATTCTTTTTCCGCTTCCCCGAGCTTAAGAGACACAATCTCCTTTTTGAAATCAACTTTAGCACCTACATCACTCAGAAAGTTTCTTCCAAATATAATTAGGCAAAGAGTGTCAGTTGGCATATCAACAACTACAAAATCGACAGGAAAGTTTTTATTGCCAATTGTAACAGTTGCATCTTCAACTACTCCCATTGGAATTCTAAGAGTTTTATTGGCTAACATGATTATCATATCAGTATTTTCAATTGTAGCCGGTTCTATTTCTTCTTTTTCTAAATAAAAATCATAAGATATAACATTAAATTCAATGCCAAGATTGCATAAACCATAATGCGAGGTTTCCTTAAATATGCAGGGAAGAATAGGCTTACCCACATCTTTTACCTTTGTTTTACCTTCAACCAATAGCAAGTCTCTTTATCAAGTTCACCTATGTTACAATGTGCATAAATAGCCATAATTGCTTCCTTGGTTACCTCTTCATCTTTGGTTTCTTCCATATGTTCCTCAACTTCTGGCATAATTTCCTCTTCCTTCTTCTCCTGTACTGCTTTGACTTGTTCATATTCAAAAATATGCTTTTGTGCAGTGTTAGGGAAAGGTATCTCATATATTAGTTCTAGGGAGGCCAGTGTTGCTTTAACTTCTCTTTTATTCTCAGGTTCGGGTGGTGGATCATACTTGACCAAACCCTCTTTTGGAGCTTTGATGTGTTGTTTAAAAGCTTTAACAACATGCAACATAAGATATGAATCCAACTAATGTTCTTTAGATAATTAATTAACATGGCCCTTTTTATTATAGTCATGAATACGATCATAATCTATTTCTATGCCTCCTTTGCTTCCTAGACCAAAATTCCATGAAACTCTATGATCGTGAATTCTATTAAGTAAAGCCAAAGCTTTAGTTATAGGAAGATTCATAAAAACTCCACTCGTGAAAGAGTCTACTTCAATTTTATTATGTTCAAGTAAACCGCCATAAAAGATATGCAATAAATACCATTTTGGCAAATCATGATGAGGACATTGATTAAGTAAATCTTTAAATCTGATATAAGCTCTTACTAGTCCTTCATTAGGACGGTTCCTCCAAGTCATTATAAGACGCCTGATTCCATAAGATTTTGATAATGGATAATATTTTGCTAGAAACTCATAGGCTAAATTATCCCAAGTAGTAGTGTCTTCTGGGGGTAGAGATCTATACCATGAGAGAGTTGTACTAGTCAAAGTCTGACTAAAAAGTTTAACCCTTGCCTCATTAGCAGTATATCCTGGTAATTGGAAAGTGTCACATATACCTTTGAAACATGCAATATGCTCATATGGATCAGGATCTTCTTCATCTCCAGTAAATTGCTTCTTGTGTAGAATACCAAGCAGTAGAGGATTTATTTCAAACCCCCTTGTCTTCTCGTTGGAGTTGTCTCTTTTATTAATATCATAGGGCTTCCCAAAGTGGCTGAGTGGGTTAGCACTAGCCATATGCTCAAACTTCATTATGTTGGTGGAAACCTGTAACTCAAAACAAAACTTATCAAGACAAAAATAAATAACAAAAACTAAAAGACCTACAACGCTTAGCTCCCCGACAACAGTGCCAGAAAATAGCTTGATGACTGCAAGTGCACAGATCGTTTGTAGCTAGTTTCAAAATAAAGATATCGATCCCACAGGGAGCAAGAGTCTGAAGTCTAATAACTCTTGAATTAAATACTACAATAGAAATGCTAAATAAAGTTCTAAGTAAGAAGATAAAATGCGAGTATTGTGTAAAAATGTGTTTTTGGGTTTTTGGTATAAGAGAACAATAAGTAAAGTAAAACAACTGAACACAAAAAGTAAGTACCGCGTAGTAAAAAGAGATTTGAAACTGCAATGAGAAAAAGCATTCTCAGGGAGTAGCGGATACACCTCTAGCATTATAAAGAGCTAAGGTAAAGATTATTATCATGAACATTCTCAACTATGTATGTGTGGGAGGAACTCCGTACTTGGATAAATAGGTAGCAACCATGTAACATCCCAAAACTTTAATCAAGGTTATCAAGATCATAATCACCCAATTTAGGGTTAACAAAAACTTTTTAGTATTAAAATAATTACGAATGCATATGTGTGTTTGCATTAATATAGAATTGTTTGGATATGTCGTGTTTGATTGATTTATATGTTGTGAAATGGTTTAAATGTGAATGACACATCATCTAGTCCATTTAAAAACAAAATCCAAAGAAAAAGAAATCAAATAAGAATAAAAAGACCAAATGGTCATTTTGACCATTTTAATCCACTAGGCCACTTGAGGTGTTCCTAGAAGTGTTTTCCCAACAGAAACAATTCTAGATCTTTGCACCCCTTGCAAGTACAAGTAAAGATCTACCAAGGCCCACTTTAAATTCTTACAAAAACACTTAGACACTAATTTTAAATGACATTTGAAAATTCAATCCATTACATATCGTAGATCCCACTTTTTCAAAAACCACTCAAATGAGTTCACCTTGCCATTTCCCAGCAACCACAGATGATCAAGCTTAGTACCAAAACACCCACCAAAAATCTTTCAAAAATTCAAAGTTACAGTTCTTGCGGCCATTGTGTCGAACACCTCGTGATCACAATCTAATCTGCCTAACTAATAATATTGTTGATCAATGAATTGTCCCCCATTTGACCCTCTCATCTCTCCTCTATCTCCTTAGCACCTAACCCAACCCCAGACAACACCCCCCTTCACCGCCGCGCAAGTACCGCGCCGCCCAAAGATGGTCGTCGCCGGTCGACCATGCCTAAGTCACAGCAGAACCCCGCCCTCTTCCACCATGCCTAGTAGGTAGGCGAGATCACACCGCCGCCCCCTGTCCCTGCCCTGAGCCCTGCCAAGCACTGGACCACCCATAGAGCGCCGCGCTCTACGCCTCTGCGCCATGCACAGACAGCACCAGTGCGCCGCACCCGACAGCCTCACACAGACCCCGCCTTGCCATCAGCTCGCACGCGCACACTCGCCTTAACACCAGCACGCCCCCATACATCCTCGTTCGCCGCCGATTGACCCACAGCCACTTCACGCCGCGTCGAATGCCGCTTCTGCCGCGCATAGCATCGACCATTTCTGACCACCTGCCACCGCCCCTAGCCGTGCCTCTACGCCGTAGAGGACCACCAGGGGACCGTGCATCGACCGACGCTCACAGCCACGCCTCTAGAAGCCCGTAGCCATGTCGCCATCGTCGCCTGACCATGCCGCGCTATCCCGTTGTCGAGCCTATAAAAGGAGGCCACCCCAGCCTCCAATCCTCACATCACTCGACTCCCCACTCACTCCTGAGCCTCCCACACCCCTTCCTGGAGCAAGGCGAGCACCACCGTGCCAGAATTGCACCGGAGTCCGCCGCTGCTGGAGGAGAAGGGCGTCGTCGATTGCGACCACCCCGAGCCCCGCCGTGATCGTGCCTTGCCTCACCGTCGTCTACCACGCCGTTTCCCCCCGTCGCGGAGCCTAGCTGGAGCCCAGGTGAGCCCCACGAGACCCCCACCACCGCGTTAGTGTTCAGACCTCGCCGGAGCTGTTCATCGTCGACGACGACCCTCAGCCGTTAGATTAGATTTAGATCGTAGGGCTCTGGTTGAAAGATACCGGTTCATGTTAGATAATTCACTGACCAGTGGACCCCCTCTGTCAGTCGTGCGCTGTGCTGTGCAGTTGGGCCAGCCCATTAGTTTTCCCGCACTAGCCCACAGATTCAAATAAGCATTTTTCTTTTTAGAGTTAAACTAGATTCCGTTCCCGTGTTTAAAAATCAACTCAGTGAGTTTTACTCAACCAAATGACATGATTCAAATTTTGCCAGAAAGGAAATTAAAATATCTATGCAAGCACGTTGGATTTAAATCAATTGGAGTTAGAGATCACCTGTAGCAAAAATAACAAGATAGAGACCTTTCTGCCTTCAAACATTTTTCAAAAATTAACCATGATAGCTTTTGAGTTGATTCCAACTCTCAAAAATCACATTTTATGATAGCTATCTAAATATGTAAAAATATTTAGGTTTGCATGTAGTGACATTGGACTAGTCCCAAAAGAATGCTATTAGGGCATTTCTAGCCACTTTAATTTGATTAAATAATAAACTTAAACTTTATAAAATGTGGCCAACCTTTTAAATCACATTCCCATGTATTAGAATATGTGGTGATGACATGTGTCAACATGATCCCATATTTTAAATGGAGAATATTAAATCTTAATTAATTTCATTGAGTAGAAATTACTTTTCTCAAATGAAATAATGAAACTAGTTCATTAAATCTTGTGATGATTGTGATGATGCTAGATCATCAAGTATGTGCCTTAGTGTGCTAAATAGACTAGTTAAGTATTGTTTGGTGATTGTGTACCCCGTATGTATTTATAGTCGATAGTACCGACCAAGTCTACGAGGAGGAGGAGTTCTACCCCGAAGAAGATGAAGAGAACTTCAACCACTGCACTAATCAAGGCAAGCCAAGCACTTCAAGTAAACTGAGCAAACCATCCTTAGATGCAAGTTAACCTAAGCAATATGCATTAGGCATGCTTTGGTTATACATTTTTGATTTACACCGATCCCAAGTTTTACTTGCAAGCTTTACTTTCCTTTACTTTACCAAAGTTCTTTACTTTTCTTATAGATAGCATAAAGAGTATAAAACTTGGCCTATCTAGTTATACTTAGATGTCATTCTATGGCATGAGATTGAAGATTAGCACCCCTCATTAGTGAACACTCTTAACCTTAGTGGCTGGTGCTAATCATAAAACTTGATCACTTTAGATGGGAATACTTGGTGAAAATGCTTATGAAAACCTTGGAATGATGAGTCATTCTATTGAGATGTTTTGACATGTGTTGAGAAACACAAAAGGGTTTATGATGATGAAAATGTTGAGGCATGAGCCTTAGCCCTTTATAAAAACTGATGGTTGCGTTCGGATGTGATACCATTCCAATTATATCGTACAACCACAATACTTGAATTGGGTAAGGCTTAGCCAGAAGTTTATATGCATTAGTATGAGTTCCCTCGCGAGAGAGGTTTGAGTTGAGGCTACCTCTCAATGTTGTCCACCTATGCAGTGCCCAGGATGGCAGATGGCCATGGCTGGGAGGCCAAGCTCATAGGAGAGGTGCTTATACTAGAGTGTGTAATTGAAAGGTTATGATTGATTATCTGCACACTAAGTATGATGATTCAGGGTTATCCCTGACAGATGTATCGAATTTTGTGGTGAAAGTGTACCACCTCTGCAGAGTGTCAAACTATTCGAATAGCCGCGTCCGCGCTCATGGACAGTTGGAGGGGCGATACTGTTCCGTCGTCAGATGTTTTCAAAATGACTTATGAAATGAATGGTGACTTTGACTTGACCACAACAGGGTTGTGACTATGAAAACTAAGTTCCCACTTAAGTGCTTTGGAACATTAAATTAGCTTTCTTTACTTCTTAACTCAGCTTAAGATAAATCTAGCTTTTGCAAATAAACTTAGAGCTTAGCTTTCCTACTAGAACTACCTTACTTGTTAGTGATAGTTTGCGAGTACTTAAAGAGTACTCATGGCTTTGTCCCTGGCTATTCCCGTGGCCAGACTATGAGGAGGACTATCCAGAAGAAGGACAACGGGACGGCTACGACAAATAGGATCATCTCCCATCGTCTGCATTGCCTATGACACTGAAGATGGAGCCCACTGCTACGCTTATTATTCCGCTGCTTGTTTGTATTAAGACTGGATCGTGAGATCCTTTATTTGTGTAAGACCTTATTATGGTTTGTAATGGATGATGTACTGTGATATCCAATATGTTATGTCTCACAAAAAAGGTAATCCTGGGATTGCGATGTATGGCATAACAAGCATCTGGGATTAAAAATCCGGGTGTTGACAAACCACTGCTCACATCATCCTCATAACCACATCAGACAGCAATCGACATCAATCGAATTACTGTGCTATTAAGGGACTTAATCCTGTAGGACGTATCCCATGGCATGGATAGTGTTCCATGAGTTTCCTCGGTTCCCAAGTTGATAGGTAAGGGGTGCCAACAACTTTATAGTCACTATAAGTGCTAACAAACCTTCGTCCCAACAAATAGTTCCCTCCATCAAGTCCCCAAAAGTGGCAAATATTGAGATGTCGACTTCTCCCAACATCAAGATGAAGACAACCTAACAAATGGTCACATCGATGAATATCATAATAAACTTTATCTTATTTCAATCTCATACTAGGGTTTCTCCATCTCCCTAAGAACTAATGATCTACTCAAACATGGAGGCAATCAACATCATGGCAATAACAATGGAATCTATCATAGATGAATAATACTTGTATAAATACACAACGAGTACAGAAATTACAACAGATCTAGACAAGATGTAGATGGGGTGGATGGAGATGGTGGTGATGCAATGGTTGATGATGACGATCGATGCGTTAGCCTCCCGAATCTGCGTAGGGCGAAGATGGATCACCGGTGGACGAGTTCCCCCTCCAGATGCCTTCCGGAGGTGAGGTTTCGGTGATTTCTAGTTGTTCTGTATGCCGTTTCTCTGATCCAGTTGCATGGGGGGAAACTATTTTAGGAGGCGGTGGCAGCGCCAGCTATACAGCGGGAACTATACGACCAAAAAATTAATTCCCACCGTATAGCTGGTCGTTAAACCTTCTGGATGCCTCGATCGCTTCGGGTTTTCTTCCGGTGTTATTGATATTTCCCAATTAAGCGATTTACGTTGTTTCTGACTCCTTTTCTCCCCAATACAACTGCTCCAAGAATTGTGTCCATTGTATCCATCATCTGTCCTGATCCTGGTGAAAATAGACATAAAATGTGCGTGTGAATGTCGTAAAATACCTAGATCCTACAACTACAGTGCAAAATAAGAATATAAAACATGATGCAAATATGCACTCATCAGCCTCCCCCCTCTCTCCCTTGTTTAGTCCCACATGGGAAACCCAAAGGGGAGGGCACACCTCCCTCCCCCTATATAAAGGGGTGCCCATGGGTGGGAATAGACACAACACAATTTGAGATGTTCTCTAAGGCATTTTCCTTAGAGAATTCCCCCTCTCTCTCTACATAGTTGTCTGCACACGTTGGTACGGTCCCAAGAAAGGACTATTCGCACAAGAGACGGCGCACCTTGATACGTCCATTTTGCATCATTATTCTATGTCATAATTCACTGTTATTCATTGATATATTTCATATTAAGAGATGATACTTATGTTATTTCATCTATTTTTGCATGGTTGATGACTTTTGGAGCATGGACCGCTGCAGTCAGGATTCTGATGGAAAAATGTGCTATTTGGAGGCAAAATTCGCGAAGATCAGAAAATCTGGGAAAATATACGGAAAATCCTATTTTTCCAAAAGACGAAGGATGCCAGAAGAGGGAGTGGAGATGGGCCACAGGGGGCCCACACCACCCCCTGGCGCGGGCCACCCTAGGTCGCGCCACCAGGTGGCGTGGTCGCCCTGGCCCACCTCTGGCTCTCTCCTCTAGCGTATATTATCCTCCTGAAACTCTAAGACTCGGGGAGCGACCACAGGAAGATTCCGCCACCTCTGCGGGGCGGAAAACACCGAGAGAGAAAGATCTCTCCGGCAGACAGATTTCTACTAGGGGATTTCCTTCCCGGAGAGGGGAGATCATCGCCATCAACACCACCATCAAGCTGGACTTCATCGGGATCATCATTACCACCACCATCATCACCATCAACACCCCCATCACCATCTCCATATTGCTGTAACAATGGCGTTTAATCTTGCATAGTTCATAGGGGAAACTTTCCCGGTGTTGATTACTCTTTGTAGTTGATGCTATTGAGTGAACCATTGAATTATTGTTTATGTTTAGATTGTTATACATCATTATTCCATCTCTGATCATGATCCATATGATGTCTTGTGAGTAGTTCATCTTGTTCTTGAGGACATGGGAGAAGTCATGTTGTTAGTAGTGGAGTTGTGTTGAGAAAGATTCAATAGTTTGATATTTAAGTTGTGGTGTACTTCTTCTAGTGGTGTCATGTGAACGTTGACTACATGACACTTCACCTATATGGGCCTAGGGGAATGCATTGTGTATTTGGCTACTAATCGTAGGGGTTGTCGGAGTGACAGAAACCTGAACCCCCGTTAGGAAACCATTGCACAAGAGACGTAAGGGTCTTAGAGTTTAAAGTTGTGGTTAGGTTTCTACCTTAATTACTTTCTTGTACTTACGGATGTTTGCAAGGGGTATAATCACAAGTATGTATTAGTCCTAGGAAGGTCGGTACATTAGCACATGTTCACCCACACAACACTTAGCAAGCTAAAGAAGATTAATCAACTATATGAAGCGAAAGCACTTGACAGTCTTCCCATGTGTCCTCAAGAACGTTTGGTCATCTTAAGTAATACAACCGGCTTGCCCTTTGCTGCATAAAGGATTGGGCCACTTGCTGCATTTATTCCTACTGTCTTTTGTTTACTCGTACTTTGTTTACTTGCTTTATCAAAAACCCCTAAAAATCCGTTTGCTAAGTATTTGTAGAGAAATCCTGATCCATACCACTAGCCAGCACCTTCTGCTCCTCGTTGGGTTCGACACTCTTACTTATCAAAAATACTGCGATACACCCCCTATACTTGTGGGTCATCAAGACTATTTTCTGGCGCCATTGTCTTGGAGTGAAGCGCTATTGGAGAGTGGAACTGGTAAAGGAAACTTCCACTGTGAGTATTGTTTACTTCTGTTAGTTGCTTTATTTTCGCTATGGATAACTCGCTGAGTTTCTTATTTGGTAATGCTACTACCACTGCTAAGGTAGTACATGAACCACCACCTGCTGAGAATGATGCTTTTAAAATACCTACAAGAATTATTGATCGTGTTATGGATAACTACTATGTTGGGGATGGAACAGTCCATCTCGTTGATCATTTACTCTTTATACACGAATTATGCGGGTTGTTTAAGTGTGCAGGTATTACTACAGATCAAGTTAAGAAGAAGTTATTCTCATTATCACTGAAAGGAAGAGCTGAGGAATGGTATAAGATGCCGAAGAATGGTCAAGCTCTGGAATGGGAGGAAATAGTGCCTCTCTTTTATTCAAAGTTTTATCCTCCTAGTGAGATTCATAAAGATCGGAATCAAATATACAACTTTTGGCCTCTTGATGGAGAGAGTACAACTCAAGATTGGGGGAGATTGAAGTTACTAATGCTCAAATGTCCCATTCATGAGCTCCCCAACAATATCATTATCAATAAATTTTATGCAAGACTCCCTCTACATGATAAGGATTTATTGGATGCTTCTTGTGCTGGATCATTCACTCGCATGGAAGAAGAAGCTAAATGGGATCTTCTTGACCGTATTCAAGACAATGCTGAAGCTTGGGATAATGACAAAGGTAGAAAGTCAGGTATAAATTATGATTATGAATGCATTGAATCTTTTATGGGAACTGATGACTTTCAAAATATTAAAAATTCTTATGGTCTAGACTCTCAAGCTATTGCTTCTTATTTTAAGGCTTTTGCTTCTTATATTGAAGTGCCTAAAAAGAAGTGGAATAAGTATCATGAACCTTATAAAGATATTGCTAAGAGTGTTCCTGCAAGAAATACTGAAGTTTATACTGCTAATCATGTTTTACCTAAACCTTACATTGAGAAAATGCCTTTCCTAGATAAGATAAAGGAACATTCTATGATAGCTAGTATGGTTAATGAAAGTACAAATAAAGCTGTTGAACCTGATAAACAAATGGATGATGAACCTATAATAGCAAATGTGAAAGACTTTGCCACTAAATATGTAGAAGAGGGACACACTATCCTTTGTAAGGATATCCCTAATATTGTTTCACAAAGTAGTGTTATGAGAACTAGTATTCCTGTGTTTTCTGTTAGAATAAGTGATCATTGTTACTATGGCCCTTGTGATAGTTATATTGTTAAGTTTATGCATGATACTGAAAGTTACTACAAGAGAGGGAAAAGTGTTCTTATGCATCTCAATAATATCAAGTTTCCTCGTTTTATGCTGAAAGTTTTTATGTTGCACTTCTTTTGCCTTCCTATGCTACTAGCCTCTGGTTTCAACAACTTGTTTGTTTACAAAATTCCCTTGCATAGGAAGTGGGTTAGGCTTAAATGTGTGTATTTTTGCTTCTTAATGCTCTTTTCCACTTCAATTCATATTCCTATGTGAGCATCTTCAAAATTATAATGCCCATCTTAATGAATAAAAAGAAAGAGCTTTTTGGGAGACAACCCAATTTATTTTTGCTTTCAGTCTGCTTTTGTATTTCTTTGAGTCTTGGAAGTTATTACTTCGGTAATAACCTCTCCTTATCCTGTTTGTTTGGTTTTTGTGTCAATATCAACCTCTAATGAGAGAGAAGTAAGATTTGGGGAAGTTGCTGTCCCGAAGCAGATTTTTGTGCTTCACCGTAAAAATTCGTGAGAGATCTCTGTATGTCGGATTGAGCTGTAATTTTTTGTGCTTCTGCCCCAGGTTGTCATTTAACGTTCGTTAGTTTTGCACTTTTTGATTTGAGCAACAGAAGATTTTCGAAAAAATTGATCTTTACCTGCTGGTCTGTTTTGACAGTTTTGCCACTCTTGCATTTGCTTCTTTAATCGATTTCGTTTTTGAATTCTTTCTAGATTTTCGGAAGGAGTGCTACAGTAGCTTATGTTTTGATGGTTTTCAGTTGAAAGTGGACTCAAAAGGTTTTATCACTTCACTTATACTAATGTTGCTAATGAGAACTGTGTGAAGTTTTGTGTGAAAGAAATTTCCAGGTAGTGGAGTTAATGGTGTAATGAGAAAGTGAAAGGTTTCATGACTCAAATAATAATTGTATGAATATGAAGATATTGATGTTATTCAAGTGGTGACTCCGGAAGAATCTACTAAATACCAAATTCAGAGACCCGCATAGTCCGTTTTCAAATAGGTAACAATTCTGGTAAGAAAAGTTCCGCGAAAATACTATCCAACTATATTTTTGCAGTTTTTAGACAATAGGAAAACTACGAAGCGAAAGAGGGACGGAAACAGAGCCAGGGTGGCTCACACCACCCTGTGGCGCATGCCCACCCCTGGCCGCGCCACCAGGTGGTGAGTCCACCCCAGACTCCGCCTCCGACTCGTTTTATCCCAGTACCTTCCTTTTGTTGTGAAACTTCGTAATATATAATCCCCCGGATCTCCCGAGGTTCGTATATCGTGTTTTCGTCGTGTTTTCGTTTCGATTTGTTTCTGCCAGGAACTATCTTTGAAAGCTTTGAAGCACAATGGTGTCCGCCAAGGATAAAGTAAAGGAGCCTCTAGAGGAAGATCTCCAAGACCCTGGGCAGGAGAAGGAGATCAAGAGTGAAGGTGAAGAGGAGGCAAAGCACACCGGCACTACCGTTGCGAGCATTGGAGTGGTGGCAAACCCAGCTATTGGAGGGAAGCCTCCTTGTCACCGTTCAGATCCCTGGTCACTTCCTCCACACACACCAAGAATCCTTTCCATACTCTTATCAATGAGCATCAATACCAGAATATGCCCAAGGGGAAATTACCCTCCAATTGGGATTTGCCTCATTCTAGCTATGCAGGGAAATAAGACTTCAAGGAGGTAGAGTGGGGGGAAAATCGCAAGAGCTGGGATTCTCAACCCGACATGATCATGAGCCGCATCGAGCACAACTTGGAGTTGATTCGTACCCTCACCTTCGAGATTGAGGACTTGGGGAAATTGGTCAAGAAGCTCATAGAGAGGATACCACCACCACCAAAGGAGTAATTCATCATCAGGTTTGGCATCCCCTTGGTTTGTTCCAAGCTTGGGGGGTGCCGCGGTATCACATCACTATCTTCTATCTTTTTACCTTTTTAGTAGAGTCATATCATGAATAGAGAAGTTATTATGTAGGATGATTTGCATTATGGAAGTGTCCCCTCTCTCGTTAGATATGTATCCCTTGGTGTGAGTTGCCATTATGGAATATTAATGAGAATTTCTATCATTCACTCTTTTGCATAGCTTATATTAGTTTTCAATTCGTGGTTATACGATTGATCTTGTTGTTAGTATTGGTATCACTTTGGGATCATTGAGTTAATTTAGTTGGTTTTGGCAAACCTGGCTCGGTCAGTAGCAACACTATTTTTGAGAGTTGAATGAAAAGATAAAAGTACTCTAAAGAAAAAATATAATTTCATCATCTTTCTTTCTTGATTTGCTCATAAGTTTAGTATTCTCTGGTTAAGATCTTTTGTGCTTCCGAGGAAGATTGCATGTTTGTTTTTATCACTTGTATGTTTGTTTGTTTGTTTCCTTCAACTCTTATACTTGCTACCCAGCCTTGCTAGCCAAAAACCCGTACTGAGAGGGAATTCTTCTCGTGCATCCACTTCCTTAAACCAAACCTTTGCCATTTGTGTCCACCATACCTACCTATTAGCATTATTGCTATTCCAAGTAAATTCATGTTTTTATCTACCTCCCAAATTAAACTTGTTATGTGAAAATTAGTGATTAAAGCTCTCACGAACTTGATGGCACACTTTACTTTCTTGCATTTAATAAACTTGAACCATTGTGCCCATCTATGTTGCCTATATGCTTGCACTTTGTGAGTTGAGAATTAGCAGAACCATGCTATCATGGGGAACGCTTTCAACATTGCACTAGTACTTTGTACCTAGTTGATATCATGTTCTTTTGTCTACGGATGTCGTTAGTGTGAAATGAAAGGGGAACTTGTAAGTCCATGGAGTTATGCATGTGTGTTAGAGAAACGTCTGGGCCGCTGGTCTAATCCATGCTGACATGGTGGAAACCTGCAGCGTAACCATAACGAGCATCTATGAAGCATTCTTCTTATAAAAAAAGGAGTCCGATGTTGAGAAAAAAGAAAAAAGAAAAAAGAAAAAAAGAGATTATGAAAAGAGGAAAGAGAGAAAAAAGCACCATATTCCCATGGTAAATAAGAAGATTGCTGAGATGCTTGTTGTCTACTTGCCTTGTCATTTTGATATGGGGATTCTTCCGTATCATCGGGCAAGGGGTACCCCGTTGGCGGTTCTCTATGATACACATGTGCTTACGATGACAAGAACTTACCGGTGACTAAACTTGAGTAGCATGAGGAGCGACCCTCGTATTCAAGGGACATGAGATTCTCAATTTACAACTTGTCAAGCATATCCTCATATTTGATCACTTTAACCTTAATCACCTAAAGATGCCTATGATAGGGGCAATGAGAGCTGAAAGCTAATAAGTATCATAATTTTTGGGAGCTCTTTATGAAACTTGCAATCCCTGCTTCCCTCTAAGAAGGGCCTTTCTTTTACTTTTTAGTTGAGTCAGTAAACCTACTCCCTTCTATCTCAACAAGTATTTTGAGTTGTTGTGTTTCATTCAATCATGTTTTATGTTCCTTGCTTTGCACTTTGCTCTTATCTTGGTGATTACTACTTTGAAAGCTATCATTGAAAAACCAGTTATTTGTGAACTCCAGCAAATTGTCAACTATTCTTCAACCAAGAGCTAAGTTTGCCATTACCAATTATGATTTACTTTATGTATCTTTATTGTGTTTCCTTTACTTATTGCAAGTTAAGTTATATAATAGTGAGTTGTCTTCTATTATGATCTATGTATTGATGAATGCGATGCTTCTTGTCCGTATTCTTTTATCGACTCTTCACTCCATAAACTTGAGGCCATGTTTATTGAGCTCAGTTTCGCTTGGGGACAAGCGAAGTCTAAGCTTGGGGGGAGTTGATACGTCCATTTTGCATCACTATTCTATGTCATAATTCACTGTTATTCATTGATATATTTCATATTAAGAGATGATACTTATGTTATTTCATCTGTTTTTGCATGGTTGATGACTTTTGGAGCATGGACCGCTGTAGTCAGGATTCTGATGGAAAAGGTGCTGTTTAGAGGCAAAATTCGCGAAGATCGGAAAATCCGAGAAAATATACGGAAAATCCTATTTTCAAGAAGACGAAGGATGCCAGAAGAGGGAGTGGAGATGGGCCACAGGGGGCCCACACCACCCCCTGGCGTGGGCCACCCTAGGCCGCACCACCAGGTGGTGTGGCTGCCCTGGCCCACCTCTAGCTCTCCCCTTTGGCGTATATTATCCTCCCAAAACCCTAAGACTCGGGGAGCGACCACAAAAAGATTCTGCCGCCTCTACGGGGCAGAAAACACCGAGAGAGAAAGATCTCTTCGGCAGACAGATTTCTACTGGGGGAATTCCTTCCAGGAGAGGGGAGATCGTCGCCATCAACACCACCATCAAGCTAGACTTCATCGGGATCATCATCATCATCACCACCATCATCACCATCAGCACCCTCATCACCATCTCCATATTGCTGTAACAATTGCGTTGAATCTTGCATAGTTCATAGGGGAAACTTTCCCGGTGTTGATTACTCTTTGTAGTTGATGCTATTGAGTGAACCATTGAATTATTGTTTATGTTCAGATTGTTATACATCATTATTCCATCTCTGATCTGTAGGGGTTCCGCGCATAAAAACAATAAATTTTACTCTACGCCCCTAAACCCCTGAAGCTGCCAGGACCTATCTATTAGTAATACAGTAACGGGAGGGGCTTTTCGCGAACTTACACTCGAAGACCGAAAAGCGTTGTCAACGCTCAGGAGAGCGTGGTTGATGTAGACGATCCGAAGCCGACCTCAAGGTCGTGATGAAGTCCTTGCGCTCCTTCTGGCTCCAACGACTTGAGTGCCTCAAGTGTGACACCTCGTGGGAGTTACACACATCCGGTGCCTGACGATGACTCCCGCTTCCCCGATCTAGCAGCAGTTGCGGAAGTAGAGCTCCCGGTTCCGAATCCCGCAGCGCGACGGCAGTCCAGACTTGGGACCACGGTCAGGAGAGAGAGAGGGGGGGGGGGGAGAGAGAAAATATCAATTGGAGGTCCTCCCAAAAGTGGGGAGACCTTTATTGATTATTGGTTGTATTTTCTAGGCCAATATACCCCACTATATATAGGGGGAGGGGAGGTACTACCTCCCCTCAAGTCCCGGGGTGGACTAAAGGAGAGGAAGGTGGAGGAGGTGGCCGCCGGCCACTAGTGGGCCCCACGCGGGGGGTGGGGGGGGGGGGGGGTGGGGGGGGCTTGTCCCAGCCGGCCTCCCCTTGCCCCTTCTCCCCTTTCTCCTTTTCCCTCATGGGCCCTTTCCCTCCAGAAATTGGCCCATTAAGCCTTTTGACCTTTTATTTGATTTTATCTTTATTAAATAATTATGAATAAATGATTAAATCAATATTTAACATTTATTCACATATCATTTAATCTCCGTGGCCATGGAACACCTTCCACCTCCACTACGGACATCCTCCGGACTTACCGAAACCCTTCCGGTTTTCTCCCTTCTTTTCTTCGGTTATTCTACCGATCCCATAAACACTCTCTTAGCATCATCAAGCCCTTAAGCGTGATACCCTACAGTTCGGGAACACTCCAGACATGGTCGGGACACTCCCGTACCAATGATCAACAGAGGGACCTAGATGGCCATGTGACCCCTGTGCATTCCACGAAGATCTTTCGTCGTTTGAACCGGTGACAGTCGTGTCTTATTCCCTTTGTCATTCGATACTTGCATTGCCCGAGACCTGATCAATGACTTCTTCATGTCGAGTTCAATCTCGTTACTGAACAATGCTATTTGACTCGTTCCGACAAGTGATATCCCCGTGATCTAATCACACGCTGCGCAACTATTGGATATAACTTCTCCGAGTGGGCCCTTGAGTATCTTCCCGTCACATGGACGGACAAATCCCGCTCTTGACATATATTGCCTCTACGGTTTCCTCCGAATACCTGAACACACCTTTATAACCACCGTTTTACCAGATGGCGTTTGATGCTATCTAAGCATTCTCCGGAGACAGTGATTGATATAGCCTCATGGTCTAAGGAATAGTCTACAAGGATCCTTTTCTAATCATCGTAACTTGAACTTCGTGACATGATCGAATCACAATGTTTAGGTTGGGTATTGGTTCATCATCTCATTTTCCGAATGAGATGACCTCATTTCCAACTGGCATAAATGCCAAATGATCAGGAAACATGATCATCTATTGACCAATGAACCAGTGACTAGAGTTTCACTGGGAACCCCTGGTTTGTTTATATATCACACGTGTATTGATGTTTCCACTCAACACAGTTATAGCATGATATAAAACTTAATCATAAACTATATGAAATATGATAATAGTCCTTACTACTATTTGTCTCTAGGGCATATTTCCAACAGTCTCCCACTTGCACTAGAGTACAAATACACTAGCTGCATTTGTTCTTAATTATTGGTACCTTATAACCCGTACCTAGAACATGCTTGCTCATGGAAAATGTTGAGTCTTGGGTCTGTACTTTACAGTCCCAGTTCCTTTGCAACTTATTAATGTCACTATGATTGACATGAATATTCTATCATCATATGACAACATCTGTGTGTATGCATCGTTGCTATGGTTGCAGAACGAGGCCTGATTCCAGGAGCCTACTGTGACATTAAATCAACCTCGAGGGCTTTCTCATGGGCATTGTGCCCTGGGACACATCATTCTATGTTAAAAGCGAATTAGCCCCGCCATAACATTATACAACACTTTAGATGGTACCCTTATCTATTTATAAATGCATTCATCGAAACACTAGTGCACTCGGTGCAACTTTCGATGTTTTTGTTCACCTCGCTTCCTATTTGACTTTAATTGGTATCTACAGGAGTTTCCAACATATTCCCTTATAACATAACTCTTTATGCTTTAAGATATGTCATCCCTTATGGATTTGGAAAATATGTCTAAAGTTCTCTACTTAGGCACTGCGGACAAAACTTAGCTCAACGTTCCGTGATTCGGACTTGATCACTTTCAAACGTTCCTTATTTGGATTACATATTATGCTAAGTTATCATCATGGTTTTCTAAGATAGAACCTATGTCTTAACATAGTGGATGATGATCATCCTTTTCTTTCTTTCAACCATTGATGTTAAACTTAATGCTATTCCTAATTTGAGTTATTAAGGACTGGTTCCTTAATCAACTTCTATCCTGAAACCCTTTTCAGAATCCCTTAAAGAATACTACATAATATCATAATACATCTATTATCAACTTCTACATCTTATAAATCATTATTTATAAGTGTTTGTGCTTTCATCCTTAACTTGCTTTAAGAATTACCCCTATAATCTCCCACTCAAACTATGTTGCTAACATATTTGGGTATGAGTCAGTACTCTTACTCAAACTATGTTCCTACATATTTGAATTTGAGTCTTATATTGCTCCCACTTAAAAATATGTCAATCACATATTGTTTTAGGAAGACTTTCATAACTCCTACTCAATTTTATGCAAATTGCATATCTCCTTAATATTTTGAATAACATTAAAATCCTTTGATCAAATATCAAACTTGGAGATCTATTATGAGATACTAGTACTTTACTAGTTTTAAATCCACTAGACATTCACCACACATGAATCAAATTCATTTGAATTTGTCCAATACTTGACAAATTATGCTTTTGTCATTTTACCCCCTTTTTCCTATTATGACTTTACAGTCATTTGGGAAACTTCAAGTAAACCCTTTTACTTGTGAGATTCAGCAACAAATTGCTTTCTAATCTCAAGGGAAGTTTGCTTCTAGGATTTCTCATAATTCTAGTTTACCATTATTTCCTTTGTAGTTCATAGGTATGTCATGTTCCAAAAATCATGACAAGTGATTCACAAATGTTTCCATACAAGATATGGATTTACATTTTGAATCCTACTTCATATAGTGAAAACAATAGTGGAGGGCAAAACACAATGATCAAAATCATTGATTCTTTCCTTCTGTGAAGAGAATCGTTCAGGAATGCTGTCCGTTGCGCTTCTCAACACTCTGATGCAGGGTTTTGAATCCTCATCGTGTTTTACACTAATTTCCATTTGCTCCATAATTGAGAAATATCACTAGAAGTGAGCTTTCTCAAGAATGTACCAAAATCCAAGCAATACGAATCTTGCTTTCCTTTTGGTTTGAGCTATGGGTTTTGTATGCAAAGTTTCCAATGAATACTCTACAAGGACTTATTCGCTATTGTTTTGGTTATATCGAATAACCCCAAAACTTTCACGAATTCAAATGGTTCACTAATTCTAATTGAGTGCTAACTATTTCTAAGCTAATGGCCTCTACATATATACTACAACGATTTATTTGGTGCCTTTTATTCAACCCCTTTTTGATATCTAATATCACATTGCGATGCTTTGTATTTTGACGTTTCAAAACACTTTGCATTCCACAATTTCTTTTATGCCATTCGTATAAATTTGAACTTCATTACTATTGATCGAATCATAGTAATTTGATTTATACCCTTTGTTGATGAAACATTTTGATCAAATGAAATAGTTTCATATTTATGTTTCCTTTGGTAAACTGCTTTACACATTTAAACAATCATTTAATGATAATTACCATTTTCTGTTAAAACCCAATACATCGGATATGTATATACTTTTAACAATTCATTAAACACTTTGTATTCAAGTAATACACGATGTTCAAGTTATTTTGCCGAACTTAAGCATGATTTATATGTGAAAAGAAATCGAATGACTTTCACATATTATCACATAACTTTGAATTTAAACAATGGCTTCATTCATTAATGAAATATCATTGAGTTAGGTATTTTAAACAAGGCATTTTTAATGTTTTACAAATGTTCATACATTATCAATTAGTTTCAAACAACAAGGATAATTCACACATAATCAAACAAGAGATGAACACGAATAGAAATCATTCATAAAAGTGGAACAACTGTTTGTTACAAACTGATATGAATAACTGTCTCACGAAGTGTGAGACAAACTAAAGAAGTTCACAATCTCTTGATTACAAAAAATCATCCTAAAACATAAACTAAGTGATAAATGTCGAGGGAGTGTGTCGTCGGCCGTCATCATCATGCTCGCCATCAACACGCAACGTCACCTCCTCTCCAGCAAGCACCTCTATGCAGAAGGACCTGTTTTTAGTAAAACAGAACAAGTATCAGATATACTTAACATTGCAATGTGTTTGCAAGATTATAACATTTATAAAACTGTATATCGAATATATACCTTTGTCATCGATGACCTCTCCGGCGATTGGTTCAACCTTTGCGTTCTAGAAACGTAACATGAACTCATGGAAATCCAATGCTTCCGTATCACCACTCATGATGCTACTCTGGACATGTCCTTTGTAGCTGGGAGGCAATGACCGAAGAAGTACGTCTATCGCAAATGGATCAGCCATCCAGTAATCCACGAAGTGAACCAGTCTCGTGTGTGCATCAAGCATGCGCTGCAAGTGACTCCTCAGACATGTATGCTCCTCCATCTGTATGGAAAGAAACTCTCCGAGAAACTCGTGCTTCCACATGCGCACATGGCCTATGAACTCTGCTCTCAGCTGATCCACCATCGAATATGGGTCAAGATCACCCATGAGCGGATGTAGTTCATCCACCATCCTGTAACGCATTATTATCTGAATGTAGGTGGACATCTCTTGACGATAGTAGCGGTCTGCCAACTCTTGTGGGGTCTCATAGTAGTCTGGCTCAGTCAAATCCATCGTGTGGCGTATATAGTCTACCACATGATTCCTAGTAAGGAGATCATCTAGGTGCACAAGCCAACTCGGGAAGTTGGATCCATCAAGTCTAAGTTTCTCACCCTTTACCCAATCCTTAATCTCAAAGTAAGCTTCACGGTGAGCCATCTACATTTATAATTGCAAAAAGGAATTTAGACTAAGTTTATAATTAAATGAGTTAATAATAACTCCACTCAGAAACACCTATCCCCAGTGAGGGTTCCTAGTGATAACACGACCCCTATCAGCCACATCTCCCCCGATCGTCACGGCCATCAATGTGGGTTCAAGGGTGGACGCTAAATGTCGGTCACATCATTCATGCGACTCGTGCTCGATCTTTCGACCATCCGCGTTCCGAGGCCACGCTTCTCTAGCGTGCTAGGCTCGCCAACTCAACCTTAGTGTATTCACTGTGCAACATGGCTTACACCCACTGTATGTGAACGTAGATATGTCTGACACCCAGGCATGTCACCCTGGATGGCCTCATACCGAAGAACTTTCTTGGTGGTGCACACTAAGGGGGAACACAATCGTTGGTTATTTTAACAGGGATCTTCTTATTAGGCTACCGTCGAGTATCTAATACTAGCACACAATAAGACATACAAACAATACCATTGAATGTAAATGCTATGTGATATGGTCCTTCACGTCGTGATCTCCATCCGTCGTTACCGGGTTCCGGCGCCATAGACACTAGGGTACCAGTGTCATTCCGGCGTGGTAGTTCATCACCTTCGTGACTATCTACTACTATGCAACAAAAGGTAATTACTTTACCTTTGCCACAACCATATCACAAAGCAACGCCCCTGCAAAACAAAGTTAGACACTTCTACTTTATCTTTGCATGTTTTACGTGGCTGAATGAGCTTTCGTATGAGAACCGTTCTTACCTACGAACTTTCAGCACAACGTTGATCAAGTAGTTGTCTATACTATACCCCTTTTTGGGCCCTCCGTTGCAAATGGTATACCAACTAACGCGAGAGAGACAGACACCCCCCTAAGCCACTTTATACGGTAAAAGCCGTATGTCAAGCGTGGACCAGTCTCGCGAATGAACGCGTAAAGTCGGTTGGGGGCCACTTCATCAAGCATTACTGTGGTATACACAAGTACACGTGGGAGGGTAACAACTAAAAGATCAACGCCCACACGCTACATCTTGTGTGTTCTACCCGTACTAGCATTACTACGCATAGATCTAGCTCTGATACCACTGTAGGGGTTCCGCGCATAAAACAATAAATTTTACTCTACGCCCCTGAACCCCTGAAGCTGCCAGGACCTATCTATTAGTAATACAGTAACGGGACGGGCTTTTCGCGAACTTACCCTCGAAGACCGAAAAGCGTTGTCAACGCTCAGGAGAGCGTGGTTGATGTAGACAAGCCGAAGCCGACCTCAAGGTCGTGATGAAGTCCTTGCGCTCCTTCTGGCTCCAACGACTTGAGTGCCTCAAGTGTGACACCTCGTGGGAGTTACACACGCCCGGTGCCTGACGATGACTCCCGCTTCCCCGATCCAGCAGCAGTTGTGGAAGTAGAGCTCCCGGATCCGAATCCCGCAGCACGACAGCGCTCCGCGGTGAAGATGTCTCTCGCTCGCACAGTCTAGACTTGGGACCACGGTCACGAGAGAGAGAGGGGGAAAGAGAAAATATCAATTGGAGGTCCTCCCAAAAGTGGGGAGACCTTTATTGATTATTGGTTGTATTTTCTAGGCCAATATACCCCACTATATATAGGGGAAGGGGAGGTACTACCTCCCCTCAAGTCCCGGGGTGGGACTAAAGGAGAGGAAGGGGGAGGAGGTGGCTACCGGCCACTAGTGGGCCCCGCGTGAGGGGGGGGGGCTTGGCCCAGCCGGCCTCCCCTTGCCCCTTCTCCCCTTTCTCCTTTTCCCTCATGGGCCCTTTCCCTCCAGAAATTGGCCCATTAAGCCCTTTGACCTTTTATTTGATTTTCTCTTTATAAATAATTATGAATAAATGATTAAATCAATATTTAACATTTATTCACATATCATTTAATCTCCGTGGCCATGGAACACCTTCCACCTCCACTCCGGACATCCTCCGGACTTACCGAAACCCTTCCGGTTTTCTCCCTTCTTTTCTTCGGTGATTCTACCGATCCCATAAACACTCTCTTAGCATCATCAAGCCCTTAAGCATGATAATCTATGATTCGGGAACACTCCAGACATGGTCGGGACACTCCTGTACCAATGATCAACAGAGGGACCTGGATGGCCATGTGACCCCTGTGCGTTCCACGAAGATCTTTCGTTGTTTGAACCGGTGACAGTCGTGTCTTATTCCCTTTGTCATTCGATACTTGCATTGCCCGAGATCTGATCAATGACTTCTTCATGTCGAGTTCAATCTCGTTACTGAACAATGCTATTTGACTCGTTCCGACAAGTGATATCCCCGTGATCTAATCACATGCTGCGCAGCTATTGGATATAACTTCTCCGAGTGGGCCCTTGAGTATCTTCCCGTCACATGGACGAACAAATCCCGCTCTTGACATATATTGCCTCTACGGTTTCCTCCGAATACCTGAACACACCTTTATAACCACCGTTTTACCAAATGGCGTTTGATGCTATCTAAGCATTCTCGGGAGACAGTGATTGATATAGCCTCATGGTCTAAGGAATAGTCTACGAGGATCCTTTTCTAATCATCGTAACTTGAACTTCGTGACATGATCGAATCACGATGTTTAGGTTGGGTATTGGTTCATCATCTCATTCTCAGAATGAGATGACCTCATTTCCAACTGGCATAAATGCCACATGATCAGGAAACATGATCATCTATTGACCAATGAACCAGTGACTAGAGTTTCACTGGGAACCCCTGGTTTGTTTATATATCACACGTGTATTGATGTTTCCACTGAACACAGTTATAGCATGATATAAAACTTAATCATAAACTATATGAAATATGATAATAGTCCTTACTACTATTTGTCTCTATGGCATATTTCCAACATGATCATGATCCATATGATGTCTTAGTTCGTCTTGTTCTTGAGGACATGGGAGAAGTCATGTTGTTAGTAGTGGAGTTGTGTTGAGAAAGATTCAATAGTTTGATATTTAAGTTGTGGTGTACTTCTTCTAGTGGTGTCATGTGAACGTCGACTACATGACACTTCACCTATATGGGCCTAGGGGAATGCATTGTGTATTTGGCCACTAATCGTAGGGGTTGCCAGAGTGACAGAACCCTGAACCCCCATTAGGAAACCATTGCACAAGGGACATAAGGGTCTTAGAGTTTAAAGATGTGGTTAGATATCTACCTTAATTACTTTCTTGTACTTACGGATGTTTGCAAGGGGTATAATCACAAGTATGTATTAGTCCTAGGAAGGTTGGTACATTAGCACAGGTTCACCCACACAAAACTTAGCAAGCTAAAGAAGATTAATCAACTATATGAAGTGAAAGTACTTGACAGTCTTCACATGTGTCCGCGAGAATGTTTGGTCATCTTAAGTAATACAACCGGCTTGTCCTTTGCTGCATAAAGGATTGGGCCACTTGCTGCATTTATTCCTACTGTCTTTTGTTTACTCGCACTTTGTTTACTTGCTTTATCAAAAAACCCTAAAAATCCGTTTGCTAAGTATTTGCAGAGAATTCCTGATCCATACCACTAGCCAGCACCTTCTGCTCCTCCTTGGGTTCGACACTCTTACTTATCGAAAATTCTGCGATACACCCCCTATACTTGTGGGTCATCACACCTACAACACGCCGTTGCGCTGCAGGGATTCCAAGCCGGAGATCTACTTCCACACTCCCGGTAGGGATCAAGGATTTAGAGGTTGTCATTGTACACCGTATGTGTATGAAACCACGAGGGGCCTCACTTGAGGAAACTTGTATGTCATGAGCCGGAGCTGCTGCACAATGAAGAAGGAGCAAGGGGTGACCTGCGAGGAGCTTCACGACCTTGAGGTTGGCTACGAGTTCGACTACTTCAACAATGTTCCCCTCGGAACGTTAACCGCGTACGGTCTACAAGGGTATGTATTCTATACGCTCCGGTCGTTACTACATTACTACATAGATAGATCTTGGGCGTTAGGGAGTTCCAACGTAGGAATTTTTTTGTTTTCTGCTACGGAACCCTATAGTGGTATCAGAGCCGATCTATGCGTAGCAGTGTTGTACGTCCAGTACGCACAAGTATTGTGCGGGCAGTGATCCCTTAGTTGTTGCCCTCTAACGTGTACTTGTTTATATTGTGGTATTGTTTGATGAAGCGGTCGGGACCGACCTTACGCATATTCGTACGTGAGACTAGTTCCATGCTCAACATATGGCTTGTACCGCATAAGTGGCTTACAGGTATTTGTCTCTCATTCAATAGTTGATATAGCATTTACAACGGAGGACCCCGAAAGGGGAGTAGTAGAGACAATAGTTGGATCCATGTTGTGGTTGGAAAGTTCGTAGTTTAGAAACGGTTCTATTGCGAAAGCCCTAACAACCACGCAAAACTTGCAATAGATAAAGTAGAGGCGTCTAACTTTATTTTGCAGGAGGGCATGTGATTATGATATGGTATTGGTCATTACGAAGGTAAAGTAGTTTACTTTTCTATTACTAAGTAGTATAGTAATAGTAATCATTCTGATAGACGACCTGGTGGTGGCATCGTGGACTTGGCGTCAAACCAAGGGCAAGATGGAGATCATGCCGGAGCACTCGATGGAGATCAAGGTGCAAGAAGAAGGACCATATCATATCACAATATACATATGATGTTGATACCTATTTTACTTCTTATTGTGTGCTAGTATTAGATTCTCAATGGTAGCAAATAAGATAATCCCTATTTAATTCCAATGGTCGTGTTTCCCTTGTGTGTGCACCACCAAGAAAGTTCTTTGTTATGAGGCAGCGCCGTGATGATCGGGTGTCATACATATCTATGTTCGCATACAGTGTGTCTAAGCCATATTGCACAGCGAATACGCACAAGTTAGATTTGGCGAGCCTAGCATGTGTAGACATGGCCACGAAACACAAGAGATCGAAAGATCGAGCATGAGTCACATGGATGATGTGATTGACATTAGGTTTGAGCTGAGGCTACCTCTCAATGTTGTCCACCTATGCAGTGCCTAGGATGGCAGATGGCCATGGCTAGGAGGCCAAGCTCATAGGAGAGGTGATTATGCTAGAGTGTGTAATTGAAAGGTTATGATTGATTATCCGCATACTAAGTATGATGATTCAGGGTTATCCCTGACGGATGTATCGAATTTTGTGGTGAAAGTGTACCACCTCTGCAGAGTGTCAAACTATTCGAATAGCCGCGTCTGCGCTCATGGACAGTTGGAGGGGCGATATTGTTCCGTCGTCAGATGTTTTCAAAATGACTTATGAAATGAATGGTGACTTTGACTTGACCACAACAGGGTTGTGACTATGAAAACTAAGTTCCCACTTAAGTGCTTTGGAACATTAAATTAGCTTTCTTTACTTCTTAACTCAGCTTAAGATAAATGTAGCTTTTGCAAATAAACTTTGAGTTTAGCTTTCCTACTAGAACTACCTTACTTGTTAGTGATAGTTTGCGAGTACTTAAAGAGTACTCATGGCTTTGTCCCTGGCTATTCCCGTGGCTAGACTATGAGGAGGACTATCCGGAAGAAGGACAACAGGACGGCTACAACAACTAGGATCAGCTCCCATCGTCAGCATTGCCTGTGAAACTGAAGATGGACCCCACCGCTACGCTTATTATTCTGCTGCTTGTTTGTATTAAGACTGGATCATGAGATCCTTTTTTGTGTAAGACCTTATTATGGTTTGTAATGGATGATGTACTGTGATATCCAATCTGTTATGTCTCGGAAAAATGGTAATCCTGGGATTGCGATGTATGGCATAACAGGCATCTAGGATTAAAAATCCGGGTGTTAACAAGTTGGTATCAGAGCCATCTTGACCATAGGAGACCCTAGTTAGAATGGACGTCCGAACAAAAATTTAGTTTCAAAACAAAAGAAGTGAGTATTTATGAAAACCTATCTCCACTCTTATCCTTGGGATTCTTTCAAAAATTCATGTTCCTCAAAAATTCTTACATTACTACATAAAATTTGACACACTTGATCACCTCACTAAGTTACTCATCCTAAAATCTTGTAGATGGAAGTTCAGTATTGCAAGTTCTACCAATTGGGCAATGGAGGCCAACTGATCTTTGAGAGGGATCTTGTTGCACTGTTGGAGTATCTGGAGCGCCCGCATCCGGAATTCTTCGGAGCTCAACTCAATGATCACATGGGAGGAGACAATGGCTGATAGTTGCAGATCTCAGAGGCAAGATAGAAGCACCAACTATGGACAAGATCCAATTCACCTTGAGGGACAATAACTGGCTAGATGGATTAGCCAGGGCCATGCATGAAGCTCTCACCCGTCTTTGTGGACAGAACATCAACTTGATCCAGGGAACTCGCTTTGCCCACTATGCAAGGCGTGATGCTATGGGAATGCCATTGGAGATGCCAAGTCACCCAGAGATGAAGAAAATCTTGACTTCTTGTTGTATGATAGACAGAAGGAATTGGACAATGCTCGAGCCTACGCCAACCACAACCTTGCCATTACTGCCCAGAAGGCCCAGACTTTCGCCCTGCTCGTCAAAGATCGTCAATAGCTTCGCCATCAACGCGAGAAGAAGGATCGCACCATCGCTCTTCTTCGCAAGAAGGTTGCCGACCTCGAGAAGACCATCCAGGAACAAGAAGCTCAGCTTGCAGTAAAAGAGGAAGAGGAAGAAGGTGAAGAAATCCAGGGTGATCTTCACTCATACCTTAGTGATGATGATGACTACCTGGAAGATGATGCCATGGACTTCTACACCAATTATGATGACTCTGACTTCATTGATGATGAGTAGATGCACTTGATCACTACCGTAGGAAGGAATTGTATCGGTCCCACTATATCTTAGTTTACAGAATGGTTCTTAAAACCACCTGTTTCCTTTTATGTTGTGGTGTGTGTGTGTGTGTTTGTATTGGTGTGCTTTGCATGAATGAATGAATGAGAAGAAGTTAGTTTGCCAAACCTGAGTCAAACTCATAGTCTACAAGCTTTTTGAAAACAAAACCATGAACCCTAGAACTTTCCCTCTTACCCCTTTATCTATCTCAATCTTTAGATGACTCGTGGAAACCTCGGAGGGAGCAGCTCATCGCATGACCCGATGCTGCAGATTATGCAGATGCTAGTTTCTGACCGTGAAGCTAGTAGAGCAGAGCGTCAAGCAAATCTAGCCACCCTGCAATAGATAGCTCAGATGGCCCATAACAATCAAGGCCGTGGAAATCAGGATCATCATGGATCCAAGCTCAAAAATTTCCAGAATACCAATCCCACTATCTTTAGCAAGTCTGAAGACCAGTTAGATGCGGATTATTGGTTACAGACCATGGAGAATAACCTCGAAGTCGTAGGAGTTGATGCCAATGAGCAAGTACTATTTGCCACGCACTATCTGGCCGGAGACGCAAGAGCCTGGTGGAATAGTACGCATACTATGAACCACGGTCAAGTGATGACGTGGGAATATTTCAAGACCAAGTTTAGCCGCACCCATGTGCCGCAAGGCCTAGTTACTAGAATGAGAGATGAGTTCTGCGAACTGAAGCAAGGAAGGATGACTGTAGTGGAATACCGTGACAGGTTTCTGTCCCTCGCTAGGTATGCACCTGATGAGATCAGCACTGAGGCCAAGAAGGAGAGATTCCTGAATGGACTACATGATGAGATGCAGACTGTTTTAGTCAACATCCGTTTTGATGACCTCGAAGAGCTAGTCAACTCTGCCATCTAGATGGAAGGAAAGATCAACCAAGCCAACGACAATCGCAAGCGCAGAATGATGCACCAGAGTGGATCCAACCATGTTCCGAAGTATCGTCCCAACTAGTCTGCAGGATATGCCCCGAGGAACAATAGACCCCCAATGTCTCGTCCAAGCTACCCCAACCATAGCGGAGGAAATGTGAAGTCCGGAGGAAATCACAACAACAACCCCGACAACTCCAACAACTTCAACCGTGCACCGCCCAAGTCCAACAACAACAACCCTACTTCCCCAAGGACTAGAAGCAATGTCGTGCCTGTTGCAACCAAAGACAAGTCTCAGATCACTTTCTTTGAATGTGGAGTCAAGGGTCACTACTCCAACGAGTGTCCCAAGAAGCTTGCAGCCGCCACCAATGTGAATGCCCCAGCTCAGCAGCAACGCCGTGTTCAGCCTGGAAGAAGATTTTCCCTAGGGAATTCGCTCAACCGCAACGGCCGTTTGTTTCACATGAATGCTAAAGAAGCCCAGGAAGCGCCAGATGTCGTACTGGGTATGTTTTCTGTTAACTCAGTATTAGCAAGAGTGTTGTTTGATTCTAGAGCATCGCACTCGTTTGTTACCAAAGAATTTGCATGCACTAGTAAGATTCACCCAACCAATTTGAAGCATGTTATGATAGTTCAAATACCTGGTTCAACCACTAAAGCTAGAAAAATTTGCAAGGTTGTACCTGTCAGAATCCATGGGATATTTTTTTTGCCAATCTAATAGTACTTGGAACCAAAGGTTTGGAAGTAGTACTAGGAATGGATTGGATGTCGAAACATAAAGGATTGATCGACTGTGCCAAGAAAGCCATAACCATGACCAGTAGCTCTGGAGTAACAATAGAGCATATATCTGAAACCTTGCCCCGTCAGTTCAAATGCAACAAGAGTCTAGCCCTACCAACCATAGAACAAGTCAGAGTAGTCTGTGAATACCCCGACGTATTCCCAGATGAATTGCCCGGTATGCCCCGGATCGGGATATCGAGTTCATTATAGAACTAATTCCGGGAACTGGACCCATAGCTTAGAGACCCTATAACATGAACCCATCAGAGTTAGTGGAACTGAAGAAGCAACTTGATGCTATGCTGGCGAAAGGTTTGATTCAACCAAGCGCATCGCCATGGAGATCGCCCGTTCTGTTTGTGGACAAGAAGGATGGAGGTAACCGTTTGTGTACCGATTATCGAAAGCTGAATGATGTCACCATCAAGAACAAGTACCCCCTGCCCAAGATTGAGGATCTGTTTGATCAGTTGACTAGTGCCAGAGTGTTTTCTAAGATTGATCTTAGAACTGGTTATCATCAACTCAAGATTCGTGCAATGGATATTCCAAAGACCGCCTTTACTACCAGGTATGGACTATATGAGTAGATAGTCATGTCTTTTGGATTAACCAATGCCCCCGCTTATTTCATGAATCTCATGAATAAGATCTTTATGAATTTCTTGGATAAGTTTGTCGTTGTGTTTATCGACGATATTCTTATCTATTCCAAGTCAGAAGAAGACCATGAGCAACATCTGAGAACTGTCCTTGAAACCCTTAGAGAACATCAGTTGTATGCCAAGTTTAGCAAATGTGAGTTTTGGCTGAAAGAAGTAGGATTCCTAGGACATATTGTGTTAGTAGGAGGAGTTGCTGTTGATCCCGCCAAGATCAAAGATGTCGAAGCCTGGAAAGCCCCAACCACTCAAACCCAAGTCCGTGTATTTCTCGGATTAGCGGGATATTACCGCAAGTTTGTTGAAGGATTTTCAAGCATCGCAAGACCAATGACCCAATTGTTGAAGAAACATAAGAAGTTTGAATGGACCGACAAATGTGAAGCAAGTTTCTAAGAACTCAAGAAGATATTGATTTCAGCCCCAATATTGATTATGCCAGATATCAAGAAGCCTTTTGATGTGTATTGTGATGCATCCAAGATTGGCCTCGGATGTGTGTTGATGCAAGAAGGCAAAGTCATAGCATATTTGTCAAGACAACTGAAGCAGCATGAGCAAAACTACCCTACCCATGATCTTGAAATAGCAGCTATAGTTTTAGCATTGAAGACCTGGTCTCATTACCTTATGGGTAACCGCTGTGAGATTTATTCAGATCACAAGAGCTTGAAGTATATTTGCACTCAGAAGGAGCTGAGTATGAGGCAACGGAGATGGATAGAGTTAATCAAGGATTATGACTTTGACATTCACTATCACCTCGACAAAGGCAATGTGGTAGCGGATACTCTTAGCAGATTGCCATGTAGACTAAACACCATGATCAAAGAAACCCAGCCAAGTTTGCATGAAGAGTTGGAGAAGTTTAGAACGGAGCTAGTTAGCAAAGTATTCTTTGCTAACATTGAACTTCAACCCATGTTGATTAGTCAGATCAAGGAAGCCCAGAAGGGAAATGCCAGTATCGACGAAATCAAACGTCGTATCGGTACAGGAAAGGTACCCGGATTCACCGAAGATGAAGAAGGAGTTTTATGGTACAAAGGACGTATCTGTGTGCTAGTAGATTCGGAGCTAAAGCAAGTTATCATGCAAGAAGCTCATGATACTCTTTATTCTATCCACCCCGGAGGAACGAAGATGTATCAGGATTTGAAGGAGAAATTTTGGTGGCACAAGATGAAGAGAGAAATCGGAAGCTACATCGCCAAGTGTGATATCTGCTAGAGTGTCAAGGCGGAACATCAGAGACCCGTAGGACTGTTGCAACCATTGCAGATTCCGGAATGGAAATGGGATTCTGTCGGAATGGACTTTATCACTGGTTTGCCTACATCTAGTAGGGGAAATGACTCAATCTAGGTCATAGTTGATAGACTATCCAAGGTAGCCCATTTTATACCTATAAGGACTACCTACCAGAGTTCGAAGCTAGCAGAGTTATACATTGCTAGAATCGTCAGTTTGCATGGAACCCCCAAAACCATAGTATCAGGTCGAGGAACCCAGTTTACCTCAAGATTTTGGAAGAAAGTCTAAGAAGGATTGGGAACCAAGTTGAATTTCACCACAGCTTATCACCCGCAGACCGATGGACAGACTGAGAGAGTCAACCAAATCTTAGAAGATATGTTGAGAGCCTGTGTGTTAGAGTATGGATCATACAACAACAGTTATCAAGCCAGTTTGCAAATGGCCCCATTTGAGTTCTTATATGGAAGGAAGTGTCGTACCCCTTTGAATTGGTCGCAAGTAGGAGAGAGTCAGATCTTTAGACCCGACATCCTACGAGAAGCCGAAGAGAAGGTGAGTCCGTGAGCACCTCAAGACCTCCCAATCCAGACAGAAGCGTTATGCGGACAAGAGACGTAGAGACCTGACTTTTAATATCGGAGATTTTGTGTATCTCAAAGTGTCGCCTTTGAAGGGAACGCAACGTTTTAGTCTGAAAGGGAAGTTAGCCCCCAGATATATTGGACCCTTCAAGATTCTGAATCACCGAGGAGAAGTATCTTATCAACTAGAACTGCCAGAGGAGATGTCAGCCATCCATAATGTGTTCCACATCTCGTTACTTCGCAAATGCCTAGAAGTTCTGGAGAAGACCGAAGTTTTCAAGAACATCGATCACCGAGCCATTGATATCAACAAGGATCTGACGTATCGTGAAGTTCCCATTGGTATCTTGGAAGTAGCCTTCAGAACCACCAGGACCCGAAGTATCAAATTTCTCAAGATCCAATGGAGCAATCATACCGAAGAAGAAGCTACCTGGGAGTGAGAAGATTACATTAGGACTAAGTTTCCAGATCTCTTTAATTCCTAGTTTTCTTAAATCTCGGGACAAGATTCTGTGTAAGGGGGGAAGGTTTGTAACATCCCAAAACTTTAATCAAGGTTACCAAGATCCTAATCACCCAATTTAGGGTTAACAAAAACTTTTTAGTATTAAAATAATTAGGAATGCATATGTATGTTTGCATTAATATAGAATTGTTTGGATATGCCATGTTTGATTGATCCATATGTTGTGAAATGGTTTAAAGGTGAATGACACATCATCTAGACCATTTAAAAACAAAATCCAAAGAAAAAGAAATCAAATAAGAATAAAAAGACCAAATGGTCATTTTGACCATTTTAATCCACTAGGCCACTTGAGGTGTTCCTAGAAGTCTTTTCCCAACAGAAACAATTCTAGATCTTTGCACCCCTTGCAAGTACAAGTAAATATCTACCAAGGCCCACTTTAAATTCTTACAAAAAGACTTAGCCACTAATTTTAAATAACATTTGAAAATTGAATCCATTACAAATGCATAGATCCCACTTTTTCAAAAACCACTCAAATGAGTTCACCTTGTCATTTCCCAGCAACCACAGATGATCAAGCTTAGTACCAACACACCCACCAAAAATCTTTCAAAAATTCAAAGTTACAGTTCTTGCGGCCATTGTGTCGAACACCTAGTGATCACAATCTAATATGCCTAACTAATACTATTTTGATCAATGCATTGTCCCCCATTTGACCCTCCCATCTCTCCTCTGTCTCCTTAGCACCTAACCCAGCCCCAGACAACACCCCCTTCACCGCTGCGCTAGTACCGTGCCACCCAAAGATGGTCGTCGCCGGTTGACCATGCCCAAGTCACAGCAGACCACCCCCCCTCTTCCGTGGTGCCTAGGAGGTAGGCGAGATCACATCGCCGCCCCCTGTCCCTGCCCCGAGCCCTGCCAAGCACTGGACCACCCACAGAGCGCCGCGCTCTTTGCCTTTGCGCCATGCACAGACAACGCCAATGCGCCGCACCCGACAGCCTCGCATAGACCCCGCCTTTCCCTCAGCTCGCACACGCACAACTCTTCTTAACACCAGCATGCCCTAGACATCCCCGTTCGCCGCTGATTGACCCACATCCACTACACGCCGCGTCGAATGCCGCTTCTGCCGCGTAGAGCGTCGACCATTTCCGACCACATGCCACCGCCCCTAGCCGTGCATTTACGCCGTAGAGGACCACCAGGGGACCGCACATCGACCGCCGCTCGCAGCCACGCCTCTAGCAGCCCGTAGCCATGTCGCCACCGTCGCCTGACCACGCCGCGCTGTCCCGTCGTCGAGCCTACAAAAGGAGGCCACCCTAGCCTCCAATCCTCACACCACTCGACTTCCCACTCATTCCTGAGCCTCCCACACCCCTTCCCGGAGCAAGGTAAGCACCACCGTGCCGGAATTGCACCGGAGTCCGCCGCTGCTGGAGGAGAAGGGCGCTGTCGATTGCGACCACCCCGAGCCCCGCCGTGACCGCGTCTCGCCTCGCTGTTGTCTACCACGCCAGTTGCCCCCGTCGTCGAGCCTAGCTGGAGCCCAGGTGAGCCCCACGAGACCCCCACCGCCGCGTTAGGGTTCAGACCTCGATGGAGCTGTTCGTCATCGACGACGACCCTCAGCCGTTAGGTTAGATTTAGATCGTAGGGCTCTGGTTGAAAGATACCTGTTCGTGTTAGATAAGTCACTGACCAGTGGACGCCCTCTGTCAACCGCGCGCTACGCTGCGCTGTGCAGTTGGGCCGGCCCGTTAGTTTTCCCGCGCTAGCCCACAAATTCAAATAAGCGTTTTTCTTTTTAGAGTTAAACTAGATTCTGTCCCCATGTTTAAAAATCAACTTAGTGAGTTTTACTCAACAAAATGACATGATTCAAATTTTGCCAGAAAGGAAATTAAAATATCTATCCAAGCCCGTTGGATTTAAATCAATTGGTGTTAGAGATCACCTATAGCAAAACAGGACATAGACTTTTTTTCCTTCAAACATTTTTCAAAAATCAACCATGATAGCTTTTGAGTTGATCCCAACTCTCAAAATCACATTTGATGATACCTATCTGAATATGTAAAAATATTTAGGTTTGCATGCAGTGACATTGGACTAGTACCAAAAGAATGCTATTAGGGCATTTCTAGTCACTTTAATTTGATTAAATAATAAACTTTATAAAATGTGACCAACCTTTTCAATCACATTTCCATGTATTGGAATATGTGGTGATGACATGTGTCACCATGATCCCATATTTTAAATGGAGAATATTAAATCTTAATTCATTTCAATGAGTAGAAATTACTTTTCTCAAATAAAATAACAAAACTAGTTCATTAAATCTTGTGATGATGCTAGATCATCAAGTATGTGACATAGTGTGCTAAATAGACTAGTTAAGTATTGTTTGGTGATTGTGTACCCCCTACGTATTTATAGACGATAGTACCGACCAAGTCTACGAGGAGGAGGTGTTCTACCCCGAAGAAGACAAACAGAACTTCAACCACTACACCAAATCAAGGCAAGCCTAGCACTTCAAGTAAACTGAGCAAGCCATCCTTAGATGCAAGTGATACGTCCATTTTGCATCACTATTCTATGTCTTAATTCACTATTATTCATTGATATATTTCGTATTGAGAGGTGATACTTATGTTATTTCATCTATTTTTGCATGGTTGATGACTTTTGGAGCATGGACCGCTGCAGTCAGGATTCTGATGGAAAACGTGGTGTTTGGAGGCAAAATTCGCGAAGATCAGAAAATCCGGGAAAATATACAGAAAATCCTATTTTTCCAGAAGACTAAGGATGCCAGAAGATGGAGTGGAGGTGGGCCACAGGGGGCCCACACCACCCCATGGCGCGGGCAGGCCTAGGCCGCGCCTGGAGGTGGTGTGGCCGCCCTGGCCCACTCTAGCTTCTCCCCTCTAGCGTATATCATCCTCCCGAAACCCTAAGACTCGGGGAGCGACCACAGAAAGATTCCTCCGCCTCTGTGGGGTAGAAAACACCGAGAAAGAAAGATCTCTCCGGCAGAGAGATTTCTGCCGGGGGAATTCCTTCCCGGAGAGGGAAGATCGTCGCCATCAACACCACCATCAAGCTAGACTTCATCGAGATCATCATCATCATCATCACCACCATAATCACCATCAGCACCCTCATCACCATCTCCATATTGCTGTAACAATTGGTTGAATCTTGCTATAGTTCATAGGGGAAACTTTCCCGGTGTTGATTACTCTTTGTAGTTGATGCTATTGAGTGAACCATTGAATTATTTTTTATGTTCAGGTTGTTATACATCATTATTCCATCTCTGATCATGATGCATATGATGTCTTGTGAGGAGTTCGTTTTGTTCTTGAGGACATGGGAGAGGTCTTGTTGTTAGTAGTGGAGTTGTGTTGAGAAAGATTCAATAGATTGTTATTTAAGTTGTGGTGTACTTATTCTAGTGGTGTCATGTGAACGTCGACTACATGACACTTCACCTATATGGGCCTAGGGGAATGCATTGTGTATTTGGCTACTAATCGTAGGGGTTGCCGGAGTGACAGAAACCTGAACCTCCGTTAGGAAACCATTGCACAAGGGACGTAAGGGTCTTAGAGTTTAAAGCTGTGGTTAGGTTTCTACCTTAATTACTTTCTTGTACTTACGGATGTTTGCATGGGGTATAATCACAAGTATGTATTAGTCTTGTATGGGGCGGTACATTAGCACAGGTTCACCCACACAACACTTAGCAAGCTAAAGAAGATTAATCAACTATATGAAGCGAAAGCACTTGACAGTCTTCCCATGTGTCCTCGAGAATGTTTGGTCATCTATAGAAATACAACCGGCTTGTCCTTTGCTGCATAAAGGATTGGGCCACTTGCTGCATTTATTCCTACTGTCTTTTATTTACTCATACTTTGTTTACTTGCTTTATCGAAAACCCCTAAAAATCCGTTTGCTAAGTATTTGCAGAGAATTCCTGATCCATACCACTAGCCAGCACCTTCTTCTCCTCGTTGGGTTCGACACTCTTACTTATCGAAAATACTGCGATACACCCCCTATACTTGTGGGTCATCAAGACTATTTTATGGCGCCGTTGCTGGGGAGTGAAGCGCTATTGGAGAGTGGAACTGGTAAAGGAAACTTCTACTGTGAGTATTGTTTACTTCTGCTAGTTGCTTTATTTTCGTTATGGATAATTCGCTGAGTTTCTTATTTGGTAATGCTACTACCACTACTAAGGTAGTAGATGAGCCACCACCTGCTAAGAGAGATGTTTTCAAAATACCTACAAGAATTATTGATAGTGTTATGGATAACTACTATGTTGGGGATGGAACTGTCCATCCCGGTGATCATTTACTCTTTGTACACGAATTATGCGGATTGTTCAAGTGTGCAGGTATTACTATAGATCAAGTTAAGAAGAAGTTATTCTCATTATTACTGAAAGGAAGAGCTGAGGAATGGTATAAGTTGCTGAAGAATGGTCAAGCTCTGGAATGGGAGGAAATAGTGCCTCTCTTTTATTCAAAGTTTTATCCTCCTAGTGAGATTCATAAAGATCGGAATCAAATATAAAACTTTTGGCCTCTTGATGGAGAGAGTATAGCTCAAGCTTGGGGGAGATTGAAGTTACTAATGCTCAAATGTCCCATTCATGAGCTCCCCAACAATATTATTATCAACAACTTTTATGCAAGGCTCCCTGTACATGACAAGGATTTATTGGATGCTTCTTGTGCCGGATCATTCACTCGCATGGAAGAAGAAGCTAAATGGGATCTTCTGGACCATATCCAAGACAATGCTGAAGCTTGGGAGAATGACAAAGGTAGAAAGTTAGGTATAAATTATGATTATGAATGCACTTAATCTTTTATGGGAACTGATGACTTCCAAAATATTAAAAATGCTTATGGTCTAGACTCTCAAGCTATTGCTTCTTATTTTAAGGCTTTTGCTTACTACATTGAAGTGCCTAAAAAGAAGTGGAATAAGTATCATGAACCTTATAAAGATATTGCTAAGAGTGTTCCTGCAAGAAATACTGAAGTTTATACTGCTAATCATGTTTTACCTGAACCTTATATTGAGAAAATTCCTTTTCCAGTTAAGGTAAAGGAACATTCTATGATGCTAGTATGGTTAATGAAAGTATAAGTAAATCTGTTGAACCTGATAAACAAATGGTTGATGAACCTATAATAGCAAATGTGAAAGATTTTGTCACTAAGTATGAGGAAGAGGGACACACTATCCCTTGTAAGGATACCTCTAAAATTGTTTCACATAGTAGTGTTATGAGAGCTAGTATTCCTGTGTTTTCTGTTAGAATAAGTGATCAGTGCTATGATGGTACTTGTGATAGCTATATTGTTAAGTTTATGCATGATACTGAAAGTTACTATGAAAGAGGAAAAAGTGTTCTTGTGCATCTCAATAATATTAAGTTTCCTCGTTTTATGCTGAAAGTTTTTATGTTGCACTTGTTTTGCCTTCTTATGCAAATAGCCTTTGGTTTCAACAACTTGTTTGTTTACAAAATTCCTTTGCATAGGAAGTGGGTTAGACTTAAATGTGTGTGTGTTTTTGCTTCTTAATGCTCTCTTTCAATTTAATTCATATCCCTATGAGAGCTTCTTTAAAATTATCATGCCCATCTTAATGGCTATAAAGAAAGAGCTTTATGGGAGACAACCCAATTTGTTTTTGCTTTCAGTTTGTTTTTGTTTATTTGAGTCTTGGAAGTTATTACTTCGGTAATAACCGCTCCTTATCTGTTTTGTTTGGTTTTTGTGTCAAGATCAACCTCTAATGAGAGAGAAGTAAGATTTGGGGAAGTTGTTGTCCCGAAACAGATTTTTGTGCTTCACCGTAAAAATTCGTGAGCGATCTCTGTATGTCGGATTGAGCTGTAAGTTTTTGTGCTTCTGCCCCAGGTTGTTATTTAACTTTCGTTAGTTTTGCACTTTTTGATTTGAGCAACGGAAGATTTTCAAAAAAATGATCTTTACCTGCTGGTCTGTTTTGACAGATTTTGCCACTCTTGCATTTGCCTCTTTATTCGATTTCCTTCTTGAATTCTTTTTGGGTCTTCAGCAGGATTTGCTACAGTAGCTTTTGTTTTGATGGTTTTTAGTTGAAGTTGGACTCAAAAGGTTTTATCACTTCACTTATACTAATGTTGCTAATGAGAACTGTGTGAAGTTTTGTGTGAAAGAAATTTCCAGGAAGTGGAGATAATGGTGTAATAAGGAAGAGACGGGTTTCATGACTCAAGTAATAAGTGTATGAAGATGAAGATATTGACGCCTTTCAAGAGATGACTCCGGAAGGATCCACTAAATACCAAATCCAGAGACCTGCAGAGTCTGTTTTCAAATAGGTAACAGTTCTGGTAAGAAAAGTTCCGCGAAAATACAATTCAACTATATTTTTGCAGTTTTTAGTCAACAAGGAAAGATACGAAGCGAAAAAGAGACGGAAATGGAGCCAGGGTAGCTCACACCACCCTGTGGTGCGGGCCCTCCCCTGGCCGCGCCACCAGGTGGTGAGTCCACCCCAGACTCCGCCTCCGACTCGTTTTCTCCCAGTACCTTCCTTTTGATATGAAACTTCGTAATATATAACCCCCCGGATCCCTCGAGGTCCGTGTATCGTGTTTTCGTCGTGTTTTTGTTTCGATCTGTTTCTGGCAGGACATACTCTTTGAAAGTTTAGAAGCACAATGGTGTCCGCCAAGGATAAAGGAAAGGAGCCTATGGAGGAAGACCTCCAAGACCCCGGGAAGGAGAAGGAGATCAAGAGTGAAGGTGAAGAGGAGCAAGGCCAACATCCGCACATCGGCACTACCATTGCAAGCATTGGAGTGGTGATGAAACCTGCCAGGGTTAGAAGGACTGCACGGATGCAGACTGGGGGAAAAGCTCCTAGTCATAGTTTGGCTCCACGGTCACTTCCTCCACGCGCCAAGAATCCTTTCCATACCCTTATCCATGAGCATCAATAACAGAATATGCCCAAAGGGAAATTACCATCCAATTGGGATTTGCCTCGTTTTAGCCATGCAGGAAAAGAAGACTTCAAGGAGGAAGAGTGGGGAAAGAATAGCAAGAGCTGGAATTCTCAACACGACATGATCATGAGCCGCATTGAGCAAAACTCACAGCTGATTCGTAATCTCACCTTTGAGATTGAGGACTTGGGGAAACTGATCAAAGAGCTCATCAAAAGGATACCACCACCATCGAAGGAGTAATTCGTCATCAGGTTTGGCACCCCCTTGGTTTGTTCCAAGCTTGGGGGAGTGTCGCGGTATCATATCACTATCTTCTATCTTTTTACCTTATTAGTAGAGTCATATCATGAATAGAGGAGTTATTATGTAGTATGGTTTGCATTATGGAAGTGTCCCCTCTCTCGTTAGATATGTATCCCTTGGTGTGAGTTTCCGTTATGGAATATTAATGAGAAGTTCTATCATTCACTCTTTTGCATAGCTTATTTTAGTTTTCAATTCGTGGTTATACGATTGATCTTGTTGTTAGTATTGGTAGCACTTTGGGATCATTGAGTTAATTTAGTTGGTTTTGGCAAACCTGGCTCGGTCAGTAGCAACACCTTTTTGAGAATTGAAAAGAAAAAGATAGAAGTACTCTAGAGAAAAAAATAATTTCATCATCTTTCTTTCTTGATTTGCCCATAAGTCTAGTATTCTCTAGTTAAGATCTTTTGTGCTTCCAAGGAAGATTGCATGTTTGTCTTTATCACTTGGATGTTTGTTTGTTTCCTTCAACTCTTATACTTGCTACCCAACCTTGCTAGCCAAAAACCTGTACTGAGAGGGTATTCTTCTCGTGCATCCACTCCTTTAAACCAAAACCTTTGCCATTTGTGTCCAACATACCTACCTAGTAGCATTATTGCTATTCCATGTAAATTCTTGTTTTGTCTACCTCCCAAATTAAACTTGTTATGTGAAAATTAGTGATTAAAGCTCTCACGAACTTGATGGCACACTTTAATTTCTTGCATTTAATAAACTTGAACCATCGGGTCCTTCTTTGTTGCGTATATGCTTGCGCTTTATGAGTTGAAGTTAGCCGAACCATGTATCATGGGACCGCTTTCAACACTTCATTGGTACTTGTACCTAGTTGATATCATGTTCTTTTGCTTATGGATCCCGGTGGTGTGAAATAAAAGTGGAACTTGTAAGATCATGGAGTTTATATGCGTGTTAGAGAAACGCCTGGGCCGCTAGCCTAAGCCATGCCTAATCATGGTGGAAACTTGCAGCATAACTATAGTGAGCATTCTATGAAGCATCCTCAATAAAAACCTATGCAAATAGCAAATAAAAAGATTGCTGAGATGCTCACTGTATGCTTGCCTTGTCATTTTGATTATGGGATAACTCCTGTGTCATGTGCAAGGGGTACCCCGTTGGCGGTTCTCAATGATACGCATGTATTTACAATGACAAGAGCTTGCTCGTGACTAAAGTTGAGTAGCATGAGGATCGGTACTCATAAGTAAGGGGCATGGGATTTCAACTTATAACTTGTCAAGCATATCCTCTTAGTTGTGTCACTTTAACCTTAACCACCAAAAGATGCCTATGATAGGGGCAATGAGAGCTGAAAGCTAGTAAGTATCATAATTTTTTGGGAGCTCTTTATGAGACTTGCAATCCCTGCTTCCCTCTGCAAAGGGCCTTTCTTTTACTTCGTAGTTGAGTCAGTAAACCTATTCCCTTCTATCTCAGCAAGTATTTTGAGTTGATGTGTTTCACTCATTCATATGATGATTTATTCAATCATGTTTCTTATGTTCCCTGTTTTGCACATTGCTCTTATCTTGATGTTTACTACTTTGAAAGCTTTCATTGAAAAACTAGCTATTTGTGAACTCCAGCAAATTATCAACTATGCTTCGACCAAGAGCTAAGTTTGCCATTACCAATTATGATTTACTCTATGTATCTTTATTGTGTTTCCTTTACTCATTGCAAGTTGAGTTATATAATAGTGAGTTGTCCTCTATTATGATCTATGTATTTGATGAATGTGATGCTTCTTGTCCGTATTCTTTTATCGACTCTTCACTCCATAAACCTGAGGTCATGTTTATTGATCTTAGTTTCACTTGGGGACAAGCGAAGTCTAAGCTTGGGGGGAGTTGATACGTCCATTTTGCATCACTATTCTATGTCTTAATTCACTATTATCCATTGATATATTTCGTATGAGAGGTGATACTTATGTTATTTCATCTATTTTTGCATGGTTGATGACTTTTGGAGCATGGACCGCTGCAGTCAGGATTCTGATGGAAAAGGTGCAGTTTGGAGGAAAAATTCGCGAAGATCAGAAAATCCGGGAAAATATACGGAAAATCCTATTTTTCCAGAAGACTAAGGATGCCAGAAGATGGAGTGGAGGTGGGCCACAGGGGGCCCACACCACCCCATGGCGCGGGCAGGCCTAGGCCGCATCTAGAGGTGGTGTGGCCGCCCTGGCCCACTCCAGCTTCTCCCCTCTGGCGTATATCATCCTCCCGAAACCCTAAGACTCGGGGAGCGACCATAGAAAGATTCCGCCGTCTCTGCGGGGCGAAAACACCGAGAGAGAAAGATCTCTCCGGCAGACAGATTTCTGCCGGGGGAATTCCTTCCCGGAGAGGGAAGATCGTCGCCATCAACACCAACATCAAGCTGGACTTCATCGGGATCATCATCATCATCACCACCATCATCACCATCAGCACCCTCATCACCATCTCCATATTGCTGTAACAATTGGTTGAATCTTGCTATAGTTCATAGGGGAAACTTTCCCGGTGTTGATTACTCTTTGTAGTTGATGCTATTGAGTGAACCATTTAATTATTGTTTATGTTCAGATTGTTATACATCATTATTCCATCTCTGATCATGATCCATATGATGTCTTGTGAGTAGTTCGTTTTGTTCTTGAGGACATGGGACAAGTCTTGTTGTTAGTAGTGAAGTTGTGTTGAGAAAGATTCAATAGATTGTCATTTAAGTTGTGGTGTACTTCTTATAGTGGTGTCATGTGAACGTCGACTACATGACACTTCACCTATATGGGCCTAGGGGAATGCATTGTGTATTTGGCTACTAATCGTAGGGGTTGCCGGAGTGACAGAAACCTGAACCTCCGTTAGGAAACCATTGCACAAGGGACGTAAGGGTCTTAGAGTTTAAAGCTGTGGTTAGGTTTCTACCTTAATTACTTTATTGTACTTACGGATGTTTGCAAGGGGTATAATCACAAGTATGTATTAGTCTTGGATGGGGCGGTACATTAGCATAGGTTCACCCACACAACACTTAGCAAGCTAAAGAAGATTAATCAACTATATGAAGCGAAAGCACTTGACAGTCTTCCCACGTGTCCTCTAGAACGTTTGGTCATCTATAGAAATACAACCGGCTTGTCCTTTGCTGCATAAAGGATTGGGCCACTTGCTGCATTTATTCCTACTGTCTTTTATTTACTCGTACTTTGTTTACTTGCTTTATCGAAAACCCCTAAAAATCCGTTTGTTAAGTATTTGCAGAGAATTCCTGATCCATACCACTAGCCAGCACCTTCTGCTCCTCGTTGGGTTCAACACTCTTACTTATCGAAAATACTGCGATACACCCCCTATACTTGTGGGTCATCAGCAAGTTAACCTAAGCAAGATGCATTAGGCATGCTTTAGTTATACATTTTTGATTTACACCAATCCCAAGTTTTACTTGCAAGCCACGAAACACAAGAGATCTAAAGATCGAGCATGAGTCACATGGATGATGTGATTGACATTAGGTTTGAGCTGAGGCTACCTCTCAATGTTGTCCACCTATGCAGTGCCCAGGATGGCAGATGGCCATGGCTGGGAGGCCAAGCTCATAGGAGAGGCGATTATGCTAGAGTGTGTAATTGAAAGGTTATGATTGATTATCCGCATACTAAGTATGATGATTCAGGGTTATCCCTGACGGATGTATTGAATTTTGTGGTGAAAGTGTACCACCTCTGCAGAGTGTCAAACTATTCGAATAGCCGCGTCCGCGGTCATGGACAGTTGGAGGGGCGATACTGTTCCATCATCAGATGTTTTCAAAATGACTTATGAAATGAATGGTGACTTTGACTTGACCACAACAGGGTTGTGACTATGAAAACTAAGTTCCCACTTAAGTGCTTTGGAACATTAAATTAGCTTTATACTTCTTAACTCAGCTTAAGATAAATGTAGCTTTTGCAAATAAACTTAGAGCTTAGCTTTCCTACTAGAACTACCTTACTTGCTAGTGATAGTTTGCGAGTACTTAAAGAGTACTCATGGCTTTGTCCCTGGCTATTCCCGTGGCCAGACTATGAGGAGGAATATCCACAAGAAGGACATCAGGACAGCTAGGACAACTAGGATCATCTCCCATCGCCAGCATTGCATGTGACACTGAAGATGGACCCCCGCTACGCTTATTATTCCGCTGGTTGTTTGTATTAAGACTGGATCATGAGATCCTTTATTTGTGTAAGCCCTTATTATGGTTTGTAATGGATGATGTACTGTAATATCCAATCTATTATGTCTCACAAAAATGGTAATCCTGGGATTGTGATGTATGGCATAACAGGCATCTGGGATTAAAAATCCGGGTGTTGACAAACCACTGCTCACATCATCCTCATAACCACATCAGACAGCAATCGACATCAATCGAATTACTGCGCTATTAAGGGACTTAATCTCGTAGGACGTATCCTATGGCATGGATAGTGTTCCATGAGTTTCCTCGGTTACCAAGTTGATATGTATGGGGTGCCAACAACTTTATAGTCACTATAAGTGCTAACAAACCTTCGTCCCAACAAATAGTTCCCTCCATCAAGTCCCCAAAAGAGGCAAATATTGAGATGTCGACTTCTCCCAACATCAAGATGAAGACAACCTAACAAATGGTCACATCGATGAATATCATAATAAACTTTATCTTATTTCAATCTCATACTAGAGTTTCTCCATATCCCTAAGAACTAATGATCTACTCAAACATGGAGGCAATCAAAATCATGGCAATAACAATGGAATCTATCATAGATGAATAGTACTTGTATAAATCCACAACGAGTATGGAAATTACAACAAGATCTAGAAAAGATGTAGATGGGGTGGACGGAGATGGTGGTGATGCAACGGTTGATGATGACGATCGATGTGTTAGCCTCCCGAATCTGCGCAGGGCGAAGATGGATCTCTGGTGGACGAGTTGCCCCTCCAGATGCCTTCCGGAAGTGAGGTTTTGGCGATTTCTGGTTGTTCTGTATGTCGTCTCTCCGATCTAGTTGCACGGGGTGAAACTATTTGAGGAGGCGGTGGCAGCGCCAGCTATACGACGGGAACTATACAACCGAAAAATTAATTTCCACCGTATAGTTGGTCGTTAAACCTTCTGGATGCCTCGATCGCTTCGGGTTTTCTTCCGGTGTTATTGATATTTCCCAATTAAGCGATTTACGTTGTTTCTGACTCCTTTTCTCCCCAATACAACTGCTCCAAGAATTGTGTCCATTGTATCCATCATCTGTCCTGATCCTGGTGAAAATAAACATAAAATTTGCGCGCGAATGCCATAAAATACCAAGATCCTACAACTACAGTGCAAAATAAGAATATAAAACATGGCAAATATGCACTCATCAGCCTCCCGCCTCTCTCCCTTGTTTAGTCCCACATGGGAAACCCAAAGGGGAGGGCACACCTCCCTCCCCCTATATAAAGGGGTGCCCATGGGTGGGAATAGACACAACACAATTTGAGATGTTCTCTAAGGCATTTTCCTTAGAGAATTCCTCCCCCTCTCTCTCTACATAGTTGTCTGCACGCGTTGGTACGGTCCCAAGAAAGGACTATTCGCACAAGAGATAGCGCACCTGCAGCACGCCGTTGCACTACAGGGATTCCAAGCCGGAGATCTACTTTCACACTCCTGGCAGGGATCAAGGATTCGGAGGTCGTCATTGTACACCGTATGTGTATGAAATAACGAGGGGCCTCACTTGAGGAACCTTGCATGTCATGAGCCGGAGCTGCTGCACGCTGAAGAAGGAGCAAGGGGTGACCTGCGAGGAGCTTCACGACCTTGAGGTCGGCTACGAGTTCAACTACTTCAACCATGTTCCCCTCGGAACGTTAATCACGTATTATCTACAAGGCTATGTATTCTATACGCGTCGGTCGTTACTGCATTACTACATAGATAGATCTTGGGCGTTAGGGAGTTCCAACATAGGAATTTTTTTGTTTTCTGCTACGGAACCCTATAGTGGTATCAGAGCCGATCTATGCGTAGGAGTGTTGTACGTCCAGTACGCACAAGTATTGTGCGGGCAGTGATCCCTTAGTTGTTGCCCTCTAACGTGTACTTGTTTATATTGTGGTATTGTTTGATGAAGCGGTCGGGACCGACCTTACGCATATTCGTACGTGAGACTAGTTCCATGCTCAACATATGGCTTGTACCGCATAAGTGGCTTACAGGTATTTGTCTCTCATTCAATAGTTGATATAGCATTTACAACGGAGGACCCCGAAAGGGGAGTAGTAGAGACAATAGTTGGATCCATGTTGTGGTTGGAAAGTTTGTAGTTTAGAAACGGTTCTATTGCGAAAGCCCTAACAACCAAGTAAAACTTGCAATAGATAAAATAGAGGCGTCTAACTTTATTTTGCAGGAGGGCATGTGATTATGATATGGTATTGGTCATTACGAAGTTAAAGTAGTTTACTTTTCTATTACTAAGTAGTATAGTAATAGTCATCGTTCCGATAGACGACCTGGTGGTGGCGTCGTGGACTTGGCGTCAAACCAAGGGCAAGATGGAGATCATGTCGGAGCACTCGATGGAGATCAAGGTGCAAGAAGAAGGACCATATCATATCACAATATACATATGATTTGATACCTATTTTACATCTTATTGTGTGCTAGTATTAGATACTCAACGGTAGCAAATAAGATAATCCCTATTTAATTCCAATGGTCGTGTTTCCCTTGTGTGTGCACCACCAAGAAAGTTCTTCGTTATGAGGCAGCGCCGTGATGATCAGGTGTCATACATATCTACGTCCGCATACAGTGTGTGTAAGCCATGTTGCACAGTGAATACACACAAGTTAGATTTGGCGAGCCTAGCATGTGTAGACATGGCCACGAAACACAAGAGATCGAAAGATCGAGCATGAGTCACATGGATGATGTGATTGACATTAGGTTTGAGCTGAGGCTACCTCTCAATGTTGTCCACCTATGCAGTGCCCAGGATGGCAGATGGCCATGGCTGGGAGGCCAAGCTTATAGGAGAGGTGCTTATGCTAGAGTGTGTAATTGAAAGGTTATGATTGATTATCCGCATACTAAGTATGATGATTCAGGGTTATCCCTGTCCACCTATGCAGTTTGTAAAGTATTAGATACTTGTCCCATTTTGTGAAAACATGATGATCGACTTGAGAATTGCTAGAATTGAGGCAATGTGGCATGATGACAGCAAGAAAAACAGTTGATGGCCGACATCACCCCTTTCCTCAAATGTTTATCATTTGGATTAGTGGACTTGAATATAATTTTGTAATCCTTGTTTGTGTGTCTTTCTTTTGGCGAGACGATTGTTCATATGAATAAGTTATAAGCCAGTTGTACTGTTCTGATGAATAATAACTTTGTGGTCACATTATGATTAGAAATGAGTTATTCTCATCACTATGTTAATGATAATAGTTTAAACATCTATAAAGGATTAGAATGCTAAAGGATATCCAAAGTTTAATGATGACATGACACTATAGTTTAAGTCATTTGGTTATTGCATGTTTTTCATTATAAATGAAGATCGGGGTCTTAGATGCTTAATCTAGAGACTTTGCAAAACCATGCCTCGTTGGGCAGATGACTAAAACTCCGCATTCTAGTAAAACGGTGATATGCGAAGAAATGTTGAACTTTATACATAATGATGTATCATATTTTCAACAAGATAGTGGAAATCATTATTTATACTTAATGTTGAATCTTATACATAGTGGTGTATCGTATTTTCAACAAATAGTGGAAATCATTATTTCACACTCCATTGTGGATTTAAGTGAATATGAGTATTTACTTAATGAAACATAAGTTTGAAACTGTTTTGAATTGTTCAAAAGATTTCAGAGTGAAGGATGATATTGAATTAACAAGAATACAAAAGTCTCTTCGATTTGATCGACATGACCAAAGTATTTAAGTTAATTTTGGCATAAAAGGACATGTGAAAGAGGTTTCACAAATTATGATAATAGGGCAAATTCAAAGTGTATTGAAATGTCTAAATATCATAATCATTATGTATTAAATACATATGGTATAATATTATCTCTTATAGGGTTGTAGTTATCGTTTAGAGTTTAGAGATCGAAATGAGCAAACACTCGGTTGAAATACAAAGGAACATCTAAAGATTCGTGGAAACAACACCATAAGAGTTATGGCACGTTCGAGGTTCTGGAGATTTCGATAAGTCGAAAGTCATGGTGAATAAACAAGTCTTTGCAGAGCATTCTTAGGAAGATATGGGTGCATCTTCCACAAGGGGAAAACCTGTTGTTGTCCAAAGTTGATGTGTCTTGATGAAGATACACGTAAAAGAGAGTAAAAGATCAAAACGAGGTATTTAACCCTACCTCCTGATTGTTAAGTAGCGTAGTGAAATTTGTTTTGTGAAACCGAACTCTACAAATAGAGGAGAGACTAATTATAATGATCATTAAGTTTTAGCGAATTCTTTTACTAAAAAAGTAGGATTCAATGATGTATTCTACAAGTTTGCGGAATTATATTATTGATTCACTTGTCATGTTTATGAACAAGACATTCCTACGAATTACAAAGAAGCGTGATAGACCTAAGTGCGAGAAATGACCAGGAGTCATAAAATCCTATATTAAGTTACATTTAAGATTGCAAAGTAATATGTTACTTGATCTTATTAAGTAAAGAAGTTTACTTGATATTTCTGAATGACTTCAAAGTCATTAGAAGGAAATGAAACTCAATGAAGATGTAAATCTCGGTTTGTCACAATGCATGGACAAATTAAAGGAGTTTACTACAATTGTAGCGATGCTTAAGTCTATTAGATTTACGCCAACAATATATGGATATTGAAGTCTCATAACTAGAATTCTTGATTTGATGGCGATCAAAGAATTTTGGAATGTCCATGATTATCGAGGGGAGATGCATTTGAGTGGGAGCTAATTAGCTTGGCCAAATCTTAATATGTAAGAGACATATTTTGAGTGGGATCTAAGTAGCTTGGCCAAATCTTAATATGTAGTAGACATATTTTGAGCTGGAGCTGAGGGAAATCCCTAGATCTCATATATGGATGCCATATTTGAGTGGGAGCGTGACATTATTCTGAAATATGTGAATGACATACATGAATGATGTAATTGGTACTAATAACGTTTAAATTGGTAAATATGGATGAAGTTGAACAAGTTATTAAATAGTGAGATCTATCGAGATAGATTGGTAAGTTTAATAAACATCATAATCGAATGCTTCCTAGACTTGATTCTGAAGATGTTTAGAATATCCTAGATAAGATTCTGAAGTAGTTAAGAATGGAACAAGGAAAATAAAGAGGTTCTTATTGGTATGAAGCATTGAGTTATTCTTAGTATTATAACCATGGTTAAAAGAAAGGAAGAGATGTGTAGCATCTCCTATGCCTTAGTCATAGGTTCTTCCATGCAACCATATTGTATGCTAGACGTAATGTGACCCGAGGTTCTGGTTGGAAGGACAAGATCTTAACTGTAAGAACGTGTCTTGAAGTGATTCTTGAGTTAATCACTGAACCAGAATTAAGTTTGTACTTAAATGGCAAGAAGCATAGTAAGTGGCATAGTTGCATTTCATGCACTGGGATCTACATAGATATAGAAGTATAAAGGCTCCGTATGATGTGATGTATATTGTTATGGCGGGAATAGTTCGTCTTTAACGTAGAATGATGTGTCCTAGGGCACAGTACCCATGAGAAAGCCCCTGAGGTTGATATAAAGTCACTATAGGCTCCTGGAAACCGGCCTCGTTCTGCTGCCATAACTGTCATATATACACAAAGGATTGCAAAATGTGTTTTGAAGTTTAGATGACAACAGTGAAAACAACCATCATTATAAACACTAGAAACAAAGTCTCACTTTGTCGCTGAATGAATACTTCAACCCATTATGAGATAATGGTATGAATGTCAAAGTTAGGAATACATTAATGATTTGCAAAGACATAATGATCTGGTAAAATAGAACATGGACAGGACACTTTCCATAAGCAAGCATGATCAATAAATTCATAGGTGATATGGTTTATGATGAGTAAAATGCGAGCTAGATTATTTGTACTCTAGTGCAAGTGGGAGACTGAAGGAGATATGCCCTAGAGGCAAATAATAAATATGTTTTATTATCATATCTCAATTAGTTCATAATAGTTTCATATGTGCTGTAACTGTATTAATACGAAACGTTAATACATGTGTGGTATGTAAACAAACCAAGTCTCTAGTTACCTCTAGCGAACTAGTTCATTGGACGTGAGGATGATCTAGGGTTTCGATATCTATGCCAATTGACAATGAGGTCACGTCATTAGTTGAATGATGTGATAGGCAAACAACCCAACCAGTTGTATCTTAATGAGATCTAGTTACAAAGTTCACCATTAATGATAAACTAAGGAAACCTCGCAACCTAATCCTTAGACTCTGAGATAATGCACATCACCGTTCTAGAGGGAGCTTAGATGGTTATCAAGTATCACACCATGACTGGGTGATCAAAAAGGTGCTACTCAGGTTTCCCAAAGGGCGCGTAGAGGAGTACATATCAAGACCAGGATTTTCCAATCCATGTAATGGATAGATACAAATGTGGCCATCTCGGTGATGTTGCATTAACGAAGCTTGCAAGCGTGTGACTGGGTCATGGAATGCAATGACACGGAAACAAGAAAACAAAGTTCATCGGTAACGAGATCGAACGAAGGTATGGAGATACCATATATTAAATCTTGGGTGAACTAGGTATCAAGTGGAAAAGGGCATGGGAAAATGACTATTTACGGTTCAAACGACATTATCATCGTATGCTCAAGGGTCATTATGGGCATCCTGGTCCCGCTATTGATAATTGATGGAGATCATGTTTGTGCCATTCCCGAGCCGTGGGGAAATACACTTAAGGGTACGATGAGCTAAAGACCCTCTATAAGTTGGAATCACCATATGAAAGAGAAAAGGAAACCAGAAAAGTTTCGTGAGATAACCGGAAACGTTCCGGGAAAGTTCTGAAGTTGTTCGGAGGAAATCGAAAGGGAACCGAAAGGTGTTTTGGGTCAAATCGTATTTTGTAATATGTATTTACATATTAATTAATGTAATTAATATTAAATATAATATTAAAATCTAATTTGAATGGGTATTCCACTAATGGGCCAAACTTCCTAGGGAAAAAGGGCCCATCAGGGAGTACCGAAGGAGGGAAGGGCCAAGTGTTGGGGATATACTTTCCGGGTATCCTCACTATACCTGACTGACCAGGGTGGACCACTTATGGTTAGAGCTTTGCTTCACGGGCGGCCCAGTCAGGGAGAAGAGACGGAGTCCGGTCCGGCTACGGGAAGGCCTAGAAGACTTACCGACATAGGCCCTTAGTGTTGCTTGTAGTTCAAGATGTACTTTATAACCGACTCTTAGTCATAGCCGGATAGATCTCTCCTGTAAACCCTAGGCCGGATATCTATATAAGACATCCTAGGGAGAGCCTTTAGGGCACCCTCACAATAGTCAACAATCTCAACTCGCACAGGCGAAACCCTTGTAACCCATATTCCGGCTCTACCGTATTACTGGATTGCAAGCAGGAGTAGGATCCGTCCAAAGCCGGCGGATTCAAACCTGGGTAAACTTGTGTGCTCAACGTCCCGGAATCCCATACGACTCACACCCCTCTCTTCCACACGCCTCGAGGACCCCTCATGGCGTACCTGTCATCAATCCGACGACAGTTGGTGCCCACCGTGGAGCAAGTGAGCTTCGGATCTGCGTTCCGAGTGGAATCTGCAAGAATCGGAATCGGCAAGACTATCATCGTCGGTCGCATCCTCTACGCCAATGACGTCCCTCTCACCGTTCTCGACGAGACCTGGATTCCGGCTAGGAAGCCGTGACCACCTACACCATCACGTCTTTCGGTGAGATCGATGTTTACATCGCTTTGCTGAACCTGTCCCACCCACCCTAGCGGTGATGATAGAGGCAGAAGAAATTTCTGGGTTCCCTTTGTCCGTAGAGGCGGCAAAGTTCCGGATCTCAGAAAACCCTAATCGCACCTAGACCGCACCAGTTGTGGAGATAGTGGAGAAAGCTTAACCTGAGGCAGATCTCGCAGTACAAGTCGGATCTAGAGTGGATCTCCCTAGCAAGGTCGAATCCCAGATCGATCCACCTGCGAAGGTCGAAATCCAGGAAGAGCAAGAAGATAACTCTTGTTCCGGCTCTGATGATGCCGGAACAGACAGCTTCTTGAGATACACGTTGAGACGCATGATGATGCAAAACGCAAGCATGGATGCAATCCTCGAGACCATCAGGCGTTTCGACGAAGCCTACCAAGAAATCCGCAACCATCTCAGGAGGCACGCATTGCACTTTGTCGGATATGTTGGATCCGGATCTGGCTGTGCCGATGCTGGAGACAACAAAGACTCGGTGTTGGAGGCAATCGGAACAAGCGTCGACTTACCGCATCTTCGGATGATTCCATGACATCGGCAGATTTCCGGAAGTTTTTCGTGGAATATGAAGAGGAGCTTAACTCCACAACTGCAGAAGAAGGAGAAGCCATGGACGAAGGATCCGAAGAAAACTCTCCTAAAGCGTAGGACAACATGGATCTCGGAGATAATCTCGAGGATGAAATGGCCGAAAGTACCGATCAAAGTTTGACTCTGAGAAACGGGCCCAAAGCCGTCTTTGCTACCGGTGCTGCCAAGAAGGCAAAGAAGAAGAATAAGAAGAACAAGACCCCGGCAAAAGACCTTCCGGTAGAGGAAGTGATTGCTGAGGAATATGAGGAAGACTCGGATGGAGCACTTATCCCAGACGAGCCCACAGAAGAGTCGGTGGATGGACACGTGATCACCGAAGGTGTGCGTAAACTCATCGATGCTCCATTAACCACACCTATCCCTACAGCTGCAGAACTTACTACCGAAGAACTGGATGAAAGGGCCCAGGCCCTAGAAGCGCGTCTCCAAGTACTCCGGGATGAAGCCAAAAACATCGAGGAAGAAAAGAAATGCATGGAAACTGCAAAGAAGTACATCTCTTGGCAGCATCAGAAGACCCGGAAACGTCACATGCGTGACGATCAATTTCCGGAAGTTCACAAGGTTCTCTTTGAGGGAGACCCAGGGAGTGCTTCGACTCGACGGCAAGGGAGACCTGGTGTATCCAACGCCGCTGCAAAACACTGTTGCAGCTCGAGATATCCTGTCAAATAATCCAGGCCCAGAACAGGTTCGATTGGGCATTAAGGTACTCACCAAGGGTCTAGAGCAACAAAGGGCCGCGAAATCCGGAAGCAGAAAACGGTTCTCCCAATCCGACCAATGTCGCACGGATCCGGCTTGGAATGACATAACGTGCTCCGGAACAGCGTCACCATTCCGACCGTCGGGAAGACAACTACTCAAGAACCAGATCTTCAAGACAACATCACAGAACTGCACGTGACTGGCACAACGTCGCTCCAGCTGCCGAGCAAGAGGCAATTGCTGCACTGTATCCGAGGAATCCTCCCTGGCGAGAGTCGAATGATCACAGGGAAGAAGACAAAGAGAAACGTCGGGAGGAGGACCGTCAAAGAATGCCACCTCCTAGACCTACAAGCCGTCCGGCTGAGCCCCACCATGGTGGGAGTGACGGACGAAGAAACGACGAACACCGTGCCGAGACAAGCCAGTAGGGGGCTCGTCGCAATGAAGACCCTCCCCATAACTGGAATAATTACGCTCCAGACGGAGGCCGGCGATCAGCTGGAAACAATCCAGCTGCCCCACCCTCTCCACCAAGTAGCCATCACAACGGCTCTCAAGGAGGCCAAGGAGGACATCATGGCGGAGGAGGTGGTGGTAAAAGCCGAAGTCCAGCTCGAAGGCACCGCAGCCATAGTCATCACTTAGGACGACGATCTTTGTCTCCAAGTGACGCGAGACACCGGATTAATTCCAACATAGAGGCGCGACGCTACGAAAATGATGATATATACGTGGGCCCAAAATGCTTCGAACCACGAATTCGACAAACACGTTTCCTGGAAGGATTTTCTATCTGAAGACACATTCAAGCCTACGATGGTGTGGCTCGGCCAGATACTTGGCTCTAGAAATTTTTCCAGGCTTGCTGGGGATGTTGATACGTCCATAACGTATCTATAATTTTTGATGGTTTTATGCTAATAATATGCTTTTAATACTCCTTTATATAAAGTTTATGATTTATTTGGACTAACCTATTAATAGTTGCAAAAGTGCACAATGTTTGTGTTTTACACTTTGATGTGTAGGAATTACCAAGAATACAAGTGGAAACCTTGTTGAAGTCAAATTGTGATTTTCTAGAAATTTGTCTCAGAACTCTTTTTGAAGATGGTCACGTTTCGGGTCGAAGACAGCGTCAAACGGAAAACTCTTCAACTACAAAATTATTGGAAATTTCGCGGCAAACGTTCTGGACATAGAATTTAGCTGATTCCGAGTCTGGATGGGCCTGATAGGCCCGATTTACTGCAGCCCAAGATGGGGTGACGGGAATCTGAGAAGGAAACCTAATTCGTGGGAGACACCTCCACCCACAAATTTGCAGCCACCAAAGCCACGTTTTTTCCTCCCCCATGGATCCCATCTCCATGAGAGAGGTCTCCCAAGAAGCCATTAAGGAAGGGGGCTAAAGGGGGGGGGGTGCTCCCCTGTGATACCAGCGGCGGGGAAGGAGTCCTCTGCGTCACCGCCACCGCCTCTTCACCATCTTCATCACCATCTCCATCGACTCCACCGCCATCTCCATCACTGACTCCCATGATGATGAGGGAGTAGATCTTCCTCGAGGCTAAGGGTTCTACCGGTAGCTATGTGTTCATCTCTATCTCTATGCATGATCATATTGTGATCATGAGCTTTGTAATCAAGTAGATCTACCTTGTTACTCAAGTGCTTTAATAGATCTCTGGCTCTCCCCATATGTGTGAAAGTGACAGCGTGCACACCATGGTGGCACTTAGGCTAGAGATTACAAATACTTGTTATGAGTTATATTAGGAGTTGGATATCTCTATGAAACTGTGGTGTTTGTTGGAACCATCTAGTGCTCAAGATGACAGTGTGGGGTTATCTAGATGGGGAAAGCAAACTTTGAGGAGTGCTGTTATAGCCCTACCATGGATTAGAGTGTCCAACCAGAGAGTAGTTCAGAGTAGTATCATAAAGAGAAGATATTTATATGAGAGTGTTCACTAGCGAAAGTATGATCCCTAGGCCTTGTTTCTAATCATTGAAACACCATTTGCAACTAGATCTGTTACATGTTTGCTTGCTTTCATCTTTATTTTAGATTGCCTTTAGTCTTTTTCTACCCGTCAAGCTCTTTTCTGGCACCGTTACCACTTATAATTATCCATACCACTTGTATTTCACTATCTCTTCGCCGAACTAGTGCACCTATATACCTGACAAGTGTATTGGGTGTGTTGGGGACAAAAGAGACTTCTTATATCTTGATTGCAGGGTTGGTTAAGAGGGATACCTTTGACCACTTCCTCCCTGAGTTCGATAAACCTTAGGTAATCCACTTAAGGGAAACTTGCTGCTGTTATACAAACCTCTGGACTTGCAGGCCCAACAACTGTCTACAAGAATAGAAGTGCGTAGACATCAATCGCCAAAGGCGGAAATATCTTGGTCGCAACCCGATATCTCCCACTTATGTTGCGGAAGACGGCGCGATCATGGCTCAATGAACTTCCGGAGAACACTATCCACAACTGGTATGAAATGCCAAAGTGCGTTCTTTCGGAATTTCTGTAGCACCCCGGTAAAACCACTACCAGAAAATCGCTGTGTTTTTTTGGCGCATCATCATGACCGTATGCTCATGTCATCATGCCATATTGCATTTGAGCATCGTCATATCATCATGCATATGTTTGCCTAAAACTATTTTCTAAAAGCCTATACTTGTTTTCTAAATATCCCCTGTCTTTATTTCAAATTAAAACCATGGGTCTCTTCCGGATATTTTATTTGTCTAAAAACAGATTACAAAAGTCTTTTAAATAAATAAATAAAACTTGTATTATTTTTGGGAGGCACCATCTAGGCCCAAAAGCCCAGCCGGCCACCTCCAGATCAAACCCTAACCCACACCTACCCAAACCCTAACTCACCACCCCACGTACCAGTCCATTCCCCGCTGCCACACCCAGCGCGCAGCGGAGGCACACACTACCGCACTGTCCGCGCGCACGCGTCGTGACACGCCTCCAACCCGACCCGACCGACAAGCCAGCACCCAGCGATGCGAGCGCCCCACCCCGCCTGGCCCCACCTCATGATCGAAGCCGGTCCATCCCGCGATGACGCGGCCGCCTCGGTCCTATCGCCCCGCGCGCGACGCCCCCCTGGCGGCCTGGCCCCACCTCCTCACCCGTCCCGCATCTCTGCCCATCGCGTGACCACGCGTGGACCCACCCCGACGTGGTCTTCCCCGCGATCTCCTCTCTCGTCTCTCCATCGCCCCACCTACCGCGTCGCTAACCTCGCCCAACAACCGGCGCCGCCGCCTCCCTCGCTCCACCTCGCTGCGCCGCCTCCCTACAAACTCCACCGCCACCTGCTGCCTCCCCTCTCGTCCTTGTCCCTCGATGCGCCTCCCACAAGCGCTACCAGGACCTTGCTGTCCTTGCCTGTGCGACCTCCTCCGCATGCCCGGCCCGAGCCTCTCCGACCGCGACCTCGTCCCCGCCTGCGAGCTGCCTCCGGTCGCCCTCACCTCGGACCGATGCAGCGCCTCCGTGCGGCCCCTCGTCATCCAGGAACCGCCTCCCTCTACCGCATCCGCGCCCGCCTCTGCCTCGATGCCCTGCTCGCCTGCGGCCGGGTTGACCTCGCCTCTGTGTTACGCCCCATGATGCTCCTGTCCCCGCTGCCAAGGTCGTCGCCGTCCTCTCTGTTTGCGAGCATAGCAAGGCAGCATCCCTGTCCTGTGAGCTTCCTCGATTGGTTCCGTAGCTGCAGGGACATCGTCCTCCTCGCCTCCCAGCACGTGCGTGCTTCCCCTGGATGCCCTTCTACCCCCGTGTCACCCGCAGTTGCTGGCCCTGCACCGCCATGTCGCCCTTCGTTGTGCGCCATCCCACCTCGTGGGCTGTTGTCACCAAGTGCCGTGTCGTCCCTTCCATCTGCAGGAGCCTCACCATTGGCGTGAGCTCAGCTACGATCTCGCACTGTCCTCTACATCTTCTAGGAGGGCCATCATCTATGGCTCCGTGGCCCAAGCAGCGCTGCTCCCTCCGTTTGTACCTTCTACGGGGAAGTTTGGTGTTTTTGCGAGAAGATTTGGTGGCGTGGTGATTCTTCGGTGTTGGTGCAAAGTGAAGTGGTACTGTGGTGGTTTTGATGTGGTTGTGCGAGATCCCCCGTGCAACAAGGCCGACAAGTCGAACGAGAATTCCTCCGAGACCCGGATCCGGTCGACAAGATCTCCACCGAGTGTCATGGACATCATGATCTACTTCCATTTCGTCAATCGACGCCATGACCGATGGTTGAGATGGAGTTCGGAAACCCCGAGCCCTTCTGTGACGTGGACCCTCAAGATCTTCTTCCGAGACCCGAAGGCCGTACTTGAAGTCTCCTTCATGAACACCAAGCGACAAGATCTTCTTCATGGGTTGGATGGAACTGCCAAGTCCTTCTTCACGGACCCAAAGGCCCCGATCTCGGAGTCCGAAGACCGGACCTGAACCTCTCAGAACCAAGACCTTCACCCCTAATGTGATCCCCTTTTTCCGAGATCCCTATTTTTATAATATGACATTATCAAATGTTGCATATTAATTGTTCAGGCATGCATACATATTTCATGGGTCCAGGTTATTTTGTCGACTCACTTAATAATTAAATATGGAGGCCATATGCGGACTATTCTAGTCTTATATTGGCCCCCATTTAAATTTGTGTAGCGAACCAATGCCATGTTTTGCCTTGTTAATACAACATTTAAATTGAGGGGTAGCTAAATAGCTTGAAGCTTCTAATTAATTGACGGGACCCCGGTTCCGCTTAATATTGTCTAATTGCACCGCATCTTTGCCATGACATGCATCATATCATGAACATGCCCGATCTTCTGCCGTAGTATTAAATAGTGCATTCGGTGTTTATTTTAGTGCTTTGCTTCTTTGCGGATTAGGCCGATGAGTTGATGCGAGTATCGGCAAGTCCTTCGGATAATGTACCTTCGGCCGTGTTTCCCAGGTGAGCAATCTCCCCCTTTCTACCTATTTTGTGTTTATAGTCTTTACTTCCTCATGTTGCTCTATTGCTATCCGTGTTACGATGCTTTAGTTTCCGTGCACCATTTATATTCCTTGTAGCCTCTATATTGCCTTGGACACATCCTATTGCCTATTGATTGATAGACAGTCAGCCTTGCGAGTCGTAGTTGCTTGCTCAGGTGCTGCTTCGCGTCGTGTCGTTCCACCGTTTATAGAAGGTTGGCACATGCTTAATGGTGGAGAAGCTTAACGGTGGACATGATCATGGCTTACATTATAACTTGTTAATTAAAATGCTGGAAAAAGATATAATGCAGAGGCACCGGTGGGTAATAGTCAATATTTGGTTTTTAACTGCCCACTTGTGTCCACCTAGGACCCGAGTTCTTGACACCTGTTCCGAGATCGAGCGCGCTAACCACATGTGGATGTGTGGGCACCCCATCGGCTTACTACCTGATTTCAAAGTACTATGTTGGGGGCCACAAAGTAGTTTGGGGCTTTATTATTATCCTGTACTTATGTCATGCTTTACTGCTTTATTTATGATTGTGCGTGGAGCACCTATACTGTTTAGGAACAAATGTGGAATGTTTTCGCGGTATCGACAAGACCAGTCACACTTTCGGGTTCCCAATCGTTTACAGCCATTGACACAAACCCTGGGTCCATCCCGGAGCCGTCCGACTTCGTTGCGGGTAGATTAGTGGGGTGGCCCCCATGTACTTACTTTGGGTCTGGGAAACGTCGTGTCCGAGGCTCCGTCGCATACCGTTGGGTGTATGTTCAGGATCTTGCTCATATTCGGATCTGACAACAAGGGTTGAAGTGCGTGTGGATACTTTGGTGCACCCCTGCAGGGTTAAATCTTTTCGAAAAGCCATGTCCGCGGTTATGGACGACTTGGAGCACAGTTTCTCGATCATAGACAACTATAACTAAAGAATTGTTGTTATAATTTGACTTGTATCTGATATGACTAGTAAGTTGGACAACCACCATGGAATGAATGAATAAAACTGCCAACCGTGTGAGTTCCTCGGTTTGACTTCCTCGTTTGGTCTCGAGGGGGAAATGCCAGGATGGGTATGATTGGTGTTAGTATTAGGTTGGATCCGAATAGGTCTCTCTTATCCCTCTCTAATAGCCGGCAGATGAATCGAGTCTCTATAGGTTGTTTAGTGCATGCTTCGCTGCCGCTTCAGTCCACCATACCTATGTAGGCGAGAGCCGCCGAATTCTAGCCTCGCCGTGTACTGGCCTCCGTACGGACGCTCCTCTTTTTCCTTTGCCCTTTGTCGGCACCCTTTTTGTTTTAGCAGGTTTGAGATCGACGTCTTTAGCAGGGTTACCCTTCCGGCTTGGCCTGGGCAGGGTTATGGACGCCATTGGTTATTCTTCAGGGCTCTTAGCCCCATTTGCATCTTATCCGTACTCGGATGTTGTATCGTTTTCAAGGTGAATTGGATCTTTGTATTATATATCTGTATTCTTGACTCTTTGAGTCGTTGATGTATATATATGTTTTGTGGGTTCCATCTGATGGGTTCGTAGCATGGAAAACAAAAAATTTCTACCGCAAGAACGAACAAAACCTAGATCCAATCTAGATAAAAGCCAAGATCTAATCTATTAGACATGAGCAACGAGATAGATAGGAACTAACCCTCGTAGATCCGAAAGCGTTAACGATATTAGATCTCGTGGTTGATGTAGTCGATCACTTGCCGATCTCAAGATCGTGTGGACGATCCTTCCAGCGTCGCGTTCCAGCAGCGCTTCCGCCTTCGGTCAAGTAGACGATCCTTCCGGCGTCGCGTTCCAGCAGCGCTTCCGCCCTTGGTCAAGTTGACGATCCTTCCGGCGCCGCAATTCGGCAGCGCTTCCGCAGTCGGTCACACGTGCGGAGTCGAAGTATACCTTCCTCTCCCCGTTCCAGCGAGCAGCGGAGGTAGTAGATCTTCTCCACGGAATCCCAGCAGCACGACGGCGTGGTGGTGGTGGTGGAGTAGAGAATTCTGCAGGGCTTCGCCTATGCCTGTGCAGAATATGGTGGAAGAGAGAGGCGGCAAAGATTGGGGATTATGAGAGCAAGGGAGGAGGGGGCGCCCCCTGCCCCTCTATTTAAAGAGGGGATGGCGCCATGGGGAGGGGAGTCCTTGTAGGACTCCTCTCCTCCCTAGGCCGGCGGGTTGGAGGTGTGGGGGAGGAGTCCTCCTCCCCCACGAATCCGTATCTTGACCCACCAGGACTCCTTGATCCCTATCTTGATTTTCAAGCAAACTCCAAGATATCTTCCAGAACCTTCCGGAACATTCCGAAACCTTCTAGAACTCTCATACAAACACTCCGGAACATTTCCTATCTCATAAAATGATCTCCTATATATGAATCTTATTCTCCGGACCATTTCGGATCTCCTCGTGATGTCCCGGATCCATTCCGAGACTCCAAACAACATTCGGTCTCCAACGCACATTCCATATCTACTTAAAACAACTTCGAACCTTAAGTGTGTCACCCTACGGTTCGTGAATATGTAGACATGATAGACACATATCTCATATCAATAACCATCAGCGGGATCTGGAGATCCATAATGGCTCCCACATACTCAATGATGACTTAGCGATCGATTGAACCACTTACATACGAAACTAATTCCCTTTGTCTCGCGATACTATACTTATCCGAGGTTTGATCGTCGGTATCTCCATACCTAGTTCTACCTCGTTACTGATAAGTACTCTTTACTCGTTCCGTGATATGTCATCCCTTGTGACCTAGTCACATGCTTGCAAGCTAACTAGATGACATTCCACCGAGAGGGCCCAGAGCATATCTATCCGTCATATGGATGGACAAATCCCAATCTTGGTTCATGAGCTTCAACACATACTTTCAGAATACCCAATGACATTTTTATAACCACCCAGTTACGAAGCGGCGTTTGATGTCATCAAAGTATCCATCCGGTAATGGTGATTAACATAACCTCATGGTCGAAGGAATAGGTTACTATGTATTTGAAAGCTTACAGCAATACGAACTTAATGACTTGATCTTATGCTACGCTTACTATGGGTGTGTGTCCATCACATCATTCTCCTAAT